>JANUWF010002319.1:0-1230000 GCA_026120185.1 Voacanga thouarsii | reverse complement strand
TAATATCCTTCTTGGTCTTAAAAGTCTAGAAATATTAAAGTGACTAATATTCTTTATCTAAAAGAAATAAATATTCTTTCATGGCTTTAGCACCCTTCTGCATAATGTCCATAACTTCGACAATACCAATTTAATTGAGATCAAATTTGTCCCAAAATATTTCTAGGATAATTATCTACAAAATTCAGCTCATAGAGTTCCAAAATGAATGGCCATTTAGTTCAAATTAAAACACAAATAGACATGGTCAGCAATTGAACAAAGCTGAATTTTTTTTATTGTGATCACATTTTGCACAAGTCATATCTCCTAATCCTTCTAAATAACATACACCATCTAAACCTTCCTATTTTTTGTTTAATACTCATAGAAGTTTGATTTAACCTTCTTTTCAACACAACTTTCCTATACACTCAAAATAGAGCACAATCAAAAAGGGAGACAAAATAGCAATTTCATAGGCAATTTAATTTCATTTAGTTCTTTTGCATTCCGAATACCAAAAATCCAACTCTCCTTTCTTCCTAATGAAGCTATGAAATCAAACAGAAAAACCATACATGCACCATCAGTGGCGAAAACCAAACACAAAGGGCAGTGAAAGGCTACAAAAAATAATACTTGTGTGCTTTGTTATACTCTTCACTCATGAAGAAGCCGATGGAACCACTGGAATAGCTTCCCCTCTTGATGATATTTCAGGGACTATCAATGCTTCCGGTTGAAACCCAGCGATTCACCTACTCCTCTGGGGCATGAACACATAAGCCTTTGCTTCTCAGAATATTCCACCGCCCAATATATATTGGTGAAACAATTTAGGCGAGGAATATCTAGTCTCAAATTAATTCTTGAACCTTTGCTATTGTTTAGCAAAATCAATAACACCAAAAGGAAGAAAATCTGAACGAGTGAGAGAAACCAGAAGAAGAATTCCCATGTCTATTCTCTGTATCTCAAAAAAAAATAAAATAAAATAAAACAAAACACACGACTTACCACTTTAATAACTAAAACACTGAGGTTTTGATATTTCAAAACAATTGGAGGCTATCAACAAAAGAGGTTTGGGTTAGCCTAAACTCTTTTGTTCCATGAATTAAAAAATCCGTTTAGTTCATGCTATTGGGTCATTAATAATTTATTATCTTCCCTGGACCTAATGAGCCCAAAATAATAACCATTAATTATTTATTTCTTGGGCTTATTAAAATAATCCAATAAATAATTTCTGAGCCCAAATAAACTAAAACAATTATTTAAGATTTTTTATTAATTAGTTTAGGTCCAGGTTAATTTTTTAATTATTCAATCTGGGCTTAGGCCTTGAATAATTAATTAATCAAATAAACTAGATAATAAATTTAATTTCTCTCATTCTTTTATTTTATTTCAGTCCAAAAATAAATTAGACTTCCTGAATAAAATAATTTTCTTTTAATCGAGATTATTTCCTCAACCTAAAATTAATTAGGACTTACAGGCTGTTCCAAGGACCAAAAAGACATATCGCATTGGCTACTAAAATGACCAAAATACCCTTACTATATAAATACCTATATATTATATTTTCAATATTTTCTAATATCACCATAAGGAAATATTACTCTCAAGGACAATGCTGCGTTAGCTATGTCTTCGACCTATAGGTAAAATGACTAAAATACCCCTCTACAAATTGCCGTACATTTAGAAAGAAAAGTGTGTACTAACACCTCTCTAAAAGACATCTACCATCCTTAGGCTTTGTTAGAATTCGTGGACTCCTAAACGCGAAAAACATCCACGAATCCCTCCCGAGGACCCAGGTAAACAATTAAGATGATCTAAGGTTTAAGAATTACCTCTGGTTGCTGTAATCGAAATCCTTCGATTCTGGTTGCGCTGTTGTACGTTCAACCCGAACAATCACCGGGCGCTGCAGTATGCAAATGTCATCTATCGGATACACACCGCGAACTCACTCGATACCTGGGGAGTGCTAGCGCCTAGGGTTTGAGAGGGTTTTTTTTCTCTTTTTTGATAGAGAATGGCACGAATGTTCTCAACCGAAAAATTGGACTTTTGAAAAGACGGCTAGGGTTTTCTTAAAAACCCCCCGAACCTCTTAGAGTCCAACCCTAATAATATCTTATTATATTCTAATTTAAATTCAAATTAAATTAAAACTGATATGATAAGATTCTGCCATTATCTCGGTAATTTAACTAATTAATTTACCGAGTCAGATTCTTATAATCTGGATATCATCCAGATTCATCGAACCTGGTCACCAGAAAAATAACCTAACAAGTTCGCTTATTGTGTGACCCTATAGGTTCATTTAACACTGGCAGTGTGCATAAATCATATTTAAATGGCCCACAAGTTATAAGTGGTTTCTAGCAAAACATTATAACTATCCAGGTTAAATGAAGATCGGTGATCTCTTTGAACCAAACCATAATTTTATATTTAGTCCTTTTGTCACACAATATCCAGATTAAGCATAAGGCACGGAGCATGTCATCCTTATTAAGCTTAATCAATTATTTCTTGATTTCATAGTAGACTGTTCAAACAAATGATATCAATATCTTAGATTGATATATTTGAGCACGGCCATGCATTTTTAATAGTCTAACTTATCAAGGGGCCCATGGATATCTCTCCCATAACTGAGAGGGACAAATTCCTTCACAATCAATCATATTCCTCTCCTTGATTTATTCTATATCCAACAGTAGTCTAATTTATTATCTGGTTAAAGACAAATTAGACAATGTCAAAATATAGAATTTATCAAGTAGGAAACTATGATGAATTTAGGTCGAAGGACTTTCAATATTATTATGGCTAGAAAGTACTTATGACATATTCCATGAAGTACTCTCACAGTGGGTCATGTCCAATACAATGTTCTCTAACATTTATTTATGTCTTGACTCGATATCACAAATATCCATGGCCAGTAAAACATAGTCATCAAGTCACAAACATACTAATCTTAATTTATTATTATTCCAATAATAATAATCGATCAGGGACAGTTTTAGAATAGTCATTGTATTCATTGTAGGGTTTTACTATCAAGTCACGTACTTGATGACCAACAAAACAAAACTCACTATTCATGGAAAGGAAAGCCTCATATTATTATATAAAACATAATGACAATTGTATAAGTACAAATTGATTCTAGGGCATATCCCCAACAGGCTTCTAGTCCAATGATCAACGATTTCTTGGAATATTTTCGCTTTTCAAGGGAGCTACCCTAAAGCAAATATCCAAGTCGTATTCCCCAGGGCTCTGGATAATCAGATCATTCAGACAACCACAAGGGGAAATATGGCGTAGAAACTATCTTATATAAGTTTACCTTAACTAACTAGTTACATATACCCAACATACAAGTATATCGGTCCTTATAAAGAAGCTCAACTATAGTATATCAAAGCATACAATTTTAGTTTTGTCAGACCACCAACTCATACTCAAGCTATAGAGTACAAGTCCACGTTATAGCAGTAGTAGTCTAGGTTTCTACCATATAGTACTTTTAGAAACTACTACCACAGATCCAGTTCTACGAATTTGAAATACACTTATGTTATGAAAAAAGTGTTGGGTATCTCACATATATCATATATGGCGCAGCAGAAAACTAAGAACGAGATACCAACCCAAGATCCGCATACGTATGGAAAACAAGACATAAAGAGAACAAATGTAACAGTTTTACCTTTCTTTGCTGAGCATCTGAAAAACAAAAATTTTCTTCTTCAAGTCTGAGGCGCGATCCAACAATCCTCTTGATCAAACACCACAAGAGTTGAATATCCAACCACTATAATCACAGTATTTGATTATCTCTAACAAAAATCCATACGGAGGATCACACTCAAGCACCAAGATGTTTATGTGCTAGCATAAACCAAAGTGGCAGCTAGGGTTAGGGTTTTTCGTTTCCTCTTTGCTGAAAAAAAAAACAAGAGAGAGAGAAAAGAGAACCGTGTGAGGCCTAGGGTTTTGGAGTTATTTCGTTAATCCACTTCCCTCTAGGTTTCGTGCATATCACTTATATGTTATGAAAAATCACTGAAAACTGAGAATTCTAAAACAATTAGAATTCTCTAATTGTAATTGGAAACATAAAATTCTCACAATTACAATTTGGAAAATAAATTATAACTAATTATAATTTGGCCATAACAATTTCTCTTTCTTGCAATTAAACCCCACTATATTATCAAATAACATCTTGAGTATATAATCATCTATTGTGTGTGATCTATTAGGTTTCCCGGTCAATTGGTAGCGAACATGAACTAATCCAAACGTCTTTGAGATTAATAATCCATAATTAATTAAAACTAATCATATTAATTCAAATAAGGATTGGTTTATTAATTCCCATATTCCCAAATCATGAGCGGTATCTAACAACACATCATGACCACCCAAGAATCCAGGAAGTCAAGTGGCTTGACATGAACCCTTCAATAACAAACTACAGTGCAATTAACTTCTTTCACCATACAATATCTAATTCGATTTAGAGTACGGAATTAGTGCCAACTCCCTCCAGAATATATTAATTCTGGCCCGAGTATAATAGTACTTGTACCAGGAACCCACTACTCTAGATGTGTATCAATTAGAACTGTTTCCAATACAGTCACCTTGGCCAAGAACTTCTGGAGTAGTAATTCCTATAAGTGGCCATGAGATATTCGCCCTTACTATTAGGAGTGGTGAATCCTTTATTGACCCTCTCAACTACTTTCGTTTACTTCACAATGTACCTAATATCCATCCCATAGGTGGCCCTCGATCTGGCTCCAGAAATTGGAATCAAAGCACAATGCGCAGCAAACAAAGTACCTTGGAGATCTCAAGTCTAAGGATACTTGCACGTTTGCTATATTGAGATTATATCACTAGTACTAAATAGTTATCTATGTGATTATCTCATAACTAGGTCATCCAATGAACTTGTTCCATTAACAAGCATCCACATGTTAACTTTGAGTATCTCAATACTCACGGATATGAGAACCACCTCGTGATCAAATCAGGAAGTCTAACACATGCTAATCTTAACGCATTAATGATGTCCTATCTCATTCATACTACGACTAGAGACTATTTAACTACTAACAATATCCAGTATAGTAGGAATCTCATATCATGATCTCTATCATAATTTCCTTAACACAGTGTTGTACTAGGGACTTCATCTACAGTTATATTACACAAAAGTAAACAAAAGAAACTGTAAGATAAATAATGCCTTTTATTAAAATAAAATGTGTCATATACAACGTACAAGTGATTGCCTCTAGAGTATAACACTAGTAAAGAGAAGACTATTCATTGGCTAAAGGTAAGCCATTCTCTATTTAGAATTCATAACATAATAATCTTACCATGATAAGATTCTCATTCTCATAATTCGGTTAAGAACAAAAGTTTTATGTGTTAAGTAACCCATAGCCCATACCTTATTATGAAAGACCTCCATGTACATGAACTATTTACTTAAACACAATGAGTCTTTTCTAATGAAAATTATGCAGAAATCTAAGGAAGATTTCACAAACAATTTCTAACAAAAATACTTTATTAATACAAGTCAAAATTACATCAAAAACCTAATCTAAGAGGGCATACATCCCAACACCTAACAGTTCAAGGCATGTAAAAGTGTAATCTTTTTAGGTGAAAGCCCTACAAACATACCACATAATTTGCTGCAAATTCAAGAACAAAAACATCCTAGCTTTTCTTCATTAACATAATTTTAGTTTTAGTTCTCCATTTGCACCTCGAAATAACATAACTTGTTCTGGTCTTTTTTCTTGCATTTCTTCACTCCAACACATATCAAATGAAAGCAAAAAAAAAAAAAAATGCTCCTTGAACAAACTAGTACACAGTACAATGACCAACAACCTAAATAGAAATATATCCATGAAGTTCATCCTTTGTTTTCATAATTTTCTTCAACAAAATTCATACCAAAATAACTTTCATCAACCATGAAACAACTTTAATTCTAAATTATGGAATCTTACCTACTTGAAGATATGAAAATAAGCTGCAAAAGTCCACTTTCTTCTTCCCCCTTTCTTCTCTCTTATTCTTTGTTTACTCTCTCTCTCTCCCTCCCTTCTGGTTTCTTTCCTCTTTTTTTTCCCCCTTTCTCTCTTCTTTCATTTCTTTCTTCCTTTTCTCCTTTCTTTCTTTCCTTCTCTCCTTTGTTTCTTTGCTTTCTTTCATGGCTCCCCCCTTTGACCGGTTTCCTTTCTCCTCATTTTCATAGCTTTCTAAAGTCATCCTTAAATAATTTGATGACTAAGTGTTGCTAGAAGCTTTTGGAACTCAATAAAAATTAGTGGAAGCTATTGGAAGCTTAGGAAACTTGTAGAAAATCCACCTAATCATACAAGCCAATCATGCACACCCACTGGGTGGGCCTTAATCTTAGCTGAAGTTTAACTATTAAAAAAATGGCCCACCATAATTAAATCTCATGTCTCAATCGGTGGGCCACCATTCATAATCCTTGTGGCCCCAATGAATGGCCCACCATATTTATTTAGCAAGGCCCACCAAAACATATAAATCAATCATATATTTAATATAAATATATATATATATATATATTCTCCTTCTTCTTATCAACAATTCTTGTATTCCATAATTTCTCAAGAAAGAAGTATTACATCTTCTACTGAATTTGTCAATATGCGTATGAGAGGTATCTTCAAGGCTTGAGAGCATCCTAAAGGTCATCCCTAATAGCTGCTCTTTCAAAAAGTGCTTGCCAATTTTAACATTGGAAGGATTAGAATTTCATATTACTATCTATGTAATCACTTGCTGGTATATTTGGTTTGTGTAGAACACAGTGCTCGTTGATGTTAGAAGGATTAACCCAAAAATAATCACCAATCAAGTTGACAATCTAGTTGATGAATATCTAGAGGTGTACTATGATGCCTCGAAATGGTCAGCTGCTCGAGTTCAAAGTGATAACAAGATTAGGGCCTTAGGGGGGAGGAAAGTAAACTGCAATGTTGATGCAGATTAGGACTAAGATGAAGCATCTATAGGAGCCATTGTGTGGGATGACAAAGGCTCAGTTTTAGCCGCAATGAGAGGTAGCATATCTAAGGCAACTAGTCCATTCCATGCTGAGTTGATAGCCTTCATTGAAGGGTTAAAACTCTGGTTGGGACGTGGCTTTACTAAGATCAATTTAGAAAATAATTGCCAACCCATTCCATGCTGAGTTGATAGCTTCATTGAAGGATTAAAACTCTGGTTGGGACGTGGCTTTACTAAGATCACTATAGAAACCAACTCCTAATTACCAAGCTTCTATTGGCAAGGACGATTTCACGAGTATCGACTCACTCATTGCCTGGCTTGGGAATATGCTAGAGGAACATCTCAAGGTGAAGGTCTCCTTTGTTTGTTGAACAGATAATTGTCTAATTTATTTACTTGCTTCTACTAACTTATATTTAACTAATTTTGTAGTATGGGATCATTTTGTCTCACTAGTACTAGACATTTTATCAGTAACTTTGGTGAACCTTATTTAATACCTATATTTTTTTTTTCTTAAAAAGAAAATCATATACATAGCATCATCACGCATTTGGCTTTCCAAAAATCATTTTGAATTTTTTCGACTTCGAGGGTTGTTCGGGTACGTGAAATGATAAATCATGATTGAATTTTTAAACTTCAGTTCTTGCAACTTTAAAATTTTCAATTCCTAATTTGATTGAGTAACAAATGTTTTTTTGTTTTTTTCCCTTTTGAAAGAGACGCAATTAACTATTTGAATGTTAACCTCCGTTTGATGGTATATAATTTGAGAAAATAGCATTGTAAAAGAAAACAGTAACAAGATATAAATGCGTATATATATATATGTATATATATTTATACATGTATATACATGTATGTACATATACATATATATATACATATATACATACATGTACATGTACATATATATATATATGTACATGTACATGTATGTATATATGTATATATGTATATACATATGTATATATGTATATATGTATATACATATGTATATATATATAATAATTATTACGGACAACTCTGACCGTGATACTTGACGACTTTAAATATATATGAAAGTGATATGTGACACATCAGAATTTTAGAAAAAAATATATATCAAAGAATATTATCCTTATCATATATATGATGTCATATTAAATAATTTTATTAATAAATTTTATATTTTTAAGAAACAAATATTTAATTCTTTTAAATAAGTTATGAGAAAGATACGTAATATTAATAAAAAAAATATTAAAAAATTATTTATCTCAAACAATGCTCGAACAACCTACCTAGTCTTTATAAATAACAGGAGAATACAATAAATCTACATCATCTATTCGATAGGATTGGATGATGACTTTATCCGATATGGGGAATGGTTATGGATATCCAATTTATCCAATTTATTCATATTAATTACTACTATAAAGTGAATTTGAAACTTACTACTTTCTCCACTTGTTATATTTTTCAATTTAGTTATCAGCATGACCACCAAAACTACCACTTTTTCTTTATGGAAACGTATTGCTTTTATCAAATTGGTTATTATCAATTTCCTTTTTATTTTTTGAAAAAAAAAAAGTTATTATCAAGTTCTTAAGTTATTGGATAAGTATCTCTTTGGTATAATAACTTCTTTTTTTTTTTTTTTCTATAGATTCTAAGGATTGAACCCAAAGTTTTCTCAACTATGAGTTTGATACTCATCTGGTAATCTACTACCTTCATGGTTTCTGAGTTGCCTCATTTTGTTGAATATTTAACTCCCATTTCGACTCATGGTTTTGCAGAGCTTTAAATATGTTGCGCGAAGTGTGAAATTTTGAAGTAATCTGTGCATACCACTTAACACAAAAATTTTGATAGAAATGAAAACTGGGAATAAATAAATGACAAGTGAAATTTGACTGTCCATCGAGAAGTATTAAATTTTTTGAAAATGTGTATTAATATTTAGAGTAATTTAAGGAGTGTCCAGAATATGCTAAAGATCCTATAAATTAAGTCACGATTTGCAGATTTTGTAATCCATCGAGTAAAATTAAGAAATACATTCAAATGTGCAGTAGTACCTATTTGTTCAAATATTTGTTTCTTGATCACCTGTCTTTCACTTGCACTAAACAGGTAGGGAGCGTAGAGAGGATCAAGATTTAGAGGGATCTTTGCTGCTAGGCACTTATGATTTCAAGGTAGTAACAAAGAAATTATTCCCCGATGAGTATTCTTATTTTTCAAGACCCTTGAAGCTAGAACAAAGACTTGGTCGATAGAATTCTTTTTCCGAAGGATGTAGATGCTGTGTTGCAAGTTCCTCTTCTGAAGGAGCCTATTGATAGATGACCAATTACAGTGGAACTATGAGGAAACTGGCCCATCTTGTGGGCGATCAGACTACAGAGCGAGAATGGAGTTCATGGAGAGGAGTTTGGGGCATACGAGGGCAGTATCATCCTCTAATGGATTCACATCCTTTTTCTGTTACAGGCCGTGGAAAGTATAAAATCCTCTAAAAATGCTGTATTTTTTATGGTGGTTATATTCAGCATTCTGCTAACATAGAATGGGTATTGCTTGCTGTCATTTCTTGTAAGAAATTAGTCTGCAATCTTCTAATGAATTCAGTCAGCCTACAACGTGGCGAGAAGGAGCTCATTTGCTGCTTGTTTTGGTTGCTGTGCCAGGTCGGAATGCCGTGATTTTTGAAGGCAAAACAGGCAGTCCAGACTCCATTATTGGAAGAGCTACTAGCCTCTTAGACGAATATCACAAAGTGCTGATGACCGAGATCTCCCGACAGGTTAATGGATGTGAAGAACATTTGAGGGGGAAGGCACCGAATAAAGTGTTTTGAAGGCAAATGTTGATGGGGCTTTTGAATGCAACAAGGCAGGTAATAAAATCTATTAGGATTGAGGGAATCGGAATGAAATGTGAGGAGAGTAGGGGAAGAAGAAGCGGTTTGAAGTTTAGATATTTTGATTAATATTTTTTTATTTAATTAGTATAAAAGTAGCACTATCTTTTTGTCCAAAAATGAGCGGAAAATAAGGAAAGGAAAACTCATTTAATAAATTTTTTAGTGAATAGTCTAAAATAATCCTAATAAATAAAAAGTTTAACACTATTAAATTAAATTAGTAGGTAGAAAAATTAACACAAATTGTATCATTTTCTTAATTTCTCGCATTGTTATTTTTTTCTTTTTTCTATATATCTAATTAAATATTATAAATAATTAGTGTCCGACTATTTACTTCTCTTCTCTTTTCTTTTCTCTTAATCCAAAAAAAGTAAAGAAAAGAAGAGAGAATTTAAATAAAGGTGAATGAGTAATTTACTTAGTTTAGTTAGGAAATAAAGATTGAGAGAAAGTAAATTCACTCTCGACATCAACAAATAGTCCGTCTCCGTCTAATTTAGAACATATTGAAAAATATTTGTTATTTATTTTTTTATTTTTTTATAGTCTGACCAAACAAAATAAAAATAAATTATATTTACTGTTTAATAGAAGTGAAAGTTTCCTTTACTCTTCCGCTCATGCTCATTTGTGATCTAAACATAGTGTTAGTAAAATTATTAATGAGATAATTTGATGGCTTCGGCCCTCTTCATATGTTCGAAGTCTCTTGGGATGATTCATCATCTTACTGAATAGATTTAGACATCATTTGATAAACTGAATTATGAAGATTGAAAGTTAAATGTTTAAGTATTGAATTATTAAAAAATGAAAATTAAAAGCTAAATTTTAAGATAAGAAGTTTGAATTTAAATATTGAAATATTGAGATTTGATATTAAAATTTTAAATTTTAAATTAATTATTATTTATTTTTAATATATATTATTATAATTCATATTAAATACAAAAATAATAACAATTACATGAGCATTCGACATATTTAAACTTTAGGTTTAAGTAACTTTTATTTTAATTAAAATTTATAATAAAGTTTTTGAACATTTTAATCAAATTTTAATTAAATTTATAATAAGTTTTTAAAATATCTACATTAATTAAGTAATAATTTTTTATTAAAAGTAATTAAATATTTAATATTATTCGTTATAAAAATATATAATTAATTAATTTTAAGTATCCAACTATACATTAATTCTTTAAAAAACAATAATTTTTTTAAAAAATAACTAAAAATTTCAAAATCTCATAAATTTATTCCAGATTCAAAAATACTTGTGCATTATACTATATAGATTTTAGAAGTTTAATAAAATACTCTCCCCATCTACAAATAACTGAATTAATTTTCTTTTTGATTTGTCCAAAAATAACTATTCACTTTCTAAATGTATGTCGTATTTAGTTTTTTTTTTTTATAATATTACGCATACATCAATTTCTTGTTATTTCATTAGCATTACAACTACCCATAATGAATTTATTTCAACCAACAATACCAAGACAATCTCCTATAAAAAAGTCAAAAGTTTAGTTAGTTATAAGGTAAATATGGTAGGATGTAATTACTGACATGAGATTTTATTAAAATTAAAAGAATAATAAAATAGATATTTTAATTCTTTGTACTATAAAATTTCACAATTTTTTTAATATATGTAATTGTAACAATTAAATTAGTACTTATCTGTGGACGGACAGAGCAATTACTCCTGTCCTTGGGAAAGAACTTTTTCAAAATTTGACATCGTTATAGCTTTAGATCAGAGTAGTCGACTCTACCTTTGAGCCATTTTCTCCAAACATGGGAACAATTCGATGAATATTTTCAAAAAAATATTTGAAATTTCAAAAGGATAAATTCTTGTAGGAAACAACAAATTATACATAGATTCTGTCACGGGTTGTCTTTTAGCACTTAGACTAATCGTGATGCCTGTGACTTAGCTAGGCTTGAGTCAACGTCACACCGGCCTTCTTTAACTTTGCTTGAATGCTTTTTAGTGAGTTTGAATAGATTAACAGTGGTTCGCTATGAAAACAATAGAAAATGACAATGAACAATGTAAAAATGACAAAAAAACCGCACTTAACCGACACATGCTTGCTTAAAAGAACTCATTTCATTCATAAGAAAGCTTGTACAAAGTATTTACAATGTGTATTGGTGAGGCGGAACACCAATGATTACAATCGACTTCGTTTGCTTCTACCTGATCTCGTTTTTGTACGCACCATATAATAGACGTGGTAAACTTTTCCCATGTTCCAGCAGTAGACACTATTTTTCCGAACAGATGGGAAAAGTTTGCCGATTTTCTATAGAGAAAAGTACATGGAATCTACCTATGAAAATTTACATGCATGGCCTTCAAGGCCTTAGGAAAATTACAAAAATATAACAAAAGATTAACTAAGTATTTACATAAGAAAATGGAAGGGCTGAAGGTTCTGGCCGTTAGTCGGTCGTCGGCTCCTGCTGGGCGCGCGCACGGCACGGGCCGGCACTGGGTGCTCGGGCGTGCTCAGCATTGTCGAGCACTGGGCATGAGTGCTTACGCCACAGTCTCGACACTGTTTGACGCTAGACGTTGGGCACTGGCAGGGCGCTCGGCAGTTAACATGGCCTTTTAGGAGGGCCATCGGTTTAAGACGTTCGAGTGTCTTTAAGTTTGGCTAGGCACTCCGTGGCACAGGCACAAACGTTCCTAGGAGTACTCGACCCGACCATAAACGGTGGCCAAGTACGCTTAGGAACGTTTAGTCCTTCCGGTTTCCTAGACAAGTCCAAGGACACACGAGCGCTCTATCTCTACATTGGACGTTAAGATTGGGCGTGGGTAAGGTCATGCCCATGCAAACGACCCATCACAGGTCGGCCTATGACATCCTCCCCCATCTTGTTCATGGTGACGTCCTCGGCACCTCGACTTTGATGGTAGGCGTCGATCAGAAGTTGAAACACGTTGAGATTAGACGCTCGTTCCCAAGTATTCTCCGTTGAGTTTCAACCTTGCCATTTTACCAAGTACTCTTTGTGCTACCTTTTTGGTTGTCGCACTACCCAATCATCCACAATAGCTTCCTCAACTCTCTTCCAAGCTTGATTCGGTTCCAGGTCCCATGGTTCTTCACCCTGGCCATCATGATATGGTTTCAGTAAGCTGACATGGAAGACAGGGTGAATTCCCAACTCTCGGGGAAGTTGGACCTTATATGCCACTTTTCCAATTCGCTTTATTATAGGTACAGGTCCGAGGTATTTTGGCATGAGTTGAGGATCCTTTCCCTTAGTCTTCTTCTGTTCTCTTTTGAGCAACCTTTTCACCATCACTAGGTCTCCAACCCAGAACTCGACAGGTTGGTGTTTCTTGTCGGCCTGTTCCTTCATTTGTCTCATCGCCTTTTCTAGGTATCCTCGAGTAATCTCAATATTTAATCGCCATTCTCTCAAGAAATTTTCAGCTCTTGTTAGTTTACTACTAGCGGGAACGTCCGCTACATGCGGAAGCATGGGCTGTTGTCCTATTACAATCTCGAAGGGACTCTTATTAGTAGAAGAACTTTTTTATGCATTGAAACACAACTGTGCAACATCCAGGAGGCCCACCCAGTTCTTCTGGTTCTCGGTCACGAAATGGCAAAGATATTCCTCCAACATTCGATTGAACTGCTCAGTTTGTCCATCGGATTCGGGGTGTGAGGATGAACTCATACTTAGCTGGGAACCGAGTAACTTGAAAAGTTCTTGATATGTTCGGACTTGGGCATAAAAATCATACAAAAACTAAGCACATTCCCAATCAAGTTTAAATTAAAACGTTCAACCCAAATCACACATATGAGCAAGCGTACTCATCATTAACCGAGCATAGTGTTCAAACGAGTGTCGATCCTCCAGGAACAAGTAGACATTAATCACCTTTCTTTCATTGTTTAACCGACTCAATAAAGTGAAAAATAAGTAAAAAGGAAAATAAAATAAAAATATGTACATGTCAAGGATGGAGAAGTATGTAACTCAAACCATTGTTTAGACAACCATGATCTTAAAGAACTCAACCATTATCATAACTAATTCTTCTCTTGGCACTAGGAAGGATAAAGGTAAATTAGCATCACTTGGTCTGTCTCAACTAATTACTACCTTTTAGATAAATTAGCATCACTTGGTCTGTCTCAACTAATTCATCCAAAATATGCATTAAACATAATCCTTTATTAAATTTTCTTGGTCTGAAAAATTTAAAACATGAAATTAATCAATGAATCCTTGGTTTGGAAAACATCAATTAACCTTCAATTACTCAATCTTCAGCAATTAACCTCTTTGGTATAGCAAGTTAACAGCCAATAAATATGAAATTAATCAATTACAACTACCATCAACTTCTTTGGTCTAGCAAGTTAATGAAAAGAAACAATCAATTAATCTCGTAATACGCCCAAGTAATTGAATACCAAGAAGAACAATTATTTAATCAAAAGATCAAATACCTCTAAATATCATGAATATCTAAATCAATGTCGAATTACAATAAAACAATTAACATATCATTGTCTAAGAAAAAGAAAACAAAGGAAAGAAATAGATACCCATAGGCATGCCTTCTTTTTCTTCTTTTGAAGATCTTCTTGCACAATCCTCTTTGAACTTGAAGAATTCCTCCTTTGATTGAGTAATTTTCTATAATGACCAATGAATTCTCTCTTTTTCCCTTGTGTTTTTCACATATTTATAAGCTTAAGAAGTGTCTAAACTCGTAGGTACAAAGTTCTTGACCGAGTAGAAGTTGGAAGTTACTAAAACTCCTCAGATTACAAAAAATCACGTAGAAAAATCACAACACCGCCTTAGCTTCAGGGCACAGCCGGCGCCGCCTTGACTCTTGGAGGCGGTGCCAATTGTATTCTATTCCTCCACTCGTTCGTCGATTTTTCTTTGAATTTTGCACAATGTGTTCCAGAATGCAGCCAGCGCCGATTCCAACTTCACAACCGGCGCCGCCTTAGTTCTGTTCTGCTCTGTTTCAACAATTTTTTCGTCGCTTCGAAGTTCGTTTCAACAATGCATGGCCGGCGCCGGTTCTAAGGTCTTAGCCGGCACCGCCTCTCCTCCGTTTTGCGACGTTTTTTTTTTCGTTTTATCCTAAAAATCTGAAATAAAGAATAAAATATCTTTATAAGGGTAAAATCTCAAATATGAAAGAATAAGACTAGTTATTGAACAAAATGTATCACAAATGAACCTCAAATAATTAGAAAAAATATGACTAACTTAGCCCCTATCAATTCTCTCCAAAAGTTCCCAGTGAACCGGAGTCTCGATCACTAACGATGTCCCTTGGTACTCCCCAATATTTCACAACATGTTTAAAGAAAAGTTGAGCAATTTCCTCGGCCGATACATACTTAGGTGTGGGGATGAAAGTAGCATACTTCGAGAAGTGATCTACCACCACCAGAATGGTTGCAATCTCCCCAATTGTTGGTAAACTAGCAATAAAGTCCAACAAGACGCTCTCCCAAGGTTTTCAGGGTATTGGCAATGGCTGTAAAAGTCCATCCTTTACTTGTCGATTTTTCTTGTCCTGCTGACATACAAGACATGTCCTTATAAACTCTCCTACATTTGTTTGCATTAATGGCCAATAATAGCCCCGCTGTACTAGGGCTAGTGTGCATTCTTCCCCTTGGTGGTCGGCCCAATTTGAGCTGTGACATTCACAAATGATAATCCGGTGCAAGTCCCCTCTTTTTGGCATGTATAAGTGATTCCCTCAGGTAAGCAGAAGACCATCCTCTATCCAAAATCTTCGAGTTGTCCCTTGATTCGCCAATTCCAACAAGCGCTTGGCCGTGGAATCTTTCGGTAGCCATTCCCGAATTTGCATCCTTATGCAGGAGGTGATTTCACTTGCTGCAGACTTGCTAGACGGTGTAGGGTCGCTAACTCTAGCTTTCAACTTAAAGCATCTGCCACATAGTTCGTTGCCCCTGACCAATATTTCAACACAAAGTTGAATTCAGCTAATAGTTCTTAACACCGAGCCTGGCGTCCTGTCAGCTTGGGTTGGGTCATGAAGTAACTGACTGCAATGTTGTCTGTCTTTATCAAAAAAGGTGCTCTTAGCAAGTAATGTCTCCAGACTCTGAGGCAATGGACAACTGCTAGGAGTTCCTTTTTGTGGGCAGAATACCGTCTTTCCGCATCATTCAGCTTTCTTCTCTCGAAAGCCATAGGATGGCCATCTTGTACTAGTACCCTACCTAGAGCAAAATCCAAAGTGTCAGTGTGTACCTCAAAAGGTTTTAAGTGGTCTGGTAAGGCCAATACTAGGTCCGTAGACATATGTCGCTTTAGCTATTCAAAAGCAATTTGGCAATTTTGATCCCAACTCAAAGTTTTATTTTTCTTGAGCAAGTCAATGAGTGGTAGGACTATCTTGGAATAATCCTTAATGAATCTCCAATAGTAGTTTGCCAACCGCAAGAAAGACCTCAGATCTAAAACATTTTCAGGAGGTTGCCATGCCTTTATTACTTGTACCTTCTTCAGCTCCATCCGGATACGCCCTGGTTCAATTATGTGCCCCAAAAAGTGGATCTTTTGCTCGGCAAAGAAATTTTCGCGTACAATTTATTTTCCCTCAACCGGGTCAGAACCTTCCTCAGGTGCTCCTCCAAACTATTGCTATAAATTACTATGTCATCAAGATACACCACCACCAATTGATCAAAAGGGTGCAAAAAGTGGTTGGAGCGTTGGTTAGCCCAAATGGCATGACCAAAAATTCAAAAGCTCCGTATCGGGTAACACAAGTAGTCTTGTACTTGTCCTCTTCCTTTATCCAAACTTGCCAATACCCGAAATGAAGGTCAATTTTGGAGTAGTTTTTTGCCTTGCTCAACTGATCAAAACAATTTGCAGGCAGGGATTTGTTCCTGATCGTAATCTTGTTCAAAGCTCGATAGTCTACACACATGCGAAGAGAACCATCTACTTTCTTCTGGAACAACACTGGGGCTCCATAAGGGGAACTTGCTGGCACTATAATACTGGATTCCAACATCTCGGTTAGTTGCTTCCGAAGTTCTGCCAACTTGGGTTGGGACATCCGATATGGTAAGCGTGCTGGGGGCTTAGTGCCCGACACTAACTTGATCTCATGATCCATAGTCCTTTGGGGTGGAAGTTCTTTCGAGAGCTCATCGGGCATCACATCCTCGTACTCCTCCGGCAGGTATTTCGCAACTTCTGGTATTGGTCTCGAGGTCTCTTCCGCTTCTTCCCACTTTAAGTGGGCCAAGTACGTGGTTTTCTTGCACTTAAGGCCCTTCTTTAGTTGAAAGGCAGATAAGCTTTTGGTCGAGGCTCTTTTAATCATTGCTGGTACAGCGCACGATTTGTTTCCCATCATTAAGAGCGAGTCACCATAGGGTAGAACCGCAGTCTTTGTGTCTTGTAGGAATTCGAGCCCGAGGATCAGTTTGAAGTCATCCATCTCTACGGCGGTGAGATTAGTTCTTCCTTCAAAGTGCCCCATTTTCATGCTCACTGCCCTAGTGATACCAACAACAGGCTTTTGGGGCCGAGTCAATGGCTTTTACTTGACCAATTCCCTTTTTTAACACCAAGCCTAGCTTTTCCACCTTTGTGCTAGCTAAGTAGTTGTGGGTAGCCCCGGTGTCCACCATCGCATGGATAGGTCTCCTGTTTACCATAAGATCAACATACATGAGCCCTGTTCCTTTACAGAATTTCGGGGTTTTGATCCTCTGGGGTAGCTTTTAGCTTTTTTTCCACAGTCATTAAGGTAGCTACATCAAGTCCTTCTTGAGAGAGTGCATAGCAGCTCCATGAGAAAGCCCCCAAAACGTCTCGCTCTTCAGAGACTTAGTCTACCTTTGGAGAGATTCGTGCCCCGGAAGTGGAAGAAGTTGCTTCGAGTGCTCCAGATTCATAGATAGCATTCATCAAAGCTCTTTTTAGGTAATTCAAGATGGGATGAGGGCCATTGCAAATAAAACAGCCAAAAGGTTTGCCAGCTTCAGTCTTCTTTTATCCATAGTCCTCTTTGTTTTGACGGGGAGGGAATCCTTCTCTAGTAGCGGGAGCTCTGTCTCCCCCACCATTCCCGAAGCTAGGCCAGAAGGGTCTATTGTTTCCTCCTTTCGCTTGAGAAGGGGCAGTTTGTTCTCTGTCTTTTCTGGCTTCTATCTAAAAAGTGACCAGTCTTTCGACTATTGTGATAGCATAGGATAGCTCTTGTACCCTCTACCTGTGGAGCTCGCTTCTAGCCCAAGGTTTTAATCCTTCCATGAAAGTGAAGAACTTATTTTTTTTTTCTGATATTTCCATTATTTAAAGTAAGCAAGTTGAGAAATTCTTCACGTAGTCATGGATTGATCCAGTATGCTTTAGTTCCCTCAATTTTCGTCAGGCTTCATACTCTATGTTTTGTAGGAAGAACTGTTTCTTTATAGCTTCCTTCATCTGTTCCCAAGTGTCATTGACTAGGCGTCTCGCCTTAATTTCAGCAACTTGGACCCTCCACCATAGCTTAGCATTGTCATCGAGGAAGGTGGCGGCAGTGTTCACCTTAAGCCCTTTGTGAGTTATCCCAACAGTTTTGAAGTATTGAGAAAGATCGAAAAAGAAGTTGTCGATCTCTCGAGCATCCCGGCTTCCCTTAAAGGCCTTTAGTTCTCTAACCTTTAGCTTTGGAGCGAGCATGGTATTAACTAGGGTGTCATTCCTTCCATCAGCAACTCGCCCAATTGCCAAGGTCAAGGTTCTTAACACAGCCCAAACATCTTCCAACATGGCCCGCAACTCAACAATAGCCGTGGAGTTATTTTCCACTTCCACCTCATTTCGTCTAATTCTCTCCCCGTGAGACTGGACATCTTGTACCACGTGCCTCGTCTCAGAACTAGCTGCCTCTAGTTCTTCACTTTGTCTCACGATATCTCCGTCCACTAGGTACAATCGTCTCACCATAAAGTCACCATCCATTTCACTTTCTCCATAGCACAAGAGATGAATTTTATTTACAGCGACCTCAAGGGCTTGCAACCGATCCTTGTTGCTTCCAGTGCCTTGCGACGGGCCAACAATCTTTGAAATCAAAGCCATATCTCTGATGGCTCTGATACCAACTGTCACAGGTTGTCTTTTAGCACTTAGACTAATCGTGATGCCTGTGACTTGGCTAGGTCCAAGCCAACGTCACACCGGTCTTCTCTAACTTTGTTTGAATACTTTTTAGTGAGCTTGAATGGATTCACAGTGGTTCGCTATGAAAAAAATAGAAAACGGCAATGAACGATGTAAAAACGACAAAAAACGGCACTTAACCGACACATTCTTGCTTGAAAGAACTCATTTCATTCATAAGAAAGCTTGTACAAAGTATTTACAATGTGTATTGGTGAGGGGGAATCAATGATTACAACTGACTTCGTTTGCTTCTACTTGATCTCGTTTTTGTACGCCCCCTATAATAGACGTGGTAAATTTTTCCTATGTTCCAGCAATAGACACTATTTTCCGAAGAGGTGGGAAAAGTTTACCGATTCTCTATAGAGAAAAGTACATGGAATCTACCTATGAAAATTTACATGCATGGCCTTCAAGGCCTTAAGAAAATTACAAAAATATAACAAAAGACTAACTAAGTATTTACATAAGAAAACGGAGGGGCCGACGATTCTGGCCGTCCGTCGGTCGTCGACTACTGCTAAGCGAGTGGCAATGTCGGGCGCTGGGCACGCGAGGTTGCGGCACGATCTTGGCACTATCTGGCGCTAGGCATTGGGCACTGGCACAAGCACTCGGCACTTAACATGGCCCTTTGGGAGGGCCGTTGGTTTTTGATATTCTGGTGTCTTCAAGCTTGGCTAGGCACTCTATGGCACGGGCACAAACTTTCCTAGGGGTACTTGAGCCGGCCATAGATGGTGGACAAGTACGCTTAGGAACGTTTAGTCCTTTCAATTTCGTAGACAAATCTAAGGACACACGAGCGTTCTGTCTCCATCTTGGATGTTAAGATTGGAGGTGGGCAAGGTCATGCCCACGTGAACGACTCGTCACAGGTCGGCTTGTGATAGTTCCCAATCTCCATGCTCCTCAGGACACTACCAAATGACCCTTTCCGTAATTTCTTCGAATCTATTGGTCTCAAACAAACAAAAGGGTTTTTTTCACGTATCCTTCAATTCAACCTTGCAAATCCCAGAGCCCTTTGAAGGTTTCTTGCAGTATACTAGCTCTAAGGATTCAGAAATAGTCTAATAAATCGTCTTCTACCTCATCATGTAAGTAATAATTATGCATTTGTTCATCTTTTCTTTACTCAGTTGTAACATTGTGATGGTTCGATTCTTATGCTGCGTAGGGCGGACCAGGAAGTTGTTGATCAAAAGAGGCTGATTGAGAACTCTTGTAAATCCAAATGCGCTGAGTCTTTCTCTGATTATCAGGTAACTTCTAAATCTTTTTACACTTAGTCAGATCTCTAAATTTATGATTAATGGGAAATTTTAACTTTTGGACTAGTACACTTCCTGTTGTATTGAAAAATTTTCAATATTTAATGGTTATGGTTCTTTTTTCCTTTTATTTGGACTATTTACCGGGGTGACGCATTTAATGGTTAATGGAGCACATGTTCTTGATTTTGGGTTCTCGGATTCATTCTGGAATAAATAAGGAAGACTATTTGGCAAATGTTGTCAAGCACAACAATTGAACCCGACATTTCCTGTGAACAGATTTTCATGCCTCACTGGGTAGTGAATTCAGTGTTCTTTTATGCATCTTATGATACTTTTCCCAAAGAAGTAAGTTGTGCTAAAACAATCCAATATATATATATATATATATATATATATATATATATATATATATATGTATGTATGTATTTTTTTTTTATGGTGATATCCCAGGAAAACGGAGGGCGAGGACTTCAATGATGAATGAGATCACAAAATTATTGACAGTTTAGTAATGGTGGCTAAATGAATAATGAAACCACATAAAGAAACATGCCCTCAATGGACATTGAGGATTGATCATAAACTGCCCTTAGTTATTTATTTATTTATAAATGCACTTTTTCTTACATACCCTTTTTTTCAGCCCGGCCTTCTTACAGCTTATGCATTGTTTTTAACATTTCCAAACTGAGAATTCATTAGTCCAACTACTGCAGGATTAGAAATGGAACCCTTATTTATTGTTACTATTATTGTTGTTATTCTATCAATTTCCTTCAGAGATTAGGAAGTGTTTTACTTTACATAGGACCATTGCTAACGATTCCTGTTACTCGAGCTTCCAAATTATTTTTTTTCCCATGCTCTTAGCAATGTACAATGGTCAAATGGAAATTTTGTTCCAACCTCTTTTTAAATTTTGTCACTCTTCAAAAAATGAATGGGAAAAATGGGTAATTTTGTTGTTAGACAGAGCTTCTAGTTGCACATATGCATGGTTTTGGTAATCACTTGGTCCTTACAAATAGGACCATAGATTGCTTATAATAAGTGGCATATGCCTAACTTTCAGCCAATTCCCTATCAACTTCAAGTAAATTACACTCAAACCAGGAGTCCACTATATCACGAACATGGTCCTATGCTGTCATCACATATATTTACAATCAGTATACTGGACTAAGGGGAATCCTATTTCAGTTCAGCTATTTTGTTTGATAAGTCAAAAATTGAGTGGTAAAGCATTTCTTCAACTTTAAATTGCCAAAGTTTTATAAACTTAAGGATGAATGATAGATCACAGCTGTGGGATTCCGAAATGTGAATAAATTTGAACTAAAAAGAAAAAGATATAGGTCCAACAGCTTTCTGTAACCCCTTCTGCATGCCTTTTTGCCTCCTCTCTCTCTGTGGAAGAACAAGTAAAGTGAGGATATGGAAGGTGATGATGCCTTACTATCCTCGGGATTCCTTGCCGTTGTCTTGAGTTATAAAGTTTATATTAGTATATGACAATCGTGCTAGAAGTAGGGATGTTGGCTTATGTATCTAGTATTTGGACAAAAAAACTCTTCTCTGCTTTTCTCTGTAGAAAACCACTTAGTCTGACATGCATTCCTTTCTAATCTAGAGTACCTAAAAGTAAGAATGAAGATAAAAGTTTAAAAAAGAATTCAAATATAGTTATGTTCTCTCTTTCATTTCTAGCATATACTATACTAAACATGTCAAATTATCAATGCTGATCTTGTCAAACAACAGCTATAATCTACTTTATTGTCCGATGCACATTTATTTCCCTTATTGCATGTGTAAACATAGGGAAAATGTAGAGCATAAATTTTGCTTCTAGTTTTTAAGTGTAAAGCACAAATTTGAGGCCAGCATTGAATGTTAAGGTAGTTTGCGTCTAGGTCAAAGGTCCATTCCTAATGCTAAGAGATTATACCTGCAGCCTCTGCACCCATATCTTGCTTGCCCTCCAAAAAAGGAATATCTGAATTAGAAATTCTGGCACCTGATTCCAACTGTCATCCTGCCATAGTTTAAGCATTTTTCTTATGTCATTTGCTTTTGACTGTTGGCCCCTTAAATAAGTTTAGGTCTCTTACAAAAAAAGTAGATTGCCATTAATGATGACCATGACCTGCTTTGTTTCTAAAATGACTATAAGATATATTCTAGATATGTTCTGCGAGGCATCTTATACTATTAAAACTTTGCCATCACTGTAGGTGTGTTATTGCGCTGCGCATCTGTAAATTAATGAATAGCAAATAGATTCAAGTTCATCAATGGCTTACCAATTTTCAACATGGTCATTTGATGGAGAATGCAAAGCCCTCAGGGCAGTGGACACTTAAAAACTACCTTGTGTGTTGTAGACAGTAGCATTGACACTCAAGGTCAAAGGCCTCAGGGCCAAGGATAATTCTCTTTCCTTGTGCGTTGTTGACGGTTTTATGCCTGGGCTTTTATAGTGGACGACTCAAAGAAACAAAAATAAATTAAGAAGACTGAAAAACAAAAGATAGACGTCATAACTTTAAGTAGGGCTGTCAAAATGGGCCGAGCCCATGGACTACGTTCGGCCCACAAGTAATATGGATTGAAATGAATTATAATTTTTTAGGTCCATATTTTATCCGGGACTATATGGCTCGGCCCACAAGATCCATGGGTTGAGTGGGGTTGGGCCAGGCTTGGCCCATGGGCCACCTATTTTTTTTTTTACATCCCAAAATAAAAAATTTAAACAAAATTACCAAAAAAAAAAAGAAAAAAATTAAAAAAATGAGCTCGAGAGTGAAAGACTTCTACCTACCAAAATGAATGGCCAATTGCTTTCTTTAGATTTTTCCTTTTGTTTTGAACTTTAAAGTTTTTGTAGACTTAAACTTACATGTTTAAATACCTCAAATTGCATCAGTGTCATTGAAGTATAAATTACAAATTAAATATTTATTCATTAAATTATTTGTTAAAAAATGTTATTACTTTTATGCAATTATTGAAAAGAAACAAAAAATAACTTAATTTAAAGTATATATGTATATATATATCAAATATTAAGCGATCAAATTTCTAAATAAATTACTGGTTAAATATTAATTGAGTATACTTATATTATCTTCTTCTTTACCAAAATGCCTTATTATGTTATGTACTTCCATAGCGTATAGACTATCCATTTTATAGTTTAAGGATTAAATTTTCTCAATTACTCCATTTATTTTCAAATAATTGTCACGTTATAAAATATGAATATGTCTTCTTATCTATCTTTATTTTTTTTTTTTTGATATTTTTATTGTTAAAATCATAAAAAATGAATCACTATGCCACATTCCTATAAAATATACTTAATATGCTAAGTTTATTTTCTAAGTTTTGAGGAATGAAATTTATTTCTTAAAATAGAAGTAATAAATTAAATGTTAATTTTCATTTTTTTAAAAGAGAAATATAATTACTTTCATACTTCAATAATCAAATAGAACCTAAGATTTGATTATAAAATAGACAAGAATGGTGATTTTTGCCTAATCTGGGATTTTGGATAAGATTGTGTTGAAAAATGTGAGATCCTTGAAAGGAATTGGATGCTTAAATTAATCATCTTTTTATTCATATTGCTTAAAGAAACTCTCACTTTGTGCTCGTCCAATTCTTTAGCCTTGGTCCACCGATTTTTGCTTCTTTTTTGTTTGTTGCTTTTGTTTTTTATTGAATGCTGAAAAGTGATGACTATTAGCCAATTTCACTTTTGCCTTTTTCCACCCACTATACCGAATTGCTTGTCCAATTCTTTAGCCTTTTTCCACCCACTTTCTCTCCAACCATCACCAATTCACCATCTTCATCTTCTTCTTTGTGGACTGATAAATTCCTTGTGCTTGTCCAATTCGCATAGGTGAAGACATGGGCAGTAGAAAGGGTACCCTGATAGCAAGAAAAAGAGCGAAGAGGTGTAGTGTATGTTGATATATGTTTCTACAATTGATCTCAAATGCCAATAATTGATATATGTTTTTTTTTTATTAGGTGTAGTATTTTTATATCAATTTATTTTCATTTGATAGATGCCACATAATAATTTATAAAAGACCTTCAATACAAGTGACAGAAATCTAATAGTCTTTTTAACCTAATTAGATATTATTGTATTCTCAATCATAAACTTAGTAGTTAATTATAAGTGCCAATATCTCTTAAAAGAAAATTTGAATTGAAATTTAAAATTATATGATTGCAGTGGAAAGTTGACTATGACACCGAAGTATGAAGTTAATATTCATGATTTTAGAATATAATAGCAAATTATTTCATATGTAATATGTGTATTTATTATATCTCTGTAATGTATAATATGAATTTTACATTGTAATTTCTGGGGCTACAAGAGAAGTATAAATAATCAGTGGAAAGAGATGCCACGAAGGTCATTAATATTTTGCCAGGTGAGATTAATGTTGATTCCATTTGAAGTGATATGTTCTTAGGCCATACGAATAGGGAAGAGGGGGGGGGGGAGCTATTCTGGAACTTAGGAATTGTTTTAACATTTTGTCTCGAAAATTATTCCTTCTTTTATTATTATTTTTTTGTTTGCTAAAAATATGTTGTGCAAAAGAAAAAGGATATTCGTTTCCAAGTGTGATTTTCTATGTTAAAGATGTATTTTTTTATTACATTCGGATGTCAATATACTACATTACTACTAACATTTCATAAAAAAAAAAAAAGTCCATTGTGTGTGGTTATTTCATTACTAGATCCCCGTGAGCTTTAGGATGAATGCTTGTAATTGCTCTTTTTCAATAGAGTTGACAAGTTTAGGGTGAATGCTTGTAATTGCTCATTTTCAATATTTGCATTAGAGGAAGATAAACAGTTAGCAATTATGGATTTCAGATCATCTTCTTCCGCATCCTGCTCCTCCTCCTCTTCCTTCTCCTTTGGGCCAGAATCTAAACTAGCAGTTGTAGCAGCAGAATTAGTCGTAAAGTTACTGTGAAATGAGTATTGAGATTTCATCATCCCCATAAATTTTCTCTTCTTATAGTTAGCCTTGAAGCATGCCTGTCTCAGTCTCTGTGTTTGGTCCTCCAACTGCGTATCAGGGATTTCTTCCATCAACTTCTTCTGACTTTCCAGAATCTCAATGGCTTTTGTCAACTTCTTCACAGCCATATGTCCCACTTCTTCTTCATTTCACATCTCCTGCAAATTGGAGTGATTTCTACATATTATCGGTGGAGATACATTCATTCCGGTTGTTATTACTTTTAAATATGTGACTTAAGTTTATAAGTGTGTGTGTGTGTGTGTGTGTGTGTGTGAGAGAGAGAGAGAGAACCTGAACATTATTGATTAGGGTCTCCAAGCTCATCAACTTCATGTAAGGCCATCGTCGAATTCCCAACTCCCTATATCTTTTCTTGAAAAGGGTTAGGCCAACATTCAGTTCTTTGGCCGCTCTCTTGATTGACATGTAAAAGTATTTCGAAATAGTTGCTCTTGATAGTGTTTTGGCGCTATTGCCCTTCTCCTCTCTCTACCTCCTAATCGTCTTCTTCTCCATAGGAACTTCGATATTAAATTCATGATAACCTTGAACCATGTTCTGGCTTTGTTCAAAATCCATTAGGGAGTATAAAGGATCATGCACAAGCATATCCTCCTTAAGAGGAACATCATCATAAGTAGTTTCTTGAATAGGCAGATCAAATTCGAAATCCAAAGCAGTATGTCCAGAACTTCCACTAATTCGTATCACAACAAACCAAAAGAAAGTTCAATTTCATTATCAAGCACATTTCCAGATGAATATGACGGGTGAAAAGACAAAAAATAAAAAAACCTCAATAGTATCTTACCTGAAATCAAGAGGAAGTGGTTGGCTTGGAAAGGAAAATATATCAAAATCTTCTTCTTCGAAAACTAATTCAAAATTTGACCATGTCTCAAATGAATTATGACTCCCCATCTCTGAGAAAAAGTATCGAAGAAGAAATCCCTTTGCCTTTCTGGTTTTTTGGAAGAAAGAGATATGTATATATAATTGTGTGAGGAAGAATAGAGATAAGATGGAAGGGGAAAAGACAGTACCAGGAAGAGACAAGGAGGAAGGGGAAAAGACACACTAGTGGATTTGCAAAGACAATGAGATTGTTTTTTTGTGAAGGGGAAAAGACAATACCAGAAAGAGACAATGAGACAGATTGTTTTCATTCTTGGCATTTCCTACTTTTTATTATTTTTTCCTTTCTTTTTTAATTGTTACCGTATGTTGATTTGCTAAATTTGTCTTTGAATATAGGTTGTTGAATTGTTGTGTAAAGGGAATGGATATTCAATCACAAACTAGTGGCATTGATGTTGATGAATGCATGAATGTGGGTGAAAATATTAGATCTTCGCATGATGGTGAACCCTCTGAAATTGGTAATGAAGGACAACCTGCTGCAAAAAGAGCTAAAAAAGAGACTTCTAATGTATGGAAATATTTTACCAAATATGGTAAAAAGGATGATGGAATAGAAATGGCTATTTGCAATGGTTGTAAAATTGAATATAAAATTGGAACAAAACCAGGAGGTACAAACTATGTCACCTCACATTTAAAACATCATTTGGAAAGTTGCAAGATGATTTTGTTTTCTAATCCACAACAAATGTTCATTGATTATGAGGGGAAAGCAAAGGTAAGAAAATATGATCCTAGAATGTCACGAGAAATGGTAGCTGAAGCCATAATTCAACATGATTTGCCATTTTCATTTGTTGAATATGAGAAGATTAGGGTTTAGGTTAAATATCTTAATCCAAAAGCAAATATGTGGTCTAGGAATACTGTTGCGAATGATGTTGAGAGAGTTCATTTCAAAGAGAAAGAGAAGCTTAAAACAGTCTTGGCTAAAATACCAAATAGGATTTGCTTGACATCTGATGTATGGACAGCATGCACTACAGAGGGTTATATTTGCTTAACTGCTCATTTTGTTGATAAGAATTGAAAGTTGTGTAGTAAAATTCTTAATTTTCGTCGCATGCTTCCTCCACACACGGGAGTGGACTTGGCTGCCATTGTGTTTGATTGCTTAAATGAATGGGGAATTGAAAGAATTTTTTTTTTCTCTTACTTTGGATAATGCTTCCGCAAATGATTGCATGCAAGATATTTCGAAAGGTCATCTTTCTTTGCAAAATAGCTTGGTTTGTGATGGTAATTACTTTCATGTGCATTGTTGTACTCATATATTGAATCTCATTGTTCAAGAGGGTTGAAAGTAGCTCATGATGCATTATATAAAATAAGAGAGAGTGTGAAATATGTAAAAGGATCCAATGGGAGAATTCAAAAGTTTCAAGAGTGTGTGCAACAAGCTAGCATTAATGTAAGGGTTGGTTTGAGGTTGGATGTGTCAACTAGATGGAATTCAACGTATTTGATGCTTGAATGTGCCATAAAATACAAAAAAGTATTTGCTATCCTCCAACTTGTTGACAGAGCTTATAAATATTGTCCAATGGATGAAGAATGGAGTAAGTGAGTCAAAATGTGTGAATTCTTGGAGCCATTTTATATGTGACAAATTTGATATCCGATACATCTTATCCCACTTCTAATTTGTATTTTATGCAAATTTGGAAAATTGAGTGTATCTTGAATGAAAATTTAAATAGTGAGGATGAGGTTATTAAGGATATGGCTCAAAGAATGAAGAAAATTTTTGATAAGTATTGGAAGGATTAAAGTGAGGTGCTTGCCTATGGAGCAATTTTTTATCCACGTATGAAGCTTGATTTCTTGTTGTATTGTTACCAAACAATTGAAGCTTTCACTTCTCAAGGAAAAGTTGAAAATATTAAGAGAAAATTATATAAACTCTATAATCACTATGCAAGTGAGTCTTCACCAAGCATTCCTCCTCCATTAAGTTTGCCTAGACAAAATGGAATTGGCAAACCAAGGACATCAAAATTTTTCACTATGAGCTATCTTTGTAATACTTTAATACTTTAATTCTTTTATTAATTTACTTTTACTTATCTTTTGACGATGATATTAATACGTTTTGTTAATATATTGAAAATTTGTAGGATTACAAACAATATAAGAATGAGAAAATTTCTACTTCAGGAAAGACTGAATTAGATATATATTTGGATGAGCCACAACTTGATCTTGAACTTTTTGATGAAATGGAAGTCCTTAATTGGTAGAAGGATAATTCTAAGCGATTGCCTTGTTTATCTATCATGGCACGTGATGTTTTAAGTATTCCAATTACAACAGTGGTATCAGAATCTGCTTTTAGTATTGGTGGTCATGTTATCACCAAATATAGAAATTCTCTTCGCCATGATCGAGTTCAAATGGCTGTTTGCACAAAGAATTGGTTGCATTGATTTATTATAGATGATGATGGTAATATATAACAACTTTTTTTATTTCTTTAACTAGTTAATAATTGGTAAGTATAATATTAATAATATTCTTATTTCTTATTGTGATTTGTAATTATTAGATAAACAATCTAACCTTGAAACAGTCATGTTAGATATCATCGTCAACAACAGATTCAAATAAAATCATTGAAGAAATCTTAGATGATTGAAAAATGTGTATCTTTTTGGCAAGCAAAATAGCAATATTTTTAGTCTTTTATGGCATTTTTATGAAATTGTAAAATAAATGTTGATTTTTATCTTTGATATTTCTAAATTTAAAACTTTTAAATTGGATTACTGTATTTGTATATTTAGGAATTATGCACTTTAATATGTGATTTGGGATGTTTAATTTCAGACTTGTTAAAATTGAAAATTTATGTAGAATTATGTGTGTAAAGTATAATAGATAAAATATTCATAATTTATTATTTGATATTTATATTTTGTTTTGAGTTATAATTTGATTTATTATATAATTTATATTTGTACCAGAGTTAGAAAGTTAGAATTAAAGATTGAAAAATATAAATATAGTATGAATTTTTTTTAAAAAAATATTATTTATATATAAATGGGCCCATGGACTAAGAAGGGTTGGACTAAGTTAAAGATTTGACAACCCATCAAAAAAATGGACTGGCCCGTTCTCACCCATATTTTTGTCAATCCACGTGGGCTGACGGGTTAACCCATTTTAATAGCTCTAACTTTAAGTCAAAAGGATTAAAGCTTACGAAGAGAGAAGAGTTGGGGGGGGGGGGGAGCATGGTGGAGGCTTGCAAGTATAGCACAATAAGAGGTCCCAGAACATCATTTCATGTTTCGCTTGTCATTAGCATATCAAGGCATATAATCAAAAACTTTGTTATATGTATAAGGTAAACATTAAGAAACAAACTTGAATGCTTCTGTGACGGTACCTGGTTGACCGAAGATGAGAGCAAAGGAGAGAAGTAGTGAATTGTTAGTAAAAAATAAATACTCCCACAAAATGAAAAAGAAAGTGGGAGACACTTACACTGGGACTGCCTTTGAAGCCACTGAAGGACTCGATGATTTTTTTTGTTCCTTTATTGAAATCAAGGAAATCATCTTGCCCTGAAATTTATGATATCCTCTGTTCTGTCTTCCATAAAAGATATAGTGTAGGGAAGTTTTAAATAAAAGGAGGAAGATAATGAGGCAGTTTTAAATAAAAGGAGGAAGATAATGAGGGGCTTATAATGCAGCATAACTAGGTTTAGTGTTGTATGCAGCTTTTAGCTTAAAATAAATTTGTAATGGAATGAGAAGCCGACGAGTTTCTTTGAGTTGGTGGTAATATGACGTAGACCTGGACACCTAAATCCAGTTAAGCACTATTGCCTTTTCTCTAGTAATGGGTTTTATTCCATATAAAGAGATGAGCTTAAATTCATTTGTTTACACTACAAAGTAAGGCAGGCAAGACAAGAATAAGGGCCTTGTTACTTAATGTGTTCTTATTTTATATTTTGCATCAACTCGATCTCAGTTGGCTGCATGCCATGAGATGAACAAGATTTTGGTATGTAGTTATGAGAGAATTCATTTGTTGCTGAGGGAAAAAAAAACAAACAAATATTTAAAAGAAGTGCATAATAAAGAGGATTTCTTAATGGCTTGGTAAGTATCAGTTAAAGGCAAAACCAGGAATCTTTTGGTGATATTGTGGATTTTAAATGCTTATTATACTTTGAAAACTGAATAGAATGCCCCTTTAACATAAGCTATTATGTACCTAAGACAGATTATAGTGTTATAATTTGGGAAGTTTCTTTTCTGTAATGCTAGCATTGTCTGTCAATGGCCGCTCTGGTTCTTGTTGTGCCAAGCCTGTGTAGTTAACTGCATAGCAGATTCAAGTACTTCCATTCTCTGTTCTGCTTACTGATATGACATTTGGTTCATTTTATAACATCCTTGTAGGCATGTTCTAGGAGGATTGAAAGTGATGACGCTGTAGAAAAGCATTGCACAGGGCAGTACTTTGATTACTGGTCTTGTATTGATAAATGTGTAAGTTACTTTTTCTTCTCTCTGATATTTTCAAGTTTTGGGACTGCTCCATAAGCTGTAATACTACCTTTGATGTGCAGGTTGCGACGAAGCTGTTCTCACAACTTAAGTAATCAGATTGCTGCAGTTTCTTCCTTCATCTACTGCCTTAAGCTAAGCAATTAACAATAGTTTTCCATGTTTCAATTTGGCTTTCTATCTTGTCATTTCCTGATGATTAGACAACTCTATGTTAGTGTAGCTCCTGTTCTTCTTCTAGAGCAACAGGGGCATCAATTTGACTAAAGCTTATTGTTTTGCTATAAAGAATAATGGTTTATTAGTTGACCTCATTTATCAGTACTTATTATTATCCAGTACTATAAAGAAGAATAATTCCTTCCTTCCCCACTTTTGTTGGTTCGAAATTAGCATTTTTTTTTTCATCCTGGCAGGTGGTTATATCCTGGATTATTGGTAGTAATATTCCATTACACTTCCATCTAAAAATCCTGCCTGAACAAAATTCAGCTTAGGGTTCACGCACACGTAAAAAATTTATTCTAAAAAATAATTATATATTTTATTTTTAAATTATAATATTATTGGTTCAATTATTATTAGACTTTTGAACCGTAAATCAATAAACTTTTCGATTCATTGTCCGGTCTAATTTTGAAAACTTTGCAAAAACAACAATTCAAATCCTATTTTTTTATCTTCACTACTAGAAAAAAGGGATATAATGATGCTAAAAAGCGTCATTAAACAGATCTATAGTGACGCTTTTGTGCTGCTGACGCTTTCAAAGAGCGTCATGCATATGGCCGTCACAATAGGTTCCGTGACACTATTTAGCGTCATCAAAGATCGTCTATTGTGACGGAAAAAAGCGTCATAATAGGTCTTTTAAGTGACACAAAAATGTGTCAGTAAACTCATGTTATTATGACAACACTTTTGGTTATAATAGGTAGGTTTTTATTACAAATTTATACGTCAGTAAATGATCAATAATATGATACTATTATTGGTCACAATAGGTTCTTTGAATAACGGAATTTGTCTTCATGAAAAAATAGAAAATATGTCACATTTATACCGTCACAATAGAGCTTTTGGATGACGGTTTTTTGTGTCAGGAAATACTGATAAAATGACAAAATAAAGCGTCACCATAGACTTCTGCCATGACAGATTTTAGTGTCATGACAGATTTTAGTGTCATGAAACCTTGACAGTATGACAAAAATAAGCGTTACCATAGACTTCTGTAATGACGGATTTTTAGTGTCATGAAACCTTTGAAGTATGACAAAAATAAACGTCACAATAGATTAGCCATCTGAATAAATAAATCAAATATTTCACAAAAAATCCAAAAAATATTTTTTTGTCCCTGTCATATATATATTATATATGTAACACACAATTGTTAAATAGACATCATTAAAAGACAACGCAATCAAAAGTAACCAATATTAAAGAGTAATCCTATAAATTTCATAACATTCAAAAATTGTTCAAATATAAGTATTAAGTATTTAGATACATGCATAAAGCCAAGCATTAGGCCTCCAAAAAAACATAGTAGATTAATTTATCTTGTCCCATAAAAGTAGATCATATGACCAAGCATTAGGCCTTCCAAATAAACATAGTAACATTAATATGTTTTTCATAAAACCAAGCATTAGGCCTTCCAACTAGCTTCGACACTGGAATACGTATTTAATCTGCTTCGCGAATCTTCACCTACAATAATATAGAATGAATTTAGTAAAAATATTATAAAATCTTCTTAGAAGAAAAAAAATATTAAATTAATTAACAATGTAAGTGATTAGAGAATTACCAAGTGTCGTGGCCAAGCGATTCCTATTCCAATGGAATCTCTAATAGTCTGAATAAAATCTATTGGTCTCAACAATTTCTCGTCACGATGAAACGAAACTAGAACCATTACTTCACACCATTCCTCACCCAGTGGTACACCCCCAACTTCATGGGATGCGTCCACACTTTGAATAAAACCTTTTGCAACTATTTTAGATGTATCCAACATGCTTAAAAGTGAAACATAGTTATAAACCTACAAGATATATTTTATTCAGTTAAAAGTGAATTAGTTAAACAAGCCAAATAGCTCATGCTCACCAGATAAAGGAAACTAGACTTAGATGCTAAAAATGCTATATAATACTCAAAAAAGCCAAAAGATTGCATAATATACATCATATGCTGCATTTATGCCCTTCCAAAAGATAGCACAATAGAAATATTAGACATGTAGTGAATAATATAGTAGAACAATAAAATAGGACATCAAGCTATATATATGCATACTTTGCTATAAATACAAACAAGTAACACATCCATGATATTGTAATATTTTGTATACCCTCAATGTGGTGGTGTTATTGTTAGAACCCATTGAGTGAACTCTTGAAACATGTGGGGATGAACAATCTCTCTGAGACACTAACATAGCACGTATCTCGGCAAGCTCTTTTGCTTGTTCACTCAACTATGCTTTCATGCTTGTAATTTCATCTCTTTTCTCTTGAATAATATGAAAAGAAGTGGTACGACTTGGAATTTCACCCTACACATCCGAAGAGTGAACACTGCTACCAAACCTGCGGACCCTGCCATATCTATCTGGTCCAACAACTTGGGAGAAGATATCATTTGGACCAAGTCTATCTTCTGAGCCAGGAGGAAGTTGTGTACTTCTTTCATCCATTTCATTCTTTAAGATGGATAAGCAATCACAAAAGTTAGTCTCTATTGTGACAATTTATAGTAATATTTAGTGTATGCAACAAAACGGAGTTCATATACTTAAAGAATGCATAATATTGGGGAAAAAGTCATAGAATCTCAAATCTACATATTAAGGCACAATGAAGTGAGGATGTGACTCAAGTTTTCAACCTCCTCAAGATTTCAGCTACTGTGACACCTAGCTCCAAGTTGTCATACATATCAGAGACATACAAGATAAGAAAACCAAATAATTGCTGAAAAAAACAACACATATGCAAATGTCCTGCCCTCAAGTTGAACATATGCTAATTGATCCTAGCAAAACTGTAGAATTAATTAACATGTTATTTGCAAAATTGCTGCACTGACAGCTATATTAGCAAAACTGTCCAATTTTTTACAGCACAGTAGCATACTCCCCTTTTTCTCCTCCAACATCAAAGCAATTGACAACAAGTAACCAAGCTGTAGACAACTAAAAAGGGTAAAGCCAAATGCTACCATCTTATAACATATACACATAGAAAACTGTAATAAAATTTATCAAAAGAATTCAAGTGACTATCTTCAAAAAATGAAACTACTTTAACCAAGATTGTTGAAACCACAATATAATCAAACTTTGATACTTTGATAGTTAGAATAGATGGTAGTTTACTGTAAGTTAAAGAAAAATGAACATTTCTATTTAAGTTAAAGCAGGTTCTTGTGATTTGGAAGCGAAAGCAAGCTGCTGTGATTTGGAGTTAAACATGTTCCCACATTTCTGCTTAAGTTAAAGCAAGTTCTTGTGTAAAATAGACATGTTCCCACCAATGAAAAGTTGTGGTATTTGCATTTTTATATGAAAATGAACAAAAAAACTTCATTAAGCAATATATATTCCAAAGCACAACCTCATTCTTTCATCCTTCTAAACAGAAAGTAGAACAAGATTAAAATCTGAAATTCTATCCCTCTTGAGTATTCTTTCATCCTTTAGCTATTCTCCAAGCTTGGGATAGCTATTCTGTCCCGACAAATTTGCATATCCAGGAAAATCACTAATTATCCACAACAATGCAGCACGTAGCTGAAAATTCTGCTTCAAAGATGCATCAAAAGTTTGCACGCCTATGTCCCATAACTCTTTCAATTCAGCAATTAGAGGTTGTAAATAAACATCACTATTATTACTAGGAGCAGATGGACCAGGTATCAACAATGACAATATGAAATATGGTTGCTTCATACACATCCAATGGGGTAAGTTGTAAGGCATAAGTATCTCAGGCCAAGTACTATAAGCAACATTCATATTTTTAAACGGATTAAAACCATCGGACGCCAATCCCAACCTCACATTACGTGCATCTTTTGCAAAATCTATATTTATAGCATCAAATGCTTTCCAAGCAGGTGAATCAACTGGATGCCTCATTCGACCATCATCTGTGCGCCTTTCTGCATGCCATCTCATAGAAGCCGAAATCTTGGCTGGCATGAATAGACGTTGTAGTCGAGGTTTCAAAGAAAAGTGTCACAAAACTTTCGTTGCAATCTTCCTCTTCTCTCTTGTTGGGTCATTTTCAAAAATGACCCACCTAGACTCTTTACACGTTTTACAATCCTTCCATCCTTCTTTATCCCCCCAGTACAATGTACAATCATTAGAACAAGCATCTATTTTTTGATAGCCTAAGCCCAATTGCTTCATCAATTTTTCGGCTTCATAAAAAGATTTAGAAAGTTCAACACCCTCGGGCAATGCTTCCCTTAGCAAATCAAGTAGCATATCAAAATGCTTGTTAGACCACTTCCCTGCGCACTTGAGATGAAGTAACCGAATGATGAAGGCAAGTTTAGAGAACTTCTTACAACCTGGATACAAATCTTGTTGAGTGTCATTAATCAGTTTGTAAAATTTTTCAGCATCTGCGGAATTCAAACTACTTTCTTCATCTACATTTCCACAAGGTGGGACCCTAAAAGCATCATGCAACATTGCTTCCATTTCATCAAGCATAGATGCTACATTATTTGAAATAGGCTTGGAGTATGATGTACTTAAGCTAGGCATAAAGGGTTCTCCATGTGCTATCTAATGTGTATATCCCTTAATAAATCCCGTAACAATCAAATGCTCCTTGGCCTCAACTTTTGTCCTCATTACTCCATTCCACATTTCAAACAAGGATATAATATCATTCCATTTAAACTTGCATTGTTCATGTCAAAGTTTAAAAACCTTTCGACTCCGTTTTCATATTCAATGCAATTCCTTGGAAGTTTCATCCAACCCTTATCCATATTTTTTAAACTAATTATCCAACTCAAATGGCAGCAGCAAATGGAAGAGAATTTACCTATGTTAGCATCACGTAAGAATACAAGTGGAGAAATCCCTAAAAAAACATCTTGCAATATCCTATTACAATAATTAAGAAGAAAGTTCTAATATGTTAAGTGATGCGTGAACTTTTTACTTTGAAATAGGAAGAGGCTCTACTTGAAGATAAGTGGATATGATACAATCCTAGAATTAATACAGAATATGACAAAACATATACTACTATAGAAAAAGTAGCCTATTGTATTGAGCAGGATGAGCAAGAGGTAGACTTAGGAGTTTAGTTAATCTGCAATTGAAAACTGTCATAGTCGTACATAAAGAAAACATAACTTGGGTCCAAATTTATGGTTGAAATCCATATACAGTTGTAATATGGTTATAAAAGTGATATGGGCCTATAGAAGAGGTGGCCAGTATTAAGAACATTACTGAATTCTCTGCTTAAGTGTTCCTTCCAAGTCTAGGTTAGCTAGCTTGGCTAGTAAATTTACTTAATTAAATTCTAAACAGAGTGAGATTTGATTTTGATGGTGTGACTATGAGAATTGCTGCTGGCTACTGTCCACTGCAACTTCGGAGAAAATGAAGGAAATGAGATGAAAGGCATACTGGAAGAATGAAAAAAATGGAGTCGCAACATACAAGTCAAGGTGACTACAATAAAATGAGAACTGCGCATAGCAAGAAGAGCAGAAAACCAAAATCTCAATCAGATAAAACTTCGGGTTCACACCTTTCTACAGTAAAATGTAAAAATGGAAAACCAAAGTCTCAATTAGACAGCATCTGTTGTTGAAACAGAAAATCCACAAGCACCCACAAATCTACACTAAGCTTCCATTACCCATGAGTCACTTCATTTTTTGCCAAAACCAACACTTAATTATGGATAACAAAGAATGATGGTAACAACTGCAAGAACCCATGTAGAAACACAACAAAATCAACTAAAATAGAATAACTTCAACTCAAAAACACATACACATAAAGGGAGAAAGTTGAACTATTGAAACACACTAGAAAACTCAAGCATGGAAGAAGAATACTATAGGATGATGACGAGAGACAGGCATGCATTTTCTTGAATGCCACAATATACAATCGGGCTTTCTTGAAAATAGAAATGAAAATGATGGCAAGCAAAATATTATCAAAATGTATGACACGGAATAAATCACCAATATGCACAAACTTCATTACTCATACCCAATCATTGAGCTTATAACTATAACTAAATTAAATGAAAGTAACTAAACCATAGCTTATATCAGTAACTGAACTAAATGATCAATAAAAACTTCCAAGAATTAAAATTGTAAAAATAAAAATGAATTAAGAACATTCAGGCTGCAAAATTCCAGTGGAAAGAACCATATGAAATGCAGAGGTACCAACAACTGAAAGCAACATCTTTAAACATGCGAAGTCAGTTAATCTCCAATTTATAGCAGGTAAAACCCTTTGACTCTAAAACAGGACACCAATTTACCTTACTCCGAAATGAATTCATAACATTTACAAAGGGGAAAAAACAAGAGCTACATTTCGAGGAGGGAAAGGGAGAAAATCATGATTCAGAACGCCAAAATATTTAGGCATGGTACCCTGGAAATCTATCAACAAATGAACAAAAGGAGTTCAATCTCAATACTCATAGCAGAAAGAGGTTCTCCGGCTCAATTATTTCCATCACCTCCCATAATTCAACATCTAACAGATGACATTTAACAAATAAAAATTAGAGGAAAAGGTCAACACAAATTCCTCAACTACAAGCATCAGAAAATCGCCTCCGAAATCCAGAGGTAAACCGTATCAACCGCAGCAAAATTAAACAAACAGATGCACAGAAATGCAAATTGACCTAAGAATACTTACTAGTCTAAAGAGCGGTGTACAGACCACAGCTAAATAATGCCCCTCTGCAATGTTGATACCGCTTCACACAGTAGCAGAGCCGACGGCCGTCACTTCAACCGGTTGTGCAGAGAAGATGCTGTGACTTGCGCAGAGGAGTTTGGGCTGAAGAAGCTGCGAATCAAGCTCTATTTTGTCTGATTTCCCTCACTGATTTGAAGGAAAAATCCAAGTTTCCTCATTATCCGCCATTGTTGTTGCTCGGCGTCTATGGTTGAAACACAGCCCTCTTTTGCGCAGGTGAGTTTGGATTGAAGAAGCTGCGAATGCCACTCTAGATCTACTGATTTCCCTCACTGATTTGAAGAAAAATTCAGACTTCCCTCACTACCATTGTTGTTGCTCTCGATCGGCGCCTTCGGTTGAAACACGGACTCGTGCAATTTTTTCAGTACTGAATTGTTATGCACGCGCCTAAGGATCCAAAAATGTTAGGAAAAATCTAATTTTTTTTCTTTACACAAAATTGTGTCATAATAGTATATCACTTTAAATGAAACTAACAAAACTATGTCGTATTGATTCAATATAATAACACTTAAAAAATTAGTGTAATTATAAGTATTATATTATTACACTTTATAAAAAGTGTCATTAAAAATATGTCAGCAAAGTCTTTTTTTCTAGTAGTGTCTTCTCCTTCTCCCAATATTTCAACTGCTACCATCACCGTTTTCTTCAACCATGCAGTTCAAGCATCTTGCACTGAGCTTGCACTGCTATCAACGTGAACCAAACATATTCGAAACTACAGCCCCATTTTTGCTAAATCACCTTACAATTACATTTCCCAACCAACTGCCAACACGACTACTGGAACCTTGCCATGTTAGTCCCGCCGAACTATTAATCATATTAGACCTTCTCTACTGAACCCGACTCCTTCCAACTTCTCTTTGCTTTTCTAAAATCTTTCCTGCCTAATTTTAATAGCTAATAATTCTCCAAATTGCTCACATCCTACTTCAATTAAACCTGCTCTATACACTATTAGTATTTGATACAAATCCATTGCAAATTAAAGAAATTTTTATTCCTCTATTGCTTGCTTTGGCACAAAGCAGACTTTCTTTCAATGTAAGGTTCATTCAATAGATACCATTTTTGAGCTATAAAGACGATGTAATACGTAGCTTAGTGTTCATGGTTTAGGCTGGGTCTTATCTTGGTGAGATGCGTATATAAAATATTAAGCTGGAATTGGCTGATGGTGGTAGGGAGTTAGGAGGAAGTTCAGGCATGATAGAATGCCAAATCTAGTACAAAGACATGTGAGAACTCATCTATATGGTGAACTAAATTTGTGCCTTGAATCTAGTATGGGTGGAACTATTGGCGTAGAGGCGAATGGTGGTTATTACTGGGTTCCAATTCTTATTGAACTAAAATAAATATTTTAAATTGACAATAAGTATTTAGATTTATTTGATATATTGTTTACAATTTTCATCTCAAGCTAGTACCATTATTATGTATTAATCCAATAATACAAAGCTTTATATTAAAATTTAAACAACCAAACACTTTCCCATACAAATTATAAACTGAATAATATTAAATTCAAATCTGTTCAAGATAAGACTAATTAAATTACAAATATAATATGTTTAACTTATTACATAAAAGGATAAAAATTAATTTTACATTCGTCTCATATGCTCTTAAGTTACATAGGTGAAAATTTCAATTAAAAGAAAAAAAAAAAACCACTAACGAAATTCAAGAGTTTCGATTTTGCGGAGATTCCGTTAAATGGTGCCATTTTGATATGGAATTACGACAGTAAGGCAGACTTTTGCGGAATTCCATTTGTAGTGTGGTCGCATTTAGAAAATGCGACCATGTAAAATAAGGTCGCATTATAGAAATGCGACCTTATTGGCAGTTTAATTTGCACTTAACAAAATCCGTGAGCATATGAATGTTGGGAAAATTATAGGTCGCATTAATTAAATGCAACCTACTATTTAATGAACATTTCAACAATGAACATTTGAACAATGCGACCTCCTATTCAATGAACAATTGAACATTTTATATATTTGATTCCAATATATAAAAAAATATATGTACAGTATGGAAGCATTTCAAAATATAAATTCCAACATCACTAATACCTTAGAGAAACCATATTTAAAATACAATAAAATAGAATACGAAGGAACATTTGAAGAAATGGGCTAATCTCTCGAAACAGTAAAAGTATTATTATTACAATTTCTCCTAGTTTGTCCATCCCTATGACAGTTGCTGGATCTTGGAGGAGAGTCAGGTGTTCGATAATCCACATCATAAAGTATCCTCGATGTTTGCAGACGGCTAGAAACTTCATTCCTCATCATTTCTTTCACAAGTACAAGTGTAAAAGTTGAAGACTCCAATATTATTCATCCGCAACAGGAAAAAACTAACTCTCATATGTCAACTCGTAATTTCATTTCGTATAGAACCCTAAAACAAAGTCAGTAGGGTTCCAACCTCTGTGACGACATGCTACAAGCCCATACGAACAAGGTATACCATATACACTCCACTTTTGGTAGCTGTATGATCTCTCTATCAAATTGACACTGTAAACATTTGGATTTCTACCCCCTTGTTGGACAGACGATTTGATCCTATATATACAAGCCTGTGCATTAAATTCAAGCACAGCATGCCCTCTAGATTTTTCCTCAAAATAAGAATACAACTTCCACATTTCAAATGGCAAAGGGTGTCTCAAATTAGATGCCTTATCTCTATGTTCATTAAAATATTCAACTCACTTAAGAAATGAAGTTTCAACCAAAACATTCAGCGGGAGAGATCTTGCTTTCTTCAGCACACTTTTCGTGCATTCAGACAAACTAGTAGTCATTGGACCATATCTATGCCCTTCATCATATGACAAAGTCTATTTCTGCAAACCAATTTCCAGCAAATATTTAAATGCATTTTCTTTTCGGATCCTGATTTCATCCAAATATGATTGACATTTGGTCCTCTTACGCTCTAAACCCGCAGCATAGATCAAATTTGTCAAATTAGTATCCTTAAACTTGGCATGAAAATTTTCTTTAATATACCCGAGGCAATATCGATGGATAGCCAAAAGTTCTTGCCATTCATTCATATGGTGTGCAACATTGATTATGCTTTTATGTCTATCTGAAATCAAACATATATGTCTTTCCAAAATGACATGTTGATGTAGGAGCTTTAAAAACCATCTCCAACTCTCCAATGACTTGTCGTCCATGATGGCAAATGCAATAGGGAAGAGGTGACTATTTGCATCTCAAGTGGACGCAACCAACAATTTGCCTTGATATAGTCTCCTTAAATAGGGTCCATTAATGGATACCACTGGTCGATAATATTTGAAGCTAACAATTGAAGGTTTGAATGCCTAGAAAAGGAAACTAAAAGCTTTCAAATCACCCATACTAGTCCAATAGTGTCTCCACTTCACAATGGTCTCAAGATTGGAATCTTGCAATGCAAGCATGTATTTTGGTAGCACAATCCAAGTAGAGGGCCAATCACCATATAAAAGTTCCATAGCTACTTTCCGGGCTTCCCAAGCTTTCTTATAAGAACGACCCGTTCTCTACAGTTTCTGGACTTCAGCAATAACATCACTCACATGGCATTCAGGGTTATTTAAAACCAAATGTGTCATATTACGTGCTATAAACCGATGATCCATATTTCTATACACATTATTCACAACTGTAATCACGCATGTGTGTTCCTTGTTAAAAACTGTTATCTGTTATTGTCCATAGATCTTCTTATGTATAATACAAGTATGCCAAGAGCAAGGATTACCAGTACTTGCATGCTTACACTTAGCAAAGCAATAGTCTTTCTCACTCTCGAAGACCCTGAATTCCCGTCCTATTTGAATAGACTACTTTCTTAATGCATATATAGCTTCCTTCTTGTTTTGAAACCTCTTGTTTAGTTGTGAATTAATATCAGTGTTGGACCAACTTCTCATGATATCTATCGAGTGCATGTGAAGCGATTCATTAGCACACGCACCGGACCCTATGCATCAAATATTGGAAATCTTGCTGATTCCCATGTGGTATTAGAAGGTCCCACCATGTCACCCCTATTATCTTGTAAGGGAATGTTAGGATTATAACATGGATTGTTCACTGGAATGTTATCTTCTTTGCTATTATATCTATCACTCTAATTCATTGGTCTTTTGGACCTGTGAAACCTTCACCATTCGATGTATGCACCATTGAATCAACATTTACTGCAGTAGTGACCATTTGTGACTAAGATGTTATACCATGTGTTGGAGTGGTGGTGTTACGATGGTTGTGTTCCTCCTGATATGTACCAGGTTCTGGACTTCGTGTAGAAACCGAGAGATGTTCGGGGTTGACCATGTAGCATCTACCACCTCCAGATGTGAGCCGAACGTTAACTGTCCTAGCATTACTACCAGTTGAACTAATGTATTTAATTCCTATACTATTTATGGCTACTTTTATATTATCCATTGGTTGGTAAAATGCTTGGGGTTGCATGTAGTCAAAGGTTTCCCCTCTAATGCCAATAGGGAGTTGAGAAAATAAATTGTGCTATTCTTGAATCGAAAGACCCAACCCCACCACCTGATTTAGCATTGCCATGAATGAACCTGTTGCTGGGGATAACTTACATAAATGACTCGGGCATTGGAAAGTCACCTCAGAATAACTCACATGTAGTTGAATGCTTTGGGACTTAAATTCATGCGGCAATATCGATAAAACCTCCATATCGTCGTCATCACTTCACTCATTTATAACATATTGTTGATTAGATCTATAAAGAAATGGATGTCTCAGTGTAATATTGATTGTCACATTTCATCCTCCCAATCCAAAATATGTACGAACCTTGTCAACTAGTTCTGAGTAAGATATCTAGCATCGGAGAATGCAAGTTTTTTTAATTACTCCATTAAACCATATAGAACCTCGATAATCGTGCGGTATTTGACAATTCCAAAAAAAGCAAGCACAATAGGTGGTTCCAAAACATCCATGATTACCGAGTCGGCATAATCTAAAATTTACAAGATGCTATACCATCATTAGAAAATTAAAAATCAAACAACAAGGTATAGCAATTTGAAAAACCACCCTAAATAAGCACATTGGTTGAAAAATGCAAAGAAAATTAGTGTACGTTAATGGATGAAGTTACCTTGATACCTAAATTAGCAAAATGACTAATCAAATGCCATCAACACAATCGTTATTTGCAGAGATTGCCCACTGAGAAAATGATCTGGCCGACAATGATTTTGCAGATTTGTGTGAAATGGCCGCAGATCTGGGTGGTTTATTGTCGGCAAAGGTCACATTTATGTTGCATTATATAAATGCGACCTTAGTGGATAATTTTATTTTTTTTTAAACAAAGTTCCAGCAAACGTAGAAACAACTCCCTGCATTCACAAAAACATATTTCCTGTACATATCCTATACAATAAATAGCAATCTCCAACATGCCAAAACCATTCAAACCATCCAAACACCAAAACCATTCAAACACCACCAACATTATACATTCAGACTACATCTGCTCAAGTAAAGAATGACAAATGCGGCGCGAGTACACATGGCCTGCGAGGCCTAATCTTCCTCCTCGGCCTTCCAGTAGCATTAGGCTGTAGTTCTTCTTGCTGGGGAGAATGGGCGGGCTCTGCTTCTTCTTGGGGAGAAAGGACAGGCTGTGGTTCTAGTTGGGGAGAATAGGCAGGCTATAGGTCTTCTTGTGGGGGAGGATCTGCAACCCATCTTCCTCGCCTACTACAGACAATCCCGCCGAACGATCGAACAGGAAAGTCATTAATATGTGTAAAATGTTTCACCTACCCATCAGTAGCGAGGAGATCCTCGCCTACTAGAATGCCTGTCTTAGTTATATATGGAGATTGAATCGGAATCACCATGAAATTATCCCCTAGCAACTCATCTGGGCCAAAATTGGGGTGCAAACCGTCCCCTGCCTCCTGATCATGATGGTCAGTAGCATCCTCCTGGTCATGATGGTCTTGTGGAGGATGTGATCGCGCTCGGGGTCTTTTGTTTCTGCGCCTCATCCCAGCATGTACATGTCCATCAATAGGCTCCCAGGACCTTGAAGTAGGCTAACTCATTGCGATAGTCGGCTCGTCTGAATCGATTGGGCCAAGATATCTATCTTACGGCTGATGACATGTTGTCAGTTCTCGAGCGCACATATCTCATATCTCAATAAACGTCCTTTGAGAAATCGAGTCAACCTTAGGAATATAGTGCTCTGCCACTGCCACAACACGTCGCATAATATCGGCCTGGAAAATACATTTAAAATTTAGTTGTATATTTAAACATGTTGCAACTTATTAAATCATAATTACATACCAATACAACTGTACTATACTCGATAGGCTGATATCCTAACTGTAGTGCACCGCGACAAATGGGATTCCCGATCCGAAGATGGGAATTGTCCTTATACCACTACATGTAGTCCACAGCAACCGAGACACCTATCAGACTAGTTTTTATGTACTCTACTCGATGTGCCCACATTTGGAGATATGGCCCAAGATATATGGCAGGATTGCTCCACCTATCAATATCGTAGAGGTCAACTCGTGTATCGCAGTCTATCGGTATAGACTGCAGCATCCCAATTGCCACATGACCCGGTCCAAAAAGTAGAGCTCAACCACCTCCCAGCTGATAAGCGCTGTGTGTGACCTCCAGATATTGAGTTTATCCAAATAATGTGGGGGGGAGGACACTCACCAAATCTGATTGACATGGCTACCAAATAAATTACAACACACACAATACATATAAGGATTGCGTACACCAAGATTGGGTTATAAATAAAGTTGTTAGTGTTATGCCCTAGAGGCAATCATTTGTACATTGTATATTATACATTTTATTTTATTAAAGGGCATTATTTATCTTATAGTATCTTTTGTTTACTTTTGTGTAAAATAACTGTTAGATAAAGTCCCTAATACAACACTGTGTTAAGGAAATCATGGTAGAGATCATGATATGAGATTCCTACTATACTGTATAGTGTTAGTACTTAAATAGTCCCTAATTGTAGTATTAATGAAATAGGACATCATTAATATATTAAGACTAGCATATGTTAGATTTCCTAATTGATCAGGCAATGTTTCTCATATCCGTGAGTATTGAGATATTCAAAGTTAACACGTGGATACTTGTTAATAGAACAAGTACATTGGATGACCTAGCTATAAGATAATCACATGGATAACTATTTAGTGCCAGTGATATAATCTCAATATAACAAACGTGCAAGTATCCTTAGACTTGAGATCTCCAAGGTACTTTGCTTGCTGAGCATTGTACTTTGATTCCAATCTCTGGAGCCAGATCGAGGACCGCCTATGTGATGGATATTGGGTGCATTGTGAGGTAAACAAAAGTAGTTGAGAGGGTTAATAAAGGATTCACCACTCCTAATAGTAGGGGCGAATATCTCACGACCGCTTGTAGGAATTACTACTCGAGAAGTCCTTGACCAAGCGACTGTGTATTAGAAACAGTTCCAATTGATACACATCTAGAGTAGTGGGTTCTTGGTATAAGTACTATTATATTTGGACCAAAATTAGTATATTCTGGAGGGAGTTGACACTAATTCCAAACTCCAAACCGAATGAGATATTGTATGGTGAATGGAGTTAATTGCACTATAGTTTGTTATTGAAGGGTTCATGTCAAGCCACTTGACTTCTTGGACTCTTAAGTGGTCATGATGTGTTGTTAGATACCACTCATGATCTGGAAATATAGGTTTATTAATTAATGAATTAATAAACTAATCCTGATTAGAATTGATATGATAAATTCTAATTAATTATGAATTATTAATCTAAAAAATGTTTGAATTAATTAATATTCGCTACCAATTGTTTGAGAAACGTAATAGGTCACACATAATAGAGGATTATATACTCAAAATGTTATTTGATAACATAGTAGGGTTAATTACGAGAAAGAGAAGTTGTTATAGCCAAATTATAATTAGTTATAATTTATGGACCAAATTGTAATTATGAAAACTTGATGATTCCAATTACAATTAAAGAATTCTAATTGTTTTAGAATTCTCAGTTTTTTAGTGATTTTTCGTGACATATAGGAGATATGCACGAAACCTAATGGGAGAGGGATTCACGAAAAACAACTCTCAAAAGACCCTTCTCTTCTTCTTCTTCTTCTTCTTCTTCTTCTTCTTCTTCTTCTTCTTCTTCTTCTTCTCTCTCTCTTCTCTCTCTCTCTCTCTCTCTCTCTCTCTCTCTCTCTCTCTCTCTCTCTCTCTCTCTCTCTCTCGTTGTTCTTCAGCAAACCAAAAAACAAAGCCCTAGCCGCCTTGTTGTTTTTCTGCTAGCACAGAAAAATCTTGGTGCTTGAGTGTGTTCCTCCGTGTGAATTTCTGTTAGAGATAATTACACACTGTGATTGTAGTGGTTGGACATTCGACTCTTGTGGTGTTTGATCAAGAGGATTGCTGGATCACGCCACAATCGTCAGATAAGAAGAAGGAAGATTTTGTTTTTTAGACGCACAAAGAAAAGTAAAACCGTTTCCTTTTGTTCCTTGTTAAACCTATTTTAAATCAAATGCTTGTGATCTTAGGGCTTGGATTTCTTAGTTTCCACCACAGTAATCGTTCTTATGATATAGAAATCCCATCAAAAGTATGTATACATAACATATATACTCACACCTCATCGGAGAGGGTATCAAATTGGGAGCGATATGATACCAAAACATGTGTGGACGTGCGATAGAGATGTAAACCTACATCCCATCGAGCTCTATATGGTGAAAGCAATGGTAGCTCGTTGCGGGTTCTACCCCGCTCCGGTCATACAACCCGAAGACACTCCCATGCCTATAACTACATTGTATTTACATAAAGGTATTAGACATATTACATATGTTATCAAGATTTTTTTTTTTTAAAAGAACCAAATCCAAACTTACCTGAAGTAAGACCATTGGGCCACAAATCTCCTGAGCAGACCCAATAGTAGCCTGGCACAAACATCTATACAGGTATGCTAAGATTGCACTACACTAACTCAGGGTGCCACATGCATCCAAATCCTCTATAATAGATAGACATCTCAAGTGCAGTAAATTTTTGAACTTATCAGAAAATAATAACCCCCCGATCAGTAAGAAGATAAGACAACAAGCACGCTGCTATATAACGTCATCACTCGCGTCATCTGCCAGAGGAATGTGCTCTGCTCGTGGTCTAATACCAAGTAGTCTATCACAAAGATCAATCCAATCAGATTTACTATAGTGAAAAGGCGGCCCTACAACTGGATCCCCATCTACTCTAAGGCTTATAAAATCGCTACATCCTCTAATGTCACGGTAGCCTCTCTTACTAGTAAATGAAATGTATGGGTCTCTTGCTACCATCGCTCTACTAGTGCAGTAATAAGGGCGTGATTAACTTGTATATGTCCAACTCGTCTAACTCTCCCAAAACCAGCACTTTCCACCAACTCCATGACTCTGCCTAAAAGGGGAGTGTGTTCCCAAAATGCATAATCGTATCGTCTAAACACCAATGGAGTCTCACAGACATGCTGATCGGTAGACCATACCAATGAAAAACGGTGACCCGGCTGAAGAGATAATAAACCATCTACAAGAGGGTTGGGATAGATATCTACGTGCATGTGATCCATCGTACCTATTTAAAGTAAATTGAAACAATTAATGTAAGACCTTGAAAGAAAAGAGTTAGAAGGTGGAAAGGTAAAAGAAAAAGAAATAAAATCGTGGAAAAGAAATGAAAGATCTTGAAAATTGGTTTTCATTGTGTGTAGAATAAAATTTCAAATCTTGATTAGATCTTCTAAACACTAAATCAAAATAACTAAATATGAATTCCAAAATATAAACCAAATTTAACTCTTAATTTAATATCTTAACTAAAAATGAATTCCAAAATAGAAACCAAAATCAACTCATTAATGGGAGCAATCAACTAGTCAATCAATCTTGAATATCTTCTTCTACAAAGCCAAAATGTATAATTTGATATCGATGGAAATTTACCGTGTCTTGGCTTCAAGCCACTTAAAGCATTTTCTTTCACCCTCTAGTCCACTTAAATTGTTTTGTTATATCCTACTAGCATTTGAAATGGGGGGGGGGGGGGGAATGCTCAATAAAATCGACAATTTAGAACATATCAACCAATTAACTAAAGCTATATAAGAGCAAGAAAATCTTCAGAATCCTAGTAAAAACAACTAATAACAAAACATATCAAATACAAAACTTCAATTAAAAACAAAAATTTGATTAAGCTGTCGTTTGGAGAGTGATACCTATAAATTGGAGTATTCCACTAGTCAATGAATCTTGAATTGCGCTTGAAACAATGCCCCGAAATAGGAGGAAGCCATGGAATTGAATCTAAGAATTTCAAACTTTGTCTTCTTACAGCTCAGTTTGGTGCTTCAACAACAAGGCATAGCAAATGGGCTCCCACGTTTGTCCGCAACTTCTGCAGAGATGCTGCTTCTGGAACAAGATTCTCGTCAGTGCATAGTTTTTTGGGTCTGCTTGATCGCACTGGGAAGAGGAGATGGGGAAGAAGAATGGTTAGCTCGTTGCGGGTGAATGGGTAAGCAATGCGACCTTGAGGTCGCATTGTAATAATGCAACCTATTTTATTTTTGAAAATTTCCAATTCTCGCTTTAAGCTAAATTCCTGATCACATTTCTATAATGCGACCTTATTTTATATGGTTACATTTTCGAAATGCGACCACGCGACAAACGGAATTCTGCAAAAGTCTGCCCCACTGTAGTAATTCCATATCAAAACGGCACCATTTAACAGAATCTCCGTTCGACTTTATCTTGCACTTCAAATACATTCCTAATAGTAAAACGCCTTTGTGCCATTACTTGAAGAATAAGTCAACTACAAACTCAATAAATACTACTCCTTCCGTCGCGTTAAAATTGACAGTAATTGACTTGGCAAGTCACGAGATTTTAAGCAAATTAAAAGTTAGAATATAATAATAATAATAATAATAATAATAATAATAATAATAATAATAATAATAATAATAATAATAATAATAATAAAGTATAATTTAGTATAATAAAAGTTAAAAATATTTGAGTCCCACAATACTTTATATCAAATCTAAATATATAAAAGTAATATATGTGGAGGTATATTGATTATTTTATAATAAATTATATAGTAAATTTTTTTTTAAGGAAATTGTCAATTTTTTTTAAAAATAGTCTAAAATAGTAAGTAGATCAAATTAGTTGGGATGAGAAAATAATAAACCACTAAAAGAAAATAACTATCAACTATTATATGATTCTAAATATTCGTATAATACACTGAAAAATATAAAAATGTTATGCTTGTACAAATAACTCAAAAAAAAAAATTCATATCACTCTTAATTCGCAAGAATTTAAAATATTTAAACTTTATTAAAATAATTTTTATTTATTTTAGATTTAAACTAACTAATACAACAAACCATTATGTATATAAATTTTTTAAAATCCAAACACGGGGACACGAAGTGACCTTACGTCACTCTGCTTCACGAGACTTCATCGCTTCAAAATAGAATGCTTACAATTACTTTTTTTTTTTTTAATATACCGTTTGTAAAAAGATTGAATGGGCCGTTAGACAAACCTATCCAAATACTTTGACTTCGTAAGACAACCAAATGGCGCCAAATTGGTAGGATCAAAATCTATTATATCTACCAAGATGGGAATTTGACGCATGGTTTTGAAAGTCGAATCGGATTAGTCGGTTCAATTGATTAGACCAAAAATCGATCATTGATTCGATCTGACTATATATTATAAGTCGACAATAAAAAAATTAGTCAAAAATCGATCAAAACTTATCGAACCGATCAAATTAGTCAAGCGTAAATTGGTCAAATAGATCAATTTGATTTTAAAAAAAAAGAAAATAAATTTATTCTTATATTTTAGATTTTTTTTAAATAACTAAATTATTTTTATTTAAAATCTATTAATTTTAAGAGATATTTTTATATTTTTTATTTATTTTTATTTTTGATATATATAATAAATAATATTTTTATATATAAATAATATTAAAAAATATTTAATTATATTCTGATTTGAGTTCAATTCATTGAATTTGTGAACCATTAAAATTATTCCTTCACCGATTATAAAATCGTTCCGATTTTCAAAATCTTGATTTCACGTACCGGTGCAACACCTACCTCGCGGTTGTAACACTTGGCAATCACGCAATGCCTGCTACCCGACGAAGCCCTTCGGTCAACAAAGCCAAATTTCTCAACTTTTTTGTTCAATAGAGCTAGCTTTGTTCGCAGCCTTTTTTGAGTCAACAAAGCCCTCCTGACATGTCTTCACCCATGAATAGTTTAGCAAACCTTGACATGTCTTCACCCAGAGAGAGAAAGTAAGGGTGGGGGGAAAGAGTGCGTTTGTGACTGCGAGAGAAAGAAAGAGAAGAGTATGCCAGTGAGTAAACCTACACTTTGCTTTTTTATCTGCTGGTTTTTCTTTATCACTCTCCCACAAGCATCGAGGGTCTTCTAGTTCTGAGAAATTTCAATGTTAGTAAGTAAGTACCTGTGGAAGGATTCTTGGCAATCATACAACAATGGCAAGTGTTTGAACCCGAGGTTTCCTCAATTTTTCCATTCACACTCGTGAGAGTCATTGTAGGTACTGGTAAAGCTTCTGTCTTTGTGATGGGGAGTGTTTCATTGGAGGAGGGGTCTGATCAGCAGAGTGAGAGGTGTGGAAGTTACAGCGTCAGTGCAGATGTAAGCGAATCCGAGAGTTCTAGTAGCTTCACTGCTTGTCGATGCTACGATGCTGCCTCTGGTTCCATGGCGTCTTCTCCGCTTGCTTATACTTGGAATGTCGGTGGGAAGTATACATTCCCGCTGCGGGTGCAGCCGCTGCCGTCGCTTTTGTTTCCCGTGATTGGTGGCAAGGATGTGCTTGTCTGGGGTGGGAAGCCTGAGAAACGAGAAAACGAATTGTCTGGTCCGTGGGCCTGGTCTATGAGTTTTTACCTTAATTTCACAGTTATTTCTTTTTGCCTGATTAAGATTTCGATCTAGTTTCAGGCATTTATTTGGAGATCTTACTTTGCTCCTGTTAACCTTTTAATCTTCAGCTTCGTATATTTGTTTGTCTTTTTCTTTGGGGCATTTCTTCTATTCATCTTGTTTAAATTTTCTTGATTTCTTGTTCATTTGCAATATATGTAGAAATTGAGATGATAGAAGTAAAGGTTTGCTAAACTATTGTTGGTTGAAGACATGTCAGGAGGGGGATTTGACCGAATAGGGTCCAAATCAATTTTGGACATCAAAATCGGGAAAAAAAGAGGGAGAGGCACAAAGGGGTATCTCGTGATTGGAAAACGTAAAGTACAATGATATTTTGCTTTGCAAGATGCGAGGAACACACCCTGACATAGACCAGAGGCGAGGAACACACTCTCACAAACACGAGGCGACTGCTAGCCGCAATACGCAATGCCTCACGTCTGTACTATATGTATTTTTACTACAATTAATTTTATTTATATTGGATTTTGAAATAAATTTTTAATTTTACAGTTAATTGTAGTAATATTAGATTTTGAAATATTTTTTATTTTAAATTAAATTAAATTTATAATATTTAATTATTTGAAAAAATTAGAAAAATTTAAATTCTCAACTATCTAAATGTACTAAAATTATAGTGTTAACTATTTAAATAATATTTAAATTTAAATCTCAATTATCTAAATTTCATAATTCTCTTACATTTCATAATCTAAATAATTTATAATTTAACTGAATTCAAATAATATGTGAAATATTAAAGTTTTAAAAAATCATTTAAAAAATTTATATTATATTTGTCTTTAAAGTTCTATTATTATTAGTTTTGTCTTAAAAATGGCCAAACTAAATTGAACTTATTGTTTTTTCTTTAATTTGTAAAAGTAATATTTTATAGTAAATTGGATAACAATATTTTATTATTTCTATTTTGACTTAAAATTTGAATGTAATTATGATTGTTAATGAAATATAATGGAATCTTCGACATAGAATTTTAAAACGCGATACAAACAATAAATTTTATTACACATGAAATAATTTTTAAAAAAAATGATGAAAACTAATCCCACAATAAAATCTTCGACGGTTCCTTAGAGGTTGAACTCGTCTTTGAGACTGTTCTTGATGTTGTTCTTTGGGTGGTTTTTTTGGTTGTACTGCATCTTGCTCCTCATAACAATGGGATAGACCAAAAATATCTATAGAATGCCTATGTCGTATCCGAGACCATCTGGTGGATGGACCAGCAGCAAAGTCATCAGTTGAAGATAGGAATCTAGTATCGAAGACTAGGTGCTGCGAAGTAATAAAATCAGCTTGCCTATCTTCAATTGTTGCAGGATCACCTTGTTCATAATCGTGTTGTTTGTTGTGTACTGGTGAGTAATGATCTTGCTTAGGAATATAAGCTGCAACTTGTCTGCGTGCCCGTCTACTGCCTTTTTGCACCGGGGGTACTTCGCGATGAACTTCTTGCGGGATCGGAGGTATCGGATCAGTAGTGTAGCTTCGTCTAGCTAGCTCGTAGGGTGGGGTGGTTCAAACGAGACTTGCCTTACTAACAGCAGTTAATGAACGCGTAGCAAGATCCATTATTGATGCAAACAGTTGTCTATTCACAGCATCCGCATTTTGATATCCTTTATTGCCAAGGTACAATATCCGGTACATCGAATCAGCCTATATATATATATATATATATATATATTTCAAAATGTCAATAAATTATTTGAGTGTAAATTCTATATTTTACAGTACTATGTAAAAAAAAATTACATACCAATATTTCTGTTGTCCTATTACTCGATTAGTAGCCCGAAGGATTAGGTTGCGGTATACTCGGATTACCAATTAGTCACCTAGTGTGAGTCCAATACCATGCTGCATAGTCAAGCGAAACTATATTTTAACCGTAACTGAGTTGTCCAATCAGAACTGTTGAATGCCTATTAACCCAGTTCGCAAGATGTATTGAATTAATCTCGAGCCACTCTGCACTGGTAGTTCTCATGTCACAGGCATGTAAATTGTTATTGGTGTCAACTGCAACAGGTATTGTCTGTACCAATTCAAACTATTGCATGACTCTATCTGGGCGATGCACTTCTATTATTTCCCAACAAATTAGGGATATGATAGACGCCCAAATATGTCACCCATGAGTGCAATACGGGGGTAAGGTAGTCAATATGTGCTCATTATAAGGCTACCAGATATACTGCATAAAGGTAAACTGTCAATATCAATAATAATTAATGAACTTAAAATTACTCATTCTTGTAAATTGGTTGAAATAATACTTACATGATCATGTTGCATCTTATCCAACTGATCCCTATAAGTAAGAAGCACATGTGTCAGAGTGCGAGAAAGTTCTAACGGTTCCTCCTAGCTAATCCTCTCGGAGCCTGTGGATCAACATCCTCAACCGAATGGACTTTAGTCGGTTTGACAATAGGGATACACTCCTAAGCCCACAACTATTTCAACATTAATAACCAATACTTAGAAAATATTATATTTATTATTATTTTAAAAATACTAACAAGATATTTTTAAAAATGTGTGTTTCATACCTAAACCAACAATAATGGGCCACTGATAGTATGCACTCTGTATGACATAGCGTTGCACAGACAACGATACAAATGAGCCAATGCTGCACTTCCCCAACTAAGCGTGCTCGATACCTCTAAATCACGAATTTATTTTAAGAATTGCAGATGTACTCTATTTTCAGACTTGTCCAAGAACAAAAAGCCACCAATGGGTTACATAATTTGACACCGTGTATGCTGGCCTATCATTTCCGACGTCGAATGTGCAGGTAGTGGTTGACTTAATGCTCTCTCTCGTGAAATGATCTTCAATCTATACCCATCAAACTCTGTCAGAGTCAGTCGAAATTCTAATAGCTCGTCGCACAAGTCAAGTAACTCCATAGGCATATGTACGAATCGACTGTTACAGATAGGATCACCATCTACATGTAAACCAAAGAGAACTTCTATATCCTGTAGGGTGATGGCTACCTCTCCAACTGTAAAGTGAAACGTATGCGTCTCCTAGCGTTATCTTTCCACTAATGCTGTAATTAGTGGATGGTTGATCTTCATGTAACATAAACAACGCAGTCCACCAAAACTGACAATATCCATGAGTGTCTCAACACAGTGATCGAACGATCGAGCTTTCTAAAACATGCTGTCATTCCGCCTTGCAGTGATAACGTCATTGTATGACTGTCCCACCCAAATATGTGACGACCTATGTTTGTGCTGCAGTCTCAATACGTCCAGAATAATAGGACCTAGATCCACTCTGTGAGAAGTAACCCCATACATTCTGTCCTAATTAATAGAATTGATATTATAGAAATTAAAATACAAAATTAAACACAAGGTATAGAAAATTTAAGGTATACAACTAACATCAAATTAACCAAAATCAAAACAGATGAGAATTGTATCTAAATAAATTTAGCTAACATGATACAAAGTTAATCCATGATTAGTTCATTCTACAACAACGTGGGTGCTATTTCTCCTATTGCGTCCACTGTGGTAGCATAAGCCATAAGGAGGAGAAGAATCAGGATTCCATTCGTCCATCTCATTCCGAATACGCAACGTTTGCAATTGGCCCATCTGATGGTTCTTGAAACGGTGAGCAAATGGTGCCAAGCTAAAGTCAAGATTACGCCAATAATCCTCGTGTGGAATGAGTCTAAATTGTGTTGTATAAGTTATTTTATAGGATTGTGTTATGTTTTTTTGATGACACTAAATTTCCAGGATTCAGCACCAATTACCGGCATGCTGCAAACACGTGCGAACAAGGTATTCTATATATTTTCCATTTGCAACAGCTGCACTTCCTGGCCCCAATATTAGCCTCATATGAATTATTTTCCTTCCCATACTCATGATTTGGTGACACAATATTAAAAATACCTCAATCCTGATTAAAAGCCAATACACGACGTGTTCTTCCTTTCGCCTCATTCTTCACAAATTTGCCCAAAATCCTAGAAGGAAAGTGATATCGCCAATGATTAGCCTTTTGTCTATGGTTGTTAAAATATTTGACTGTTTTTTTAAATGAAGACTCCACAATCACCTTGATGGGCAGGGCACGTATACCTTTGATGACACTATTGAAAGATTCCGCTAGATTAGTTATCATGTTACCACACCGATATTCACCGTCATAAGCAAGCGTCCATTACTCTTTCGGAATCAAATTCAATCATACCTTTGCTTGGGGGTTTAGCAAATTAATTTCTTCCATAATTTTCAAAAATTTTTACATTTTACTTTGATCCCCAGCTGCGTACATCAACTTCTTTAACTCATGCATTCTGAACTTTTCATTGAAGTTATTTCAAATATGCCTAAGACAAAATCTATGCACTGCCATTGGCTCTTGCCAGAGGGGTAGTCAATGAACTGCATTTACAATCCTAATGTGTCTGTTAGATATTAAAAAAACTTTTTGATCTTTTAACACATGTTCTCTTAGCAAAGTCAAAAACCATCCCCAATTGTCATTAGTTTTTTCGTCAACGACTGCAAATACAAGGGGCAATATAGGTTATTGACATCTTGATCCACTATTGTTAAAAGTTTTCCCCCCATATATACCCCTAAAAAATGTCCCGTCAACGCTGACCATTGGTTTCATGTGAGCAAATGCATTAATACAGAGTCCGAACGCCCAAAAAACATATCTGAAGGTCTTGGTTCCATTGCTGTCCATAGGTAAGAAGTGCCACGCTACAATGGTACTAGGATTCGCATCTTGTAAGGCTTGTATATATCGCAGTAGCTGTGTGAATGAAGAAGGCCAATCCCTATATATTATCTCAATAGTGTACCTACGTGCATTTTCCATCCTTTCCTGTATAATGGGGTGAAGTGCAATGTGTTATGAATATGACTATTTATTTTACTGACTTTAATCTCTAGATTATCGTGAATCATTGACAAGATGTGTTTTGCCATGAATTTTGCATTCATGTTTCGATGGTTCTCGTCGACTGTTTGGACTACATAAATGTGCTCTCCATGCCATCGAGTAATTTGCCACAAGCCACAACCTTTCTTTTTCCGTGCACGAATCCACCAATAACATGGATGCTGTGGAGTTACATTTTTACACTCTATAACCCAGTATGAACTCTTACTTTCTACTACCGTAAACTCATGGCCCAGACTAATAGGCCATGACTGAACAACCCATAGCAACTTATTATCCCTAAACCACATGCCAACCTTTAAGTCATTATTGGATTCTGACCATAAATCCATCCTCGTACTCGGCACCAATCTATTAGCTTCATTTTCCATCTCTTGTGAAGTATCTAATTGGTCAAGATAGACTGAATACGGTAGATCATACAAGTGGATTAGTTCAACTGATCTATTACCAGGTTATTGCAATATAGAAGGACCGGGGATATCTTCTTCGGTATTGCCATTCCTCCCGTCCTCATTGGGTGAATCATCCGCGGTAGGCCCATTAATATCCGACGTCAGTCCTAACCTATCCACAGTCGCCTTTGGAGCACCTACCTAGTTAGGCTCCTGAGCTACCCAATCATCAACTGGGGTTACATTTAATGGAATACCTGTTGGGAAATATGCTCTCTTAGACTAGGTTTCTGATATAAAAATCGAATGTTTTAATAAAAGAATTTATTTTCAGAATTTATTTGTGAATTTATATTTTATTTGTGCACAATTACGTTTGGAAAAGACCTATTGTGCTTAAGTAAGTGGTCTATGTGAATGGAGGTCTTTCACAGTAAGGTATGGATCACGGGTTACTTAACACATAAACATTCGTTCTTAACCGATTGATGAGAATGAGAATCTCATCATATTTAGGTTATTATATTGTGAATTTCAAATGGGGAATGGCTTACCTTTAGCTAGTGAGTAGTCCACTCACTTCCTGACATAAGCGTATTTCGAATACGGAGAACATGACTTGTAGTAGTAGTTTCTGAAAGTACTATATGGTAGAAATCTAGACTACTACCACTACAACGTGGACTAGTACTTTACGACTTGAGTATGAGTTGGTGGTCTGACGAAGCTGGAAACATGTACTTTGGTATGTTATAGTTGAGGTTCTATCGTAGGGCTAATATACTTGTATGTTGGGTATGTGTGACTAGTTAGTTAAGACAGACTTATACAAGATAGTTTCTATACTATGTCGCCCCTTGTGGTTGTCTGAATGATTTAAATATTCAGGGCCCTGGGAAACATGACTTGGATGTTTGCTTTAGGGTTGCTCCCTTGAAAAGTAGAAATAATCCAGGAAGTCGTGGATCATTGGACTAGAAGTCTAAGGATGGTAGATGTCATATAGAGAGGTGTTAGTACACTTCCTCCTCTCTAAATGTACGACGATATATAGAAGGGTATTTTAGTCATTACCCCTGTAGGTCGGAGACTTTGCTAACGCAGCATTGTCCTTGGGGTCAATATTTCCTTATAGTGATATTAGAAAATATTTAAAATGCAAAATACAGCTATTTATTTGGCAAGGGTATTTTGGCCATTTTAGTAGCCAAGGCGGTGTGTCTTTTGGTCCCCAATATAGACCGTGAGTCCTAATTAAATACAGGCTAAAGAATTGATCTTAAATTAAATGAAATTTATTTTATTTAAGTAGCCTTATTTAATTATTGGACTAGAATAAAATAAAGGTCCATGGAAAGAGAGAATTAATTAAATTAGTTTGGTGGGTTAATTAATTATTCAGGGTTTTGGCCCAATTTGAATAATTAAAGATTAACTTGGAACTAAACTAATATAGGCTTATTTATTGGACTAGTTTATTTGGCTTGGGAAAATTAATTATTTGTTGGGCCATTAAGTTGGTTCTAATTAGAATAATTAATTTAGTCTAAAAGGCTAAATTAAGAGTCCAATGGCCCAGTCTAACTTAACCTATGGTTTTATTTAGGTTAAACAGGAGGATTGGTTAGATCGTTGTTTTTTTTTTTTACAGATTCTTCTCTGTGGAAAAAGAAACACACGTCTCTCTCTCTATCTTTCTCTCTAGAAAATATTTCTTAGTTCTGTTAGTTGTTCACCAAATGGAATTAGGCAGGCCATATACTGGAAGATCAAGAGTTTTGGCGTTCACCTACATGCAAAGACGGAGTAGGAGGTTTGTAGGAATCGCACCAAAGGCTTTCACCAGCACACCTACCCCGGTTGCACACATTTCGGTCCAGCTAATTCTTAGAATGAGGAAAAGAGGTAAGAAATTTTTAACCTTGGAGTCTCGCCAGAGCCTAACTGGCGCCGGCTAGGACTGCCGGTGCCGGCCTTGGATGGGAATTCCTCTGTTCTTGGTTTTTTCAATTTTTTGCTTTCGCTTCCCCTGCGTGCTCTGTGTTTTCCCTTTTTCATGCCTTCAATACCAGTTTCAGTTGTTGAAAATAATGGCAAGCTCATCGAGACTTGAAGGGGTTGAACGTGGTCATAAAGTTGAGTTATAACAAATCCAGTAGAAGCTGATAAGTATTGATTGCTAGGTCCAACGATTGGGGTATCCAAAATTGATGTATTGAAAAGGGATTGGAAATTCTCATTTCAGATATGTGGAGGATCGTTGGCTACAGGCGTTGGAAAATTTAAATCGAAGTTAGGCATATTGATAGGAGCAATTGAGTTAAGTAATGCAGTGAATGATTCAGTGATAAGAGTTGGGATGTTATGCTCAAGAAGATCTGTAGCTATTGCATTTGGAATTTGGACGATCTCATGATGCACATGCAGATCAATTGGATGTCCCTTCACAGTAGATGCATAGTAAAACAAAATTTCCATATCATCGTTATCTGTTATAACAGCGGTTGTAGACCTCATCATAGTACCAATAACAGTATCGTCCCTCATTGTGATTTGCAACTTCACAGTGGATGCGTCCAATCATTGAATAGCACATATTTTGTTAACTAAACCTCCAAGACTAACTCGATTTCTAACAACTAATGCCTTGCAATAGAGACCATTCAAAAAATCGCAGTGTGCGGTGCGCATAATTTCACAATCCCAATATAACCGTAGTCTTATAGGTTCTTCTAATGACATTGTATCTAAATAAATCAATCAACACAAGTATATCTCTAAAAAATAAAATATTTTATATATGTCAAAACGAGTATTTAATATATCCCAACCTAATTTAAACAATCCTTATAATTTCCTAAACAAATACTACACTAAAATTTCAAATACTACACAAATACTACATCCAATTTTCACTACATTTTAATCAAATTGGTCACAATCCCAGTATAACCGTAATCTTATAGGTTCTTCTAATGACAATGTGTCTAAATAAATTATGCATGATTTTTCTATTAAAAAAATAGAGCATGTCACAACTTTAAATTAATATATGAACCAATATCAAATTAATCAACACAAATATATCTCCAAAAAATAAAATATTTGATATATGTCAAAACGAGAATTTAATATATCCCAAACTAATTATTAAATATTACATTATTTAATACATGAGTTGTATAACTTATTTAGCTATTTTAAAACTAACAAAGATAATTAAGATTAATTTTTTAGACCTATTAATATATATAATATTTTTTACATTTACATTAAAAAATTTATTACAAAGGTTCTAAATAAATTTGTATTACTTTTTTTAATTTAAAAGTCCAAAAAATTTTAATAATTGAATCTAAATTTTTTGTCCCAATAGTTTGCTCACCATGCTCAATGGCTAGAAAATTCTTATAATTTCCTAAACAAATACAGAACTAAAATTTCAAATACAACACAAATACACATCTAATTTTCGTTACATTTTAAACAAATTGGTTGCGGCAATTTGTTAACATTTTCATTTAATCTGAATCGCAATTTAAAAAGATTTCAAATTTAATTTGAATTTATTAAAAAAAATGAGGATAGATATATTTTTTTCTCAATCAATATAAATTGTTATTTTTTGTTTCTTACAATATCTATTATTGTAATATTCATATTTCTAATTTAATGTGCATTTTAACAAAATATCAGATAGTTTTTTTTATTTAATTTCATGCTATACATTTTAGATATTTATAGTTTGTTAACATTTTCATTTGATTCTAATCGCTATAAAAAGATTTAAAATCTTACAATTTGAGGATAAGATTTTTTTTTTTTTTAATGTTCATTGAAGACAAATTCTTTTTACATATTTACAATGGTCAGTCACAATGTACGATAATAATGTTCAGTCACAATGTATGGTACATATAACCATGCAAGAATTAAATCAAGAATTAAAATACATAGTCTATACACATTTTAAACAATTAAATCAAGAATTAAACCATGCAAGAATTTAACATATAATGTCTCTGTTCTAATATATCAAGAAAAAAAAACCTATAAAATAGACGTTTCAGCTACGATTCATCTTGGTTATGCCTCGCGATGGCTGATTTTTCTCCTCACAGTAGAGCAAAATTTTCACAAGTTAGATAATGGAAAAGAGAGCAAAGAGAGAAAATGAGAAGATGGTGAAGAAGCGGCGAATGAATTAGCCAGTGAAGAAGCAATATATAGAGGAAGAATTCCTGTTTTCCTCATGAAAAATTGGGCCATTGTCCGTGAAAAATGCTGAAGACTGCAGGCTTTAAGAGATTCCCATATGAAAAAAAGCTGAAAAGGTAGCACTCCTCTCGTTTGTGAAACGCGAGGAAGTCAGTACCTCGCATTTCACAGATGCGAGGTTACTTTTTGACCAAATAATATTACTTTTTTGACTGCATAAAGCTGGTCTGTGTCAGAGTGTGTTCCTCGCGTCTGCAAGACGCGAGGTATCAGTGCAAATGTGAGGTACCCCCTTTGCGCCTCTCCTTCTTTTTCGCCCTATTTTGGTGTCCAAAATTGATTTGGACCCTATTCGGTCAAATCCCCATGTTAGGAGGGCTCTGTTGACTCAAAAAGGCTGCGACAAAGCCAGCTTTGTTGATCGAAAAAGTTGAGAAATTTGGCTTTGTTAATTGAAGGGCTCGTTGGGCAGGCTACGTTGCATTGCGATTGCTAGGCGTGAGGTACCCCTGGACATAGATTTAGGGCCGTGCAATTTAAGTAAGAAAATTGTGTAGCTCTTTCGCGGCCAAGATTAGTTGTTGACCAAATTGTGCAGCAGAGAAGAAGTCACGTCATAAGTCCAAAAATAAGGCCAAAATGACGTTGTTTTGGTTCAAGCTTAGCCAAGTAAACGACTCAACTCTAAGCCAGCAATGACACAGCCTCCAATGGCTTGTACTTTTCTTTACTTTTCTAAATTCCCAAATTTTGAAATACCCGCCCAAATCAACTCAAACAAAAACAAAAGCCATCTGTGTATGCTTCCACTCTCTTTCTCTGTAATTTCTTCAAAAAAGAGAAACCTTTTCTCACAATAATAGAATTGATAATGAACTCTTGACAAATCTGAAGAGTATAATGATGTTGCAGCAAAATGGGCCAGGAGAAGGATGAAGCATCCACAATACTAAAAAATTAAAGCTTTCCTTGAAGAGTTGCAGGTAAGATTTTTTCTTTAAATTTTTTCTGTCAATCTCATTGTCTTCCAGGAGCAATATGTATGTTGTTTTGAAGAAAATGTTTCCAATGTCAATACATGTTTTATATAGAACAATAAAGATATTTCATCGTAATTTTTTCATTTCAACCAAAGTACAGGTTGATAGTAGCCGGTTTATGTACCTACTAGTGCAGGTTGATAGTAGCTCATGTGTTCATGTGGTTGTGTATATTGTTAATGTATTTGTGTTCCTTGTTCATGTGTCTGTGTGTCATGTAGTAACTAGTGCAGGTTGATCGTAGCCCTTTTGTTTGAGGCTTGTGTTCAGGTAATTGTGTATGATGCTTATGTCTTTGTGTGGCATGTTCATGTTTTATGTCGCCGGTGTTTACTTGTGAGAAAAAAAATATTATTTTATAGAAAAAAAACCATGACTTTTGTTCTTTTGGATATCAGATAGCGGTTAATTTCTTGTAAAATTCTTTTCTGCAGACAGTTATGAGATCTCATATGTCCATAGCAAGGAGGAGGTTTTTTTTTTCTTTTGCTAAATTTTGGCTTTTACTCTTCAATTCCTAAAATATAATTGAAAATAAAAAATGCCAACATGTATGAGCACTCTATTATTTGTCTAATGCATGAACTTGATATATGTGTTTTTGTGTCTATTGTCATCATGTAGACTAATTCCTAAGTTTCCTACCAAGTGTGGTTTCTCTACTTAAACTGCATATCATGCATGAGTGCCCTATCATTTGTCTAATGCATGAGCTCAATATTTGTGTTTTTGTGTTTGGTGTCATTATTATGATAATTGTTATTATTATTATTATTATTTTTATTGTTACCTTACTTTTATGTCTTTCTAAATAATGTCTAATTAATTTTGTAGTATTGTGGGAAATCCCTTGATTTGTGAAAGCTACTATGGTCAAAGTTGTTCTGGATATCTCAACCTTGGTCCTTTTGCATTCACCATAGATTTATCAAATAGTACATGTCATACAATCGTAATTGTTGTGTTGTTTTTATAATGGCTTTGTGTATTATAATCAGTGTCTTAATCTCTTCTCCTAACTATTATCTAGGAAAATACAAATCTAAAAAAGTTGCCACTACACTTGGGGTGAGCCTCAACTTTGTAGTTCTTCTACTCTTAACAATTGGAACTTTCATCAGGAGAAGAGCGAAAAAGAAAAAGCAGTCCATCCTCAATACGAATGGTAAGTAATCCCTAACTCATCTCTTTATGTGTTTGAGTATAATCTTGAACTTAGAATTACATTACAGATGTGCAAGAATAGGATTTGATAGGACGGGGAAACAAGAGAAGCTTTACATTCAAAGAGTTTCAACATGCAACAAATAGTTTTAGCTCTAAGAATATCCTTCCATTTGGGGGATTTAGCAATGTTTGTAGGGGGAGATTATCGGATGGCACAATGGTTGCTGTGAAGTGTTTGAAAGATATAACTGGAACTACAAGGAAATCACAGTTTTAGACTGGGTTGGAGCTGATTAGCTTAGTTGTTCACAGAAATTTGCTTAGGTTGATTGGTTATTATGCTATTCCAAGTGAGGGGGCTATTGGTGTATCCTGATATGGCTAATGGTAGTGTGGCATCAAGACAGAGAGGTTGGTACCTTACACTTACCTATAACAATTTCTCAATCACTTCTTCATGTCAAAACTTAGTTTGTTCAATATTTTCCTTCTTTTCCTGAATCAAACTACCTGATTTTGTGGAGTTCTAGAAGAAAATATGTTCTTTTTTAAAAATAAGTAAATAATTGATTATTGTATCACAAGCTTTTGAATCACTTGCTGTTGCATGCATATGAGGGGTGTAGGTTGTAGAGATGGTGGTATAAGCCATTGATGTGCATGCTCATAAATCTTGTGGGAAATGGTTGTTCTGAAAGATGTAGCTACAGGTGGATAGTGCAATCCCAAACAAAAGACAATAGAAAGCATCAAGTTTGCATAGTAAATCAACATTCCTAGAATTGATGAAAGAGTCACATCTTTATTCAATTTGGAGTAACTTGCTAAGTAAAAGGATGAATGAGGAAGATTCCTTAATAAGAAATAGCAGACTAAAGGGATCCAATGTACCAAAAGCTCCTAACTTGGAGAACTATAAATTTCAAGTAGAAGTAAATCATTATCTTGATACCAAGATTGAGAACCAAAGCTTCCCCTCTTAGACAATTTGGAAGGGAATGTTAGATAATTTTCAGTCGTTGGTATCTGCTGAATAGCAAATTTATAGTAGACATTCGTCAGTGTATAATAGAGTTTATCCGCCTTAGGTATGTGTCACTTTAGAAAAAGATTCACTTCATTTACAGAACATTCGACATTGTTTGCAATTGATGAATCCTTTATATGCCTTTTGCTGAATGTTAGTATAGCCTTTGCTTACTCAAAATGTCAGATAACAAAAATTGAATATTAGAAGGCAAATGTAGAGGTGACAAACTTCTTGAAGCTTAACCTTGAACAAGTAATAATGAGAAGATAACCATATAGAAAAATCAACCTTCAGAAAAAAAAGACTGGTGTTATTCAGTTGAACTGCATTAAGACTATCTTTGTCTTCCCTATTGTCCTATTTCTTGCTGAAACGTAATTACAGAAGAAATTTTATTCATTAAAATCAAAGATTTTTTGGTTAAATTCGACCTGGTTGATAAAAATGGAAGCTGAGATATTTAGAAGACATTTGTTCATGCAATTAGACCTACAAGGGTCAAAAGTGAGGAATTTGCTCTATTTGAACTTGCAGTTTTGCATGTCTAGCTTTTTTGAATTCGCAGGTAACCATATGCTTAAATCACTTATATGTTATTGATCTATAAGGAGACACCACTTATGTTAATCTCTCAAGTTTTAAGCAAAAAAGAATACTTTAGTCAAGAAAATGGATTTATGTTTAGGTTTCAAGTGCTCTAAACAATACTATAATGCTAGCTTTATGCTGTGAATTAGTTAAAGTATTTATTCATGTTCTTATACTAAAAGTTTAATGTATAACTTTACTTCAATATACAATCCTCTGTAGATCACAAGATTACTTTAATATAACTTTGCCTACAAAAAAAAAAAAAAAACCCTACATAAACAAGTAACACCAACATATGAACATTTGACACAAATAAATGAACAACTTACACAATCACATAAACACAGTCCCGAGCATATGATCAACATGCACTAGTTACTCCATGAACATGTCATACAAATATATGAATATCTGGCACAAATATATGAACATCTTACACAGACAGTCACATGAACACAGTCTTTAAGCATATGGACAACCTGCATTAGTCACTATATGAACAAGCCACACAAACACATAAACACTTGACGCAAATACATTATAGAACCATATGAACACAGTCCCCAAGCATACTCTAAACCTACACTAGTTACTCCATGAACATGCCATATAAACATATAAACACTTAACATAAATACATGAACACATTACACAATCACATGAATACAGTTCCTAAGCATATGATCCACATGCACTAGTTACTACATGAACACGCCACACAAACATTTGAACACCTAACACAAATACACAAACATTTTACACAATCACATGAACATAATCCCTAAGCAACCTGCACTAGTTATTGCATAAACATGCCACACAAACACGTGAACACTTGACATAAATACATGAATACTATACACAACCACATTAACACTATATGCAAACACATGAACTGACAACACAAGTTCGATTAACACCATATGGAAAGACATAAATATAGTTAGACAATAATCTATCACCATTTCTCCCACACATAAACAACAATACAAACAACAAATCCTTCACAACCAATAACCGTTCATCCCCAGTCAATATCCATTAAACAACTAACAACAACACATGCAGTTATAAGCCCTTATACTAGTCCTAGATTTCTAAACATGAATACAAATAATCTGTCAACAACAATCCATAAATCCTTAGATAAATAGAATGACTTCATCCTCAGTTAATGTCCAACATACATCCCACAGCAACATCCACTATAATCTAACAAATCAGTTTGGGAGAAGTAGAGGGCAGGGAAAATCTATGCAGCACGGATAGGTCCAGGGAGGTCTTCAATGGTTGGTAGACCTAGGTAAACAGGTTATGCCATAAGTGTTCACGTTCTTCATTTGCAGCAGCTCTCATCAATGCCCTATATGGCTGCTAGTTCTTGCAGAAGTACTAGCAGCTTTCTGCCTATCCTCCCATTGCTGCCTCTCAGCAGCAGGCATAGCTTACCAAGTGACTCTTGCTTGCTCGTGGGCCTATCGAAGCACATTACAATTTTTTAAATAACATATCAATGCATGAAAATCCCACATAAATACTTAATGTCAACTAATGCTAAGCACAAACATGATGTTATAGCCAAAATATTACCTGTGTGCGACAGGCTCTGTCTCCTTGCTGGGTACCTCCCTACAATAGAAACATGGAATAAATTTTTTTTAACAATGATCAGATAAACTAATTGCTTATGAATATTTTAAACTTAGGTAATTTTTATTTCTCTTAAAAATTATAATGTACTCTAAGAAAATCTTGAACAATCAAGTAATTGGTAGGCAGAAATGCATCTACATATTTTTTGGTAAAATTATAATATAATTACTGTGAGAAAATGTCAAAGAAAATGAATCAAAATATCTTGTGGTTCATATCATGAATCCCTCATACTTTTTGTCAAGCTATCATCACTTCCCCACCCACATCTTCAGTTAGAGAAGTACAAATGGAATCTAAGTTATTTATAGCAAATAGCCCTGTCCCTTAAGAGTGGCATGATTATGCCGCATAGTAATGCTAACACCTCAAAATATCCTTTATCTTGTCAACTAATGCAACTAGAATCAATTCGACATTCTTCAATTAGAGATGCTTTTAGAAGTGAACATATATGAGGAAAACCTCTACTACATAAGTAGTGTAATGTTCTATGCAAGCAAACCTTGGGCAACTAAACAATAGTTTAACATTTAAGAGAAGAGATTTAGAAATAGAACAAATTTATAGAACATAAGCATATATTGTAAAACTATGCAAAACACTGTGGCCGGTAATCATATTTAAAAGGGTATTAAAGCACTAAGAAATAGAAATATAAGATAACATCCATTGAAAGTAGCATCTTTAATTATTGAAAAGGTGAAAACTGAAAGTATAATTACATAAGAAATAGAAATAATAACACGAAATATGCAAATTAAGGGCTCATTAACACAATCAATGGTTAGAAATTCAATGAATCTTCCACAAATGCTAATCTTAGCTATTAAATACATGATTACTCAGTAGACAAAAAAGAGCCAAAGGAACTTTCTTTAAAAATAAAAACTAAGCTCAACATCTTTTTCTAGAATGCTAATCCTGCCACAATCAAATTATGCTTGGGTACAAAGGAATAAGGAATAAAAAAGATGAGCAAAACCCAATTCTTCTTTTTTTTTTTTCAAGTGTTCATAATGGAAATATGAACACTTCCATGAAATTCAAAACAGGGGTATCTTTCTCTGTTAGGCAACAACAGTATTCATCTAAGACTTCATTTTCTTCTTCCATATCTCTTCTTTTTTCTTTATACCTTGTCCTAAAGCTTCAAATATATTCTATATTTGCACCAATTAAAAACAAGATGGAAGCAAATTGCGAGTAGCCAGTCATCAAGTTGCATAATTTGTTATAAATCATAAATCTAGGAACACTGGAATGTAAATTGAGTACCACAAATTCTTTGCATGAATGGTTAATGAATATTTAGGGAACTAAATATATAGTTCAAGACTATCCAATTTAAAGTTTGAAGGGAAAATAATATATAGTTCAAAGCTATGGCATCATCCTATATGGCATATTCATACTTGACACAGTTCTTCATGGTGTAGCAGGATAATTAAGTTCTAGCAATAAAGAGAATGTTTCCATCTTCGAGCAACGCACAATGTAACTAGAGTATGTATAGTATGAGACCATCATGGTTTATTTATCATGTTTTAGAGTATTTGAGAAATTGTATGCTTTGTGAGAAATTTATGTTTAAACTATGGCATGTGCTATATTTGGAGAATAAAATTTATGAATAACTCATAAGTTGGATAGTTGTGATTTTAAATCACCGTAAGCTTGCGCCTAAGTATCCAATTATCTATTTTTTTATGGTGTGCACAAAGGTGACCAAATACACTAGTTTCAAAGTTTGTTGAGAAATTATTCAAGGCTATGATAGAATAAACATGTGGTTTTGAAAAAAAGAAAGAATTAATAATAAATGTGCAAATAAACTTTTGCAAAGTGTTTTACTGATTGTTAGTTGATTTTTTTGGGGGAAAGTAGGCCTTGTTGAATTTTGAAATTCTATCTTTTTAGCTAAAGGTACCTTATTAGTTTGGTTGGCTATATATGAAAAATTGTAATTAGTCAGAAATTGATATCTTTTACGAAGCATACTTAATATGTTCAGAGGCATACACTTAAATTAAGATTACTAATTGATTTCTTTTCTTAAGTGATCAAGGATTTCTTTCTAAATAACAGGTAGATTCTCCGGAATAAAAAAAAATCAAAATTCCAATTTTATACACATGAGTGCCTTCACATGATGTGTAGAATATATACTATTAGAAATAGAAAGAAAACAGTACAAACAGATTGAGTTAGCATTGATAAAATTTCAATCCTACTTCCATTAAAGACATTGATGAGATTTGATGCTACGAATCAAGCTAATTTAAGAAAAGAAAGGGGGAAAAAATAGGAGGACACACAATGAGATATTCATTGTAGATTTTAAGCAAAAAAGATAAGGGTCAAGAAAAGAATAAGGCTAACCTCTCCAGAAATAAAAACCAAATACATAGATACAAGGGAATAAGGAAAAAAAAAGGATGAGAAAAATTTTTGATAATGAAAAAAATATGTTAGTAATATTTTGAGAGTGAATGTATGTTAATATTTCATTATTGTGTGCTCAAGTGTTTCTGTGTTTTATTTATGTATTTGTATACTTCAAGCTAATGTAAATATGCTCTTGCTATATGTTAATGTATTTCTATGATGTGTTCATGTATTTCTCTACAAAAAACCAGTTTTGATTAACTTTTAACAACTACATATTTTTTCTTTCTTACATCAAAATTGGTTATTCAAGGATACACGTAGAGCTCTGAAAGAAGAAATACAAAAGGCCAAAAAGAGAAGCTAAAGAAATAGAGCACAGTTTACCAGATTTATTTTTTTACCATGTGGAGATAATAATTCTAACAAACTTCTAAACAACATTCAAACCATTTTTTTTTTCATTACAACCACAATTTCAAATCTTTCATAGAAAATGATAGAACTCTAAAAAAGTAGGAGAAAAATATAAAAACGTAGTTACTGGGAAATAGAGAAACATAACCCAAGCATAAATAAAGAAATAGATAAAAATTGTAGTAAAAGAGTTCACTTTTTAGTTAAAAGAAGTCACCTTTCAAAGAATTCACATTTAAAGTAGTAGAATGTCGTATGTAGAGCAGCCTCCAGTCTGAAAACAACACTGCGTGGCGAGATGACAGAGGCAGAAATTGGCTAACTACACCAACTGAGAACAATTCTAAAGGGAGAGTTCCAGGAAATGAGGTTGATAGTTAGGGAATCAATGGGCAACTCCGAGGGGAAAGCGAAGATGGTATGAGGAAGACGGAATATGGTAGCCGCCATTAACCGAGAGCAGCCACAAACGGTAAAAGGAGAGAAGGAAGAAGAGGTTGATAGTGCTGGAGTCAATGGGCAAAGCAGGTAGAATGGTGATGGAGTGAATGAACAACTTTGGCAGGATAGTTTTTCAGGCGGTGGTTTTTCAGAAGATGAATGGAGCAACAAAAAATTTTTGAGCCAAGCGGTGGTTTTTTGTTGAGAGAGATGAAGCAGATAAGCAAGATGAGAAGTTGGTCTCAGCAATTGGAAAAACATCAACTCACCTACCAAAATGTCTCCTCTACACTGTTGATGTAAGGGGGCCTAAACCCGACTTGGCTTTAGCCGCAGCAAAGCCAAAGCCAGATTGGGGAAAAGCGACATTGTTTTGCCCTCTTTTTTAGTAGGGAGACGTGGCCTCTCCCTGGCTGCACAATCTACAAAGAGCAGATCTTGGCCGCAAAAGAGCCGCACAATTTCCTTACTGAAATTGTGCGGCCCCAAATCCCCTATGCATGGGGTACTTTAAATTCTCATCCTATTCTCGATGGGTATAATGAATTTTAACCCATTTTAGTCAAAAATTCGGGCCCAAATACTATGTAGTCTTTTGCTTGGCATAGTATTTGAAAACTTTTTTTATAACTTCGAAATACATCCTATTTCACTCTCTAACACCGAAATGTTGAAAACTCTTTTTTTTTCTTTTAAAAAAACAAACCAAAACAATTTTCTTTTAAAACAAATAAACGGAGAAGCAATATCTATTTTTCCTTTTTTTTTAAAAAAAATACCCACAATCAATAAAATAGAACAAACATAATACATTCATACAATGCAGCATTACAAATGATAATGAAAGTTAAATACATAGGAATATTTATTTACACAATTGTAATCATTATTACCTTCTAGCTTTTTCAATTAGAAAAATTCAAAAAGGTTGTTAACCACTTATTGGTCTAAAAATATTAAAACTTTATTTTATATAAATTCTAAAAAGATTAGTTCAATCTTAACACTACAAAAAATCACACTATTTGTTGCAACCCGAAAATCATCGTAAATAGTGCAGGGGCCGTCATTTATATTATATGACGGTCCTACAACAATTTTCAATCTGTCGCAAATATTAACGTTGTTTATATTATACGATGACCTAAGAACCGTCATATATATTATTTACGACAGTTCAAATGATGGTTCCCTATTCATGCCTTAAAAAATTTCAAAAAGGTGTCGTATATAGTCAAATTCAAATAAGATGGAGTTCACAATGATTATGGAGCCATCATTTGAAATGTGACTATTTACTACTGTTCCTGGACCATCATATATAGTTCGAGATATTTATACGGTGATTTTCTGGCTGCTATATATACTGTTACATAGGCCTAATAAATATAGTAGTCACCAACGTGTCGTTTATAGTTTTCTATAGAATGCTTTAATTTGCCTAACTATCCTCATAGTGTTGTTTATATGTTTGATTTTGTAAGATGATTCTTGAGCGCCATAAATAATTCAAATATATACAACATGTTTTGACTGTCTTATATGTGAGCGTCACAAAAATATGAGTATCATATTTAATATTTTTCGTTGTGGTCGATGAGCATCGCATTTAATATTTTTGAGGACACAAGGTGAGCATCGTATATAAATTTATTTTTGAATTAAAAATTAGTATACTGTTGGTGTATAATTTTTGTGTAAAAGTTGTGAACATTGACATCTATAAATAATATGCCACTAAATGTACCATATCTCATTACATAATCATTAATAAATACAAAGTTTAGATAAAATATAAGTATTCTCCATCATAAAACACAAAAATCCATACCAATAATTTCATAATCAAAATGTGCTTTCTTAAAACTAAATCACAAACTTTATAGCCAAGTAGCCTCTTAGAAATTACTTTAATTTTTGTGTACTTGTACAAACTAGAAGAAAAAAAATCAAGTAAATGGTTTGCATTGCAATGCATAGAATAACAAGCATTCAACTGTGGAGATAAAAGTAGAAATAGATTAACAATTTGTTTGAAATAAAAATTGTTGCAAGATAGACCTAATGATTCACAAGAAACCACGTCTTTCATTCCCTTCATTCCTCTATAGCATCTTGAATTCAACGTACTAACAATTTTCTAAGTTACAAGCACAAGATAAACACTTACAAGTTACAGCAATACATCCACCTTAACGCACTAACAATTTTCCACAAGAATAGCTGGTACTTACTTTCAAATTCAAAGGCATCGACTATAAATGAATATACAAGTAATCCCAATTCTATTTTCAATTATATCAAAATTAGAAATTTCAAATATTTATTGCATAAGATAACACATATTCCAACCTGAAATTTTCCAATATTGCTAAACCAATATCCCAACCACCTTAATTAATGCACTAATAATTTTCCACAAGAATAGTTGGTACTCATTTTCAAATTCAAAAGCATTAACTATAACAGGTATACAAGTAATCCTAACTCTATTTTCAATCATACCAAAACAAAAAATTTCAAATATTTACTACATAAGACAACACAATTTCCAACCTAAAATTTTCCAATATTACTAAATCAATACCCCAATTAAAACAAATTAAAGACTGCTATTGTAAAGTCACCTTGGACAGGGATGGAGCATCACGATCAAGAGCCTCTAAATTCCTTGCATCTCCAATGGGATTAATCCTTGATTGTATTACCTCGCATTTTACCTTTGACGAGCTACTACTTGTAATTGGATGAGAATTTATATTAATGGCCAGAACAAAAGGTGATCGGTGTAACGAAACAAATATTTTGGTATAATAAGATTTTGTCAGGACCTGGATGTAATTATTGGATTTGTTCTAACTGTTTCGTAAATCTTCGGAAGGCTACTATTGTTAATAACATAAGAATTTGAGGGCACGCTAAGAATGGAAATTGATCAGTGTGATAAAACGCACGTTTTGGTCTGAAATAAGTTATTCGAGTTATCAGGGGCATTTTCGTTATTTTGACCACACCTACGACTTTGACAACAAATTTGAGCAAACTAAGAAAGAATTAGAGAATTTAAATATTAACAATGGATTCAGTGGAATTTTTGGAGTTCAATGGTGAAGTAAAATATTTTTCATTACGGATCCAATTTTGGTCATTTCTGAGAAAAATTAGAAATGTGGGTAAAACTTGGACGTATGGTGCTATGTGATTGGTGGATAGGGACATGCATCACATTATGAGAGGTTGTATGAGATTTCATACAAGATAAAGCTTATTAAATAATTTTTACAAAATAAATAAAAAATAGGTGGACGAATGAAATTGTGACACGTGGATAGCCCATAATTTGTGACCAAATGGTCACCAATTTGGACCATGTATGGCAGTGGAGGAGCTGAATTTCAGCAAGGAAATTCATCCATAAAGAGGGCAGAAAGAAAAGGAAGAGAAAAGAAAGAAAAATAAAAGAAAAGATAGAGAAAATTGAGGAAAATTGGAAAAGGAGAGAGAAAGTGTGTGTTCTTGAGAGTTTGGTGATTCTTGGAGAAAATTTCAAGCTAGAACATCTCATACACAAGGTAAAATCCTATGATTCAAGAATTAAAGTTGTAGAATTTGTTACAGTGATCGTTTTGATATGAATTATAACATGAGAATTGTAATGATCAAAGTGATTATTGTGTACTATGTGAACTTTATGTGCGCAAGTTTATGTACCGGTGGGATGAAGGATCTATAAGCTATATTGTGTATGATAAATAACGGTATTTGAATGTGATTTAAAAGGTTGTTCATGATTGCGAAGAAAGGTGGTAGAATTAGGATAAAAACGGGGTTAAACGTTAAAGAAAATGGATTATGATTGTTTTTAATGTTGATGTTGATTATATGTTATTTGCATAAGAACTTCATAGCTTCCAGAACCTGAAAATCTGAAGAATTAAGGTTGTTTGAAGGGAAAATGAAGTGGATTAAGGGTTATATAGGTGTTATAAATTAAGAAGCACAAGTAAGTGAAGTTGTTTTGTGAAAATTAAAAACTAGAAAACTATTGGGGTTGTTTTTGCCCTGTAGCATCTCAAAGGAACTAGGACTCAAAAAAGGGCTGAAATCGTATGTGGATGGAAAGTTATGTGGGAAACAAAATCATATGTCAAAGTAGTAAAATTTCAGGATTTTTCTTGGGAATTGAATGAACATAGGAAAGAATAATTATGTGATTTTGGATGAAATGAATGAGAACTATGGAGTAAATCCCTTGTGCATGAAGGGAGGAAGGATATGGAAAAAGGATAATGAAAGAATTGAACAAACGACGAAAAAACGACGTGAACAAAAGTTTAACGTTTTCCTTAACCGTCGGCTAAACATCAGTTGGACATCGGCTAGACGTTGGCTATAGTCGGTTGGACGTCAGCTAACCCTCGGCTACTTTTCGACCAAACACGATTTAACCTAAAAATGATGTTTGGTGTAGGTTTATCAGTAAACGACCAACGATACATTAGAAACGGTGGAAATGGTGGTCGAACGGCCATGAACAGGAAAAGTCAATTAGGACGCAAGGTGAGTCATTTTGATTTCTAAAACTGTTTGAAAGATAGTGTGCTTTACTTTTCCATGACATGCTATGTTTTATACCGTTTTGGAAATCCCTGAATATATTTAAGGTTTATCTGAGCAAGCTTTATTCTTATGCTACTTTGGGCTTGAATGAACTTCATATTTGGCTTGAAAACCTTAATGGATGATTATAGCATGAATTTTGTGAATTTAGTCCTTTTTTGGATTAAACACTTGGGATTTTCAAAAAATGATAATTTTTGGAATCGGGTATTCATAAATTGATTGGAACTCCCTTATTGGAACATTTTATGGAAATATGTTTGAAAACTTTGAATTTAATCCTCATTTAGGATTAGAATTCTGAATTTCTTGAAATGAGTTCCTTTTGGAATTAGGTATTTGGAAAATCATCTAAATGTTCTTATTGGAATGTTTTATGAAAACCTTTGGAATCATGTATTCGGTAAATGACCGAAATATCTTTATTGGAACTCTTGTGAAAACTTTTCAAATTGGATAAGGGTAAAATGACCGGAATGCCTTTGAAAAGTCTTTTGGAATCAAGTATGGGTAACATGACCCGAATACCCTTGGAAATGACTTTTGTGATCAAGTACGGGCAAAATGACCCGGATACTCTTGGAAACTTGTTTTGATATGTGAAAAGAACTCTTTATCCTACTTCGACATAATTTTGGAAAATAATCTCTCAATATAAGATTGACTTTTGGAAAATTACATTTTGATCTTGAAAATTATTTATTGGCCTGATGTGCCTATGGAATGAATTGATTGGCCCTGCAGAGCCTACGGAAATTATTTTCTGACTTGTGAGCCAGTGGGATCAAATTCTGAAAAATGATATTTTGCCCCAAAAATAGTTTTCCTGGTATGAAAAATGGTTTCCTGATATGCTAAGTACAAGCCCTTTTATGGATTTGGAAACACGATGGACAATATGAATCTTGAATTCTTGATTTCTTGAACTTATCAATCATAGAATCCAATACATGACTAACTTGAATACTTGGCATATGCACTAACTTTAATACTCATCGTAAACACTAACTTACTCGGCGTATGCACTAACTTGAATACTTGGTGTATGCACTGACTTGAATATTTGGCTTATGCACTAACTTAATTCCTTTGCGTAACTACAAACTTGAATACTAGGTGTAATATTTAGCGTATACACTAACATGAATACTTGGTGTATGCACTAACTTGAATACTTGGCATATGCACTAACTTGAATACCTGGCTTAAACACTAGCTTGATTGTTAGTAGTACGCTGCTGTGTATTTATCCTTCCAATAACGCACGGTTGAATGCTGTAGGCTGTGATCTAAGCACAATGATACATGGCGCCGAAGGCGAAGCCTTGTGAGCTTTGCATACATGCTGACCTTCTATTGAAAAAGAGTGCCTGTAATTTAAAAAAATGGGGCAATGGTTTGAAATTGAAATATAGTTTTCTAAAAATGATTGAGTTTTGAATAAACTCTTCTTTTGAGAGTTTAAAAATTGCTTCCGGTAGGAAAATGATATACTTTTCCATAAAGGTTTTATGTGCTCTAATTTTTTTATAAAACACTAACACACACGGGACTCCCTGAGTGTTATGCTCACACGTATGTTATCTCTTTTGATAAATTTAGTATCAGAGGCATAGCAAAAGCACGGTGGACTCCTAGAGACTCATGCTACATCTTGGACATGTTATGCCCTTGAGTATATGTATCAGAAGCTAAATTTTTGTACTTTTCTATGTTGGAAAAAAAATTTCCACTTCCTATTGAGTAAAGTTTGTTGTAAAGATCCCTTGTCTAAGTAATTAGATGGGGCAACATCCTATAAAGTTATAGTCCACTACATTATGGAAATATAGGGTGTTGCAAATGGTATCAGAGTATAGCAGAAATCATAATTGAGCTTCTGACGGAATATAGTTGAGCCTCTATTGGGACATTGTTGAGTCCATTATTGTATGAGTAAAAATGAATTTATAGAGATAGTATTTGGATATTGGAGTAGATATGACATGTGACTTCGAGGTGTAATTTATTCTGATGAGTTAGAAGAAGAGTGATTCGAGACAAATCCAATATCTTTGAAAAAGGTCTATGACCCCGAATTCGGATAATAGTAAAGGGATCGAGGTCAGAGAGACCTTATATAGGAGTTCTTTACTAATTCTGAACATTCTATTTTACGATCAGTAATACTAAGATGAGGAATAAAGGAGGTTGAACACTTAAAAGCCCTATGTGGATAGTGCGATATGAATTGTGTGAATAAGAATATGCACACTTGTATAGTGTTTTAGTATTATATTTGAGTGCTAAAAGTCTTGGTTTATCGTAATATGTGAAATGATATGATTATATCAATACTAATGTACTAGGAATCATCAGACATTTAAAGTTAAACAGGCTTAGGTTAGAGAAATTCTAGGATGGGTAACCCTTGGGAAATACCCATGAAAGTTGATAGGAAGTGATTTATGGTTGTTTAAGAAAACGAAAGTATGATCTATATGCAAAATGATATAAATACCGAAGGTTTAATAACAGACCATATGAGAATGATGTATGTGAAGGTATCTTATTAGGTTGAAAGAATATGAGAATTTCTCAAGAGATCATGTTTATTTGTGCTAAATATAAATTTTCTTCTATTTCATGTCATATGAATGGGAAGTATTAAGATGTATAAATTTGCTTGGTATCTTATGAAGTTGACTTAAAGAGAAGAATGGAATGTGTTCAATACTATCACAAGGGCAGACACATTTATGAGCACTATTGGCAGAGACTTAGACCATGTTATTAATGCGGGAAAATGGGACATACTTTAGCTAGTTGTCTATATACTAAGAAACAAGAAGATGGTCCCTTTGCTTATGAGAAATTTAAATCTAGAGAGTCACGGGGAAACAAAGGATCCATTAGGATTCATGTAGAGCAAAGAAGGAGTAGATGGTAGAAGAAATTAGAAATAAACGTTTGATGGAATTAAGGCAAATCTAAATTTCGAGAACGAAATTTTTTGTAAGGAGGGGAGAATGTAATACCACACATTTTACCTTTGATGGGCTACTACTTGTAATAGGATGAGAATTTATATCAATGGCTAGAACAAAAGATGATCGGTGTAATGAAACGAATATTTTGGTATAATAATTTTTGTCGGGACCTGAATGTAATTATTGAATTTGTTCTACCCGTACCCTAAATCTTTGAAAGGCTACTACTGTTAATAAAATAAGAATTTGAGGATACGCTAAGAATGGAAATTGATCAGTGCGATAAACGCTCGTTTTGGTCTGAAATAAGTTATTTGGGTTATCGGGAGCATTTTTGTTATTTTGACCGCGCCCACTAATTTGATTGCAAATTTGAGCAAATTGAGAAAGAATTAGAGAATTTAAGTATTACCAATAGATTCAGTGGAATTTTTGGAGTTGAATAGTGAAGTAAAATATTTTTTCATTACGAACCCGATTTTAGTCATTTTTGAGAAAAATTAGAAATGCGGGTAAAACTTGGACGTGTGGTGCTATGTGATTGGTGGATAGGGACATATGTCACATTATGAGAGGTTGTATGAGATTTCATACAAGATAAAGCTTAACAAATAAGTTTTACAAAATAAATAAAAAAAATAGGTGAACGAATGAAATTGCGACACGTGGCAGATAACCCGCAATTTGTGACCAAATGGTCACCAATTTGGACCATGTATGGAGGTGGAAGAGTGGAATTTAAGCAAGGAAATTCATCCATAAAGAGGGCAGAAAGAAAAGGAAGAGAAAAGAAAGAAAAATAAAAGAAAAGATAGATAAAATTGAGAAAAATTGGAAAAGGAAAGAGAAAGTGTGTGTTCTTGAGAGTTTGGTGATTCTTGGAGCAAATTTCAAGCTAGAACATCTCATACACAAGGTAAAATCCTATGCTTCAAGAATTAAAGTTGTAGAATTTGTTATGGTGATCGTTTTGATATGAATTATAACATGAAAACATGAGAATTGTAACGATCAAAGTGATTATTATGTACTATGTGAACTTTATGTGCGCAAGTTTGTGTACCGGTTGGATGAAGGATCTATAAGCTATATTTTGTATGGTAAATAAGGGTATTTGAATGGTGATTTAAAAGGTTGTTCATGATTGAGAAGAAAGGTGATAGAATTGGGATAAAAACGGGGTTAAACGTTAAAGAAAATGGATTATAATTGTTTTTAACGTTGATGTTGATTATATGTTATTTGCATAAGAACTTCGTGGCTTCTTGAACCTGAAAACCTGAAGAATTAAGGTTGTTTGAAGGGAAAATGAATCTGATTAAGGGTTATATAGGTGTTATAAATCAAGAAGCACAAGTAAGTGAAGTTGTTTTGTGAAAATGGATTAAAGACTAGAAAACTACTAGGGTTGTTTTTGCCCTGTAGTGTCTCACTAGAACCAGAACTCAAAAAGGGCTTACATAAAATTAAATTTAAAAGTCTTACAATCTTTTCGATATATCATAGAGCCAAATCGGAGTTATGGATTGAAAGTTATGTGTGAAACAAAATCGTGTGTCAAAGTAGTAAACTTTCAGGATTTTGCTTGGGAAGTGAATGAACTTAAGGAAGAATAATTGTATGATTTTGGATGAAATGAATAAGAAATATGGAGTTAATCCCTTGTTCATGAAGGGAGGAAGGATATGGAAAAAGGAAAATGAAAGAATTGAACAAATGACGAAAAAACGACGTGAACAAAAGTTGAATGTTTTCCTTAACCGTCAGATAATCGTCGGCTAGACGTCGATTGGACGTTAGCTAGACATCGGGCATGTTGGCTAACCCTCAGCTACTTTTTTAGCAAACATGATTTAACCTAAAAAAGATATTTGGTGTAGGTTTATTAGTAAACGGTCAACGGTATGTTGGAAATGGTGGAAATAGTAGTCGAATGGCCATGAACGGGAAAAGTCAATTAGTCCCTTTGATTTCTAAAATCATTTGAAAGCTAGTGTGCTTCACTTTTCCATGGAATGCTATGTTTTATACTATTTTGGAAATCCCTGAATATATTTAAGGTTTATCTAAGCAAGATTTATTCTTATACCACTTTGGGCTCGAATGAACTTCATATTTGGCTTGGATACCTTAATGGATAATTAAAGCATGAATTTTGTTAATTTAGTCCTTTTTTGGATTAAATGCTTGAGATTTTTGAAAAATGATAATTTTTAGAATCGGGTATACATAAATTGACCGGATGCCCTTATTAGAACATTTTATGAAAATATATTTAGAAACTTTGAATATAATCCTCTTTTAGGATTAGAATTCTAGATTTCTTAAAATGAGTTACTTTTGGAATTGGATATTTGGAAAATGATCCAACTGTTCTTATTGGAATATTTTATGAAAATCTTTGGAATCAGGTATTCGGTAAATGATTGAAATATCCTTATTGGAACTCCTGTGAACACTTTTCAAATTGGGTAAGAGTAAAATGATCCGAATACCCTCGACAAATCTTTTGGAATCAAGTATGGGTAAAATGACCCGAATACCCTTGGAAATAACTTTTGAAATTAAGTACGGGCAAAATAACCCAGTTACACTTGGAAAACTTATTTTGGATGTGTGAAAAGAACTTTTTATCCAGTTTCGACATAATTTTGGAAAATAATCTCTCGAAGTGAGATTGACTTTTGGAAAATGATATTTTGATCCCAAAATATATTTATTGGCCTGATGTGCATATAGAGTGAACTGATTGGCCATGCAGAGCCTATGGAAATTATTATATGACTTGCGAGTTAGTGGGATCAAATTCTAGAAAATGATATTTTGCCCCAAAAATGGTATTCCTGGTATGGAAAATAGTTTCCTGACATGCTCAAGTATAAGCCTTTTTATGGATTTGGAAACACGATGAACAATATGAATCCTGAATTCTTGATTTCTTGAACTTGTTAGTCCTTAGATCTAATACATGACTAATTTGAATACTTGGCATAAGCACTAACTTACTTTGCATATGCACTAACTTGAATACTTGGCGTAAGCACTAACTTGAATACTTAGCGTATGCACTAACTTGAGTCCTTGGTGTAAGTACTTATTTGAATACTTGGCGTATGCACTAACTTGAATACGTGGCGTATGCACTAATCGAATACTTGGCGTATGCATTAACTTGAATACTTAGCGTATGCACTAACTTGAATACTTGGCGTAAGCACTAACTTACATGGCGTATGCACTAACTTGAATACTTAGCGTATGCACTAACTTGATTTTCTGTAGTATGCTGCAGTGTACTTACCCTTCCAGTGCTACACGGTTGAGTGCTGTTGTAACACCCCGCTACCTAGGCCCGCCGGGGCCGGGGATGTTGCCTCATCCAAAGGACAAGGGGTCTTTATAACGAGGCCACACAAATAAAATAGCGGAATAAAAATAATACTTCAACTTAAGATTTATTACAACCCAAGAATAAATTCACGAATTCCCAAAAGGAAACAAATCCAAAAATAAAATTATCCACTCTCGTCTCCCCAAAGCAATACATAAAATCAAAAGACACATTCTCTTCCAAGGCAGATAACACTAGCTACTCATCCCCACAGCAGGATCGGCCTGAAATCATGGTAAAAAGATGATGAGACAGAAATCTCAGTAAGTCCGTGTGTACTTTGGGTGTTCGGTGAAAACAGTTCGTGGATGTAAAGTGTGAAATCTTTATAAGAGAAATATTGGCAAGCAATAAATATTAGTCAAAAGCAAGAGTGGTGTTTTCCTCTTTGTGAAACCATACAAGTGCACAATAAAATCAACCACTCATAAAGGTGGTCATGGGTTACCACAGTTGGGCCCCATAGCCATACAATGGTTAGAATGCCACACTTTGTGCAGACTAACAAAAGAAATACTGGTAAACAATGAATGATGTTCAAAAATAAGAGTGGCGTTTTGGCTTATCTAGCCGTACATAATTTATAAGATCAACCACTCAAAAGAAAGGATTATGGGTTACCACACGTTGGGCCCCATAACCGGTCAGAATGCCTAACACTTTGTGCAGACTGACAAAAGGTAGGTGATCGGCCTACCGGGTACGATACTCCTCATTTTCTATACCCAAACAACAACCGGGTGTCCATTCCGGCAAAACACAGTCACTTGACTGAAATAAAAACAAACTGCTAGCCCGAACCGGCCTGACTAAGTAGTACTGACGTTTCTCTAAGTTGAGCTTATCTTCTGGAGGTGGCCTCCTGCCAGAAGACTCGCTCTTGCTCTTCAAAACTAGTACTACTAGCCTACCCCTGTTGAGTACTCAACGTAACACATCCCACTTGGGGAGAAAATGAACAAAACACAGTTCCACTTGAAAATGGCAATTAAGGTTTTCCAAAGTTTGGGGCAAAACTGGTTTTAGAAAGAGTTTTAGATTTTGAGTAAAACCGCCCCTTGATTTGCAAATAATTTATTTGTCTGAATGATAATGGAAATAATCCTCAATTGCCTTTACAAAAATGAGTGACCATGCACTCTACATTTGGCTTGCCATAAAAAAAATCATTTTTCGTCAAACAGGTTTTATGCAGGAGCTTACCTGATCCTTACTCACAACAAAGGTCTCCAATAGCTGACCTGACCCACATAGGGTAAATACAAACCACAATCAAACTCAAGCCAAAGACTCACTTTCTCAAATAAAACTAACTCAACTTACTACAGTCATATCCCTAGTGTCCCAAGCTTTAAGGCTCAATAATAAATAAAAAGGTTTATAAAATAGTTCTAGTTTGATATTAAAATAACTGGAGTTTGGGAAATAGGTACAAAAAGTTGAAGGTTTAAATCTTGCTAAAAATAAATTATGGTTTATTTGAAAAATGGTCCAAGGTAGTATTAGGTAAAATAATGATTTATTAATAATTTAGTTGTTAGAAAATAATTGATAGCTAAAATTTGTTGAAAATAAATTTAATGAGTCTTGCTTGAAAAATAATAAGCAAATCCTTAATGGGTTTTGATTAAAAGATAATAATTAAATTTTTAGTAATAAATATTTTATTAATTATAATTATTTCCATAAAAGGCTTTAATTGATTTTATCATTTTAAATAATATATATATATATATATATATATATATATTTCAGCAAAAACTATTATTTATTTGACTAGAATATCACTATTTTATATAAAAGACCAAATCCACATTTTTCCATGGTTTTCAAAATTTTACTAGAAAAATCATATTATTAAATATTTTATTAATGAAATAAAGATTAGCTTAGGGGTAACTAGATCATGAATATATTTCTATGGCTAACCACAAACATGAACATATACAACCCTTCAATTCATCAAATCATCCAAATAATGCATACAAGCATAGATCTCAATTTATCAAAATATGATCTAACCCTTACTAGCATAAATATGATCATGGCTTCAATAGTCCAACATGAATATAAATCCTATTCACCAAAGGTGACATAATCTCTAGTATACTTCATCACAAATACTACCTATGACATGGAGACATGCCTTAAATCTCAAATCATCATACAATTGACCAAAATAATCCATCCATGCATAAATTCCATCTCCTTCATATTCATACATACATTCATGCTTCAACCTCAACAATATATACTCAAACCTTATCTGCAATCCATCTTCTATCAACATCATCCTAGAGACATGAATCTAGAATTTAAAAGAAATATGGAAGGCACTTACTTGGTTGATGAATGCCTTGAAGGAGTTTAGAATGGACCTCAACTCCTAGATGTTTAACTTTGTCCAAGGGAGATGGCGAAAGCATGTTCATGGGAGAAAAGGTCATCCGGCCAAGAGAGGGGAATTTTCGGCCATGAGAGAGAGAGAGAGAGAGACCATTAGCATGCTTATTCACATAGGCTCTCACTAGAGATCAAGATTGGAGAAGATGAAGTTGTTAGAATAAATTTACCTTGAAGGTGTTCTTGACCTTAACAGAAATTTCTAATTTTTTATCCAAAAGTGTAAGTTGGATTTTGAAGTTTGATGTTAAAAATGGTACGGATGGACTCACAACAATGAATAGATGAAATCTGAAATTTTTAGAGGTAGTTTGAAGTGATTTGGAGAGGTATTAGGTGAAAGGAAGTAGTAGGTGTTCTTGATGTAGTGTGTGTTCTTGAAGGTTGAAGAAAATCGAGAGATGGTAATGTGCAGCTGCTGAATTTTTGTGAGATAGGGGTGGACGAATTTCTGTAGGGTTTAGGAGGTTGATTCTCTGATTTGGAAGGGAAAAGGAAAGGTTAGTTATTACAATCTTTGAAGAATATTTTTCGGAAGTGAATTTGGAAACTAAATATTCTAAGAATATCTTGATTGTTGGACAGCTTTTGAAAATCTGCCATGGTCGACTGTTTGAGCAGAATTTCTGTGGGATTAAAGCTGGCTTATGGAGGCTTATGGTGGCCGAAAGTAGGGTGTACAATGATGAAGAAGAAGTCTGGTCCATTGAGCAAAATATTATGGAAGGTTGCTAAATAAGATGGCTGAAATTTTGGAAACCATTCAAGCTAAATTGCAGGGATTTGTTTGAGAGATTTTTGGACAGCCATTAATGGAATTTCGTGCAGAAGTTCAAGGGGATCAATGGAGCTCTATTGATGGAGGTTTAAGGAAGGTTTTGATAGATTAAGGTTGGTGTTTTGGCTGGAAGAGAAAGAGGAAACAAGCTGGACAAATTTTTGCCCAGAAATTTCGCTGCATAGTGATTTTTCTGGCAGATTTTTGTCTGCTACTTCCAGCCATTTTGCAGCGAGCTGGAAGGGGGGTTTCAGGGGTATTCAAGGCTGGTTTCCAGCCTTCTTTATGGAGGAAAAACATGGCTAAGGTGCTGCACAAAATCTGGGAGAAAACAGCTTAGTTTTGGGCTCTCAAAACTGATTTTCGTACAGGATATTTTTCTATTTTGCTCCAGCTTGTGCAGTCTGAAATTGGACAAAAACTTTCAGGTTTCAAACTGATCCTAAAGACCATTTTTCTGGTAGCATTTGGGAGGGAATGTTAGCTAAAAATTTCAACCCTTTGAAGGTACAACAAGCTGGAAAATTCCAGCTCATTCTATGAAGAAAGATGAATTAAGCTAGAGGAAAATTTCAGCAAGCTCACTAGAGGGATTTTTTCTCTTGAAATTCCTCACAACTCTTCCATATTTTTTAGACCATAAGGAGTCTTTTACCAAGACATTTCGATCCTAAAAGACCTCAGTACTTTACTGAATTTTCTGGAAAGAAAAAGGCTAGAACACCTTGATCAAACTAATGAGTTGAGCATTGAGAAAAATTAAAGAACAAGGAAGAATGAATTTCCTTTTAAGAATTTCGAGTAGAGTAAAGAGTGAAATGAGAATTCCCATAACATGTCTCTCCTATGACATTATCACCACCTTGTTCTAGGCTTTTAAGGCCGAAACTAATCCTCCCTAGGCAAAAATAAAATTTAATCTAGCTAAAGTTTCTATGATGGAATTTGAACCCTAGACCTGAATAATCTATTCCAAAGCTCTAACCACTAAACCACAACAACTCTTGTTGCTATTTCTACTAGAAAAATTATTTTCTATTCAATCCACAAGCTATCTCCCTATTTTCACCCCGGGCAAAAATTACCATTTTGCCCCTCTCACATAATACTCACCAACAAAAATTCAAGGCAATAAAACTCGAATCCAGAAAACATAAAAATTCATATGAGAATATATTTAACCATGAAATAAAATATGATATGCATCACAATCCCCTTACCCTAAGGTTGGTTTCGACTGGGGTTTCACAGCTATAGGCTGCGGTCCAAGCAAAATGATACGTCTCACCGAAGGCAAAGCCTTGTGAGCTTTCCATACTAGCCGACCTTCCGTTGAAAAAGAGTGCCTATCATTTGGAAATCGGAGCAATGGTTTAAAATTGAAATACAATTTTTCAAAAATGATTGAGTTCTGAATAAACTCTTCTTTAGAGAGTTTAAGAATTGCTTTGGTAGGAAAATGATATGCTTTTCCACAAAGGTATTATGTGCTTTGATTCTTTCATAAAACACTAGCCTACACGAGACTTATTGAGCGTTATGCTCAAACATATGTTTTCTTTTTTGAAAAATTCAAGATTAGAGGTGCAGCGAAAATGCAGTAGACTCCTAGAGGCTCATGCTACATCTTGGAAATGTTATGCCCTCGAATATATGTATCAGAAACCAAAATTTTGTACTTTTCTATGTTGGAAAAAAAATTTTGCTGCCTATTAAGTAAAGTTTCCTATAAAGACCCCTTGTTTGAGCAATTAGACGAGGCGACATCGCATAAATTTATAGCCCAATACGTTATGGAAACATGGGGCGTTACATTAATGATCCGACACCAGAGGAAATGTTTGAACCAGTTGAGTTAGAATAAGAGAAATAACAAAGCGTGCATCATCATTGGATCAAGCTTTGACAAAAACACATCTAGTTGCCTTTAAAAAATAGCCTGCACTTCAGCTTTCTCCTGCTGAAACTTGGCATACAACTCCTCTCATTCTCATTGTATGCACTCTTCTATCTACTCTTCCATCTCAACCTGAACTTGGTGTACCTAAGCAGCAATATTCATGGCTGTATACTACCTCATGGATGTCTTTTTTGGGCCATTCCCATGCACCTTATGTGCCCTTTTTATCGGACCCTATTCCTTGGGTAAATATCTTTTGTTTTGCTCCTAAAGTTTGTTGTTCCTCCGGCAATGATGTCAACTCTTACTCCATTTGATCCTAAAATACATGAGCAAAATATCATTAGTATGATTCTAGCATGGAACAAGTAAAAATAGAAACTATGTGGTGTAAATAGCTTACTCAAAACAAGAGAGTAAATTGTAAGCAAGTTGAAATTATAGGAAACTTTTTGCAGGCTAGATCTTATCATAATTAGATTAATTTAGAATTTCCCAAAAATCACTAGCCTAGTTGTCATCCCAATCAAGCACAAGGTATACAATCAACCCTAAAGAGCTTACATAATTAGAATAATTAAGAATTCCTAAAAAATCATTGAAGTTAGATGTGTGCAGAAGTCCACACACATTAGGAAATTTGCTATTGATATTTGTGTAGACATCTAACATGGGAATGAAATACTATTAAGTGAGTGTTCTAACAATTTATATGTTACAGGAAATATTGGATAGAAAAATGCATGAAAAGATCAAAGTAAACGAAAAAATACACTAAGAGCTTTACTTATAGCAATTTTAAAAAAAAACACCTAATTATAGCAAAAGTCAGTAAATTCGAGTGCTAGAGCATAGTATAGTAAATAGTTGCACCAAGAAACATATAGAGCCAGGGGCAATTGAAAATTTAATCAGTTTAAATTACTTATAATGACTATTCTAACTTCATAGGATCTTTTTCCAATTTTGCAACACAAAAGAATTTTTTTTTGGAGTTCTCAAATTAACACTAAAAAAACTTACAATCATTTGAGATTTAACTTCATCTACACATGTGCCTTTCCTTTTCCTTGTTTCCATGAAAACATCATACTGAGTTGTGGGCTTGCTCTTAGATGACATATGCAATAGTAGGAAACCAAGTTATCTATGAGCTTAACAGTTATCAAGAAATGAATTTAATGTTTATGTCATATGCGATGTAACCTGACCTACTGTTGTACTCTCGAAAATGGTTTTCTTCCCGTTAAAGGAGGGAATTGTTGGCATACTCTATTTGTTAAATTCTGTTGAGCTTTGTTCTACATAATTCGAAAAGAAAATGATGTTAAAAAATTGAAAAGTGTATTCTGTGGACTTACACTTGCTAAAGATAGAGGAAGAATTTATCACTAATCAAGAGAAAATATTTATCAAGTACTTAATTTGGACAGTTTTTAATCTCCAATATGCACATATTTCCTTCTACTGATATGGTTCAACCCGCTTATCCCCACAAAAATGGTACTTCTCATTTTCTACATTTTGAAGGGATGAACCAATCCATTTTAAATCTATATTTATTTCCATATTGAATTATCATGCCCATAACCACTTTTCTTGTTGCAATAGAGTTGGGTGGAGTTATATTATCCTGCACTTTAGCAAAAATAGCTAAGATTAGATATTCAATAAGAAATTAATCAGTTTCCAATCCAGCGAAGACTAGTAAGTTCCATATTAGAACCTCCTACCACAAGTTGTTCTTGATTTCTTGTGGAACATCATGCTAACTGGCGTACTTAATGGGTAGCTCAGTATCCATTTTTGCCAACACGCCACAAGTTGTTGTGAGGTCACTGTATTCTTCCCCAATGATTTCCCCTCTGTTATCATTGTAAGTACTAATTTAACTCCACTTTCCTACTTTGCAGGGAATTTAGCATGTCCCTAACCTTTTCGTGTAGTAGAGGAACTTGTTTGGGCTAATAGAAATGACACTGGCAGAACTTAGCCATCAATTTCAAAGAAATAAAGTTGCATAGACTAAACAAAACTACCATGAGCTGTCTATAATATAGCTAAGCTTGGCACTGGTGTAAAATTTTCTAGCTGACTCGATGAGCCAGCCCCATTCATGTAGCTGATGGCTTCTTTAGAGTTGTCTCTAGCTTCTTCACAGTAGTTGTGGGCTTCTCCAGTGCTGGTGTCTTATCTTATCTACAATGATATGCGTCATTGTTCTTGTCCTTGTCTTTTTGCCATCAGATGCTATAGACCCTCTAGGGGCTGAATAGGAATAAGTCTTAAATGATGTTACTCTGCCTTTATATTAGACCCCGCCTTCAACTTTCTATTAGAACTGACAATATGCTACAGTGGAAAAACGAAGATGTTAGGACCTCTTTAATAATTAGCGACAATAAAATGCTTCTCTCAAGAGATATTAATGATGCAAAACTAGCGTCACTCTTATTCAGAAAAAAATAATAATGCTGAAATAAGAACAAAACAAGCAATTGATCATAGTTATCCCTCTTGATATGCTAGAACTAATTTTCTAGAACACTGAGGTAGGTTTTTATGCTATGTTCTTGATCTCTTGAGTGTCTAAATATATGTTATCTAACTTTGGTAACGTGTAGTCAATGTCCCTCGATGTCACTGGGTGCTCTGCTAGATCTTTATGATGGGATTTCAACTCCATATCACCAAGCCTTAGTGCTATATCATCAGATCGAGTGCAATCCACATTATTGCCATTCTCTAGTTGAGTAACTAGACATGGAATGCATTTAGATCATTCATTGAAAACCAATCTGAACACATCTGCAAGACAAAAAAAGGTAGATCACATCATGACTATGACCATATAGATATGATATTAGTAGACCCATTGTAGAGAACTTAAGGTAGAAAAAATATAATGCAAATTCATCCAACTTTGTCTAGTGGCAGACTATAGAAAAATGTATAGTCGGCATCCTATACATTTGACACCTCTGAGAAATGTATAAAAAGGGAAAATATTAATATGCTCCCAAATAGATTTCTTTTTTTTTTATTTAAGAAGATTAGAGAAAAGTCAAGAATTTTTACCACAGTAAAACCATAAGTAGATCTAATAACAAACAAACATAAACATAAGGAAATGAAGTTCAAATATATACTACTACTAAGTATTTCCTTTAATCCCCATTGTTATTATTTGTAGATATAATCTATAGAGAAATAAAGTCAGATATGTATGGTATAAAAGGAATCAAATTTAGACAACAAAATATAGCTATATAATGTAGAAAAATTAATATACTATTATAGTAACAATTGAAACTGCTAACACTAAACTTGGACTTAAAAGGTTCTTGGAGCTTTTGAAAACTTATAAAGTATGGGTACCTAGAGGAATTTCTAAAACTTTCAAGAGCTTTTCACATAAATAGGTTGGCCAAATAGAGGGCATAATATGACCATTCTTTACCTCCCTCTTGCTGCGGTACCGCCGAACATGTTGTTAGGACATTAGTAAAATTGGAATAACTAATCAGATCAGGTCAGGTAGTAAAAAAAGGTTTCACCAAACAAAAATACAGCTTACTTTTGGAACTAGGAAGAGTATGGCTCTAATTGAATCGAGGTAACTTGACCTCTCATTTGTTTTGTGTATGTCATCCATAAACCTATCCATGTCAAAGATTTCAATTGTGAATGGCAAATAAGGTAAGTCAAGAATTATTTGAGTTTAACAAAGTGAAGCAAACTAGAACCACATATTTTCTCACAACTCTTTCAAGGATGGATTGATTTGATCATACACTTGTTTGGGTATTCTGCCTCCTCGTTAATTCCATACAGGATCAAGAGGTATAGTGTGACTTGCATGGAAGGGGAAAAATACTATCTAAAAGCAATAAACTCTATAACATTCTACTGTAATTTTCAATCGAATATATGGTTTTTCTATAAAAAAAAAAAAAATAGAGCATTTGCTGAAGGCATTAAATATTAGTTCTTACCATATTAAAATTGGAACTAAGATATATCTTCTTGTGAAAATATCCTTCCTCTTAATTCAGCGAAGCACAACCTTTTTATGTCCCTCGTGCTAAACCAAAATGCATCCAAAGCTGTGAATGAGCTTTGTTTCTCCTCTACAATAGATTTCCAGATTTTCCTACAAGTCGATTGAAAAAATAAAAAATTAAAAAAAAAAGATGAAACATGTTGTTTGTAAGTTCCAAATAAGCTATTATATTACATGGCAACAAATGTCAAATCCAAACATAAGAAGTACTTACTCAAAGAAGTGCTCGTACATGCTGGAATTTAACCACCCTATGTCATTGTGCGAGCTGCAAGTTAACCTCCCTTGTCCAACTATCTTAAAATCAGGACTCATTTTTTTCCCTCTCGGACACTATTTTCCCATTGTTCCATTTTCTTAGCATCTCGACACTCTGAATATGCCTTTTCTAAATATGTGTTATCTAGACAAGTACAGATCAACAGTCATTATGAATTTATAAAAAAGATGCAACCTTATACTTACACTAACCAATGAAATCAACATTGAACTGGAGAAATTGTTGGGTTAGAAATTATCACCTGAAAATCCAAGTATTTGATGCCTTCTTACTTGTATAACATCGACAATGAAAACTGCTTCTTTGAACCACACAATCCTGGAAGAAGAAAATGAATGAGCACCATATGTTAAATTATAACATCAAGAATAGTATCTATAGGCTAAGAAAAACCACATAAAGCCAAAAATAACAAGAAACACAAAATATGAAAACTTGGACAACTAGATTATATATAACATACAAGTGCAGCTTAGTTTACAAAAACCAAAACGCACTAAATATAACTTGCAAGAATATTACATTCTGGTAACTAGTTGCATTCAATGGCCACTTAGATCAACCCCCTCTCTTTGAATCCCGTGTTTGACCTAGGAGCTATCTATTTCCTAAATAATGGGTTTAATATCTAGCTCTTAAGGCGAAAATGCCTCTATATCATGATATCTAAAAGAAACATCAAAGTTATCCCTCTTAATCATAGGCATAGCTACATGCCAATCACCTTTAATAGGACAACGGAAATACCAGACTTGCTCAGCTCAGTATATACTCCAAAGTACGACAGTAGGAAATTAATGAGATTTTTATCTTTAATACTAGAATAGCTTGCCATATTAGCCCTACAAAAGACACCACTATTTTGTAGTAACCTCTTTCCCTCATAATCTTTGGCGTGAAATAAAAAACCATTCACATTACAAGTATTAGAGCACCATCCATAAGTGTAAAGACCACTTGCAAGGCATTTCACCTCTTTAGATATTTTATGAGTTTCCATGTTTTTCTTAACCTAAAATCAATGAAGGACTTATTGAAGCTTAAGTTAAAGAAAGGAAAATATAGTTTGCAGTACTTGGATATAATCATTATAAATTTTTTAACCTACATATCATTGTAACCGAGTGTGAAACGTGGCTGAATGAATATGTTGTCTCTCATGCAATCTAGCGCATTGGTTTTGTCTTGCAGTTTCACTTATATGAAGCCTAGGTATATAAGACATTGACATTTGTTAAAAAAAGAAACCTAAAAATGACATATTTAGTTATTGAAAAAGAAATGAGTCAGATTAATAACTAATAGATTAACTAACTCTTGATATGGTTTTAGCTCTTCACAATTTGCAAGCACCTACTGATGTGCTTGAGTTAAGGTTATACGGTCAAATACTACATCAACTCCATTCCCAAATGGCTTGCCCATTTCACAACCATCATCAAGATGCCTTGTAGGACTATTTTTTTTTTTACTTTCTACCTGATTGTACCTAGAGACAAATGCCATGCACTCTTCCATCAAATACCCACTTGCAATAGAACCCTTCAGAAGAGCATGATTGCAAACATACTTCTTCAAGGTCATAAGGTATCTTAAAAAAAAAAAAAAAAGCTTTCTTAAAGAATACAAGAAACACTATCTAAAAGCATATCCACATAGATTGTAATACTACCTTTCAATGGGAAACAACCATCTACACTATGTTGGGTCTGCAAGGAGAGCATCTTCAGCTAAGTGTTTTGGAAGTTGCTCCATGATATCGAAGAAGCCCATTACAAATGTCTTTTCTAGAAGAGATAGTGCTACTCAAGACCGTGTTCTGTATTAACTTTTGAATATAGAAGTTTAAAACATGTAGCGATCTCAATCAGAACATGGACAACATTTTTTGGCAACATCGTTCATGTTGCGAAAGGTATAGCTTGCTGAAGCGAAATGTGGTAATCATGGGATTTCAAACCCCCAATAGTCCTCATTTTCAAGTTCACTCGGCATGTAATATTTGAACTGTAACAGTCTGACACTTTTAATTATTTTAACAATTTCAAAACCTATCAATCTCAAACTTACTTATCATATAAGGAGCTGGAGGCAAGGTAAAGCCATATTCAGAAGGCTTAAATATAGGATGCAAGGATTTTTTTTCTTTTGTCATATTATTTTTTTCTAGGATTGTATATAGCATAGTATCACAGATTTTTTTTTTTTTTTATATGCATTACATTAAGATTATGCCTAACTAAATTTGAATCTCAATATGGTAACTCCCAAAAAATACTTCTCTTCTTCCAATTGAAGTTGTTTATCCTTTTTTTTTTTTTTTTCAAAATCAGTCCTGCTTCTTTTTTTAACATCTTCCCTCCTATATTCATTGAGATAACCCTCAAGCTATTGTAAATTTGTTCTCCATCAAGTCTTCTTGGCAAGACATGTATTTCTACATCCCTATAGAATAAGACCTTATATTTACACAATCTATGAGCAGGTTGTAAGAAGATTCAATTGTAGAAAAAGTAAAATTTTCCACTATGAGGAAAATGATAGCTCAAACAATTCACTCTGGACAAACTTTATCATTATGCACATTATACCCAGATAGCTTACCATATTCAGGAAAATCATATATAGTCCACATGAGTTCTACACACAAACAAAACAATTCTTTTGACATTAAATTAAACACAATAATTCCTCGTGCCACAATTCGGTCAACTCCTCAATCAATGGTTGCAAATAGACATCTATCTTGTTACATGGTAACTTAGGACCATCTATAAGTGTTGACACTATAAAAAATGGTTGTTTCATGCAAAGCCACAGTAATAGGTTATAAGGAACAAGAACAATGGGCCAACTGTTGTGAGGAATATGCATATTTGAGAAAGGACAAAAACTATCTACTGATAAACCAAGTCTAACATTTCTACAATCACAAGAAAATTGAGAATTCAACGCATTAAACTTTTTCCAAGCACGTGAGTGAGCTAGATATCTATATACAGCATATTTTATCCATCATGCTACCTCACTAGTGAGGTTATTTTAAATGATATGGACAATCACTTTAATTGTGGCTTCAATAGAAAGCATCTAACCCGTTTGCATGGTATTTTTCATACTTAGGAGCCTTACACACATCATAGTCACTTAGCCTTATATCATTTCCTTTATACAATATGCAATTGTTCTGACAAGCAATCCAAGTTGTGTATTCCATTCCTAACATATTAGTTATCTTTGTTGCCTCGTAATAGTTTTTAGGTATTTTCATACCAATATTATCAAAAAACTCATCAATAGATTAAGCAACATATCAAAAGACTTATTAGATCCCCCGTTTAGAACTTTTTTGTGTAACAAATGCATGAGGAATGAAATGGAAGAGAACTTTTTACAATTGGGATAAAAATTAACCCTAAAATCTTCTAATATCTTAAGGATCTAGTTTACATCTGTTGGAATGTATGCCTTCTTAGACTAGGTTTCTGATGTAATTTTGACTTGTATTAATAAAAATATTTTTCTCAGAAATTATTTGTGAAATCCTCTTTATATTTGTGCACGATTTTATTGGAAAAGACCTATTGTGTTTAAGTAAATGGTTCGTGTGAATGGAAGTCTTTCACAATAAATTATGGACCATGAGATACATAACACATAAACTATTGCTCTTAACCGGATGATGAGAATGAGAATCTCATTATGATTAGGTCATTATGTTATGAATTCTAAATAGGGAATGGCTTACCTTTAGCCAATGGGTAGTCTTCTCATTTCATAACACAAGCGTATTTCTAATACGTAGAACAGGACCTGTAGCAATGGTTTCTAAACATACTATGTGATAGAAACCTAGACTACTGCTGCTACAACATGAACATGTACTCTACAACTTGAGCATAAGTTGGTGGTCTGATGAAGTTGAAAACGTATGCTTTGATATACTAGAGTTGAGGTTCTTTAGAAGGACCAATATACTTGTATGTTGGGTATATGTGACTAATTAGTCAAGACAGTTCTACACTATTTCACCTCTTGTGGTTATCCGAATGATCTAATTATGTAGGGCTCTGGGGAACATAACATAGATATTGGCTTTAGGGTAGATCCCTTGGAAAGCGAAAATATTCTAAGAACTCGTGGATCATTAGACTAGAAGCCTAGGGATAGTAGATGTCTTTTAGAGAGGTGTTAGTACACTCTTTCCTCTCTAAATGCACGACGGTGTGTAGAGGGGTATTTTTAGTCATTTCACCTGTAGGTCGAAGACATAGCTAACACAGCATTATCCTTACGGTCAATATTTTCTTATGGTGCTATTAAAAAATATTTAAAATGTAAAATATTACTATTTATATAGTAAGGGCATTTTGATCATTTTAGTAGCCAAGGTGATGTATCTTTTTTGTCCTCAAAATAGTTTGTAAGTCCTAATTATTTTAGGTCGAGGAAATGGTTACAATAAAAAAAAAGATTTTATTTTATTCAGGAAGTCTAATTTATTTTTTAAACTAGAATAAAATAAAGGAATGAGAGAAATTAAATTTATTATCTAGTTTATTTGGCTAATTAATTAGTTAAGGCCTAAGCCCAAATTGAATAATTAAAAAAAATTAACCTGGGCTTAAACTAGTTAAATAAGGCTTAAAAATTATTTTAGTTTATTTGGGCTCACTAATTATTTTTTGGGTTATTTTAATAGGTTTAGGAAATAAATAATTAATGGTTATTATTTTTGGGCTCATTGGGTCCAAGAAAAATAATAAATTATTTTTTGCCAATAGCCTAGACTAAAGGGTTTTTTTTTTATTCACGGAACAGAAGAGTTAAGGTTGTGCCAAACCTTTTCTGTTGATAGCCTCTGGATGTTTTGAAATATTAACCACCGGGATTTTTGGTTATCTGGATAGGTGAAGGTTATGTATTGAAGCGTTGGGTTTTTTTTTTTTTTTCAATAGACACACGACACAAGGAAAAAAAAACTAGTAAAGCTTTTTCTCTCTGCACTCTCTCTCTCATTTCTCTTATTCATTTTCATCTTCTTGATTTTGCAAATTAATAGCAAATGATCAAGAAGGATCATTCCTCGCCTAAGTTATTTCACCAACATAGATTAGGCGGTGGAATATTCTGATAAGCGAAAAGCTTCGCGTTCATGCCAAGAAGAAGTCAAAAGATTGCTGGTTTTTCGTCGGAATTGTCGTTGAGATAAGTAGCCACTCTAGTGGTTAGCACCTCTTCTTCTCAGCCAAACAGACCAAGGACACTTAAAGGTATTATTTTTTGCCTCCACTGCGCCGTGTCCATTGTTTTGCTTGTTTAGTTTTATAGCATGCATGATCTCTGTTTCGTTATCAAAGCTTCAAGTGGTATCAGAGTGTATTGCTTTGAATGCCTTAGGATTAATGAATGCTAGATAATAAAATTAGCAAGACTAATTTGATGAATTTAATGAGATCCTTCACTATTTTGGTATGGGTAGATCGTCTGTACACCTCACCGTTGAGGTATAGGAGGCTCTGTAAGAATTTTATTATGCTTTGTTAAGCTCTCATGTAAACCAGATTTGAAAGGGTATAGGCGGATGTCATGTTCTTGTTGAAAAAATTGTAACAAGAACTACCTTGGACGATTGTACAAAGAAGTTGCAGCAACCCTAAAAAATCGCAGAGGAAATCAGTGAAAAAAAAATGTCGCAGAGAAGATGAGCCAAGTCGAGCCCGCAACTCGCCATGCCTGGAGCTGAGGCTTACAATTGCAGCCACGCCAGCTTGCCTTGGCTCAAGCGCTGTTCGCCCAGGACACAGAGTGCATCCTAGGTAGGATGCTTCCCGAGTCAGGACGCGGGCGGGCAGGAGTGCCCGTGGACCATGACCCATGGGTCTTCGATCCAGTGTGGCAGGTGCACTGGACTAAGATTTTTTTTTTTATTTTGGTCTCATACCAGACGAAGTTATTATTTTTGTAATATTTAATATTCTTTGAATATTTTGCATGAAAAATAATAATAAAGGATTTTAGGATTAAATAACAACATTAATTAATTTAATGAATGTGTTTAATTTTATTATTTGGGCAGTTGGGATTAAAAATAGAAAAACATGAAAATATTTATAGTTTTCTAGCATGATATTTATTTTAAGTCTTATGTGCACATTTTCTCAAAGATCAAAGTCTTTGGAAAATTTTATTTGACAAGGAACAACATTTTTCTTTAATTAAATGGTATTTTAACTTAAACAAAAATTAATCATTGGTTATTTTCTTAAAGGTTTTTTATCCTTGACATAGAAAATATTTTGGATTTAGAAATTTTTGTAAGTTAAAATGGAAAGCTATTTTAATTCATTTTATCAAAGGAAAAAATTATTTTTGTCAAATAAAACCTTGAGATCAAAATCTCAAGGAAATTTAAAAGAAACAATTTTGAAATTATTAAAATTTTAACTTAAATAAAATTAATCCATAAGGAAAATTTTCTCAAAGGGTATAAATCTTGACATATAAATTTTTTTATGGATTTAAATATTTTATTTTAAATTAAAGGAGAACGTAATTGAAATTTTTCAAATGATATTTTTTCAAGAAAACTCTTATTTAAAAACTAAGTGGGAGAAGGATTCCAATGGCCATATGGCTTCCATCACGATCCTTATTAGCGATCATGGGTCTCCTTGCGTCATCTTGGGAATGAACCCGTATAGGATAGAGATACCACAATGATTTAGGACTAATGGAAAGATATAATTAATAACTCGGGACACGTACTATGGTTGGCCAGCCCACATTGAAGGTTATAGTGCGAGGTATGTCCATAGAAAATGAGAAGAAATGACCATCCTTTCGATAGAGTTATCTTCTAGATCATTACCTAGAATAAAAATTAATTTGTAATGGATAACACACTTAATTTAGGAAACTGTTGATCCTCCCAAGAAGCTATGTCATTTTTCCTAAGAGCTAAATTAATCATGTTAAAGATAATAGTAATAGGGTTAGCTATTATCAAGTTTAATATGAGGATAAAGCGCACAAAAAATTTATTTTTATTTCACAATATTGAGAATTTCTTTTATTTTTTAAATTTTCAAAAATGGTTGGTGGTGGGTCTTTCAGTCCCTTAGTCGCTATTCTCCACGAGAATAAGCTAATGGGTCCAAACTATGTGGACTAAAAAAGGAACCTGGACATAATACTCACAACTGAGGAATATAAGTATGTCCTTTACGAGACCTGCTCAGTAATCGGGGAAGGTTCCACCGTTGAGGCGCATAAGGCTAAAAAGGCATGGAAGGAGGCTGACAAAATAGCCCGATGCTATATGTTAGCCTCTATGTCAAATATGTTTCAATCTAAACACGAGCACATGGCTACTACATATGACATAAGTACATTACTAGCCACAATGTTCGTGGATAAGAATCAGCCCGCAAGGCAAGGGGCTCTTCAAATGATTATAAACACCAAGATGACTGAGGGAGCATCAATCAGAAAATATATACTCAAGATGATTGCTACTTTCGAGGAAGCAGAAGTCTTGGGGGATGTCATTGACCCCGAGAGCCAAGTGGACATGGAGCATGGTTCTCGAATCTTTGCTGGGCTCGTTCACTCAGTTCAAGTTAAATTACAATATGAACAAGTTAAACATGAGTTTAACGGAGTTGATGAAGGAGCTCCAGGTGGCTAAGAAGGTCATGAAGCCACATGCTAGAGCTATGATGGCCTCTTCTTCGAAAATTGGGCCTAAACCTAGAAAGTTCAAGAAAAAGAAGGGTAATGTAGTGTACTAGCCCAAGTCCCAACCCAAAAACAAACGTAAATTCTTCAAATGTGGAAAGAAAAGACACTAAAAAAATGAGTGTCCAAATCTTTAGGCCAAGAAAAACCCTACAGGTAATATTTTCTATCTAGAGTCTACATCAATGGTTGGATCAACTTCCACTTGGATTGTTGATTTAGGAGCCACTGATTATATTTGTAACTCCTTACAGGGGTTTAGCAAGATTAGAAAACTCTAGAAAGATGAACATGGACTACGCGTGGGAAATGGAGCACAAGTTTAGGCCCTTGCTATGGGAGGACTGGAACTTGCTTTTGATTGTAATAGAATAGTTGTTTTGAAGGATGTTTTATTTGTTCCTGATTTTAGACTGAATTTATTTTCAGTTGCAAAACTAATAAATTAAGAATATTCTGTTTCTTTCCATTCTGTTATTACTATAAGTAGAAATTGAGAAGTTATATGTATTGGGCACATGTATAGGAATCTATTCTTCGTTAATCATATTAACAATCAATTGAATAATGCTCAATTTGAACTTTTAAATAGGAAGAGAAAGACCAATGTCAATGACTCATATCTTTGGCATCTAAGGTTGGGTCACATTAACTCAACCAGGATTCAGAGGATAATCCATAATGAGCCTTTAGGTACATTAAGATTAGAAAGTTGGTTTCAGTGTGAATCCTGTCTTATGAAAAAAATGACCAAAATGTCATTTACCCAAAAAGCGAATAGAGCCAAAGAAGTATTGAGTCTTGTTCATACTGATGTGTGTGGTCCTTTGTCTACACCAGCTACAGGGGGGTTTGAGTACTTTATCACTTTCACAGATGATTGTAAAAGTATCGTTATGTTTATCTGATGAGATGCAAGTTTGACTCTTTTGATAAGTTCAAAGAGTTTAAGGCTGAAGTGGAGCGTTGGACAGGTAAACTAATCAAGACCTTATGATTAGATCGTGGTGGAGAATACTTCCTTAGTGAATTCAAGGATTACATGGTACATCATGAAATAGTATCCCAACTCTCTACATCGGGGACACTACAGCAGAATAGAGTAGCTGAGAGAAGGAACATGACATTGATGGAAATGGTTCGAAGTATGATGTCTCATGCTACTCTTTCAATGTCTTTTTGGAGATATGCCCTAGAAAAAGTGGCATATTTTCTGAACTTGGTGCATTTCAAGTTAGTACCTAGGACTCTCTATGAAATATGAACTGGGTGTAAGCCAAGTCTAAATTATTTCAAGCTATGGAATTGTCTAACTTATGTACTAATTAAGGAAAATAAGTTAGAATTAAGATTAGAATTATGCTATTTTGTTGGGTATCCAAAAAGTACAAAGGGTGATTACTTTTATCATCCCAATGAGCAAAAAGTACTCGTAAGTACTAATGCTAGATACTTAGAGAACGAATAAAGTATATCCACTAAAGGTTTAACAAGATTGGAAATTAAAGAGAAGTTATCTCCTGAATCAACTTCTTCTAACCCGATTATAGAACAAAAAGAAGCACAACCTTAGGAACCTGTACAAATGGAGCATCGTCGTAGTGCAAAGATATCTAGAGTTTTAGAAAGATGGACTGGAGAGGCTTTTGACCTGATTTCCGATCATCAGGAACAAGATCCCACTAGATATGAAGAGGCTATTGCTATGCCGATGCAGACTTATAGCATAAAACAATGAAAGCTAAGATTGAGTCTATGTTCTTCAATCAGGTTTAGGATCTTGTAGCTTCACCTAAAGGGATAAAACCCATTACCTGTAAGTGGGTGTACAAGAGGAAGAGGGGAGCGAATAGGAAGGTGGAAACCTTCAAAGCTACGCTTGTAGCAAAGGGTATACTCAGAGAAAAAATGATTGATTATGAGAAAACCTTTTCCCCGATAACTATGCTTAACTCCATCCGTATCCTCCTTGCCATTGCATGTCATTATGACTATGAGATATGAAAAATAGATATTAAGACGATGTTTTTAAATGACCATCTTAGTGAAGACATCTATATGTCCCAACCAAAAGGCTTTATTGCTAAAGGCCAAGAACATATGGTTTGTAAGTTTAAGAAATCCATTTATGGACTTAAGCAGGCATCCAGAGTATGGAACATTCGTTTCGATGAGATTGTAAAGTCTTGCGGTTTCATTCAAAACGAGAATGAACCATATGTATATGGAAAACTGGAAAGCATAAACGTTATTTTTCTTGTACTGTATGTGGATGGCATTCTACTCATTGGAAATAATGTAGAGACACTGTCATCTACTAAGGTTTGGCTATCTAGTCAATTTAGTATGGAAGACTTAGGTGAAGCCAGTTATATTCTCGGGATAAAACTTCTTAGAAGTAGGAAGTAGAGAATGTTAAGTTTATCCTAAGTTACATACATTGACAAGATACTAGCTAAGTTTAGCATGGACTCATGTAAGAGGGTGTTGATCCCTTGCAGACATGAGCTGTCTTTTTCTTCAAAAGACTGTCCAAAGTCTCAAGAAGAAAAAGATAGAATGAGTAGGATTCTCTATACTTCAGCTGTGAGAAGTCTCATGTATGTCATGTTATATTCTAGGCTAGATATTTGTTTTGTTGTAGGCTTAGTTAACAAATATTAGTCAAACCCTAGGGAGGTTCATTGACAGGTTGTAAAGCATATTCTCAAGTATCTTAAAGGTACGAGAGATTATATGCTGATTTACAGGGCTGGTGACTTAGTTCCTACAGGATACACGGACTCAGACTTCCAAGCGAATAAGGATGAAAGAAAATCTATTAGTGGACATGTCTTCACCTTATCTGGATGAGCCATTTTATGGAGGAGTATCAAGTAATCTTGCATTACTGACTTAACCATGAAAGCTCAGTATGTGGCAGCTTTGGAGGCATCTAAGGAAGCAGTTTGGCTCTAGAAGTTCCTTTTGGAACTTGGAGTTGTACCACAAATGGACAAACCAGTTGTGATGTATTGCGACAACACTGCTGCAGTCTCACAATCTAAAGAACCAAGGAACCACAAAAAGGGGAAGCACATAGAGAGGAAGTACCGTCTAATCCGGAATTTCATCCAGAGATGGGACCTTGTGATGGAACAGATTGCCTCAAAGAACAATCTAGCAGATTCTTTTACCAAGCCTTTGGCAGAAAGAGTTTTTAGAAGACACTTAGACGCCATAAGGGTGGGCACCTATGTACTTACTTAGTCTTAGAGTGCAAGTGGGAGATTGTTGGAATGTATGCCCTCTTAAACTAAGTTTCTGATATAATTTTGACTTGTATTAATAAAAGTATTTTTCTCAAAAATTATTTGTGAAATCCTCTTTATATTTGTGCACGATTTTATTGGAAAAGACCCATTGTATTTAAGTAAATGGTTCATGTGAATGAAGGTCTTTCACAGTAAGATATAGACCATGGGATACTTAATACATGAACTATTGTTCTTAACCGAATGATGAGAATTGGAATCTCATCATGGCAAGGTTATTGTGTTATGAATTCTAAATAGGGAATGGCTTACCTTTAGCTAATGAGAAGTCTTCTCATTTCATAACATAAGCGTATATCGAATACGTAGAACAAGATTTATAATAGTGGTTTCTAAAAGTACTATGTGAAAGAAATCTAGACTACTACTGCTACAACGTAGACTTGTACTCTATAGTTTGAGTATAAGTTGGTGGTTTGATGAAGTTGGAAACGTATGCTTTGATATACTATAGTTGAAGTTTTTTAAAAGGAATAATATACTTGTATGTTAGGTATATGCGATTAGTTAGTCAAGACAGACTTGTACAAATAGTGTCTGCACTATATCACCCCATGTGATTATCCAAATGATCTAATTATCCATGGCCCTGGGGAATAGGACTTGGATATTGACTTTAGGGTAGCTCCCTTGGAAAGTGAAAATATTCTAAGAAGTCATGGATTATTGGATTAGAAGCCTAAGGATGACAGATGTCTTTTAGAGAGGTGTTAATATACTCTTTTTTTCTCTAAATGCACAGCAGTGTGTAGAAGGGTATTTTAGTTATTTTACCTGTAGATCGAAGACATAGTTAACGCAACATTGTCCTTAGAGTTAATATTTTCTTATGGTGATATTAGAAAATATTGAAAATGCAAAATGCAGCTATTTATATAATAAGAGTATTTTGGTCATTTTAGTAGCCAGGGCGATGTATCTTTTTGGTCTTCTAAATAGCCCGTAAGTCCTAATTATTTTAGGTCGAGGAAATGGTCACAATAAAAAGGATTTTATTTTATTTAGAAAGTCTAATTTATTTTTTAGATTAGAATAAAATAAAAGAGCGAGAAAAATTAAATTTATTATTTAGTTTAATTAGTTAATTAATTATTCAGGGCCTAACCCAAATTGAATAATTAGAAAAATTAACATGGGCTTAAACTAGTTAATAAAATGCTTTAAAATTATTTTAGTTCATTTGGTCTCATTAATTATTTATTGGATTATTTTAATAAGCCCAGAAAATAAATAATTAATGATTATTATTTTTTGGATCATTAAGTCAAAGGAAAATAATAAATTATTTTTTGCCTAATAGCCGGGATTAAAGGGGGTTTTTTTATTCACGGAACAGAAAAGTTAAGGCTGAGCTAAACCACTTCTGTTGATAGCCTCTGGATGTTTTGAAATATTAAACACTAGGATTTTTGGTTATCTGGATAGGTGAAGGTTGTGTATTGAAGCGTTGGGTTTTTTTTTTTTTTTAATAGACACACGACATAAGGAAAAAAAAAAACAATATAGCTTCTTCTCTCTGCTCTCTCTCTCTCGTTTCTCTTCTTCCTTTTCATCTTCTTGATTTTGCTAATTAGTAACAAAGGATCAAGAAGTACCATTCCTCACCTAAGTTGTTTCACCAACATAGATTGGGTGGTGGAATATTATGAGAAGTGAAAAGCTTCACGTTCATGCTAAGGAGAAGTCGAAGGATTGCTGGTTTTTTGTTGGAATAATCACCGAGACAAGTAGCCACTCCAATGGTTGGCACCTCTTCTTCTCAGCCAAACAGACTAAGAACGCGTAAAGGTATTGTTTTCTGTCTCCGCTGAGCCGTGTCCGTTGTTTTTCTTGTATAGTTTTACAACATGCATGGTCTCTGTTTCGTTATCAAAGCTTCAACATCTTCTAATGGCTCCCTAGAATTATTTTTCTAATTAAATCTAGCTGCATCATTGACCATACCAACAACATCATCTAGATTCAAAACCTCTACAAAAGAAGAAATGCTAGTATCTTTATTTAAGGAAACACATTCTTCACTATGACAATCCTAGTTCTTAGACCACTTAAAGAAGCCCCACATCTTGCAATACTACTTTATTTCTACTAGGTTCATATAGCAATGGTTTTGGCACCAAGTACATGAATAAGGCATCTTTGTTCTACTAAGTTTATCTTTACATGTAAGCTTAAGAAAGATATTCAATCTATTATTGTATTCCTTGGATAGATAATTGGATAAATCAATCCATGACCTATCTACGATCCCTAATTGAAGTAATGAACCAGTGAAAAAAACCACTTATTACCTTAACTAAATTAAAAAAAAGAATGCAAATAAAACAAACATGAACATTATGGTAAACCAATAGCTTCAACAGATAAGCATACTACCATTCATGCATAATAAAATAAATATTATGAACTTATTTGCTTCATCTTATTGGTCATTAAAGAAGTATACTAAACTAGTAATCATAGACCAGTAGTCCAAAACTCAAAATTTTCCTTGCCTCAACCCCTACATAGACTTGAAAAAACCATAACTTTCTACATTATTTAGAATAGAGAATCAACAATTATTCAAATAATTACCAACAAGCTTCAGAACATGATGATTAAAACCAAACCTATGCAAAACCTCTATTAAAAAAAGACCATAATATCCCACCAAAAGTTTTAGGTATATCTATTTTAAGGTTGATACTATTTCCTACCATTCTTCTATCCAAAGAATGTATCAATTCATAACCTAAAAATATATTATCACCAATATTATGACTTTTGACAGAACTAGACTAATTAAAATAAATTAACCGAGCCAACAATATAACAAATCTAGTAGCCAAAACCTTTATAACTATTTCATTACAATAGTTACACAAGCTAATAGGATGAAAATCCGCACAGGTTTTAGGATATAAATTATTGGGGATAAACACTAAAATAGTACTAGTAAACCCATTTGGAAAAAGAAAGATAAGCAAGAGAATAAACGACAAAATTGAAGAAAAAATGCAAAAGACTGTAAGTTTAGACAAATTACCTAAAAAAGTTTGAAGCTTTTGCTTGGTGCTAACTCCTATTCACTATCGAAGGGTTGCTCCTGTCACTTGATCATCGCTGGAATTGGTGCACTACATTTGGAAAGGGTTAAAAGAGGGAGATGACTTCATCGCAAACTGAAGAGAGAGAAAATGGAGGCTTTGTGGCAATAGAGCATCGTTGTAGGTCGTGGAATAGTCGGGTTGTAAATAGGAGAATGGACGACAATAGCCAGAGAAGAGAAGAAGAGAGAGACGGGGGTAATATTGAAGGGACACTCGATATGCTTAGCTCCAAATGTGCCGAAGGGAAAGGGAAAAGACATAAATTTGGCTAAGTGTAAACAGAGGATCTTCATTCCCCCAAATTTTCCCTCCTAAATCGATTTTCCCTCCCAATTCTTTTCTTTTATGGCTCAATTTTCCCTCTCACTTCTTTACTAAGAGTAAAGTTTATTTTTTTTAATTATTTTTTGGATCTATTGCATTTTGTCCCAACTAAAAATTATTAATAATTTTTAGGTATATATATATATATATATAAAGCTTTTTTTAATTACTTTCCAGATCTATTGTATTTTCTCCCAACTAAGTATTAATTAATAATTTTTAGGTATATATATTTATATAAATGTAGTATACTATATGTATTCATCGCTAATTAAACACAATAAAATTCAACCATATACATAGTTAAATAAATTTATACCTAATATGATAAGTAGAAGCAAAAAATAAAATAAAATAAAAATCTAATATGACAGTTTTCATTTGTTGAATATATTATTATACATATACACCTATAGTTATATATCAGTTTACATTCATATATATATAAAAAGTATGCATGTATGCAAAGTTGACCGCCTTGTACGTTATATAGGAAGCATATATTCTAGATAATATATTAACAATCTAACCGTTTGATCTATTAAAGACAAATTAAAATGCATGAAAATCAAATATGATGGCAATCGAATGCAGTTTGATTGCTTATCAAAGAACTTTTACACTATTCTTATTCTTATAACTATAAGAACTAAAAACCTAATTATTCAATATTTATAATTCTGGCTCGCAAATTCAAAATTCAACTATTAGATTTAACAAATAAGTTGAATAATTATGTATACTAATTTGTGAAACCCCACCTAAAGCCAACCTTAGAGTAAGGGGGATGTGATGCATATCATGTTGTTCTCTAGAAAAATATACTATTTGAATGGTTTTATATGCCTTAGAATTATGGTTCATAGGTTAAAAGACTTATTTATGTTTGTTGGGTAGAAAGGGTAAAAAGGTAATTTTGCTTGAGATCAAAATAGAAGGATGGCTTAAGGTTTAGATAAGAAGAATATTTGGGTGAAAAAATAAGAACAAGAGTTAATGTGGTTAAGTGGTTAGAACTTTGTGAATTAATCTCTAAGGTTATGAGTTCAAACCCCATCACTTAAGTTTTATTCATGATTATCTTAACTATGTTTGAATTTTTATTTTCTTACATCCTTTAAAGATAGGAATGTTGTCTTAAGAGAGACATGAAGATAATGTCTTGATCATGTGATCATGTCCTAAAAAGAATTGTAGAGGAATTCTTATCCCTTTATTTTTTCTAGCCTTGTCCTAACCTTTTTGAAACTTAAACTATCCTTAATTCACTAATCCATTTTTAATCCCAAAAATTCTGAGAAAATCCCCTAGTAATGGAATTCAAAATCAGCTCTTGAGGATAGGGAATGGCTGAAAATAGGGAGAAGGGTTAGGAAGGATTTCCAAGGAAAAGAAATCACAATAGTTATTGCTACCTTCATCTTGTTCATGATTTAGTAAAGGAAAAATCTGGAAATTTTCTAGAATTGTTGCAAGATTGTTTTCGAAAATTTCAACCAACATTCTTACCCTATTTGCTGCCAGAAAAATGGTCATTTCGTGTAAGGTTGAAGGCTGAAAATCCAGAAAATTTTCGGACTGCACAACCTTTACAAACAAGAATTTTTCCTTCCGCAAATTCATTGCATTAAAGCTGGATTTTGAAGCCAATTTTAAGTCCCAAGAACAGCTGGAACTTCCTCTATTTTTCTTCAGGAAGAAGGCTGGAAAACCGTCATTAAAAGACCTTCAAACACTGTCAAGAATCAGCTGCAAATCGGGCCAAAGAATGCAGAAAATTCTGCACCAAAAACCATCTCCATTCTAGGTACTCTTGAAACATTGAAAACAAAAAAAATTTCCAGCTTGGTTTCCCAAGGCAAAGGCTGAAAGCTTGCAATCAAACCTCTGAAAATCAGACCTTATTCAACCATGGACTGAACACCATTGACCTCTATACTAACCTTAAGTGCTTGGACTCCATGATCACACCTCAAAAAGCTCCTAAGATTACTCTATCCAAAACTCATGTAAACTTTAAACTAATTCCAGATTTTTTGTTCCATTAAAACACTCTTGTAGCAAGTGATTAAACCAGAAATTTCTCTGCCATTATAGACCATTTTTAGCTAGCATTATAAGTTGAACAACTCTCCATTCTTTGCATCAAACCTAGCTTGTTTAGTCCTACACCATTGAAGAGTAAGAGACCTCCCATGAATGACCACTACTAACTAATCCTCTACTTCAAACAACTCCTCATTTTCCTCCATTTGAATTTCAAAAAACTGAATAGTTCTCTCTTCTTCTTGCTAAACTGAAACTCCTAACTACACAAGGTCATTCAACCAACAACAATTCCAGAAATTCGCAAGTCATTTTCTCTCAAACTCTCTCAAGAACACACACACTTAACATCTTCAAACCTAAACCTATCCTAAACATCTCCAACCACTCTCAAATACTCCAGATCACTTATACTTAATCCATACTCTTCATTTCTAGTCTTTATAACACAAAATCACTCAAACCAGAATTTTCGAACGGATCAAAATCAGTTTTTTTTATTGAAGGTTCCAAGAATATCAAAAGGTAAAACAAGAGCAACCTCCTTGTTCTTTCTCTTCTACTCAACTTTTAATACTCCATTCTAATGCTCTTCATCTCTCTCTCTCTCTCTCTCTCTTGGCTGAAATGATGATGACCAACTATGGTTGTTTTTCAGACCGCCAAAAGGCTCTCAAGCACGTGGACCTTCACTAATCAAGAAACCTTCATCAAGCAAACATCTATCAAGTATTTCTTCTTGAATAATCCATTTTAATTTTTGGATTCATGTCTCTTAAATGTTGATAGAAAGATTGGATATGAATGGGGGTTGAGTAAATGTATGTGGACGAAAGGGATGGACTTAGGACATGAGGGTTGAAATGTATGATTAGGTCTTATAGATTTTTCTTTTGAATCAATATATGCTCATCATGGTTAATGAGATTTATGGATGTTTTGATGCATGATAGATGTTATGACACCAATGGTGATTAGGCTTTTATATTCTTATTTTTCATTGAGGTTGTGGATGATGATTATGCCTAGTAGGAGATTAGCCATGTGTTAGTAGGGGTTAATTCAAGTATATGTTCACGAATGGATTAGCTTATTATTTAATATTTGGGGATGTGTTCATGAATCTTTTCTAATAATAGGGAAATCATGGTGAAAGATTATTTTTTATTAATTCTAGATTATTTTTATTAACAAATTTTATTAATTTAATTAGAATTACTAATATATTTTCTCTATGAAATTTGAAATTGCTAGGGAGGTTTGGAATAGAATATTAATTAAAATATTAACATTTTTACTAGTTAAATAAATAAAATATTTTATTAAAAAATAAATAAAAATAATAAATAAAATATTAAAATTAATTAATATCAAATGACCTTGTAGACCATAATAATTAACCTTACTAAAAATTTTATCTATATCCATGAATATTATTTATATTAAAATTTAATTATTATTTAATAATTAAAAATTTAGTATTTCTTTTATTTTATTTTGTGTGTCCTCATTATAAAAACCCCTTATCCTGTAGACGAGGCGACATCCCCAGCCTAATGGGACATAGGTAGTAGGGTATTACATAATTTGTGTGGATAATAGAGATAAATTACATTGTTAAGGAGGAATAGATTTTCTATGAAGTTTAATTATAACGTCAAACTAGCAAAACCTAATGCTTATGTGGATATATGTCCAACAAATTAAAGATCCCACCGTCAAATATATTATAATAGTTGTAGGATGTAAGTAAATAGAATTTTGAGGAAAGAAGACAAAATTAATGTATTAATTAAAGCATTTTATTAAAAAAAAATGAACAATTTATGACGCATAAAAAATCGCCACAAATGAAAGGAAAAATATACCATAATATAAAACCCATTTACAACAGTCTAAGAACTGTTGCATATAAGCAAAAAAAAAGTTATAATTAATCTAATTCTTTTGATGCGGCTAGACAACTGTCATAAATGCACCGTCGTATATATTGCATATTTACAATGGTTGAGAACCGCCCTAAATATGTAAAAGATTGTTGTATATATCACAGTGCATGCGATGGTCTTTGAACTACTGTATATACTATTTCAAAGGATGGTTTTTTAGGAGCTGTTGTATCTAATGTTCTTTTCATATTGAACTGCTATATGTGACCCATTATATATAATGACCTATTGAAAATACTACAATATATATGATGGCCACGTTTAGCATCATATTTAGTTGTCAAATACGACGGTTCATCATATGTAACGGCCTTTTGCGATAGTTCTTGGACCGCTGTAAAAACTGGCGCCATATACATAGGCTTTTTTTTTTTTTTTTTTGGTAGTGTAACATAGTTTCAAAAAGGTTAATTAGCCCACCTTAGAGGCCCTACCTTTAAAAGAAAGATGAATACATTTCATCATGTACAAAATTCATCCAATACATTCACAATAATTAATGTATGCATAATATATAGAACACAAATACCAAAATACATACTATATGTTAATTGATTATTAAAATATATGCTTTAAGAAGATAATATACTCTATTCAATAATTTTAATAAAAAATATCATCTTAATTATTTTATTCGTAAAAAAAAAATAGAAGAGATTCATTCATACTTATCTTTATTTGTCGATATTTGAAGATTATAACAAATTATGGTATTCTTCCCCTCAAACTCGAGTTGAGCTCTCTATCTGTCAATTGACAACTATAGGAAAACATCAATATTTTTCACAACCTCTTATATTTTAATAAAATTTAGGGTTATAGTTTTTCTCACTCTTTAATAATTTCACCTAAGCCCCAACTTACTTAAAAATATTGACCAATAAGGATTCTAATTCATGTTGTGTTAAGATTTTACCCCACGATCTTAATAATATCTAAAATATTTCTATAAATAAAAGATTAGAAAATGAAGATCAGGACCTGAATTATCATTTTTTTTTTCTTTTTTTGGATTAGGACACATGATCAGCTTACCTGTGCCTGGCATCCATGTTGTGGAAGTTTTCCAATACACAAATTAATGGTATTAAATACAGATGTCATGCACAAAAAATGTGATCCTACCTGTTAACTATGTAGTATTTAGGTACTAAGATGTCGAACTCCCAAGAAACTTAAAGAAATACACTTTCTAATCTCTTCGTTTACTTAAATCTTATGAATAAACTCTTGAACAATTATGCCTTATGAATTCTTATGATGTCTTAAATAAAAACAAGTGAGAAAACAAATAGGAAACTAACTAATCTAAACATAAAAGAATTATGAAACTACTAAAAGTAAGAATAAGACACAATAATACAAATCTAAACCAATTAGGAAACTAAAAAACTTGATATCAAATTAGGAAACTTGTCATCTATGTGATTATTCAAGAGCAATTGGTTTTTGGGATCTTGCTTAGCGCTAAAAATCCTTATTCTTACAAAAGTAGATTGACCTTTCTTAGTGACTTAAATTAATCCTCAGTCCAATTCTTAACTGATTAACCTATCTTAGCAAGTTAAATTAATCGGTTTCTTGGATAAAAAAAATACTATTGATAAGAATATCAAGACACCAGCAATATCAAATCACATACAACAATTAGTCTTGATCATATGTAACTTGAAATACACAATTCGATATCAACCTAATCAAGCTAGTTAGCCTCAAAACTCAATTAAATTAATAAATGTTACTTAGAAAATCAATTAAAGACCAATTATCTTAACTATTCAACCATGTGTTTCCAAAGGATGTTAGCCATACATAATTGAATCAACAAAATTGGTAAAGAAAAAATTTGAAATTACACAAATGCTCGAAAGACAATCTTAGCAAGATCAAAGATAAAATTGTCAATTAAACAGTCTCAGAGTCTCGAAATCAATACTCAAAACAAGACCTAATAATAAGATAGAATTTAATTATCTTGAACATAAAAACATAACAAAATAAAACAAATTGAAAACAAGAGAAAAACAAGAGAAAGTTTGATTGATAGAATTTGGTTTGCGTACAACCTTGAGTTATTCCTTGTCATCGGACCTTTTTCTTACCTTGGCACCTTTCTTTAGTTCATTCTCTTCAAAATGATGAAAGGAATATGTAAAAGTGTTAAAAGTTATACAAGATCTCCTCCAAGAAGTCCTTATATAGCCATACCACCACCTTAGGATTGAATTTAGCAATTATAGGAAAAATCTGGGGATTGGCATGGGCACATTCATAGGCATGCATGATGTCGTACATCCTGTGGAATATAAATTTTCGATGCTAGCATGGCTTGATACACAATTATGCTACAAGCAAAGCATAACTTCTGTGAGTGAGTTATTTCTTTGTTTAGTGTGGTTTGTGGTATGGCTTGCTACAAGCTATGCATAGATACTAGAAACTTTGTTCTTGTTCTGTTCAACATGATTTGGTGCATGGTTGTGCACCAACCTATGCACTTACACTAAATAACTTTCCAAAAAGCCCTAAATTATGTTCCAAGACTTTCCAATTCACTTGGCAATTATCCTTCCTTTCTATTTTAATCATTTAAACCCTTATTTCACTTATTTTTCACCAAGATAATCTATAAGCATACATAAAAACATAAAATGAGTAGAAATTATCTATAATCACGAAAAAGTTTATACAAAAGTTAATTAAAAAAAATATAAAAATATAAAAATATAACATTTTTACGCTTAAGAAATTCCCCCACGCTAAGTTTTTGCACATTCTTAGTCAAATTTTCTTTTTAAAGACAACTTCAAAATAAATTTTCAAACTTTATAGAAATATAGTAGATATGATATCATTTCCTTGCACAATGAAAAATAACTCAATACTTATTCAATTAAGTAGACTCTAGATAAACTCACATATTATACCAAATATATGTAGCTAAAGCCATTAAAGTTAGTTTAAACAAGTTCATGTCTATTCAATGTGTTTCTACCCCTTCATTGATCACTACTGGATTGGTTGGTGAGTTACCTAAAAAAAAAAAGCATCGAGAAAGGTCAAGCATATATGTTTTATAAAATGATCAGCAGTTTCATTTTTTAGGAACATATAACCAATTCAAGTTTTTGTTTTTATCTAAACTACTACAAATTGGATAGCAAACTAGAATTTATTTACACATTCTGAGTGAGTGTGTTTGATGCTCCATCTTGACCTTTTTTCCCCCATTTTCATCAAGATTTTTTTCAAGAAAAGATACAGAATGTAATCGGATTTTCCCCCTCCTATCTTATTCCCTTTTTTCTTTCTTTTTCAACTTTTTTTTTTCTTTTTCACTTGGTAGTGTATTTTATATTCCATCTCACCATATCCTATTTATTTAAACCCAAATTTATGACTAATTTAGATAATCATAACAAAAATTAGCAAATATACCTTATTTATATATATCATTACATTATGTATATAAATTTCTCAAGACAAAAGCTTCATTCATTTACTAAGAAATAAATAAGGTTCAGCTAAATTCTCAGGACTTAAAATATATTCAACCTAACATCCAAGTCTATCAAAAACCAATTTAACCAAATAAACATCAACTTATATTTCAAAGTAAAAACAAAAGAAATGGCACCACCAATTTAACTTAAAAAGCTCAAAACATTTTCAAAAATTTGCTCAAAACTTGTTCAAATTCACACAAAAACAAAAAAAAAGATATTGTAATTCCCTTCTCCATACTTAATTCAGACATTGTCCTCAATAGAAGAAAATAAAAAAGAAAGCTTAACAAAAAGGACCAAAAGCATATAAGGTAAAGAAAAACAAAACTTCCCAAGAGAATTTGAATGATGCAATGATTTCCAAATTCCAATACATCTCCAAAAGTGATGGGCTACAACAATCCAAAAGAGAAGCTACAAGGCTATGGGACAATAAAAATTATTCAAAATTAAGTACATCCTAAGATACAAGTCTGAATTAAAAAATAACAAATTAAAAGGAAAAAGAAAAATACATAAAAGAGCTAAACAAGAACATAAGCTAAAGAAAAGAAAAATACAATAAAATAAAATAAAAATAAAGATAAAGATAAATGAAAGAAAATCAAAGCCATCAGTGTTGTGTATCTGAAGGATCATCAATATCATCTATGTCATCTTCTTGAGGTGCCTCTTGCAGGAAAAAAAATATAGATAAACTTGCCGCATATAAGTAGATGAGAAATTTATGGACTCAAAGTAATTGCTCATACTAGACTCAATCCACCCCATATAAAGATCCACATTACCAAATCATCTCCCCATGTAGTCCATCCTTTGGTGAAGAGAAATAATACCTTGTTCTAAACTTGCTTGCATTCCATCCATCATTTGCATTATTTTTCCTAGAATTCCCAAAGATGGTAGAATAATATGCGGGGGTACATGCTCATGAACATCAACCGAAACCTCTCATTCCTCTTCAACCTCAACTCCTACCAAAACATAATGGTTTGGCCCAACCCTTCTTATCCTGTGCATATTTAGGAGAGTTTGAAAATTTAAAGGCACCACTATCACACTAATCTCCAATTCCATATCATCATGCAAAAGTCCTAGATTTCATGCAAGTCCAGTGATGTATGAAAGTGCACAAATAGCCCATTTCTTTTGAGAACACTTACAAAGGAAATGGTAATGTTTATTGGGATACGTGACATGATAGACCAAAGATAAAATAGATCTCTCCAAGTCACTACCTCATCACTTTTCTTTCTCCTCCCTATGGTATGTATAATGAGTCAATGAATGTATTTAAGGGTAGAAGTGAATTAACTGTTTTTGCATATATAGGGCTCTCCAAGTTGGTCCATTACTATGTTCATTCCTAAAGGCTATCCCATCTAAGTCATTTTCAAAATCAGTCCATTCAGGTGCATCATATCCCTCGTTGAAATCCAAAGACATTCCAAATTGATAAATAAACATGTTAAAGTTTTGACCGCACAAGCGGAATCTAATAGTGTAATTATTATTTAGACCTTTACATTCCTGCCTAAAGATAAAGGTGCTTAGGAATTCAAGAGAAAGGTTTCCATACCCAATTTCAAGGATAGAAAAGAAACAGTCATAACCCCGAGTCATGAATTAAGGTAGTAACCTCCTCATCAATTCCTAAGTGTGCTAGAACATCATGATCAATATATCTATTAGGCCAGAAGAGTCTAGCACTTAACCTTTAGAATCTCTCAAGGTGAATAGGATCAATGAATGTAAGGTCAACTGCATCATTTTCTCTAATGTGAGCCACTACCCTTCTTCGGTGGATTCTTTCTTTGATGGGCCATTTGGACAAGGATTTAATTCAAAGAATGCAAGCTAAGAGGATAATAAAAAAGGGACCATAAGGAATTTTCTAGCTCAAAAACACAAAGGCTTAGGCTAGAATCCTCTTAAAGAAATTTGACAATGTAAGAACAAGAAAACTAGGCTTAATAATGGTAGTAAAAAACTGCAACAATGAAGCCGTGATTTATCCCAATTTTTACTAGCACATAATGCCAACAAATTAATCCAGCAACAAGCTCAATAAACCAGCAAATCCTTTGCAAAATATAGCAACTATTCACCATACAAAACAACCTAAAACCCCAAGAAAAACTAATGCTGGTAGAAAATTCCTAACAAAAATGCACCCTACAAAATCTACTAACAACCATCCATATTCTCCATGAATTCATTCAAGAAAACTCCAATGTCAATATCAACACCATAACAAAAAAAAAAAAAAAAAAAAAAGATATGCCCAGAAAAATTCAGAATTACAGTTCAAATTTGGATAAAAATTTAACCTTTGAAAATTACATAATAAATTTCCTAAAGTGAAGATTTAAATTTCAGAATTATACCAAACTTCAAAAGGAAGTTGTAGGTAAGCTATTCTTACCAAAAAAAAAAAATTCAATTTGAAAAATAATTACCTTCAGAAGCACTCCAATGTTCTGTAAATACTGCTGTAAGTTGTATCAGGGAGAGGATTTGAAGAGTGAAACTTGAGGTTTTAATGTTCTTGTGGCTAAATCATTGTAAAGATCAATTGGGTTGCATTAATTTGTGAAACTCAAAGTGTTTAAGGTTATGGATTAGATAATTTCGAAGAAAACTAGAGAAGAATGGATAGAAAACCATTACATGTTGTGTTTAAACCAAAAATTCAATTCTAGCATAGGATTCAGCACCCACGTGCTACATCTTGTGCACATTACAGTAAAAGCGTGTTTGGAAAACATAGCTTATGGCATGAGCATGCCACAAACTGCGCACAATTTCTAAGCATGCACAAGTTTGATTGTTTAAAAGGATGGCTGCCTACATGGATGTGCAAGGTGGCACGGCTTGATATAAGGTCATGCAATTTTCCTGGGAAAAATTTTCAATAAGTTTATGTGCACAACTTGTGATATTTCCATCCTTTTCCATTCTTGATGTTTTATAGCTTATGAAAAATCTCTTCCCTGTAAAATAAACAAAAAGAACATTAAAAACAACTTAAGGAAAACCAAAAAAAAAAAAAAAAGGATAAGAAGAATTAAAGAAAATTGCATAAATCATACTTAAAAGAAAAACTCTTTTTGGTTGTCTCCCAAGAACCACTATTATTTAATGTCATTAGCTTGGTGTAGCTATCCTTTCCTATGGATGACCTAAACATGGAAACAAAGTATCAAAATAAGAAGATAGAAGTCCTAAATTGGTAACATTCAACATAATATCATGAACAGTTAAAAAGGAAAAAATTCCAACAATATATAATGCCCATGTACTATGCTCAACTCACTCCTCCTAAGGCTTATTTTCCGAAAATACCACTTATACTCTTACCTACTAAGAATTAGGCATTGTTATGGTCCTTAGGATTAAGAGGCTGAGATGGTAATTTATTAAAAAGTTGAGACTTAATTTAACTAACATATGTAGCTAGTTGCTCTACTTGATTTTCCAAATTTTTTATGCTAGACCTAGTCTCTTTCTAAAAGGTCAGGGAATTAAATGCAAGAGACTTAACCCTGTTTTCTAAAGACATCCTTTGAACTTAGTCTTGAGGAAGTGGTGCATTTATAGAATTTTTTGAAAAATTGGGTTACCTGCCCATTTAGTTTTCCTTCCTAAAATTTGGGTAATCGCGCCATTCTTCATTACAAATGTTGGAATAAGGATCATATCTTCTATGGGATTTGGTTGGAAACCCTACAATATTGGCTTGTTTAGTGGCACCAAAATTATTATATGATTCTCTAGAATGTTAAATAAATTTGCAAACTTGACATGACCTAATTTGTGAGTTATGTCCCCAAATCCTTCCTACCAAGTTTGTTAAGTTGTCAATCTTTTATTCTAAAGAAGTGATGCCTGCTTCACCCACCTTTCTAATGGAGTCATTCTTAGTGCTAAACAATTACGTGTTAACTTGCATATTTGAAATTAGAACGCTAACAACCTGTGGATTTTTATCCATAAGGGCATCACCACTAGCTGTATCAATCATTGGCCTATCATAATTTAAAAGATATTCATAGAAATACTGAACAAGAAATTAGTAATTGATTTGGTGATGGGAAGAGTTAGCACAAAGTCTTCTGAACCTTTCCCAATAGTTATACAAAGACTCTCTGTTCAATTACCTTATCCCACATATCTTATTCTAATAGATGCAGCCTTAGAAGTAGGAAAATATTGTTCAAGAAAAATTCTGTACGTTCTTAACCAATTATTGATGGAACCAGTAGGCAAGTCATATAACCAATTCTTAGCTAGCCCATGAAAAGTAAATATAAATACACATAATTTAATAATTTCATCTTGAATACCCTCTATTTTCTTGTTAGAGCATACAATATGGAATTCTTTAAGATGTCTATATGGATCTTCCTCTAGTAACCCATAGAAAATAATTGTATGAAACATGAATATAATTTAAATGCAGTTTAGGAAAAACAAAATATAGAGGTTAAACATTAAGAGTAAGGATAGCAAGTTCTTTAGGAGAAATATTAGGCTCCATATTAAGATCAAGAATAGGAAAGAAATCACCAATATGTTTTTATTTTTGTTCATTTATTGCAAAAAAATTAGATTTAGGTGAAGTAGTGCCCTCTAATAGAGCTACATCTTCACAATCCTAATTTCATTTAGATTTGATTTAGGCATCTTAGTTTTGTCTCCTTGAGCTACTTTTTTTCCACTTCTTAGATTCACAAAAGATGTGATGAGACTCCGCTTGATCATGGAGGTCAAGATCAAGGAGAGAGAGGCGTGACTATGTAAGGGCAAGGACTAATGACAAGATCTAAGGCCACGAAGCTTCAAGATGATTTTCAATTGCTCATAAAACCATGTTTGAGGATGGAAGAGGGTTGGAAGATCGACGAAGTTAGCCAAGAGTTCATTTTGATGACTATCGAAGAAGGACCCCAACAAGAACTCAAGCCGACATCAAAGACGGACGAAATTTGACTGAAAGGGGGCCTTCCAGTGAACGGCCGGCACCGGCCCCAAGCAACCGAACCGACGCCGGCTTCAACCTGTGCAATAAGGCTCGAAAGCAGCGCACAACCGGTGCTGGCTGTAGAAGCCCTAGCCGGCATCGGCTCCATCCCGGGTAGCCGACTGCTGCCCCGCGTTTTTTATATTTTCTCCAGTTTTACTTCATTTCAAATGTTTGTAAAGACTTATTAAGACCCTAAATTGTATTAGAACCCCAAAGATTACTTAGCTAGGGTTATGGTAGTATAAATACAACCTTTAGTGATTTGACAAGACAATTCACACTTTTTATTCAAATTTGAAGAGAGAGTCTTGAGAGGCCCTAGTCTCCTTATTCATCTTGTTCAAGACCATGCTTAAGGGTTAATCCTCCTTATGAATGAGTCTATAAAATCTTTTGGATAATCCAATGTGGTTTCTTGAATGGGTCTTAGTTGCTTTGCTCTTCTAAGATTCGTTTGAATTCTATTACTTTGGTGCCTATTTTCTCTATTCTATTTATTTTTGTTTGCTTTTGTTGCTTCAAGAATATTAGGGTGAGATTATAGTAGAACTATCCACTATTCTTGAGGGTCTTTGAAGCTTAGTTCTTTAAGGGTTTGATAGAGGGTAAATTGTTAGTTTCATTTTCTCTTTTTTATCTCAAGAAATTCTCTGTTTTGGCCCTTTGGGTTGAGTGGAACTCATAACCAACTAAACCACCCACAATACCAAGAAAATGCCAACTTAAGATCAGATCAAGATGGAACAACCTAAAAAAAAAATTGAAAAAAAAAGAAAAGTTTTGACACCAAAAGAACTCATTAAGCTTAACTATCATAAGAATTATTCAAAGATGAAGAAAAGAAGATAGAGTTCTCCAACAATGGTAACAAAATTTGTTGCAGAATTTTTCAGACACACAAATCAAGAGTATAAAATGCAATCGTCATGTGCTAATAAATTTAACCCTATCTCTTTAATTCATAGTAATAGGGCAGTACGGTGTCAACCTTGCAAGGAACTCAAAGAAATATACTTACACTACTAAAAATTAGACCAGATACGGTAGTCACAACTATTGTATTTAGTGTCCTAACCATCATATTTAGTATATACGACGGTCAAGTGACAGTTTTTCAACCCTTGTAATAAAGTCCATCGTTTCTAAAAAATAATGGTTAAAAACCATCATATTATATATATATATATGATAGTTAATTATGATGGCTAAATGAAAGTATTGTATTAGTTTATTCGAGAAGTACTTTGAAAATAATGACTAATGGCACTGTCATATGTATTTCTCTAATATGACAATTGTATATACGGTGATTATAGAACCATTGTATTTGCCTATAATAAATATCACAGTAGAGAACAAACGTATTTTCCTATTACGATGGTTCATACACTGTCATATTTTACCTTAATAAATACGAATCCAAACACCGTTGTAATAAGTTTTTTAATATGACTGTTTGGATAGGCGATAGCTGCTGTATTTGGTCCCCATTTACAATCGTCCACTATAGCCATGGCATTTAGTTTATTATATGTAACATTTTTTTATCGTCGTATTTGGTTTTTGGTTTATTATATATGATGGTTTATGACTGTCATATTTGCTTGTTCTTGTTCTTGTTCTTCTTTTTTTGTTTGCTATTTTAGCTATTTGAACCCATATTCACTTGCGACTTAAAATCAATGAAAGCCAACACCAATCAAACATATACATAATCTGCTCAACAATCAAACCATAATTAAACTATAATCTTCTTAGCACCAATCAAATCACAATTAAACCATAATCTTCTGAACAATAATCGAACCATAAACAATCAAATTATTTAAATCTCCTTAAAAAGACAACACCAATTATAAATATAGTCTCCTCAATTATTGAATATAAAATGTAATCATAAATATAATGTCCCTAGAATAAGGAAATACTACATCTATAAGAATATGTAATACTGCATATGAAAAAAAATAAAGAAATGGAATATATGCATCATAAGTAACTACAAATGGTCTAACAACAAGGAAATGGAATATATCAATCCTACGTCCCACCATCCTCAACATCGAATGATCCACGTGGTTGAGATATAAACTAATGCCAAGAAATGTCATAGATGTACTAGATGGAGGCATAGGCACTGTAGCAAATGCACCTGAGTCAAATATGCAAGTAAGAACTTCTTATATGTAACTCGTAGCCTCTCACTCACACCGCAAGAATTCCTTGATCCATTTTAGCTTACATATTGTGTATACATGCCTCAAGTTCAACTCTGAATTTCTCAACTTATTTGGACTAGCTACTAATAGATGATTAACTAATTGAAGTTAGTGTTGGTCCCTTCCAATTGCATCTCTTAAATCTAGACCAAATAAGCGGTGAAAAATCCCCTCTTTCACCTTATCAATATGCTTGGGCTAGGCAATCCCAACCATTTGCCTTTAATCGCTCCTACAAAGTTAAGAAAAAGCACATTAAATTAATATTAAAATTAATCTATTCTCTTTGTTATATTTTAAAAAACACTAAGGTAATTCTTAAAAAAAATTACTTACTATTATATGTGCAGCCAAATCATTAACTTGTCTACTACCCATCTTTATGTTGCAAGAGACATGTCATATTGTAATGTTAGGTGGCCTTGTGAGGCTATTTATGATCATGCACTAGATTTAATTGGATAATCTTTACAAAGTAAGAATTCTTGACAATTTACTAGTAAATTGGATAAAGTTGGCCAAAATTTAAAGTAAAAAGATTTCTTAAAATTATTAATGGGAAACAAATACCTAAATGTAATAGTGTATAGGACAATAAATCAATGAACTAGACATAAATCAAAGTACAGAGATTTCTTAGAGTTATTAAGGTAAAAAAAAAATGAATTTATTGGTGTATAGGACAATAAATCTTAAGTATTCACTCTTGGATGTTAAAATTCTCAACAAGTTGATGCTATCTTAAGCCCAGTGGATTCAAATATCATACAAGGACTTTGTTAGTACAAACATCAAATATGTCCCTCTACCATCAAAGGCCTTCTAAGGCTGGCCCAACATGCTTGACATAGCAAAACATGTGAATTTTGTGCACAGATAACTAAGAGAATACATGCTTCCAATAAGAAGAAGCCTTACAAAATTCTAGCAAAACATGTTGTAATTTACATTCTAATGCAGCTCAGAATTCTAGTAAAAGGGCAATTAAATATAAGAAGAAGCTTCGTGGAAAGTATCTATTATTTGCAAATCAATTTCCAAAGTACGATTACGTACAACTTCAATTTCAAGGATTCAGATTACAGATTATTTAGATGTCCTTCGTAAGTTATAACATATGATTAGTGGAGGCTTGAACACAATGCAGGGCAAATGAGAATCAGCACATTCAAGATTCAATTGATGATAGTTTTGGAAAACTAATTTTTTTTCTTGAACTAAATATTATTCTAAAGCAAATAAGGAGTGTATACTTTAGAGGTGAGCAAAACAGAAACTAAGGCTGTAAGTGGGAAGGAATTCTTCCATTTCCAAACCAAAACTCAAATTTAAAATAATATTAATTTAAATAATTTTTATTTTTTGAGACCTGTCATATACTCACAACACATCATATTCTCTCTCTTTAACCCCATTTTGGACCCCACCTAATCCTACATATTTAATATTTTTTTATTTTATTCATCAATCTAATCTTAAACAAATTTCTATCCATTTATACCCTAAGAGTTTTACAATTACAACAATACTCTTATCAATATTCAGTTTACAAATGAATTCCAAAGAATAGAACAAAATAGTGAGAATGGCATAGAAGATTGATTTCACATTTGAATACACAAAAACATATTGAAATCCTATATACTTATTCAAGTTTCTTATTTGATGAAAGGAGCAATATTCTTCTTGTCGCCTAAAGTTGGACAAAAAAAATAGTTGATAGCAATCAAGGTAGAACTGCTATTATTTTCACTCTAAAACATAGTGAAATATAACAAAATGATTTTTCAAGTAGCAAAAGCTTTCTATATAAATATATTGATCACTTAAATTCTTTTAAAGACCAAAATTTGCACACCCAAGATTCTTGTAAGATCATAAACAAATGCTCAATCTTTTTGCATAACATATTTCTTTCTTCTTCACAACCATTACAAGAGAAAAGTAATTTAGCAATAGTCAAATTCGTCACTAATCCGTCACCAATCAAGTTTAGCGACAGATTACAGATGGATTGTGGTACGTTTTTTTTTAGTGTAGGAAATATTACCAACAAATTACACAATTAATTAAGTTTTCATTAAAATGCTAAACACACAACCACACATATGAGTAAGTACACCTATCATGCAATATAGGGAATAACAATTGTTGAATCTATAGGAACTTAGGCTCCCACCTTACTTCACCCAAATCGTTATTGTTTAGCTCAGAAAATAAAAAAAATCAAAATAAATAGTCTCCTAACCTAATATATAGAGAATAAAATAAGTTCACACAAGAAAAGTCACAAAGATAATTAAGAAGTAAGAATAGAAGAAAATGCATGTAAGTAAATAGAAATTCTTGAAGACATGACAACGCATGATTAGCAATTATCACAATTAATTACCATCTTGGTATCATGAAAGAAAAAAATAGATTTCACTTCTTTCTCAAGTTATAGATTCACTATTTTTTTAGCCAATTTAATAGATTTTTCAATCTCACTAAAACAACCAAAAAGATTCATAAAGAACAATTCCTTAGAAAATGCCCTTATTTTCTAGGTGATATCAAAGTATGAAATCAATCAATATCCCGATACTCTAGATGACATCAATCAACTTTTGATTACTCAAGTTCAATTCTTAACCTCCTTTCCTAAGTTAGCCAAGAAAATAAATATAGAATTAATTAAATTGAATCATCTTCAAATCTTCTCTCCCAAGTTAATTAGAAGGAATAAACAATCAATCAATTTACCAAATAAATTAAGTAACCGAATACCAAGAAAAATAATCAATTGATCAAATAGCTAAAATTAGTACAAAATTATAAATCCAAAAACATCCTTTAAATACAATTAAAAAAATTTAATCTTAAATTGCCAATAAATTACAAAGAAGAGAAGAAAAAGCATTCATAGACAAGTAAGCCTTGCTTTTTCTTCCTTAAAACCTTCTTGATCAACCTCCTTTCCTTCTCCAAAAGTGTCAGTGATCTTTCTAAATTTTGGTATTTCTCTAGGAGTTTCCTATGGGTTTGCAAGTCCCAAAGGTGAAAACTAGTTTAGGGATTGTTATTCTCTTATATTTATAGGAGTTTAGATTACCAAAAAATAAATACAAGAGTCCTAATTCGTTCCCAAAGATATGTATTACAACTTCCAAATTCAGATACAAAAAGGATTCTACATCACCACTGTACAGTATCAAGCTGGTGCCGGTTGGAATAGGTGAGTCAGTGCTTGCTCACCCCTAATCCAACTCTGAAATTTCTTTATTTTGTCCTATTTTTCTGGAACAGAGCTAGGACCAGTTCAGTCTCCTTGGGCCGAGGTCGGGCCAGGTCTGGAATTACAAAATTAAGTTCTACGTTCTTCAATTTCTACTTAAAATCAATGGAAAACCTTTCCACGGGCAAAATATCAAATTGTAAGGGAATTGACTAGCTATTGCATGAAAAACATTACAAAATCACCTCAAATAACTAGAAAAATATATGTACATTTAGGCCCTATCACATTTCCCCACACTTAAGCTGTACTTATCCTCAAGTAAATAAGAACTAAACACACTAAGCAAATAACTTAAGTAATCAAAATGATTTTTGTGAACATGGCTAATATTGTAACACCCCACTACCTATATCCTACTAGGGTTGGGGATGTCGCTCTGTTCACAGGACAAGGTGTCTTTATAACGAGGTCATACAAAATAAAACAAAAGAAATCCTTCAAAATTTAACTTATTACAACCCAGCAATACATGAACAAATTCAAAAAAATAAATGTCTGCTACTGTCTCTCAAAAGCAATACATAGAAAAAATAACAAAGAGTCTTCAAGACATAGGCAACATTCTAGCTAATACCTTCACAACAGGATCGACTTGAAAACATGTATAAAAGGTGGTGAGATAAAAATCTGAGTAAGCCCATGTGTACTTTGAGTGTTTCAGGTAAAACAATTTATGTATGCAAGTTGTAAAAGTTTTATAAAAGAAAGTGCTGGTAAGCATTAAATAAATGTTATAAATAAAGAGTGGTGTTTTTCTTTCCAAAAAATACATGTGCACAATAAATACAACCACCCAAAGAGGTAGCTATGGCACCACATTTTGTGCACCATAACAATATAACGATCAGAATGCCACACGTTGAGCACACTGACACAAGGTAGGTGTACGCCTTACCGGGTGAGATACTCCTCCATTTTTACACCCAAACTTACCGCTTGTCCACTCCGAAAACACACAGTCTATTTGACTATACTTGCTAGCTCGGACCGGTATGACTTACAGGACTGGCATCCTATCTAGGAAGGACTCACCCCCCAGAGGTGGCCACCTACTAGGAGACTTACCCTAACCCTTCAAAGAGTAGTCCTAGTATTCTACCCTTATTAAGTACTCAACGTTGTTTGTCCCACTTGGGAGAAAAATGATCATACAATGATTTACTTGAAAATAGCAATTATAGTTTCTAAGCCTCTTGCCAAGTTGGTTTTATGAAAATTTTAGCGTTTTGTGTAAAATTATTTGCTTAGTTTTAAATAGCTTGCTTGATTGAAAGAAAAGGAAAATTGTCCATAATTGTTGTACAGTACAAATTCTCATATACAATGAGTTGGCTTGCCACATTAACTTTGATCTTCAAGTGATTCTGTGCAGGAACTTACCTGATCCTTTGCTCTTTTTGAACTAAAAAATCTTCCAAGGTCAACCTAACGCTGCCTGGGGTAAACACAGGGCATAAGATATCATTCGGACCATATCTGTCATACATAAATAATCTCTAGTTCAACTAGTTACAACCACAACTAACCATGATCATAATGTTTTCGGCTTTAATACTAGTTGATAAAGTATTTTATAAAATAAATCTAGCTTGATGAGTTAAAATAACTAGGGTTTTAGAATAAATACTAATAAGTTATAGTTTCAAATAAATTATGAGCATTATTGCTAATAAATAAACTAGTGTTAACTATTGAATAATACTAAGTCCTAAATAATATTGGTAAATGATAATATTTAAATAGTACTATTATTAGAAATAATAAATTACACTATAATTTTTAACTAATAATTAGTAGATAATGAATATCTAATAAAATTAATAATAAATGAATTATACTTAATTTTTAATTAATAAATAATAAATAAATTTTAATATAAATAATATTTATGGAAATAGATAAAAGTTTTAGTAGGCCTAATTATTATGGTCTACAAGGTCATTTGATATTAATTAATTCTAATATTTTATTATTTATTATTATATATATTTTAAAATAAAAGATATTATTTATTTGACTAATAAAATATTAATATTTTAATTAATTCCTTGTTTCCAAACCTTCCTAGTGATTTCGAATGTTGTAGAGAAAATATAATAATAATTCTAATTAAAGTAGTTAATAAAAATAAATTTAGAATTAACGAAGAAAATAATCTTTTACCATAATTTCCTATTGTTAGAAAAGATTCATGAACACATTCCCAAATATTAAATAATATGCTAATCCATTCGTGAATATATATTTGAATTAACACCTACCAACACATGGCCAATCTCCTAATAGGCATAATCATCATCTATGACCTTATTGAAAAATAAGAATATAGAAGCCTAATCACCAATGGTGTCATAATATCTAACATGCTTCAAACATCCATAAATCTCATTAACCATGATGAGCATATATTGATGCAAACAGAAAAATCCATAAAGCTTCATCAAACATTCCAACTCTCATGTCCTAACTCCATCCCCTTCATCCATATACATATACTCAACTCCTATTTATATTCAATCTTCCTATCAACATCTAAGAGACGCGAATCTAGAAATTAAAAAGGAGGATTCAAGAAGAAATACTTGATGGATGATCACTTGATGAAGGTTCCTTGATTAGTGAATGTCCACGCAAGCTTGAGAGCCTTTAGTGGTCCGAAAAATAGCCATGGTTGATCATCACCATTTCGGCCAAGAGAGAGAGAGAGAGAGAGAGATGAATGGCATTCGAAGGGTATATTAGAAGTTGAGTAGAAAAGAAAGGACAAGGAGGTTGTTCTTGTTTTACCTTTTTATGTTCTTGGAATCTTCAACAAAAAAGTTGGTTTTGATCCATTCGAAAATTCTGGTTTGCGTGGTTCATGTTATAAAGGCCAGAAATGAAGACTATAGATTAAGTATGGATGTTCTGGACTGTTCGGGAGTGATTGGAGATATTTAGGATAGGTTTAGGCTTGAAGGTGTGAAGCATGTATTCTTGATGTTCTTGGTGTTTTTGAAAGAGTTTGAGAGAAAATGGCTTGCGAATTGCTGGAATTGTTGTTGGGTGAATGGCCTTGTGTAGATAGGAATTTTGGTTTAGCAAGAAGGAGAGAGAAGTGTTCAGTTTTTTTGAAATTCAAATGGAGGAAAATGAGGAGTTGTTTGAGGTAGAAGATTAGTTAATGGAGGTTATTCATAGAAGGTCTCTTGCTCTTCAATGGTGTAAGACTGAACAAGCTAGGCTTTATCCAACGAATGAAGGTTTGTTCAATTCATAAGGCTGGCCGAAGATTGGTCTATAATGGTAGAGAAATTATGGTTTGATCACTTGTTACAAGAGTGTTTTAATGGAGCAAAAAATCTGGAATTAGTTTGAAGTTCAAATGAGTTTTGGATAGAGTAATCTTAGGAGTTTTTTGAGGTATGATCATGGAGTCCAAACACTCAAGGTTAGTGTGGAGGCCAAGGGGTTCAGTCCATGGCTAAATAAGGTCTAATTTTCAGAGGTTTGAATGGAAGTTTTCGGCCTTTGCCTTGAGAAACCAAGCTAGAATTTTTCTAGTTTTTAATGCTTCAAGAGTACTTAGAATGGAGATGATTTTTGGTGCAGAATTTTCTACTTTCTTTGGCCCGATTTGTAGCTGGTTTTTGAAGGTGTTTGAAGGTCGTTTAATGGTGGTTTTCCAACATTCTTCCTGACAAAAAATAGAGGAAGTTCTAGCTGTTCTTATAACCTAAAGGTGGCTTCAAATCCAGCTTCAATGCAGTGAATTTGCTGAATGAAAAGTTCTAGTTTGCAAAGGTTGTATAGTCTGAAAATTCTCTCTGAATTTTCAGCCTTCAACCTTACATGAAATTACCATTTTTCTGGTAGCAAATGGGGTAAGAATGTTGGCTGAACTTTCGAAAACAACCTTGCAAAAATTCTGGAAAGTTTTCTAGATTTTCCTTTACCAAAACATGAACAAGAAGAAGGTAGAATTTGAAAGTATAACTATGGAGATTTCTTTTCCTTGGAAACCCTTCATAACTTCTCTCCTTATTTTCGGCCATTCCCTAACCCTTAAGAGTTGACTTTCGAATTTCAAGGCTAGGAGTTTTGTCACATAATTTTTGGAATTAAAAAGAATACTTAAGACAACATTCCTATTTTTAAGAAATGTAAGAAAATTGAAAATTCAAACATAGTTAAGATAATTATGAATAAAACTTAAGTCATGGGATTTGAACTCATGACTTTAGAGATTAAATCACAAAGCTCTAACTGCTTAACCACATCAACTCTTGTTCTTATTTTCTCACCCAAATATTCTTCTTATCTAAACCTCAAGCCATCTTCCTATTTTGACCTCAAGTAAAATTGCATTTTTACCCTTCCTATCCAACAAGCATAAATAAGTCATTTAATCTATAAACCATAATTCTAAGGCACATAAAATTATTCAAAAAATATATTTTTATGCAGGATGACATGATATGCATTCCATCCCCCTTACTCTAAGGTTGGTTTTAGGTGGGGTTTCACAAATATAGTAAAGATATTATATTTCTTTTAACTCAAGGATTCAACCCAAAACTTATTCAATCAAGCTAATTTCATGTAAACTTATGTATTCAGATAGATATCACCACGGCCATTGAAGTTGAGTTAAACAAGTTCATATCCATTCAATGTGTTTCACCTCATTCCTCAAGTCAAGAATGCAAACATTATGACTCATATAAGTTAGGAATGATGAATCAACTCAGGTTTTATAATTTCCAAACTACTACAATTTGAGTAACAAACTAGGGACATTCTCACCATTTTTTTTTTTTTTTTTGGGAATTCATAGCCACAAGTGAGTAGATTTCTCTTCATTCACTGTATTGGCTCCCTTAATTTTTCAAAGTATTTTTTTTTCCTCTCACACTCTTGTTTTCTCACATTCACTTTTACATTTTCTTTCTTTTCAACAAAATTCTCTCTATCTCTTTTTTTATTTTTTTTTTCTTGCCAGAATGGGCACATACATCCCTTTCCACATTGTTTTTTTTTTTTTCAATTCATTTTTTGTTTCTTAACCTCACCTCGCACCTTATTTACTTAAACTCAGAATATGGACTAGTTTAGAAAATCATAGCATCAAAATCAACCAAAATTCCATACTTATATTTCATTACAAAATTAACATCAATCCTCAAAAAATAAAATGCCACAACATCTACTAAAACAAAAATAAGGTTAATCCAAATTCTCAAGACTTAGCCTATATCACACAAAATATACAAGTTTACATAAAACCAAACTCAGTCAAGTGAATTTTAAACCAAATTCTCATGCTAAAAAAAACAAAAACAAAAACAATAGCAATACCATAATGGTCAAAAATTGTAATTTTGCTCCAAAAATTTTCAAATTAGCTCAAAATTTCAAGAAACACCAAAGAAAATTGATAAAAAAAACTTGGCCAAAGAATATTACTAAATCACTCCCCTATACTTAAACTAGACAATGCCTTCATTAGCAAAAAATTAATAAAAACCTCTCCAAAAGGATAAAAAAAATAATGAGGGAGAAAGTTAAACAATAATCCCCAAGTGTAATTATGCTCCTCAAAATATGAAACATGGAGAAAACATAAAAGTTTGTCCAAGAAGAATTTATTCCAAGCTGTAAAAAAAAAACACACAAATAAAAGCACAAAGAAAAATAATAACATAAATAAAGACACCAAATTAAGACACAAGAAAGACTAACAAAACGCCTAAGAAAGAAACCCAAAGCACAAAATCACAGAAAAATACTCTTTCTACTCATCATGCTTTTTCATCAAACCTTTGTGAAAAATATTAATGCTCATAGGAAAAAGAAGGCATAAGGAATATAGATAAAAAAAAAAAAAGAGGTTTTACAAAAAGGTAAGGGACATGAAAATTAATATGCTCAATGAAAGTAGATGCATGAACCCTATTCCCTTTAAACTCTTTAGATGCACAATAAATTTTGCCACACATGAATGCAAATAATGTCAAAAGGGTGCCCTAACATAAAAATAACTAATCAACCCTTCAAAAGAATTGTCACAATGAACCCTCCCATTTAAACCTAGTAATCTAGCACTTAGAGGTGGGATTAAGAAATCCTTACTTTGCAAATGGTTTACAAAAACTAAGTTACCTCCCTTTGAATGGGGAAAATGTTAAAATCTATTAATATCTTCCAATGACTTCTTATGATATATTATTGAAAAATCCAACTTCTTGAGGCATGTTAAATTTAACACATCATCAATGACATCATTAAGCTCCATGAATCGAGAGGTATCTACAAAAGAAAAATTAGAATTAGAGCATAAAATAGAATAAATGTTTTCTCTCAACACATTTTCAATTATTCCCTAAGGTCTCTCTCTTTTCTTCAGGGATTTTCGTTTTCAAATAGATGGGCCTCATCACTCAAAGGACACAATTGTTCTCCAATTCTCTCCAAGGATGGATAAAAAAATATTAGTTCAGCCTTTTGGAAGGAAGTCGACGCCACCTTATCTAATACATCCGGCACTGGCTCTTTACTATAAAGGGTCCCTGGTTTTTCTGCAAATTTTAATTCGCTTGATGAAATTCTCCCTTGAAGCTTCTCAGCGATCTGAGTTAGTTGTGTTCTTTGGTTGCTTAATCATTGGAAAACTTCTTCATGCCATTTAATGGATAAATTTATATTGGCAGCAAAAGAATCTACTAATGTATCAAGTGATGTCTCCGTGAAAACATCAATGGAAACTTGTAAACTTGCCAATATATCATCATTATAGCTCCTTTAACTTTGCACCCATGGCCTCATTTTTTCCCCATGAATAACCTACCATGATGATGAGTTCTTTTTATTATTTTTAAAAACTCCCAAAATGAAAGAAAAGTTAGTAGCAAGAAATATCCAATAGATACAAAAATACAGAAATCAAGAAGAAACATAGAAAAATAGAGAAAAGTTAGTGGTAGTTACAAATACAACAATAGCTAAATTAACAAGACTCGAATGTTTTTTATAGTATCCATCCCGGTAATGGCGCCAAATACTTTATGCATGTTTTTAGTGTAGGAAATATTACCAATAAATTACACAATTAATCAAGTTTTAATTAAAATGCTAAACACTTAACCACATATATGGGCAATACCCATCGTATAATACAAGAATAGCAAGTATTGAATCTACCGGAACTTAGACTCCCACCTTACTTTAATCTAATCTTTATTGTTTAGCTCATAAACTAAAGAAATAGAAGTAAATAGTCTACTAGCCTAATATACTAGAGAATAAAATAAGTTCACACAAGAAAGTCATAAGGATAATTAAGGAGTAAGAACAAGGATAAAGACATGTAAGTAGATAGAAATTCTTGAAGACATGACAATGATTGATTAGCAATTATCAAAATTAATTACCATCTTGGCATCATGAAGGAATAAAATAGATTTTACTTTTTTCACAAGTCATGGATTCACTACCTTTCTAGCCAATTTAGTAGATTTTCCAAGCTCACTAAAACAACCAAAAAGATGTATAAAGAATAATTCCTTAGAAAATAACCATATTGTCTATGTGATATTAAAGAATGAAATCAATCAATATCCCTATACTTTAGGTGACATCAATCAACCTTTAGTTACTCAAGTTCAATTCTTAACCTCCTTTCCCAAGTTAGCCAAGAAACCAAATATAGAATTAATTAATTGAGTCCTTTTCTAATCTTCTCTCCCAAGTTAATTAGAAGAAAGAAACAATTAATCAATTTACCAAATAAATCAAGTAATCAAATTGCTAAAATCAATACAAAATTATGAATCCAAAAACATCCTCTAAATACAATTAAAACAATTAAATCTCAAATTTCTAATAAATTATAAAGAAGGGAAGAATAAACCACTCATAAACAAGTAAGCCTTCTTCTTTTTCCTTAAAACCTTCTTGATCAACCATCTTTCTTTCTCCAAAAGTCTCCTTGATCGTCCTAGATCTTAGTATTTCTCTAGCAGTTTCCTATGGGTTTGCAAGTCCCAAAGGTGAAAACTAGTTTAAGGATTGTTATTCTCTTGTATTTATAGGAGTTTAGCTTGCCAAAAAGTGTATACAAGAGTCCTAATTCATTCCCAAATCAGTTTCCAAAAGATTTGCATTGCAACTTCCTAATTCAGATATAAAAAAGATTCTTTACTGCCACTATACAGTACCAAGCTGGGGCCATTTGGAGAAGGTGAGCCAGCTTTGGCCCACCCCTGTTCTGACTCTATTGCTCGATTTTTCCTTATTTTTCCAGAACTAAGCCAGGGCTGGTTTAGTCTCCTTATGTTGGCACAGGGTCGGGTCTGGAATTGCACAATTAAGCTCCAAATTCTTTGATTTCTATAAAAAGTAAAGAAAAACCTTTCTACAGGTAAAATATCACATTGTAAGGGAATTGACTAGCTATTGCATAAAAAAAATCACAAAATCACCTCAAATAACTAAGAAAATATAGGTACATTTAGGCCTTGTCAAATTATGATTGTTGCTAAAACGGCCGTTGCAATTAGAGACATAATGAAAATCCGTCACTACAGCGATGGATTTGTGACGGACGGATTTGTGACGGACGTTTAATTGATGATATTATAATTAAGTTTGTAATTAAAGGTGGTTGCTAAAGCCATTGCAAATTTGCGACGACTTAAAGATGTCAAAAAATTTTTATTTTTAAAAAATAATTAATTTAGTGATGGAAAAAAATTATTTTAAAATTTTTAATTAGCCACTCGGAACCGATCCACCCTGCCATGAATATTATGAGATTATGTTGGATACGAGACTTGTGCCTAAATCATTGTTGTGGGAGAGTACATGCTCTACCACTAGGCTATTGCTGTTCTTGTGATTTTTTGTGTGATGTATTAATTATACAGTATATTTTTTTGTGGATTAGTGATAGATTTGCAAGGGATTTGAGACGGATCAACGACAATCCAATTTTTCGTGTCAAATCCATTGCAAATTAGCGATGGATTAGCGAAGGTTAGTGTTAACAAATTAATTTTAGAAAATTGAAATTCCATCTCAACGCCATTGCTAATTAGTGATGGATTTGCAACAGCTTGTGATTTTTTAGCGTTAATTTATAATTATGGGAGACTATTAGAAATTAGTGATGGATTTGAATTTCTTTTAATTTTAATTTATGATTAGATGAATTTGTCATAAAATCATTGCTAATTAGAGGCAGATTCTTGGCCGTCACAAATCCGCATCTAATTAGCAACGAATTTGTGACATATTTGATTTTTTTTGTTTTAATTTATAATTAGATGAATCCGTTGCTAATTTGCGATGATTTTTATTTATTTTAGTTTTAATTTATGATTAGATGAATTCATTACAAATGTGTAGCTAGATTTGTGACAAATTTGAATTTCTTTTAGTTTTACTTTATGATTAGATGGATCTATTGCAAATCTGTCGCTAATTCTTGGTCGTCGCAAATCTGTTGCTATTTGCAACGGATCCAAAAAAAAAAACTTTATTTTCAAATTTTGATTTTCTGTTGCAATGTTGTCGCTAAAATCTTTTGTTAAACTACATTTTTCTTGTAGTGAACCCTACAGGAAAAAGGACAAAGAAATATCAGAATTCAAATGCTAGGATTATTAAATTGCTAACAGTAGTTCCCTCTACTCAATGCCTCCGTTCTCTACCCTAATTGAAATCCCCAAACCCCAGTCTAATTATAGCCTAATCAAAGACTTGAAACATAAAACTAACATCTGTAATGCAAAAACATACCTAAAAAAATTAACAACAACACAAATCCAGTGAAAGCTGATGGAAGATGAAAAAGATTAAAGCCTTCGATGGAGAAATAAAAGACAGAAGCTCGGATAGAAAGAGGAGTGCTGGAATGGAGAGAGGGTGGATTTCTAAGATTTTGTAGAAAATTAGTCCAGAATAGTGCTAAAGTAAGGAAGAAAATTCATCCAGAATAGTTCTGCGCCAAAAGAGGGAATGAGAGAAGTTGGAAGAAGATAAGAAAGCGAGGGAAAAATGTTTGGAATTTTTTAAACCGCGCCCTCTTTTTTCTGACTATTATAATATAAATACCAAGATTTTGAATAGTTGCATATATTGTCAAATACGACAGTTAAGAACCATCATATTGGTTAATACTATTTTTTCATATTGTTAATTGTTATGTGTGTGTAAATTAATATATATTATTTTATATGTAGAATATATATATATATATATATATATATATAATATAATTAAGCAAGTTACATTATGGTATTAATTAATCAAAACAATATCTTATGAAAGCTAATTAGAAGGATGTTTTGACAAAATTAGAAACTAATTGATTAAACCAACATTTACAAATTAAGTATAGATATATGAAGACTCAGTATGTGTACGGAATTTTACTTAGCAAATCAATTATCCAACTACTAGATGCGTTAATAAAGTTGAACAAGTTTTGTGATCAAATTTGTAGGTAATTCAATATTTTGCCACATTCTCAGTGTAATTTCCGTTTAATAACCCAAAAGCTCTAACGCATGTATAAATGTAAGTATATCAAATTAATGATTCAACTATTAGATTTGCGTTTAAATCGCTAAAAAAGTATTCTAACTAATTTTGAAGGTAATCGTATATATTTTAATATGTTATCTAGTGTAATCTCTATATAAAAGCCTAAAGCTCTAGCACATTTATAAATATAAGTATATAAAATCAATGATCAAACTATTAGATTTATTAAAATCACAAAAAAAATTATTATTGCCAAATTTAAAAGAAATTGGATAGAATTTGAATTGTCATTGTAGGGTTTTGTTATATGACACAAAATACGACTACCAGAGAATGATCGTATTAAGTTTATAAATAAACGACGGTTAAAAAACTGTCATTTTTGTCTTGACAAGTATTTTTAACTATTTATGACGGGTTACACAAAACCATTGTATTTATCCAAACATATACCGTGATTAATCAAGTATCATATATAGTCACTATTTAGGATGGTTTATTAGCCATCGTATTCGTTGGCATCATATTTACCCCCCTCCCCCCTTTTGTGTAGTGGCCTTTAGCTTGTTAACTTGAAAATCTCCTTGATATATTTTGAAGTTTTATATTTCCTAAAGAAACTTGAATAATTCCTTGACCTTTCTTTCCCATTCTTTAAATGCATTATGGTGTTTGGGTGGATTCCTATCAAAAGGAATCAAGCGGGCTATTCTGAAATTAGATGAGGGAAGGAGAAAACGGGCAAAAGATAATCTAAAATTGGTAAACCAGCGTTTTTTTTCATAATTTTGTCAAATTAAATGCGATGGTTTTGAACCATCATTTCTATATTAAATACGAGGGTTATCAATTGTCATTTTTGTTAAATACCACGGTTCATACAGTCAAGCATCATATTTATTTTAATTTTTAAATATAAAATTTCTCATATTGTTATTTGTTTGTATATATATATATGCAAATTTGGATCACTAAGATTTCTTTCTATCCATTTATAGCATTACATAATCAAATAATATCTTATAGAAGCTAAAAGTAGGATGTTACAGCAAAATTTGAAGATAATCAATTATACAAGCATTTATTGTATACAAATTAAGTACAGATATATGAAGACCAATGATGTATACAAAATTTTACTTGACAAATAAGCGATCCAACTGTTGAATACATTAATAAAGTTGAAACAAGTTTTGTGAGTAAATTTGAATATAGTTTGATATATTTTACTATATTTTTTTAGTGTAATCTTTATATAATAGTCCAGAAAACCTAGCACATTTATAAATATAAGTATATTAAATTAATGATCTAACTGATAGATATATTAATAAAGTTGAACCAAGTTTCGTGACCAAATTTGAAGATAATTGATATATTTTGTCCTTTTTTCAGTGTAATATCTGTATAAACCCTAGTGCATTTATAAATGTGAATATATCAAATTAAGGATCTAATTGTTGGATTTGTTAAAATAACTATAAAAGATATTATGACCAAATTTCAGAATAATTAGATATAATTTGAATTGTTATTAAAGGATTTTACTGTAGTTGACAACAAATACAATAGTCGTAAAATCACCGTATTAAGTTGGGAGATAAACGACGCTAAAGCAAAACTGTCGTATTTGTCCAAACAAATACAATGATTTCTTAAGTGTCATATGTGGTCATTATTTATGACGTTTTGTAACCGTTATATTTTCCAGTGTCGTATTTACCCTTACTTTTTAGTGCACGTACTTAAATGAATGATTACTTAAATCCAACAAACTTAATGAATTTAAATTGATACATACTTGAATTCATGTTTGTTCATATAAGAGTAGAAATTCATCTAACTTCTACAATTGAATTGTTGAATTCCAATAACACATAAGTCATAGTACAAATCTATTCAATTAACATAGGGTAAGGTGGTAAAATAAAATATTCATTCTTTTGATTTCAATGATAATACTACCATATAAGTCTCACCACAAAAATTTTTAATTAACAAACGAAAATTGATAAAATAAAATATGTACTAATTGGACAAAAATATATAAAGATATGTATATAGATAAATAGAAATCAATCATTCATTTGTATTCATCTATCTAAATCTATTTAATAAATGGATTTAATTAATTAAATTAGACGTAAATGGATTAAACTCCATTCAATTTCAACTAAATCCAAACGGAAATCATTCTTGCCACCTATACAGTGAAATCTATAAATTACATGTTGACTACGCATCACTAATAATATTTTAATAATTTTTATCATATAATTAAAGCACTTATTGGATCCTGGCTTCTTTAACCAGCCATGGCGGCAACGCCGCCAGCCCTTTCGGTGGCCCTAGATCCCTAGGGACGGCAATTTTTTGCATCCATCTTCTCGTATTCTCCCTCCCCTTTTGATGTTTTCAAACCAATATCTCAGCACATAGGTGAACTAGCACTCTTTTTTACTGATTCCGAGATTGAGGCACACTCATAGCCTTTTAAATTTACACTGGTCGGTAAATTTTCACAAGGAAAACCATCGATGGTAGCTATCAGGAAGAAGTTCAATACTATTGGACTTAAAGGATCTGTTAATATTGGATGGTAAGATTCTAGGCACATATGGATTCGGCTTGATCTGGAGGAAGATTATATTCGTTTGTGGCTCAAAGGTTTATATATGGTATCTTCTAGGGTTCCCAATGCAGATTCTCAAGTGGACCACATATTTTCATGTTTCAGCGGATCTAGTGACAGTCACAGTCTGGATTACATTATAGCATTTGCCAATTCACATGTTCACAAAATCAGTTCTATTCAATTTGACCGCAGCAGTCAGTAATCCATTAAAGCTAGACGATGCCACGACAATGCTTTCTCGGCCAAGTATAGCACGGATTTGTGTTGAAGTTAACTTATTGAAAGAAAACCCGTCATGGATCTGGATAGGTATAGGAGCTTCAATGTTTTATCAATCATTTGTCTATGAAAATATGCCTACCTACTGCTCAAATTATTGTAGGGTTGGGCACAGCTCGGCACAATATAGGATGCCTCCATCCCAGCAGCGAAATGTTGCTCATAATCCTCTGAAGTAGAACGAACAATGGGTTCCAAAGAAACAAGTAGCAGCAAATATAACTATTGAATCCCAGGGAAACCCTAATACGGACAAAGTTAGTCCCGACAACTTAACCGCCAAAAACCCTAATACGGACAAAAGGTATCCTAATCCAGACATGATAGTTAAAGATGGTTCAAACAACAGTCTTCCATTTGGTGATCCCGTAACAATTGGACAGACTTTTTCTATAATGATCCATACTACATTAGAATCGAGTCCTACTCATCATCATCAGCCTTCAACGTCATCAGACCATACTGATAGCTAAATTGATAGTATCACCGTTGGTGAAACAACCCAAATCAATTGGCCATCACTGCACATATTCAGTATCACCACAAATACTAACGTCAACAGATAATGCTTCCGGCATTGTACTTGAAGTAATGTTACAGGGCCTGGCTATTCCGATAGCGGAGCACTCGACTCTGGTAGTTTCACAATAGCAAGAATTCTCGGCCAGCCCCCTAATCATGACTGGAGGACCAAAGGAGTGTTGGGAAATAAACTGAAAGAGAGCAAAATACCAGGCTTTACCCAAGTTACAATTATATCCAAAATCAAAATTATTTCTTAAGTGTCAATAAAAAAATATGAATAAATCAAAGATACCAATTAAGTAACGTCAGCAGGTAAAAGAAAGCATTAAAGTAAAAAATACGAGACACCAAGATTTTTAACGTGAAAAACCCAATATGGAAAAAACCACGGGACCTAGTCTAGTAAAACTTTCGCTATCAACAATAATGAGCAATACAAAGTCTTCTCTAGATAACACTAGAGGCACACCAATAATATCAATATCTTCTCCCAAAGTTACAATTAAACAAGAATTAAGTTTGGAAGAATGTTATCAAAATTGAAATCTAATCTGTTAAATTTGTAGATCTTGTTGAGAGGATCACGTAGAACCAAATTTCGTCTCAGTCGGACTCCGAATGACCATCCAAATTGAGGATTAAAGCTTGAAGAATCTCCTTTCGTTTCCTTACTGTCAATGCCGCCTCTCTCAATGAATTGCACCAAAAATGCTATCTCTCTGCTTTTGATTTTTGTTAGGTTATTATTTAGTTTGTGGGCTTTGATTTTGTTTTATTTTTGTCCACCAAATAGGCTAGACATGTTTGGCCTAACAAGGAGTCAGGAGGACTATCTTCTATGGTTCCCCCTTTAGACAATATCAATATGATCAGCATACCTCTGATGACTCTAATACAGAGAAAGGCAACTTTTTGGAGTTGGATAACGTGTTAATCGATAGGGTTTTCTACAGTTTTTTAATGCAATTTTGGTGGAAAGATCAGCAGGAAAACAACTAGTCCATCTTGGGACGAAGCTACTGCATAATTAATCTAGTCAGCGCAAGGTTTTGCCCAACCGTAAGGCCTAACTTTCATCTGCTTACTATCATCCTAAAAACTAATATGAATATTCTTATATGGGATATTAGGGGGGTGGCTAATAAATTTTCATGTCGATGATTGAAAAGACTCATTAGGAAGTATAACTTACATATTTTCTCAATACTTGAGCCTATGGTTAGTTCAGATCAGGTTTAGGCATTTTCACGTAAATTGGGTTTTCAGCATAGTTTCTCAAATTGTACAGGGAAGGCATGGGTTTTTTGGAAGGATTTTGTGAACTTTTTGGTTCTAATTGATCATGAGCAATTTGTTCACCTCAGTATTTCCATGCCAATTGGGGTTGTTTTTAACGTAACACTTATATATGCATCTTGCACAAGGACTGGCCGGTTCCCTCTTTTGATAGGAATCAATTTGGTCATGGGGATCAAGCTCAAGAAGGAGGAGAGGAGAAGCTGAAATAAAGTCGAGCTTGCCCAGTCCGTTGATGAGAGCCTGCTTCAAACAATTCCAACTCAATCTTCACCCATATCTACAAGCTCATTTAAGGTGGGATAGTGTATGGACATTGCCAGAAGAGGATTGAGAACAGACCATGCTGTTAGTGTATGAAGGATGTTAATCAGAAGCTATTCGCAGAGAAACGACGCCCAGCAGAGCGTACCTGGCACCCGCCCTAGGAGCCCGTTCAAGTGCCGAGTGTGGACTGGATAAACTCTCAATCTTGTAACGCAAGCACTGTTCCAGCAGAATGGACCCGACACCGACCCTACCAGCTCTACATGGCACTGACCCTATTCTGGATCCAAACCCCTACCGTTTTTTTGACTTTTTGTGAAGGGTACTGTCCCTCCCAAATGTACTTGGCGTTGACCCTATCAGTCCTACCTGGCGTCGGCTCCACTCTGGATCCGAACCTCTGACATTTTTCAGCTATTTTTAGGGTCATTTTGTAATATTTAAAAAGTATTTTAGTTCAAGAATAGAACATCATTATATAGACTTTAGTATTGTAAGAACAAGGATAGATTGCATATTTTTAACATGAATGAAGATTTATCTTGAAGACTTGAAGCATGGAGAGATTTTTTGTTCAACTTCAATTCAAGACCAACCTAAGGGCTTAGTCCACCATTGAGTAAGTGTCTATAAACTCAAAGGATAATTCAACTAAGAAATTAACAAGAGTTCTTCTTGTAAGTCATTTAGGGTTCTTGTTGTTGCTTATTTGAATGCCAACAATTCCCTATCCTTTTAGTTTTTGATCTCTTGCTAAGTCAAGGGTTCTAAGGTGTTGTTGTGGTAGACCTTATCTACTAAATTTAGGGTTCTAAAAGCTAGATCTTTTAGGGTTCTTTGTTTGTAGAAAAATGTGTTTCTTTGTTACCTTTCTTAATCTCTTTATGTTATTTTCTTGTTTGATTTGCTTGTCTTGAAATCCATCTTCTTGTAAAAGTCCAAGAAAAAGCCAGTTTTCGATCGTGAAGGACTTCCTCTCTCGAGCTTGATAGGGGGTAAAATAGTCATATATTTCTTAGTTATTTGAAGCTAAATTAAGACACTTTTTATACAATAACTAGTCATATTCCTTCATATTTGATATTTCCCTTATAAAAATACTTTTCTGTAATTTTATGCAAAAATAGATGAAATTTGGAGTTAATTGTGTAATTTTTCAGCACAAAATCAGCATTAGCCCGAGAAAGGAGAGCCGGCACCGGTCTTGTACTTGCAGAACAGAGAAATTAAATGAAACAGGGGAACAATTGCAATTGAAATTGGAAAGGAAAGCAATTGGCTTCAGCAATTTTGTGTTCTCATTTGAGCCGACAGAAAGGAGAAAGCAAAAGACATATAGCAAAACGGAACAACAAAGACAAATTCGGCAGTTTCATGGCTTATGGCTAAGAAAGCCGAAAAAGCAAGAAAAAGAGCAAAACAGCAAAACAAAGAAAGGCAATTTCAGTGGGGCCAAGGTGGAAAGAAAAGTCAACAAAAGTAGGCTGAAAAAGAAGCAACCAAAACAAGAAAGAAAAGGGAAACAGCTTCGGTGGTTCGGTGGCTCAAGCAAGCCAATTGCAACAGCATGACAAAGGAAGGAAAGGAAATTCAATCTTCAGTCAGTGGCTCGACTGAGCCGACGCAACAATAGAAATAGAAAGCAGCAATTCGGTGGCTCAATTGAGCCGATGCAAGACCAATTGAAGGATTTTGGTGGCTGGGCAATTTTGGATGGCTCAATTGGAAGCCAATTTCAACAATTCAACATCAATTAAAGCCTTCAGTGCAAACGACAAAATCAAGTCCAAATCAAATTCCCAATTTCACAATTCATAAAGGCGGTGGAATTTCTTTAGTTTTTTCTTAAGTTTTTATTTTAGCAATTACTAATCCTTTTTTGTTTAGATTTTTAGGTAATTACTTATTCTTTATTTAAGATTCTTTTAGGAACTTTGTAAGTCTATAAATAAAGGTCAATTTACCCTAGGAAAGAAAGGTGCGTAATGTAAAGATTTAGTTATATTTTAGAGTACATCACCAATATTTTCTCGAGATAAATAGTTCAAGGATGATTGTGCAAGAGGGTCTACAAAGGAAGAAGAAAGAGGCTTGTCTATGAGTGCTTTCTTTTTCTTGAACAATGATATATTAATTATTTTATTGTAATTTGACATTATTTTAGGTATTCATGATTTTTAGAGTTATTTAATCTTTTGATTAATTGATTGTTATTCTTGGTATTTAATTACTTATGCGTATTACGAGATTAATTGGTTGTTATTTTCCATTAACTTGCTTGGAAAAGGGATTGATGGTGGTCTCAATTTGTTAATTTCATATTTATTGTCTATTAACTTGCTTGGAAAAAGGGGTTAATTGCTAAGAACAGGAAATTAAAAGTTAATTGATGTCTTCCAGGAATGGATTCATTGGTTAATTTCATGTTTTAAGTTTGCCAGAATATGGAAATTTAATCAAGGATTGTATTTAATGATCTTTTGGGTGGATTAGTTGAGACAGGAATGTGATGCTAATTTATCTAGAAGGTAGTACTCTCATGGATTGGAAAAGAAGTGAATCTATTTTAACCCTTCGTGATGCTAAGAGAATAATTAGTTATGATAATGACTGAGTACTCTAAGGACATGTTTGTCAAAATAATTGTGTAAGTTACATAATTCTCCATCCTTGACATGTATATATTCTTTTATTTGCTTTTATTTTATTTTTTTAATTTATTTTTCACTTTATTGAGTCGGTTAAACAATGAAAGAAAAGTAATTAATGCATACTTATTTCTTGAGGATCGATACTCGTTTAAACCCTATACTATGCTTAATGATGAGTACGCTTGCTCATATGTGTAATTTGGGGTTAGCGTTTTAATTTAAACTTGATTGGGAATATACTTATTTTTATATGATTTTTATACCCAAATAAATATGTATCAAAGCTCATATTAAATTTGGTATCAGAGACAGGATAAGCTTAGATCTCTATCTTAGCTTAGATCTATCAAATCTAGAGTGTTGTTGATCTTGGGAATTCTTGGATTAAAAAAAAAAAAAAAGGAATGAGAATGATTTGTTGAATTGTGATTATATTGGGCTTGGTTGGAAAGAAATTTTCTTGCAAAGCTCCATAGGAAAATCTTGCACATAAGGTGTTTGATGAAAAGTCTCAATGACCATTTACTCTATGAACACCATGTGTTTGATGAAATGCCTCAAAGAAAGATTGTGGCTTGAACAATAGTGTTACTCCTATAACCATTTTATCATATTCTTCAAATTATCTTTTCTTTGTTGTGTATTGTGAACACCTTTGTATTCTACTTGTTCTTGACCTCTAAGTATTCACTAAAGTTGTCAACCTGCGACCCTTGTATTGAAGCATCCTAAGAGTTAATAGACTAAAGTGAACTAAACCTTTTGAAGTTGGGGAGGAATTTGGTTGAACTAGTGAGCCATAGAGTGAATGAAAAAGGCAAGAGAGAAAGATTATCATTGAAAAAGCCAAGGAGTGCAAACACGAGAGTAAAGTGTAAACACTTAGGGAATGAATGAGAAAACCAATCTCTATTTTTTGTTCTCTTAACTCTTTTACAGGAATATCAGTCTAAACTCCAACAATGACTCAAGGAGAGGAAACGGCTAGGCTAAATCTTGGTAAAGCAAATAGACCACAAGAGGAACTGGGAGATCTTCGTAAGACCCTCGTTTCATTGCAAAGGAGTATGGAGAGCATTTGGAGGGAGATGATCAAACTCCAAGCTTAATAAGGCCAAACGTCTACCGCCAGTCAAATGAGAGAACAAGAGCAACCTGAAGCCTACAACACACCTCCTGTGAATGCCTACCTAGGAGAAGAATGGGATGAATATTCAGTTGGTGGATATCAACCAATTCCTATGAGAGGAGGGTGAAACGGGTTGAAAGGAGGTAGAGGAAGAGGTCGAGGGAGATTTGGTAAGAATCCTATAAGGAGAGTTGAAAGAAATATTGAGAGAGAATTTGAGTTGGAAGAGCGATACCGGAGGAAGACTATGGAGAACAATATCGGAGTAATGTAAGGAGAGGTAGGAGGAGAGATGAAAATAAGGGAGAACGAGAATTGAAAAATATAAAAATAAAGAGGTACCACAATTCTTGAGAAAAAGCGATCCCAAGGCATATTTTGAATGGGAACGAAAAATGAAAATTCTATTTGATTGCCAAGATTATAGTGAGAGAAATAAGGTGAAATTGGTAGTACTGGGGTTTTCAGACTATGCATTGATATGCTGGGAGGCAGTTTTGACTAATAGAAGGAGAATGGGAGAAAATGCCATTGGTACATGGGAATTGATGAAAAATCTCATGAGGGCGAGGTTTATACCGCACCACTATTACAACGAGCTATATCAAAGGATTCAAGTGCTAAGATAGGGAAATAGAAGTGTTGAAGATTTTCACAAAGAACTTGAAGTGCTAATGATGAGGGCAGCTATTAATGAAGATCCACGTGCTACTAAAGCGAGATTTCTAAGTGGATTAAACCGAGAGATAGCTAATGTAATTGAGTTGCATTTGTATGAACCTTACAAGAAATGGTGCACATGGCTATGAAGGTAGAAAAATATTTGAGGAAAAGGCCATTTGAGAGGAGAACAAACCAACCAACTTCATCTTCTAAGGAATTCCCTAAGGTGACACATAAGAAGGAAGGAGTCCCAAAGCTGTCGCCTCAATAAACTAAGGGAAGAAGGGAGTAGAGATAAAAGAAAGGCTATTGAGAAGCTGAGGAGCCGAGATATCAAATGTTTTCGTTGTTTGGAATATGGACACACGACGCATGAATGTCCAAGCAAGAGAGTGATGTACACAAATGCCTATGGTGAGATTTCATCCGAGGAAGAGGAATATGAGAAATTGGAAGAGATTCAAAAGGAAGAAGAAATCTCGAGTGAAGAAGGTGAAGAAGTAGGGCAAGTGTGTGTGTTACTTGGTGTAGCTAGGAGATCGTTGAGTACGCAAGCGAAGAAGGATGAGCATCATCAACAGAGGGAGAATATCTTTTATACAAGATGCTTGGTCAACTAAGTGCCTTGCAACGTAATCATTGATAACGGGAGTTGCACCAATGTTTTAAGTGCTAGTGTTGTGGAATAGATAGGCTTGGAAACAAGGAAGCATCCGCAACCCTACAAGTTGCAATGGCTAAATGAAATTAGGGAATTGAAGGTTAATAAACAAGCGTGGATTACATTTGACATGGGAAAATATAAGGATGAGTCTTGTACGATGTTGTTCCTTTAGGGAGATCATGGCAATATAATAGGCAAGTAAAGCATGACGGGAAGAAAAACATCTACATTGTGTATCAGGAGGGAAAGAAAATTATTCTACTACCTATGTCTCCAAGTGAAGTGAGCAAAGATCAAAAGATCATGAGAGAAAAAGAGAAGAAAAAGAATGTTCAAGAAAATGAGAAAAAAAATTGAGACAGAGAACGCTGAGAAAGAAGAAAAGGAAAAGAGAGAGGAAAAATAAGAGAGAGGAGATATGAAACGAGTAAATTTCTTTGCAAGTAAGAGAGAGGTGGTAGAAGTGATTAAAGCTAAGGCGTAATACCCCACTACCTAGACCCATCAGGGTCGGGGATGTCGTCTCATCCATAGGACAAGGGGTCTTTATAACTAGGTCATACAAAATAAAATAAAAGAAATACTTTAAAATTAAACTTATTACAACCCAATAATACATGAACAAATCCAAAATAAATTGTCTACTACAATCTCTCCAAAACAATACATAAGAAAAATAAAAGGGAGTCTTCAAAATCATAAGCAACAATCTAGCTAATGACCTTCATAGCAGGATCAACCTGAAAACATGGCATAAAATGGTGGTGAGACAAAAATCTCAGTAAGCCCGTGTGTGCTTTGGTTGTTTCAGGTAAAAAGTTCATGTATGCAAGTTGTAAAAGTTTCATAAGAGAAAGTGTTGGTAAGCATTAAATAAATATTAAAAATGAAGAGTGGTGTTTTGCTTTCCAAACTATACATGTGCACAATAAATACAACCACCTAAAGAGGCAATCATGACACTACATGTTGGGCCCCACGACAATATAATGGTCAGAATGCCACACGTTGAACATGCTGCCGGTCAGAATGCCACATGTTAAGCATGCTAACATAAGGTAGGCGTATGGCCTACCGGGTGAGATACTCCTCCATCTCTACATCCCAAACTTACCGGTTGTTCACTCTGAAAAACACAGTGTACTTGACTGAAACTTGCTAGCTCGAACCGGTATGACCTACTGGACTGGCATCCTATCCGGGAATGACTCACCCCTCAGAGGTGGCCACCTACTGAGAGACTCACCTTAACCCTGCAAAGACTGGTCTTAGTAGTCTACCCTTATTGAGTACTCAACATTATTTGTCCTACTTGGGAGAAAATTGATCATACAATGTTTTACTTGGAAACAGCAATTAAGGGTTTCTAAAATTCTTGTCAAAGTTGGGTTTTAGAAAGAGTTCAGCATTTAGTGTAAAACTACTCGTTTAATTTTCAAATGATTTGCTTGACTGAAATAAAAGGAGAAACAGTCCTTAATTGCCTTTACAAACGAATGATCATATTTATTGAATTTAGCTTGCCACAATAATTTTGGTCTTCAAATGACTCCATGCAGGAGCTTACCTGATCATTTACTCTGCTTGAATTAAAAAATCCTCCAAAGTTAACTTAACCCCGCCTGAGGTAAACACAAGGCATAAGGTTACATTTAAACTATATCTGCCTTACATAAATGATTCCTAACTCAACTAGTTACAACCATGACTAACTATGACCTTAATGTCCTAAGCTTTATGGCTATATGACAAGGGATTTTATAAAATAAATCTAGCTTGATAAATAACTAGGAGTTCTACAATAATTACTAATAAGTTATAGGTTCAAATAATAAATTTTGAGTATTATTACTAATAAATAAACTAGTGTTAAATATTGAATAATACCAAGTCCTAAATAATATTAGTAAATGGTAATATTTAAATAGTATTATTATAAATAATAAATTACACTTAATTTTTAATTAATAATTAATAGATAATAAACAATTAGTAATAAATAATAAAATGAATAATAAATGAATTATATTTAATTTTTAATTAATAAATAATAAATAAATTTTAATATAAATAATATTTATGAATATAGGTAAAAATTTTAACTATGGTCTACAAGGTCATTAATTAATTCTAATATTTAATTTATTATTATTTATATAAAAGATTTTATTTATTATTATACATATATATATATATATCTTATTTTTAATAAAAGATATTATTTATTTGACTAATAAAATATTAATATTTCATTTAATATTCTATTTCCAAATCTCCCTAGGAATTTCAAAACTCTTAGGAAAAATGTAGTAGTAATTCTTAATTAAAGTAATAGAATTAATTTGTTAATAAAAATAACCTAGAATTAACAAGAAAATAATCATGATTTTCCTATTGCTAGAAAAGATTCATGAAGACATTCTCCAGCATCAAACAATAAACTAATCTATTCATGAACATACACTTGATTTAACACATACTATCACATGGCCAAATCCCTACTAGGCATAATCATCAATTATGGCTTCAATGAAAAATAAGAACATAAGAGCCTAATCACCTTTGGTATCATAATATCTAACATTCTTCAAACATCCATAAAATTCATTAAACATGAAGAACATACATTGATTCAAACATCCATATAATTTAGTCATATACAACAATTCTTATGTCCTAACCCCAATCCCTTTATCCACATGCATGCACTCAATCCCCCATTCATAACCATTTTTCCTATTAATATCTAGGAGTCATGAATTCAGAATTAAAAATGAGGATTAAGGGAAAAATACTTGACAGTCGATCCTTTGATGAAGACTAAAGAAGGTCCATGCATGATTGAGAGCCTTGAGTAGTCTAAAGAAAAAAACAGCCATGGTTGTTGATCAACCATTTCGGCTGAGAGAGAGAGAGAGAGAGAGAGAGAGAGAGCATTAGTATGGTATATTGAAAATTGAATGGAAGAGGATGAATAAGAAGGTTGTTCTTGATTTACCTTGATGATGTTCTTGAGACCTTTAAGAAAAAACTAATTTTGATCCGATAGAAAATTCTCTTTTGCGTGATTTTGTGTTATAAAGATCATAAATGAATACTAGGGATTAAGTAGGAGTAATCTGGAGTATTTGAGAGTGATTGGAGGTGTTTAGGGTAGGTTTAGGCTTGAAGAAGTATAGTGTGTATTCTTGGTGTTTTGGAGAGAATTGAGAGAAAAGCTGCAAAATTCTGGAAAAGCTGTTGGCCGAATTGTTTGGAGTAATTAGGAGTTTTTGTTTTCAACTTGAAAGAGAGAGAATGATAAGATTTTATTTGAAATTCAAATGGAGAAAATTGTGGAGTTGTTTGAGGTAGAGATTAGCTAATGGTGTTTGATTAAGGGTGGTTTCTTTGCTCTTCAATGGAGCCGGCTGGACTAGCTAACTTTGTTGAAATGAATGAAGGCTGTTCACGTTACAAGGCTGGTTGAAATGCTGTCTTTAATGGCAGATTAAATTCTAGTTTGCTAGCTTGATACAAGAGTGGTTTAATGAAACATGAATTTTGGAAATTTTTTGAAGCTCAAATGAATTTTGGATAGAGTGATCTTAGGAGGTTTTTGAGGTGTGATTATAGAGTCCAAGTACTCAAGGTAAGTGTGAACGTTAATGGTGTTCAGTCCATGGTTGAACAAGGTCCAATTTGCAGAGGTTTGAAGGTGTTTTTTCGGCCTAGGCTTTGAGAGACAAAACTGAAAATTTTTCTGGTTTTAAGGTTGTTCAAGAGCTTCAAATGGTAAGGTTTTTGATGTAGAATTTTCTGCATTTTTTCAGCCCGATTTGCAGCTGGATTTCTGGGGTATTTGAGGGTCCTTTAGGGGTGGTTTTCTAACTTTCTTTCTGGAGAAAAAGTAGAGGAGGTTCTTGCTGGATTGATGGCAAAAAAAAAAAAAAAAAACAGCTTCAATTTCAGCTTTGAGTGCAGCGAATTTGTACAGGAAATTTTCTGGTTTGTGCAGTCCAAATTTTGCACAAGATTTTCAGTCTTCAAGCTACATGAAATGGCCATTTTTCTGGCAGCAAATGAGCAAGATTACTAGCTGAATTTTTTGAAAGCTGGACTATCCAGAATTCTGGAAAATTTTCAGATTTTCTTCATTAAAAACATGAACAACATGAAGATAAGCTTGAAGGTTCTACCATGGTGGTTTATTTCTCTTGGGATTCCTTCCTAACTTCTCTCCTATTTTCGGTCAATCCTCCAACTTCCAAGATTGATTTTCGAAATTCAAGGCTAAAGGATTATCACAGAATTTCTAAAATTAAAAGAAGAGATTTAATGGATTTTGGTTTATTTAAATTATGAAGATATTAGGACAAAGCTAGAGATAATAAAAAGGACAAGAATTTCTCTAGAATTCTTTTTAGGACATGATTATATGATCAAGACATTCTCTTCATGTCTCCCCTAAGACAATAGTCCTATCTTTAAGGAATGTAAGAAAATTTAAAATTCAAACATAGTTAAGATAATTATGAATAAAATTTAAGTGATGGGATTTGAACTCATGACCTTAGAAATTAATTCCAAAGCTCTAACCACTAAACCACAACAACTCTTATTCTTATCTTCTCACCCAAATACTCTTCTTATCTAAACCTCAAGCCATCTTCTTATTCTGACCTCAAGAAAAATTACATTTTTACCCTTCCTACCCAATAAACACAACTAAGTCTTTTAACCTATAAACTACAATTCTAAAGCACATAAAATCATTCAAAAATATATATTTTTATACAGAATAATATGATATGCATCTCGACCCCTTTACTCTAAAGTTGGCTTTAGGTGGGGTTTCACATAAGGAACCAATGTATCTCTTAATTTGTAAAGGGATTTATGTAACTACTAATGAAACTACTCTTTCTTTGCCTTGTGAAATTGTAGGTCTTGTTGATGAATTCCAAGATGTATTTCCAAAAGAAATACTTGAAGGATTGACACCTGTCCGAGGAATAGAGTATCAGATTGATTTCATCCTGGGGGCTGTTATTCCAAATCGACCAGCTTATAGATACAACCTTGAAGAAGCTAAGGAGCTACAAAAGTAAGTTGAGGAGTTGCTCAAGAAAGGCTATGTTCGAGAGAGTTTGTGTCCAAGCACAGTTCCAGTGTTGTTGGTGCCTAAGAAAGACGAATCATGGAGAAGTTGCGTTGATTGCAGGGCCATTAACAACATAACAGTAAAATATCATTATCTTATCCCTAGGCTTGATAATTTATTGGATGAATTGCATGGATTATGTGTGTTTTTAAAATTTGATTTAAAGTATGGATATGATCATATTAGGATTAGGGAAGGTGATGAATGGAAAACTGCATTTAAGACCAAATAGGGTTTATTTGAGTGGCTTGTAATGCTATATGGGTTATCAAATGCAACTAGTACTTTAATGAGGTTAATGCATTATGTGTTGCGAGAATATATTAGAAAATTTGTTGTGGTGTATTTTGATGATATTTTAATTTATAGCAAAACTTATGAAGGTCATTTGCATCATCTTAAGTGTGTGCCTATTGCTCTTAGAAGAGAAAGGCCATATGCGGACTTTGATAAATATTCCTTTTGTTTGGAAATGATAACTTTTCTTGGATAGGTTGTGAGTTCAAAAGGTATTGAAGTTTATGGAGAAAAGATCAAGGCAATTCAGGATTGGCCAACACCTACTTTTCTGATTGAGGTAAGGAGTTTTCATAGGTTAGCCAGTTTTTATAAGCGTTTCATTAGAAATTTCAGCACAATAGCTACCCCATTGATTGAAGTTATTAAAAAGAATGTGGGGTTTAGGTGGGGAGAGGAACAAGAAAAGACTTTTATTGCTTTGAAATCAAAATTGAGTGAAGCCCCATTGTTATCCTTGCCTAATTTTGAAAAAGCTTTTGAAGTGGAATGTGATGCTAGTGGAATAGGAATAGGTGTTGTGTTGACTCAGGATAAAAAACCTATTGCATTTTTTAGTGAGAAGCTATCAGGAGCACCTTTGAATTTTTTTCACTTTTAACAAGGAATTGTATGCATTAGTGAGGACCTTGCACCATTGGCAAAATTATTTGTTACCTAGGGAATTTATCATTCATACTGATTATGAAACGTTAAAGCATCTTAAAGGCCAACAAAAGTTGAACAAAAGGCATGCTAAATGGATGGAATTCATTGATACATTTCCCTATGTGATCAAATACAAGAAAGGTAAGGATAATGTAGTAGCCGATGCATTATCTTGCAAATATGTGCTTTTAAATTCTTTGGATGCAAAATTACTTGGTTTTGAGCTTATTAAGGATTTATATGCAAAGGTTGAAGAATTGGGAGAGATTTATCATGCTTCTAAAAAATGTGCTTTCAAAAAATTTTATAGGCATGATGAGCTTTTGTTTAAAGAGGGTAGAGTTTGCAGACCAAAAGGATCCTTGAGAGAATTGTTAGTGAAGGAGACTCATAGAGGAGGTTTAATAGGACATTTTGGGAATTCAAAAACATTAAGTACTTTGTAAGAACATTTTTATTGGCAAAAAATGAGGGGAGATGTAGAGAGTCAATATAATTTATGCATAACATGTAGAGGGCCAAATCTAAAACACTATCCCAGGGCTTATATACTTCTTTACCCGTCCCTAATGCACATTGGTTAGATATTTCAATAGATTTCATATTAGGATTGCTATAGACCAAGGGGGAAAAGATTCCATCTTTGTAGTTGTTGATCGATTTTCTAAGATGGCTTATTTTATTCCTTGTACAAAAACTAATTATGCTACCACATTGCAGGTTTATTTTTCAAGAAATTTGTAAGATTGCACGGGTTACTACGGAGCATAGTATCAGATAGGGATACTAAAATTTTAAGTCATTTTTGGAGAATACTGTGGGCAAAACTGGGAACTAACTTGTTGTTTTCTACAGATTGTCAGCCACAAACAGATAGATAAACGGAAGTTGTCAATCGGACTCTCATGCAACTACTATGGGCAATCATCAAGAAAAACCTGAAGAATTGGGAAGAATGTCTTCCATATATAGAGTTTGCATATAATATAACTGTCTATTCTACTACTACATTTTCTCCATTTCAAGTTTTTTATGGGTTTAATCCATTAGCTCTATTAGATTTAACTTTTTTGCTTGTAGTTGAGCAATTGAGTCTTGATGGTAAAAAGAAGGCTGAAATGGTAAAGTCCATGCACGAGAAAGTCAAATCTCTAATAAAAAAACAAAATGAAGCCGTTGTATGCAAGCACATCTAAGGAAGGAAGCAGGTGATATTTGAGCCAGGAGACTAGGTTTGTGTGCATTTGCACAAGGAGAGATTTCCCACCCAATGAAAATCAAAGCTCGAACTGCGAGGAGATGGACCATTTCAAGTTCTTGAATGATATGGACATAACGCCTACAAAATTGATCTACCGGGTGAGTATAATGTAAGTGCTACTTTTAATGTAGCTGATCTTTCTCATTATAATGTAGGATATGATTCGAGGACGAATCCATTCCAAGAAAGGGGAAATGATAGGAATCAATCCAGTCTCAGGGGATTAAGCTCAAGAAGGGGGAGAGGATGAAGCCAAAACAAAGTCGAGCTTGCCCTGTTTGACGAGAGCCCGCTTCAAACAATTCCAACTTAATCTTCACGTATATCTACAAGCTCATTTAAGGTGGGATAGTGTATGGACATTACTGGAAGAGGATCGAGAACGGACCATGCTACTGGTGTACGAAGGACGTCAATCGAAAGCTATTCGCAGAGAAACGACACCCAGCAGAGCATATCCGACGCCAGCCCTAGGAGTTCGACCAGAGGCCAAGTGTGGACTAGACAAACTCTTAATCTAGTGACGTAAGTACTGTTCCAGCAAAATGGACTCATAGTCGACCCTACTAGCCCTACCTGGCGCCAGCCCTGTTCTGGATCTAAACCCCTGATGTTTTTTTAAATTTTTGTGAAGGGTATTGTTCCTCCCGAATGTACTCGGCACCGACCCTATCATCCCTACCTGGCACCGACTCCACTTGCGATCTAAATCCCTGAAGTTTTTTGGCTATTTTTGGAGTCATTTTGTAATATTTAAAATGTATTTTAGTTTAGAAACAGAACACCATTATATACGCTTTAGTATTGTAAGAACAAGGATAGATTCCATATTTTTAACATGAATAAAGATTCATCTTGAAGACATGAAGCATGGAGATATTCCTTATTCAACTTCAATCCAAGACCAACCTAAAGGCTTAGTCCACCACTGAGTAAGTGTCTATAAACTCAAAGGATAATTCAACTAATAAATCAACAAGGGTTCTTATTGTAAGTCATTTAGGGATTTTATTGTTTCTTGTTTGAATACACACAATTCCCTATCCTTTTAGTTATTGATTTCTTGCTAAGTCAAGGTTTTAAAGTGCTGTTGTGGTAGACCTTATCTATGTTGGAATATATGCTATCCAGACCAATTTTATCTAATTTAATTATCGAGTTTATTAATAAAAATTATATTCCAAAATATTATCTATGAATTTAACATTTTATTTGTGCAGATTTTCGTTTGGAAAACACCCATTGTGTTTAAGTAAGTGATCCATGTGAATGGTGGTCATTCACAGTAAGGTATAAATCATTGGTTACTTAACACATAAATGTTTGTTCTTAATCAATTGATGAGAATGGGAATCTCATCATGTATAGGTTATTGTGTTATGAATTTCAAATGGAGAATATTTTACCTTTAGCTAGTGAGTAGTCCACTCACTTCATAGCATGAGCGTATTTTGAATATGAAGAACAAGACCTGTAATAGTGATTTTCAAAAGTACTATTTAAAAGAAACTCAGACTATTACTACTACAGCGTGGACTAATACTCCACTGCTTGAGTATGAGTTGGTGATCTGACAAAACTAGAAGCATATACTTTGATATACTGTAGTTGAGGTTCTTTCGTAAAGCCGATATACTTGTATGTTGGGTATATGTGACTAGTTAGTTAAGACAGACTTGTACAAGATAGCTTCTACGTTATATCAACCCTTATGACTATTCAAATGATTTAATTATCCAAGGCCCTAGGAACATGACTTGGATGTTTACTTTAGGGTAGTTCCCTTTGAAAGTAGAAATATTTCAGGAGTCGTGGATCATTGGACTAGAGATCTAAGGATGGTAGATGTTTATTAGAGACGTGTTAGTACACTGTTCCTCTCTAAATGTACAGTGATGCGTAGAGGGGTATTTTAGTCATTATACTTGTAGGTCAAAGACTTTGCTAACGCAATATTATCCTTGTGGTCAATATTTCCTTATAGTGATATTAGGAAATATTTAAAATGTAAAATATAGCTATTTATATAGTAGGGGTATTTTTGTCATATTAGTAGTTAATGTGATGTGTCTTTTGGTCATCGGAATGGCCCTTAAGTCTTGACAGATTTAGGTTAAGGAATTAGTCTTGCTAATTATAGGTTTTACTGTATTTTATTTAAATAGTCTAATTTATTATTGGACTAGAATAAAATAAAAGGCCTGAGAGAGAGTATATATTTTATCTAATTTAATTGGTTAATTAATTATTCAGGGCCCAAGGCTTAGATTGAATAATTAAAAAATTAATCTAGATATAAATTAAATAAAATGCTTGATATTTTTATATTGGTCTATTTGGGCTTATTAATTATTTATTGGGTTGTTTAATGAAGCCCAAAAAATAAATAATTAAGACTTATTATTTATGTGTGTTCAAGCCTAAAAATAAATAATTTTATTTGGCCCAATAAATAAGAATAAGGATAAAATAAAATAAAATATTAAAAAATTAATTAATTATTAAATTAATTAATTAATTAAAATAAAAAAACAACACGGGATGGATTCCGTGTTATTTTGCGTAAAGGATAACAGAAAGTATGGGCTTTTTGTTTTCATGCAGTTGTTCCCTCTCTCTCAGGGAATTGATGAAAATGAATGAAATGAATAGATGTGGTTCATGGTTCAGTGAGCACAAGGAACCTAGTGGCTCTTCATTGTTCATTTTTCATAGAGAACAAACCCATTTTAGAAACATTCACAGAAGCCAAACGTATTGCAAACCCAAATCTTCAAGCTTTCACTATAAATGCTACGGGCACTATTTCGAAAGATCAAAGCTTCGCGTGAATGAGACACAGTCGACGTTTACAAGGACGTGATCTAATAGCTTCAAACATCCTTGTACAGATATCTACATCAGTGCGAAAATGTCCATTCAATGACAGAGGTAAATTTTTCGTTTTGTTAGCATGCTTTCGGTTTGATGATTTTTGTCATTTTAAACATTTAATTGGTATCAGAGCTATAGTTTGGCAAATGTAGGAAGCATGCTAGGTTTAACTAAAAATAAATAAATAAATAAATAAATAAATATATATATATATATATATATTTGTTTTGGATAAAATCTATGATCCTTCGTGTTTTCTTGCATGGATAGTTTCATTATAAGCTTCACGAGTGGAAGCATAGGAATACTGTATTTTGATTGCTTTCATAGATATCGTGTAAGCCTAGTGTTTTTAAGGGCATAGGTGGTTGTTTGGATGAGTTTTGATTGAAAATGGAGGAAAAAATCGCGTTTGAAAATCATAGAGAATTTTGGAGAAGAAGGGTCGAGCCAAGCCACGAATCTATGAGAGAAGCTGCATGTCGAGCCAAGCCGTGAGCCACAGCCTCTTTTCTCCTGGTGAGGAAAGCTTCCTCGCGGAAGCCGAAGTTGAGGCTTCCGCAAGGAAGCAATTCTCCATTTTGCAAATTGGAGATTGTTGCGGTCAGCAATTTTGACCGCGGCAATGGGCGGGTTACGGGCGAGTTGAGGCTTCCGCAAGGAAGCAATTCTCCATTTTGCAAATTGGAGATTGTTGCGGTCAGCAATTTTGACCGCGACAATGGGCGGGTTATGGGCACTCGCCCGGATCTCGGCCCATAAGTTTTTCCATGGGCCATGATCCAGCATGGTGGGTGCACTGGACTCGGTTAAAAAAAAAGGTTTTGGTTCCATACCAGGTGAAACAAGACCATTAATTAATTAATGTGTTTAATTATATTATTTGGACATTTAGATTAAAAGAATAGAAAAAGATGAAAACGTTTACAGTTTTCTAGCATACTTATTTCTTTTTGTACCCTATGTGCATGTTTTCTCAAAGACTAAAGTCTTTAGGAATTTTTTGATAAAGAAATATATTTTTCTTAAATCAAATAGTTAATTTTAATTCGAACAAAAATTAATTCTGGATTATTTTCTCAAAGGATTTTATCCTTGCCATAGAAAATATATTGGATTTAGATATTTTTGTGAATTAAAATAGAAAACCATTTTGATTGAATTTTAACAAGAAAAATTATTTTTGTCAAATTAAACTTGAGATCAAAATCTCTCGAAAGTTTTATTGAAAATTTTTGAAATTATTAAGTTTGTTAGCGTAAATAAAATTAATCCATGGAAAAAAATTTCAAATGGTATAAACCTTGACATTGAATTTTTTATGGGTTTAGATGTTTTATTTTGAGTTAAAAGAAAACTTAATTGAAATTTTCAAAAGATATTTTTCAAGAAAAACCCTTACTTTAAAATACTAAGTGAGCTTCCATCACGATCTTCATTAGAAATCGTAAGTCCCCTCGTGTCATCCTGGGAGTGAACCCGTATAGGATAGAAATACCATAAGGATCTAGAATTAATGGATGGATGTAATTAATAACCTGGGACACATACTAAGATCGGCCAGCCCACGTAGAAGGTTATAGTGTGAGGAATGTCCATAGGAAATGAGAAGAAACGGTCATCTCACGATGGAGTTATCTTTTAGATCATTACCTAAAAGGGAAATTAATTTGTAGTGGTTAATACACTTAGCTTAGGAAATTGTTAATCTTCCCAATAAGCTATGTCAGTTTTTCTAGGAGCCAAATTAATCATATTAAAGATAATAGTAATAGGATTAACTATTATCAGATTTAATATGAGAATAAAGTCACAAATTATTTCGCTTTTTCACAAATTGAATTTTCTTTTATTTTTGATTTTTTAGAAATGATTGGTGGAGGTTCTTTTAGTCCTTTGGCCATTATTCTTCGTGAGAATAAGCTAACAGGTCCAAATTATGTGGACTGGAAAAGGGACTTGGATATAATATTCACTGCTGAGAAGTATAAATATGTTCTCTTTGAAACCTGCCCTGTTATCAGGAAGGGTTCCACCGTTGAGGATTGCGAGGCTAAGAAAGTATGGAAGAAGGCCAACAAAATAGCTTGATGCTACATGTTGGCCTCCATGTCTAATATGTTCCAGTCAAAACATGAGTACATAGCCACTGCATACGACATTAGCCAATCATTAGCCACGATGTTCGCCGATAAGAGCCAGCCCGCAAGGCAAGAAGCTTTTAGGACGATCATAAACACTAAGATAGCTAAGGAAGCATCAGTCAGGGAGCATATGCTCAAAATAATTGCTGCTTCTTAGGGGTTGTTATTGACCCCGAGTGCCAAGTAGACATAGTTCTTAAATCTCTGTTAGGCTCTTTTACTTAGTTCAAGTTGAACTACAACATGAACAAGTTAAACATGAGTTTAACCGAGTTAATGAAAGAGCTCTAGGTGGTAGAGAATGTCATGAAGCCACAGTCTAAGGCTATGATTGCTAGGATTTTTTCTTCCAGAACTGAGTCCAAGCCCAGGAAGTTCAAGAAGAAGAAGCGAAACGCACCAGCCCAGCCTAAGAACCAGCCCAACAAGCCCAAAAGTAAATGCTTCAAGTGCGGGCAAAAGGGATACTGGAAAAAGGAGTGTCTAGAACTTCAGATCAAGAAAAACCCTACAGGTATTTTTCTCTATCTAGAGTTAATTTTAATGGTTGGATCACCTTCTACTTAGATTGTTGATTCTGGTGCCATTGATCATATCTGTAACTCTTTGCAGGGATTTAGGAAGATAAGAAGACTCTAGAAGGGAGAGCATTGACTACGAGTGGAAAATAGAGCACGAGTATGGACTCTTGTAGTGGGAAAGTTAGATCTTAATTTTTATTGTAATAAAGTAGTTATATTAAATGATATTTTATATATACTTGGTTTTAGACAATTTGATTTCAGTTGTAAAGATAATAAATCATGGATATTCTGTTTCTTTCCATTTTGGTATTACTATCAGTATAAATGGAGAAGTTTTATGTACAGGGCACATGTATGGAAACTTATGCTTTTTAAATCTTACAAATAATCAAATAAATTACGCTCAATCTGGACCTTTAAGTAAGACGAGAAAGACCAATGTTATCTAAGGTTGGGCCATATTAACTCAACCAGGATTCAGAGGTTAATCCATAATGGGTCATTGGGCTCATTAAGATTGGAAAGTTGGCCTTAGTGTGAATCCTGCCTTGTAGGAAAAATGACCAAAAAGTCATTCACCTAAAAGGCTAATAGATCCAAGGAAATATTAGACCTTGTTCATACTGATGTGTGTGGTCCTTTGTCTACTCAAGCTAGAGGGGGTTTTGAGCACTTCATCAATTTCACGGATGATTGTACAAAGTTTGGTTATGTCTACTTGATGAGGCATAAGTCTGACTCTTTTGACAAGTTTAAAGAGTTTAAGGCTGAAGTGGAGCGTCAGACAGGTAAACTGATAAAACCTTATGATTGAATCGTGATGGAGAGTACCTCCTCGGTGAGTTCAAGGATTATATAGTACATCATGGAATAATATTCCAACTCTTTGCACCGGGTACACCCCAGTAGAATAGAGTAGCTAAGAGAAGGAATAGGACATTAATGGAAATGGTCCAAAGCATGATGTCTCATGCTACTCTTTCAGTCTCTTTTTGGGGATATGCCTTGGAAACAACAACATACGTTCTGAACTTGGTGCCTTCCAAGTTAGTACCTAGGACACTTTATGAGATGTGGACTAGGCGTAAGCCAAGTTTAAATCATTTTAGGATATGGGGCTGTCTACCTTAGGTATAAATCAAGGGAGACAAGCTAGAACTAAGATCAGAACTATGCTACTTTGTTGGGTATCCAAAAGGGACAAAATGAGGTTAGTTTTATCATCCCAAGTAACAAAAAGTACTAGTAAGTACTAATGCTAGATACTTGGAGGATGATCAAAGTACTTCCACTAAAGGTTCAACAAGGTTGGAACTCGAGGAGAAGTTATTTTCGAGATCAACTTTTTTAGACCCGATTATGGCAAGAAGAGGCACAGCCTCAAGAACCTGTACAAACGAAGCTTCGTCGTAGTAGGAGAGGTATCTAGAGTTCTAGAAAAATGGACAAGAGAGGCTTTCGAGTTGGTTTCTGACCATCAGGAATAAGATCCCACTATATACGAGGAGGCTATTGCTGATGTTGATTTAGATCTATGTCATGAAGTAATGAAAGTCGAGATTGAGTCTATGTACTTCAATCAGGTTTGAGATCTTGTAGCATTATCTGAAGGGATAAAACCCATTGGGTGTAAGTGGTTATACAAGAGGAAGAGGGGAGCAGATGGAAAGGTGAAAACCTTCAAAGCTAGGCTTGTGGCAAAAAGGTATACTAAAAAAGAAGGAATAGATTATGATGAAACCTTTTTTCCTGTAGCCATGCTTAAGTCCATCCACATCCTCCTTGCCATTGCAAGTCATTTCGACTATGAGATATGGCAAATGGATGTCAAGACGGCATTTCTTAATGGCCATCTTAACGAAGACGTTTATATGTCCCAACTGAAAGGTTTTATTACTAAAGGCCAGGAACATATAGTTTGCAAGTTTAAGAAGTCCATTTATAGACTTAAGCAGACATCTAGAACATCAAACATTTGTTTTGATGAGACTGTAAAGTCTTACGGTTTCATTCAGAACGAGGATGAACTATGCGTGTACATGAAATTGGAAGGCATAAATGTGGTTTTTCTTGTCCTATATATGGATGACATTCTACTCATTGGGAATAATGTAGGGATATTGTCATCTACTAAGGTTTGGCTGTCTAGTCAATTTAGTATGAAGGACTTGGGAGAAGCTTGTTACATTCTCGGGATTAAGCTTCTTAGAAATAGGAAGCAGAGAATGTTAGGATTATCCTAAACAACATACATTGACAAGATGCTGGCTAAGTTTAGTATGGACTCATGCAAGGGAGCTCTAATCCCTTGTAGATATGTGTTGTCTTTTTATTCTAAGGATTGTCCTAAGTCTTGGGAGGAAAAAGATAGAATGAGTAGAATTCCATACACTTTGGCTGTGGGAAGTCTTATGTACGCCATGTTGTGCACTAGGCCAGATATCTGCTTTACTGTAAGCTTAGTTAGCATATATCAGTTAAACCCTGAGGAGGTTTATTGGCAAGCTATAAAATATATTTTCAAGTGCCTCAATGGTACGAAAGATTATATACTGGTTTATAGGGCTGACGACTTGGTTCCTACTGGATATACAGATTCAGATTTCCAAGCAGATAAGGATGAGAGAAATCCACTAGTGGATATGTCTTCACCTTGTCTGGAGGAGCTGTTTCATGGAGGAATATCAAGCAATCTTGTATTACTGACTCAATCATGGAAGTTGAGTATGTGGTAGTTTCAGAAGCATCCAAGGAAGCAGTTTAGCTTTGGAAGTTTCTTTCAGAACTTGGAGTTATGTCACATATAGACAGACCGATTGTGGCGTATTGCAATAATTCTGGAGCAGTCTTACAATTTAAAGAACCCAGGAATTACAAGAAGGGGAAGCACATCCAGAGAAAATACCACCTGCTCCAGGATTTCATTTAGAGATAGAAAATAGTGGTGAAACAGATAGTCTTAGAGAACAACCAAGCAGATCCCTTCACCAAGTCTTTGGTTGAGAGAGTCTTCAAGAGACAATTAGATGCTATAGGGGTGGCCACCTATGGACTTTCTTAGTATTAGAGTGCAAGTGGGAGATTATTAGAATATATGCCTTCTAGACCAATTTTATTTGATGTAATTATCGAATTTATTAATAAAGAATTTATTCTCAAAATTTGATTGTGAATTTAACATTTTATTTGTGCACGATTTTCGTTTTGAAAAGGACCTATTGTGTTTAAGTAAGTGATCCATGTGAATGGTGGTCTTTCACAATAAGGTATGGATCATGGGTTACTTAACACATAAATGTTTGTTCTTAAGCGATTGATGGGAATGAGAATCTCATCATGTATAGATTATTGTGTTATGAATTCCAAATAGGGAACGGCTTACCTTTAGTCAGTGAATAGTCCACTCCATAGTATGAGCGTATTTCGAATACGTAGAACAGGACCTGTAATAGTGGTTTCTAAAAGTACTATTTAAAAGAAACTCAAACTATTACTGCCACAACGTGGATTAATATTCTACCGCTTGAGTATGAGTTGGTGGTCTGATGAAACTAGAAGCATCTACTTTGATATACTGTAGTTAAGGTTCTGTCGTAGAGCCGATATACTTGTATGTTGAGTATATGTGACTAGTTAGTTAAGACAGACTTGTACAAGGTAACTTCTGCGCTATATCGCCCCTTGTGACTATTCAAATAATCTAATTATCCAATGTCCTAGAGAATATGACTTGGATGTTTACTTTAGGGTAGCTCCATTTGAAAGTGGAAACATTCCATGAGTCGTGGATCATTGGACTAAAGGTCTAAGAATGGTAGATGTCTATTAGAGAGGTGTTAGTATACTCTTCTCCTTTAAATGCACGGCGATGTGTAAAGGGGTATTTTAGTCATTATACCTGTTGGTCAAAGACTTTGCTAATGCAACATTATCCTTGGGGTCAATATTTCCTTATGGTGGTATTAAGAAATATTTAAAATACAAAATATAGTTATTTATATAGTAAGGGTATTTTGGTTATATTTGTAGCTAATGTGATGTTTCTTTTGGTCCCCAGAATGGCCCTTAAGTCCTGACATATTTTGATTAAGGAATTGGTCTTGGTAATTATGGGTTTTATTTTATTTTATTTAAGTAGTCTAATTTATTATTGGACTAGAATAAAATAAAAGTCTTGAAAGAGAGTATATATCTTATCTAGTTTAATTGATTAATTAATTATTCAAGGCACAAGGCCCAGATTGAATAATTAGAAAATTAATCTAGATATAAACTAGATAAAATACTTGATATCTTATATTGGTTTATTTGGGCTTGTTAATCATTATTAGACTGTTTAATGAAGCCTAGAAAATAAATAATTAATATTTATTATTTATGGGTGTTCAAAGCTAAGAATAAATAATTTTATCTGATCCAATGAATAAGACCAAGGGTAAAATAAAAGTCAAATTTAAAAAATTAAATTAATTAATTAAAATAATAAAATAAAATAAAAAATACGGGATGGATCCCGTGTTGTTTTGCGTGAAGGATAACAGAAAGCATAGACTTTCTATTTTCATGCAGTTGTTCCCTCTCTCTCGGGGAATTGATGAAAATGAATGAAATGAAGAGATATGGTTCATGGTTCAGTGAACACAAGAAACCTAGTGGCTCTTCATTGTTCATTTTTCATAGAGAACAAACCCATTTTAGAAACATTCACAGAAGCCAAACGTATCGCAAACCCAAATCTTCAAGCTTTCACCGATAGTGCTACGGGCACTATTTCGAAATATTAAAGGCTTTGCGTGAATGAGACGCAGTCGACGTTTACAAGGACGTGATCCAATAGCTCCAAGCATCCTTGTACTGACATCTACATTAGTGCGAAAAGGGTCATTCCATCACAGAGGTAAATTTTTCGTTTTGTTAGCATGCTTTCAATTTGATGATTTTTGCCATTTTAAACCTTCAATCTACTAAATCTAGGGTTCTAAAATCTCGATCTTTTAGGGTTCTTTGTTTGTAGAAAAAGGTGTTTCTTTGTTACCTTTCTTGATCTCTTTATGTTCTTTTCTTGTGTGATTTGCTTATCTTGAAATCCATCTTCTTGTTAAAGTCTAGAAAAAGCCACTTTTAGATCTGAAAGGACTTCCTCCCTCAAGGTCATATCATCTTTGGTCATCCTTTATTGAGATTTCTTCATCAATGTTAGATCTTTAGCTGTTTAGGGGTAATTTTAATGTTATTATTGAGACATCAGAATATTTAGGTACTTCAGTCCCCAATTATGCTCCAATTTCCAGTCATTCATAAATATGTGTTCTTTGCAAAGTCCTTAGTTTTTAAGCAATCAGTACACTTGGGCAAGAGGAGGTGACAGGCCATGCTGTGAATGACTGGACAGAATATTGTTAAATTCATCTTGGATTTCTTCTATTTATTCGACGAAGGTTGAGCACCTGATTAGTTCTAGATTGGACCACTCGCCTTTGTTGGTTTCATTAGTCTTTGTTGCTACTCTAGTGAGTTCTTTTCCCTTCAAATTTCAAAAAATATGGCTCAGGCATCCAAATTTTCATCAAGTTGTAGCGCAGGAATAGAGCCCTAATATACATGGTAATGGCATGCAAGAATTGCTTGGAAAGCTTCAGCGAGTCGAAAGAATTCTAAGATCTTGGAATCAAGAGGTCTTTGGGAATGAATTTGACAATGTTCAAAAAGCGGAAGACGAAGTCCTTTAGGCAGAAATCAAGTATGTTAACTCGAATTCTTCTTTAAATCAAGAGAAACTACAAGAGCCCAAGGCTCATTTAGACTTTCATCTAAAGAAAGAGGAGGACTTCTAGAGGGATAAATCAAGACTTAAATAGGTGAAAGAGGGAGATTCGAACACTGCTTTCTTTTATTCATTCTGTAAAAAATGCTGAGACAAGCTGATATTCTCTTTTATTTCAGACTCTGCTAGAGTACAGCTAACTCAGCAGTCGGACATCAATGAAGTAGCTGTGGCTTTCTTCTGAGTTACTTGCGATTAGCAATTGGAGTAGCCCTTTGACTACGGATCTTCTTACGCATATTCCAAAATTAATCACTTTGCAAGATAATTTCGTAGTCTTAAAAATTCCTGGCATAGAAAAAGTAAGGAGGTAGTTTTTGGACTTGGTGTAGACAGTGTTGCAGGTCTAGATTGTTTTTCTAGTCATTTTTTCACCTCATGTTGGGATTTGATTGCATAGGATATGGTTAATGCCGTGGGAGATTTCTTTCCTAGTGTTCTTTTTCTGCGAGGGTTCACTAGCACTCTTATTGTATGAATTCCCAAAAGAAAGCCTCCAAATTCTTTTAGGGATTTTAGGCTAATAAGCTTGTGCAATTATTGCAACAAAATTGTCAAAAAAGCTTCCCAGATGGCTAAAGTGTTACCCAAAATCATCTCCCTAAACTAAGCTGGCTTTGTGAAAGGGAGATATTTTATGGATAATATGCTTCTAGCTTATGAGTTGGTTCATTTATTCGATAGAAAGTCCAGAGGTGGCAATATTATTCTCAAGTTAGATATGAATAATGCGTATTTGATCATCTTTCTCAGTCTTCTCTGTTCCAAATCATGTCAAGATTTCGTTTTAATCAGCATATCATTCACCTGGTCACAAACTGCCTCTCTAATTGCAGGGTTTTAGTACTTTTTAATAGCCAATCTACTGGGTATTTCAAATCAACTCAGGGTCTCAGGCAGGGAGATCCTCTTTCCCCTACTTGCATTCTTGCTCAGGAATTATACTCCAGAGAACTAAATCGGCAATTGGATAATGGCACCTTTATTCCTTATAGTGTTCGTCAGGGTTGTCCATACATTTCACACTTGAGCTTTGCAAATGATACTGTTATTTTTACTAACGCCTCAAATGCTACTCTTACAACTATTTCTGATGTGCTACAGGAATACTAAAATTTCTCTGGACAATTCTTGACATTGAGAAGAACTCTTTTATTCTCTCGGACAAGACCTCTTCAATGCTATTGCTCGGGTGCAGTAGAGATTTGGCTTCTCGCAGAAACAACTCCCCTTCACATATTCAGGGTGTCCTCTTTTCCATGGATGAAATAAGTGAGCTCATTTTCATCCAGCACTGGACAAAATACACAACTATACCCAGCATCCAGCACTGGACAAATATTTATCTGATGCTGGTCGCCTGCAATTCATCCAATTGATATTATTTTCTATGCCATTGCATATATTGCATGCTTTAGAGCATCCTATGACAATTATTACTACAATGGAAAAGGCTTTTGCTGATTTCTTTTGGGGTTACTCCCTCTCTGGGAAGAGAAGGCATTAGAAATCTTAGAGGTCTATATGTCAGCCATTGAGTGAGAGTGGGTTAGGGCTTTGCTCCATCTCAGATATAAGTGTAGCTTTTGGCTGGGGGTTATGTTGGAAATATAGGCAAGGGTAGTCACTTTGGTCACAATACTTGAATGCCAAATGCAATCCTAAGAAGCAGCATCTGGTACTATTTGAAGAAATGCAGAATGTGCAGAAAGGGAAAAGCTTTCATATTCCTCATTCAAAAAGTTACTTACAATCTATATAAAAGAGTATTTATACTCCTAATTAATCTGTTACTAACTAAACTCACTCACTATCATAATTTCACTAATCTAACCATAATTACAATGAATTACATCTAACAGAATTACAGCTAATAGAAAGACATGTGTTGGTGCTGATGTGTGAAGGCATGTGCTGCAGCTGAAGAGCATGTGCTGCTGCTGATGTGGTGAAGACATTGGATGATGACTGTGATGACGTCGTAGAAGCATTTGATGTAGAGGATGTGGCAGAAGCAGCTGATGTGGAGGCTGATGTGAAGATGTTAACATCCCCCCTCAATCCAGGACGGGCATCAGCAGTACTGTAAAGATTGATGATAGGCAAGACAGGCAGATTGCGCAAAAACTGTGCTGGAGACAAGGCCTTAGTGAAGATATCATCAAGTTGTGCTGATGAACGACTGGAAGTGGTTTAATGAGACCAGTGACATACTTCTCACGGACAAAATGACAATCAAGCTCTAGATGCTTAGTTCTTTCATGAAAACTGCTATTCTCTGTAATTTGTATAGCTCCTCTATTATCACAAAACAAAGGAGTTGGTAGTGTAGGAGGAAAGTAGAGTTCTGCAAGTAGATATGTTAGCCATTGAACTTCACATGTAACCTGTCTCATAGCTCTATATTCAACTTCTGTAGACCTAAGCGACACTGTGGTTTGTTTCTTTGACTTCCATGAAATCAAGAAATCTCCAAGAAAAACACAAAAACCAATGATAGACTTCCTTGTCTCTTTGCACTCTCCCTATTTTGAATCACTATATGTGGTCAATTTATTGTTTAAAATGGCAGGAAAGAACAATCCTTGGCCAAGAGCAGTTTTAAGATGCCTCAAAATCATATATGCTGCCAACAAATGTCCCTTAGTAGGTTTATCTAAAACCTGAGAAAGCTGTTGCACCCCATAACATATGTCTGGTCGTGTGGCTGCCAGATACAAAAGCTTTCCAATAATCTGTCTAAAAAGATGATTTGAAGGCAATGTTTGAGATCCAACATGTCCCTTGCCAATGTAATCCATAGGTGTAGATATAGGTTTGCTGCCTAGAAAACCAAAATGTGCAAACATCTCTAATGTATATTTTCTTTGGCATAAAGTAATTCCCTTTTCTGTCATAGCTATCTCTATTCTCAGAAAATATCTCAGAAGTCCAAGATCTTTAATAGTGAATTCTTGATCCAATTGTTGTTTAACTCTGTCAATCTCAATGAGATTATTTCTTGCCAAGATCAAATCATCTATATATACAAGTAGGACAGTGATATTGTGATGATGCCTTTTTATGAATAGACTAGGATCACTGGTAGTATTTGTATATCCCTGATGCAATAAAGAAGTACTCAATTTCTGATGCCACTGCCTACTTGCCTGTTTGAGGCCATATAAGGACTTTTGAAGTTTGCAAACTAAGTTAGGTTGAGGAGACTCAAAACCAGGTGGTAGTACCATGTATACTTCTTCAACCAAGTTACCATGCAAGAAAGCATTATTAATAGCCAGTTGATGTAAAAACCAACCTTGTTGTGTTGCTAATGTAAGAACAAGTCTAACTGTAGTTATTCTGACAACTGGAGAAAATGTTTCCAGAAATCTATGCCTGCCTGCTGTGTGTAACCTTTGGCTACTAACTGAGCCTTATACATCTCAATAGTTCCATCTGCTCTATGCATGATCTTAAACACCCATTTGTAGCCAATGGCTATTTTATTTAAAGGTAATTGCACCAAGGTCCAAGTCTAATTTTTCTCAAGTTCTAAAATCTCTGCTTTCATAGCTGTCTTCCACTCCTCTAACTGTATAGCCTCATGAAAATTATCAGGTTCCTTATGTAAAGTCATGTTCATTACATAGGATTTATGTTTAGGGCCAAGATGGTGAAGTGTATACACAGAATGGATAGAATGAGAAGTAGAACATGAAGGTAGAGCACTGCAACATAGTCATTAAGATAGGCAGGTTTATGCTTTTCTCTACTGGATTTCCTTACAATAGGCCCATGATCAGAGTGAGAAGAGTGATCAGGTTGTGAAAGTAGATTCCTAGAATCATTTCCATTCATATGAGAGGAACTGAAGGATGGAATTTCTATGGTAGAATGATCAGAAAATAGAAAAGGATTTTTGATATGATCAGAAGAAGATGCAGAATTTAAAGGATTTTTTGCAGGATCTTTGCCTGAAAGAAAAGATGAATTCATGGAATGTCATATCTCTGGATACAGAAATTTTGTTAGACTACAGATCAAGCAAAATATAACCCTTGCTAAAATGTGAAAAACCAAGATACACTGATGGTTTACCTTTTGGATCAAATTTTAAATGACTTGGTTCAAGATTAGCAGCAAAACAAAGACATCCAAGGACCTTGAGTTGTTCATATTTAGGAACTCTAGAATAAAACATTTCATAGGGACTTTTGTTGTTAAGCAGAGGAGTAGGGGTGAGATTTATAAGGTACGCAACATATTAGATACAAAAACCTCATATCCAATAGGAATATTGGACTGATATTTTAGAGCCCTTCCCACATTTAATAAGTGTTGATACTTTCTTTCTACTATACCATTCTGCTGAGGAGTATAAGGGCAATATTTTTGGTGAATTATCCCTCTAGATTGATAGAATGTAGGCATGAGAAACTCAGCTCCATTATCTGTCCTAATGATCTTAATTTTTTTGCTAAACTGAGTTTCAACATACACATGGAAATCACAGATAAGCTTTTAAATTTCAGTTTTAGACTTCATTAGAAAAATCCAAGTAAATCGAGTATTATCATCAACAATTGTTAAGAAATATTTCTGAGCATGAACAATATTGTGTCTATAGGGACCCCAAATATCAATATGAATCAAATCAAATGGAGAAGTAGAATTTGAAATACTAATAGGAAAACTAAGTCTGTGTTGTTTGGCAATAGGACAAATAGTACAAATGTCTTCTTCAACATTCATTACAATAGAAGTAGAATGTTGAAGTTCTTTGAGAATTCTATGAGGTACATGACCAAGTCTATAATGCCACAGCATTGATTTAGGAAAGGCTAAAGAACAAAGAGTGGAAGAGATTAAAGATGCTGCTGGTTTTGACAGATAGTATAAGCCATGATGAAGTTTAGCTAATCCAATCATCTTCAGCTTGGTAGTATCCTGGATGAAACAACAACCAGTTTGAAAGATTACTTTGTAATTTTGCTGTTCAACTAGCTTAGAAATTGAAACAAGGTTAAAATGAAAACTAGGAACAAGAAGAACATTAGACAATGACAAATGTTCATTTAGTCTAACAGTCCCTTTATGAGTAATTGGTACTGTTTGACCATTAGGTAAACTAATATACATATTTGTCACAGAACAATAGGTATCAAAGAGTTGAAGAGAATTGCAAATATGGTCAGAAGCCCCTGAGTCTAAAATCCAATGTAATGTGGTTGTCTTGAATAAGGTACCTAAACTTTGTTCATTGAACTTAGCAGTGAGAGCAGTAGGTTGACTGGCCACTGAATCAGCATGATTAGCATTTGAGTCTGCATTTTTCTACTACAACAAATCAACTAATTACTGGTATTGAAGTGCTGTTAATCCATACAAACTTTTTGTTATTCCTCCACTGCCTTGTGACTTCAATTGAGCATTTCCTATCTCTGCACAATTAATTGAGCTACCTTGTTGAATATTCATATTCCTCCTTCCTTTATACCCTACTGGATATCCATGTTTCTTATAACATTTTTCTATGGTATGATCATTCAACCCACAATAAGTACAATGCAATGGCTTCTTATTGAACCTTCTAAACTGTCCTCCCACAACATTTGCATATTGAGCAGATTGCATATGTCCTCCTGATGTCTAAATTCCAGATATAGAGGCTTCATTAACAGATTTATACACATTCACACTGCCTGCTCCTAAACCAGAATTAAGACCATTTCTGGCTGCCATAACTGGATAATCCAACGATTGAAAAGAATTTCTAGAATGTGAACTACCTGTACCTCTTTCAGTTTTAATTGCCATAGAAAACACTTGATTTATACCAGGTAAAGGACTCATCAGCAAACCTTGAGATTTCAATGTACTGTAATTATCATTTAGACCTTTTATAAACCGGATCACACAATCTCCTTCAATGTATCGTCTAACATTACTAGATTCATTGCATGTACAACATGGTATAGGTCTTAAATCCAACATCTCATCCCACAAAGACTCCAAATTAGTAAAATATTGAGTTACAGTACAACTACCTTATCTTAGATTGTGTATTTCCTCAATAAGATCTGACAAACGCAGCATATCTTCTTGATTAAATCTCTCATTGAGCTCCTTCCATATTTCTGCAGTAGTTTGATTATACATTGCTGATTTTGCAATTTCTGGTGTGCATGACTTCATTAACCAAGCCATTACTAGATTATTACACTGCTTCCATGGCTTATACATCCTATCGCCTGGAATTGGTGTGGGAACAGATGGATCTATAAAATGTTCTTTGTGTTTTCATGAGAGTGCTATGCGCATCGATCTACTCTAGGTTTGATAATTGTTTGCATCAAGCAAAGGAGTTGCCAATACCAGAGAAGGACAATCACTCGGGTGAATATAGTATGGATTTGGTGCAACATATTTTGCAATTGGAGGAACTGGATTTGCCATGTTTACAATGAAGAAGAACAGTGAAGAAGCACAAAACAAACCGGAGCTCAGTTCATTCGAATAAAAAAAAATCTCTGATACGATGAAGAAATGCAGAATATGCAGAGAGGGAAAAGCTTTCATATTCCTCATTCAAAAAGTTACTTACAATCTATACAAAAGAGTATTTATACTCCTAATTAATCTGTTACTAACTAAACTCACTCACTATCATAATTTCACTAATTAACCATAATTACAATGAATTACAACTAACAGAATTACAGCTAACAGAAATACATGTGCTGTTGCTGATGTGTGAAGGCATGTGCTGCTGATGATGTGGTGAAGACATTGGATGATGACTGTGATGACGTGGTAGAAGCATATGATGTGGAGGCTGATATGAAGGTTTTAACAATTATTAGCTAGTTATTCTTCTTCAAAAACGTGGAGGCGAATGCTTAAAATTCGAGACATTACGGAGGGTAACACTGGTTTTCTTCTTAGAAGTGGTAGCTCTTCCTTTTATTTTGATGACTGGACAGGTTTTGGAAAGCTTTCTAAATGGAACTCTTTAGTGGTACAGGCTGAGCTCACAATTTCTCAATGTTTATCTAATAGCTTTTGGAATGTTCACTCGATAAATCAGTTACTAGATCCGCCGGTGGCTCACAAAGTTTCTACACTGCTTCTTCCTTTAGATGCTCGATCCATTGGTGACACAATGGTATGTAAAACATATGAGGATGGTGCATTCATGACAAAGGTAGCGTGGCAGGCTGCACGGAGAAAAGGTCAGGATAATCGGATCAATGCTAAGGTTGAAAATCTGAAACTGCAACCATCAATTAAGGTGTTTATGTGGGAGTTTCTCAATGGAAGCCTTGTATTGGACTCGCAGCTCAAGAGGATTGGATTCTAGTTCCCTTCTTGCTATTCTTTTTGTATGGCTATTGAGGAAACATCTTCCCATATATTTTTTGAGTGTTCTATCATAAAGATGCTCTGGCAGGCCGCTTCTGCATATCTTCCTAGATGATCGATTGCTGAGTGATGGCATTCATTTATGGAATTGTTTAATTACTGGTGGAGGGGGAAGATTAGTGACCTCTCCATTCTTCGCTATCTTTCTATGGGAGATATGGAAATACTGCAACAAGCGTAGGAATGAAGGCACTAACTTTAACCAGCAAAAGCTTTCCAATGCTATGGCTGTCACATTTTCCTCAAACATGCGAGCTTTTTCTACTACGTATGTACCTAGATTTGATGAGTTATCAAGGTTGTATCCTCTTTTCTGGAAGGCCTCTAAATCTAAGCAAACCCTTGCAATTAAATGGTTGAAGGGTGATCAAAGTGAGATTATTCTTAATATAGATGGTGCATGTAAAGGGAACCCTGGTTTCTCAAGTATTGGGGGGATTTGAGACATGGCAACGGAGATTTTATGCATGCTTTTGCCAAAAATTTTGGCTTCTCAATTGTTTTAATGCTGAACTCTTGGCACTGGTTGAAGGTCTTCGTTAGTGTAGGAGGCTGGGTTGGAGCTTAATTACAGTTCAATCTGATAGTAAGCTCTTGATACAACAATTATAAGGAGCGGGTTTTTTGCGTTGGAAACATCTTCACAACAGACGACTGCTGGAATGGTTTAGAGCATAATTCAACAGTATAAAATTTAAGCATGTCTATAGGGAGGGGAACATGGTAGCAGATCAGTTGACCAATCTCGCAACGGAGCAAGGAACTGATTATATTTTTCCTCATTCATATGTTTTACCAGGCATATTAAGTGCTTGTATTTAATGCATAAAATGCAAGTGCCCTCCAATAAAAAATCCTCTCGTATTGTACGGAGGTCAGGTTGAGGCTCCGTCCTAATGTTTCTTTCTTTTATAAATAAATAAAGATAAACTATTATTATGGTGATTTTAATTAAAATAATAATAATAATAATAAATTTTATCATATGTTGACAATACATACATATTTGTTATTTGGTTCTGCGGATTTTCCTTAATAATTGTTATGAGAAAGCATAAAAATTTTCGTTGTGCAATAGTTTAAATAGTAAAATTGGAAATGAAAGAAAACTATTTAATTGCTATATGGACAGGTGCATGCATTTTACTCTGAATTTGGTTGCCTGCGTGGTCACTGATTCAAATATTAATATGTTTCCAAATTTGCTTTTCACAGCATAAACTGTGAAAATTTTAAATTAACTGAGCAAAATTGACAAATATAGAATTACCTTTAAGTGCTTATCATATTTAGAAATGCATGCACGGTTCACGGTTGGGAGTAGGTACCAATGCATTTGCCTTCCTTTTGGTCTTGCCAGGAAGGCACTGATTTTTCTTTCTATTTCAGCTCAATTCAGCATTCTATATATGTGTATTTGTCTTTGAAACATAGATTCAATCCATCCAAATTTATCTTTGAAAAACCTTTGAGATGGCTCTTCGTAACATTGCGGACTCGGCAGATTCCTCCAACAGTGCTGAACCTGTGAGACTTGAAAACCGGTGTTGAGTACAATTCTTCTTTCTTCCTTTCATTCTGTGTTCTATATTAAGCAGATTTTATTTTCCAAATAGCAGTGTTTTGACTTGCTTGAGCCACACATTGGGACAGACTGCGTTCTAGCCCCAAATCCCGCGTCTATAAGGCGTCCAGAAAGTAGAGTAAGTCCATGACTTCTGTCTTTTTGTGTTTTTCTTTTTTTCACCTTTTCAATCCGGTTTCTCTGTCCAATGACAGTTTTTCGAATCGAAGGATTGCACTGAAGCACCAAATCCTGTGTCTTCAAGCCTACCAGAAATTGAAGTAAGACATCTTGAAAATAAATAAATAAATAAATAAATAAATAAATATATATATATGTGTGTGTGTATAATGTATATGTATATGTTTGTATATATGAACGAAACTAGAAGTTGGGGATTGGATTGGAGAATAAATTACGAAAAAATATATGACAGAAAATAATTATATAACTTTTCATAAAATTTTGAGAGATGAAAGGTAAAATTTAAAAAGATTATAAAAAAAATTTAATTTTCTTTAATGCAAAAGCTGTAGTTTTAAAAACTTTTTGGAGTCGTACGCCACTCCCCCCCCTAGTTATGTCGTGTTATATATATATATATATATATATATATATATATGTATATGTATGTTTGTATATATGTATAAATGTATTAATGTATGTATGTAGAGGATTTTTATGATTTTGCTGGAGTTTAATAACTGCAGATGAAGGAAGCTTTTTTATTCCGAAGAAAATTTCCATTTCTATCTTTTAAGATTTTCCTTGATAAAATTATTCATTTGATGAACTATGTTTGCAATGGCAGCCTTCTGAATCAGCAGTGCAATCAGATCGGAAAGATTGCCATCCGCAGAACACTCCAAATAATTATGAGTCTCCGAAATATGAAGAAAAAAATGCAAGTCTTTCAATTCTTCATTGTGCATTTCTTGAAATTATTTTCTTTAATTTCTATTTAGAAGATGTACGGATTTCTGAAATTTCAGTCACACTAGCTAAATGCTCATTCACTAACACGGGATAATGATTGCAACGGCCACAGGTACATGGAAAACTGAAGAAAAACTCAGTTGTCAAAGAGAAATATTTGAACTTTAAACTTATCCCAATTCGTGAAGCACCTGTCTTGACCTATTGTTTAGACTATGATGTGGTAACATTACGAATATCATTATCTCAATCTCCGAAATAATTTTTTTTAATTTTAAATAGTGAATTAATACACATGGACACTGTCTCTATTTTCATGTAGGTTAATAAACAATGTCCAGAAGACATTACAAAAGGTTGGAGAGTTGAAATTAGGAAACGCCCCAACGGAATCAAAGATTCAGTAAGGCTATTTATAGTTTTTGACCGCTTTCTTAATTTTGTCTGAAATTGTAACTATCCATGTTCAAATTTAATGCTTTTGTTTTCTGTATCTTATGAAGAGATTTTGAGCACTTTTCCTATGGATTTCATCACTTCAACTAATCACAAGAAAATCATGATCTTTTGTATTGCAGCTCCACTATAGGTCTCTAATGAATTTCATGCTATTTTACTTTGTATTTGCAGTTCTACTATCACCCAACCACAAGGCAATTACGATCCTTAGATGAGGTGAAAGAGTATATCAAGCAGAACTATCATCCTCGGAGTTTGCAACAACCAGTGGAAAAATATGAAGGGTTTCAAGTGAGTTGTGTTGATTGTATAATGTGAAAAATTATGATAAACGAAATTCTACCAGTTTATTTAATTTTTAACCTGAGATTGAAAATTTTATTGAACTTGTTTTGCAGACATATCATTTGGTGAAACTACCGAAGAAGAAAAATATAAGTTCTCTAGGTAAACCAAAATCAAAGAAAATGAAAAGCTACCATAATGAAAATGAAGAGAAGCTGAAAATGAAGGCAACTGAAGAATTTCTTGCCGAAGCCTACAAAAACCTCCAGAGTATGGTTGTGCTGCCCACTTCTACCAATGAGAGAACCAACGGACAGGATCTTGAAGCATTCCTTGCTAAGTCTTTCAACAACCTTATCAATGGCACTAACAGCAGAAAAATTCATGGCATTCAATCCCCCTCGTACAGTTCTGAAGGAATAAATGAAGATATGCTGAAAACAATGAGCGAAGTTCTTGAATCTCCTTTAGATTTACCTGAAGATAATTTTTCTGAAGCTAAGTTCAATGAGCAGATGACCATTTTTTCAGATTGTCTTAAGGGAGAAAAGGACAGTGTCCCTCTAAATGAGCAAGTGCAAAAGAAAGAGGAGGCCAATGGAAACAAAAGGTAGAAATGTCAAGGTTTTTTTTTTTTTTTTTTTTGAGGCATCAAATACGTTCACGATAAATTTTGAAACATTTTAATTTTGAGGTATTTTTTCATCCTAAAATTTTCACTCTAAATTTATGTAGGATTGACAGAGAATGAAATTGGTGCGGCTAATGATGTGGAAGGCATTTCTGGAATAACTTGCTTTTAAGAAACTCATATGGCGCGCGATTCTCCCCGTTCTTTTAGAACAGATGATATACTTCATTTCAACTTTGGAGGAATTTATTTGGGATTTTGTTAGAAAACTGGCACGTACTGCAAATAACTATGAAAGCAAACTTGTGACGTGGAGAATTTCCTTTCGAGAATTTTATTCGCATGCCTGCATCAAATCTATCACCTTTAATAGTGTGAAAAGGGATATTTTAATAGTTGAGGGAATAAAATAACCATGCCAAAATTCAGAAGATATATCTATTTGTATATCTTTCAAAAACCTTCCTCTGCATTTTTCCTCTAAGGGAGTGCTCGTCTCCATGGCGTCAGCAATTGCTTGACCACTCAAAATTGATGAAGCAACAGCTAATTTGTCCAGACCAAGTGTAGCAAGAGTGGGTATTGAGGTTGACCTCAATAAGCCTTTCACACGCAGTATTTGGTTGGTGACTGATCACGAAGGCTTCAATCAATCTTGTATTTACGACGATGCACCAGATTATCGTTCTCAATGTTGCAGACTTGGCCATGATTGTTCTAGGGTTGGAAATAAGAATGATCAGGAATCTGCTGGTCAGAGGAAGGGTGATACGAATCCTTAGGGGTCTTTTTCAATTGAATCTCGTGACTTAATTTGATGTGAAATCTAAGAACACAATTGATGATTAAAAAACAAGTATTAATGATGATATTTTTAGAACAAACAATAACCCAAACCAAAGTCTATAATCATAAGACAATAATGGCACCTACAACCTTTGATCTATTCCATCTACCTTTCCAATTCAATACCCCAAAAGCCCCCAGTCCAGCATGGAATTAGTAACCAATGGGATAGAGAGAATTGGAGAATCAATTAGCAGCATAAATAGAACCTAAGAACAACTAAGGATTCAAAATGCTAGCTAAAGCTTTAATTGATCTATCCCTTGATAGTTTAGACACTTGTTCAAGGGCAAGGACTAAAATTCTAAGAAGAAGTCTTGATTTTTTGGGAAGAACCCTAAAGGAATCACCTCACAAGAGAGTTTTGATCTCAAACAAATATCTAAAGTTTTAAAATTCTTTTTTTTTTTTTTTCAAAGTGTTCTAAAGGCCTATATAGGCAACAAAACCTAGCTAATTACAGTGCAATCTCAACCATTCAAAGGCCTTTTAACATGTCTTTTATACCCCTAATACATGGAAAAAATCATGGGAATTAAAGATGAAACAATAGAGCTAAAAAAACAAAACAAGAGAAAGTATGTTGGCTGGCTGAATTGAGGTGGTGCTACTTGTTGTGGACTAGGCGGTGCCACCTCTTCTCTATTTCTTGGATCCACGACAGGCCTACTACTACGTAGTGCTACTTCGTTCAACCTAAGTGGCATTGCTTTCTTACTATTTGCTTTGTATTTTTGCTCCAATCCTTGCACATGTCCATCTCTTTAGATTGCTTTGGTTTATTTTTGTTCTTCCACTTGTATGACCATCAAATTATGCTCTTTAAGGTCTTCAAATATTGTCCAAGGTTGCTCCAACCTCAAATGAGCCTTCATAAATCCTTGAAGATTTACTCAGAACTTTATAGTTAGTGCTCTCGTCATTGGTCCTTCAATGATCACTTAAAAATCTTTACCTTTGATCTCCAATGCATTCCCATGAATTTCCTTGGCTTTCCATATGCATTTGTGTACACAATTGGCTTCTTTGGGACTTCCCTTTTTCAACAATTTTTGGACAATTCTCTTAGCATTTGGGTTGCAATCTTTGTAGTACGAATCCTTGGGGGGTCTTTTTCAATTGATTTTCGTGGCTCAAACAAAGGTAAAATTTAAGGTCAATTTGGATCACCAAATTATGGATTGATTGTGGAAAATTGAAGATGAAATAAATACCGAACTTAAATTCTACAACCCTAGGGCAACAAAGGAAGCTAGAACATTGGTTCTATTGGATTTAGCCTTTCGATTCAATACCTAACAGTCCCAATTTAGCAAGGAAATAGGAACCAATCAGTTAGGAGTCTAACTAGAACTTAGGAACAACTAAGGAACTAAGACCTAACAAGAGCTTTGATTGATCTATTCTTTAATTGTTTAGAGACTTGATTAAAAGTAAGGACTATGATCTTTAGAAGAAGTCTTGATTTTTCAGGGAAGAACCCTAAAGGAATCACCTCACAAAATAGTTTTGATTTGACAAAAATATTCAAAGTTTTAAAGATCTGTATACAATATTTTAAAGGCCTATATATACAGGTTTCATAACATAGCTAATTGAGATGCAATCTTAGCTATTCAAAGGTTTAACATGTCTTTTATATCACTAATACATGGAAAAAATTATGGGAATTAAAGATGAAACAATTGAGCTAAATAGACAAAATAGGGAAAAGTATGTTGGCTGGTCGAAGTGAGGTTGTGCTGCCTACTGTCCACCAGGTGGTGATACGAATCTTTAGGGGTCTTTTCACACTCAGATTCATGGATCAATTGACATGCAAACAAGATCTCAATTGAATCACAAAATAAGGATCAGTAGATAGAAAATTGGTAAAGTAACTATACTTTAATTCAGAGACCTAAAATCCTAGTCAATCTTAGCTACAAGGACCCTAAATCTAGTGAATATAGTCTTCTAATTCAACACCCCAAATTCCAATACATCCAGGAATAAAGAACCAATAGGTATAGTGAATTAGGTAACAGATTAGAGCTGAACAAGAATTAAGGAACAATTCAAGGAACCAAGACCCTAGGAAAAGTTGTAATTGATCTATCCTATAGTGATTATAGACTTGTTCAAAGGATTAAAAACTTAAAAAGAAGTCTTGATTTTCAGGGGAGAACCCTAGAGGAATTACCTCACAAGGGAATTTTATCTCACAAAATTATCCAAAATTCTTTATAAAGAGTTATAATGGCATATTTATAGGCACACTTTCCCAAGATAAGTAAGATGTAATCTTAGCCATTTAAGGGCCTTTTAACATGTCTTTGTAACCCTAATACATAGGGAAAAATGTGCAAAGTATAGAAAAACACAAAACGGACAAGAAATTCAAAAAATTGCAATTGTCTTCATCGAGCTCGATCGTATTAGATATGCTTGCTTGGGAGCAAGAGGTACTACTTGCCCTCTGGATTTCTTGGTTGTTTAGCAGCAACTAACCAGCGTTGCTTGGGCTGAACCAAGTGGCGTGGCCTCCTTTGAGTAGCGCTAGGTGGCGCTGTTCGCTTCATGCCAAGCAGCACTGCTTCTCTTTAGGAATATTTTCTTATTTTGTTGCACTTCATTCCTTGCACTTTTGATATCCAATTCTTTGCCATATGTTTTCTTAAATCTCCATATAGATTGTTGGTTATTTTGAACTCCTTTTTTACTATCCATTTCTTTACAATCCTCTTAGTTTGTAGGTTTTCTTAGCTTGATATTCTCCTTAAAGCTCTTATATTTTGATGTTTCCCAAGAAGCCTTGGAATGTGGCCTAGTTTCTCATCCCCCTTCTTTAGATGAGCTTTAGAGTCTAAGTGGATTCTCATGAGGTGGAGGAACCTTTTCTCTACTTCTTGGGGTTGCTAGAGGCCTACTACCAAGCAATTCTGCAAAGTTTAACCTTAGCGGCCTACTCCTTTTCTATTTTTCTTGTGCTCTAATCCTTGCACAAGTCCATCTCATTAGATTTCTTTGGTTTTCCTTTGTTTTTATGACCATCAAAACATTCTCTTTAAGGTCTTTAAATACCATCTAAAGTTCCTCTAATCTCAAATGAGCCTTCATAAATTCTTGAAGATTTTCATGGAATTTCTTAGCTCATGCTCTCATTATTCTTCCTTGAGTGATCTCTTGAAAATATTATCTTTTGATCTGTAATGTATTCCATGAGTTTGCTTAGCTTTCCTTTTGCATTTATGGAGACAATTGGCTTTTTGAGACTTCTCTTGATCACCCATTTCCTAACAACTCTCTGTGTTTGGCTTAATTATAAGCTTTGTAGGCTTGGGAATATTCTTGAACAGCCTTATATCTTGGTGTTTCCTAAGATGCCATGGAATGAGGCTTGGCTTTCCATCCCTTTTCTTTAGATGAGCCATGGACCTCGAGTAGATTCATATAATTTCTTCCTTCTTTGTGAAGATTCTTCCTAGAATCGTTATCCATATAAGAATTTAAACAAGAGTTTTTATGTGAGGGTAAAACTATAGACTTATTACTCATGACAACCTCATTAGTTATATTCCTAAGAACCTAAGTAGCTACTTTCTTTTTATCTCCTCTCTCTTTCTTTTTCTCACTCTTATTGTGTTCACTCTTCATAAACCATGAAATTAGTCTTATCTTATCTCCATTCTCTTTCTTTTGCTTTCTCTTCTCTTGTGACTTTGCTTGTTTTGGGAACTCTAGTCTTTCTTTTTTCTTCTTTACTCTTTTGCTCTTCTCTTATTCTATATTCTCTCGTGCTCTTGTTTTTCTCTCTCTTGTTGCTCTCTTTTCATTCTTCCTCCATCATAATGTTTCGTTCAGTAAGGACCTCACTAGGGGATAATAGACACAGATTAAATTTTCTTCCATCATTGAGTAAAGAATAAGTATTTTTCCTTCCATTATGAACCACCTCTCTCTCGTATTTAAGTTCTTTCCAACAACAAATGTCTAACAAGTATTGGAAATACATCACATGCCGCTTTATTTTTGTACACACCCATATTAAATTTAACCTTGACTTGTTTGGTTACCTTCACCTCATCGCTATTATTTAATCATTGTAGCTTGTAAGGCTTAGGATGTTTCAAGATTTCCGTTCCTAACTCCTCCACTAATATAGTACTAATCATATTTTTACAACTCCTTCCATCAATAATTATACTACACGGCTTTTGTTTGATATAGCACCTTGAATAAAAATGTTTTCTCTTTGTAGATCTTTTTCTTCTTCAACAACACAAGCACCTATAATATTTCTCGCAAAGCTAATTAATGACTATATTTGTCTAATCACAATCCTATCTTTACTATCAAGTTTATCTTTTTTAAACTCAGCTTCTAAACTCTTACCATAATCTTTCTCACTGGATGATATTTCTGCTTGGCCATTTATGAATACCATCTTCTTGTTTAGACACTCTTAAAAATAATGTCCATAACTTAGATATTTATAGCATTTGATGTCCCTATATCTTGGTGACTTTTCCAAAACTTTTCTCATCTTTTCCCTATCATTCTCTAAGCTTGGTGATTTTATTAAATGTTGGCTCATTCTTCTTGTTTTCGACCTTGTCCTCTTTCTTTTGAGTTTTTTCTTGCCAACTCTTCTTCTCCCCTTTTGTTGATATGAGCTTTATCCTAACTCATGATTGCTTAAGGCATCATTTTCCACTTCATTTATTGCACGAAATTATTCCTCAACAAGAATATCACCAATATGCTCATCATCTTTTTTCTTATTTTCAATCTTTTCCACTAACTTGAGAACTCTTTCTTGTTAATTCTTATTCAATATTCCGAGTTGATGTGAATCTTCTTTCAAAACATGAACATCTGAGGAAGTCTTAGCCTCCCCATTTATTGAACAAGCACAATCCACAATAACCTCTTTATCAACAAGCAATGCTTCTTCTTTATCTTTCTCATTTTTGCAATCTTACTTTCACAACACTAGGTTTGCCCTATTTTCTTCTAACTCTTTGTCATTTCTTTAGCTTAGCAAATTTATAATTTTGTTTTCTACACCTAACTCAATACTTTCTTTCTCTTCTCTAGATGTTATTTACTCCATATGCTCAATGTTTCCTTTTACTTCTTGTAGATACACTTCTTGTTCTAGGACTTGAGTATTCAAGTGCTTAGAGCTTCTCTTGTTCTTTCATTGAAAGAGTCTGATTCTCATCAACTACAATAACTTCTTTGATGTTAATTAATTCTTCTATCTTTTCACTTTCTTGCTCTTTAATATCTTCTTGATTACCATTCTCCTCTTGTTGTTGAATTTTCCCCTTCTCTTCATCTCTTTTTCCCTTTTGAAATTGTAACTCACCTTCTAGTACTTACAGGCTCAAAGGCTCCAACTCTTCTCTCAAAGGAAGTATTTGATTCTCAACATTCTCAACCACTACATCACATTCTTTAGACTCCTTTATTTCAAACTCAGCTCATTGCTTTTCCTCACAATGCATATTAAATAATTTAATGTTTTATCAATTTTATTACAAGAAATCCAAGGACAATCAAGTGTAGTATGGTCATAACTGCTATAAACTCTCACAAGAATTCACATTATTTATCTGCAAACCAACCATTTCCCTTGTTGTATCAACTTAGGACAATTGTTAAAATAATGGCTATATCCCTAATAATTAGATTAATCACAATCTTATCTTCTTCTTAGACCATTCATGAAAAGTTTTGCACTTTATTCTTCTCCCTTTGCTTAATCAGCTTAGGACAATCCTAAGAAGTATGGTCATACATAAAATAATAAGAACATTCTTGAACTTGTCTATTTTTTAAATTATTTTTTGAAAATTTTTGCATTTTATTCATTTCAACCTTCATGACCATGTGTACTATTTCTTGTGAACTTTTATATACAACTCAATAACAATCTTCATTTAATCCACTCAAGAATCAAGCCCTTGTAGCTTGATCATCCTCTAAAATATTGGCCCTCATCATGATTACCTCCAATTCTTTGTAGTAATACACTACACTTTTGGTCTTGTTTGAATATTTGTTGCCATTGGTAGAGTTTATTATAATGATGGTTGGACATAGACCTTCTCCTTATTATATTTTTCAACAATTCCCATGAAGCTATTTTTTGGTCTCCTATTTTCCTTCTTTGTGTTGCCACTTGATCCCACTAAACCAAAGCATATTCGGAAATCTTGAAGTTGCTAACTTCACCTTTATTTGATCACTATATTCATGAAAATCAAAAAGGATTTTCATTTTTCTCTCCCACTCAAAATATATTTGTGTTCTCTCTTTTCTGGGAATGTAGGTACTTTAATCTTTATGTACTTCATCTCTCTTTCCTCATCATCCCTATTTTTTTTTTTTTTTTTTTTTGCTAGCTATTCCTAAAATATGTTTGGAATTCACTTCATCCTCTTGGATTTGGTACTCCATAACCACTCTCAAAAGATTCCTCATCCCAATCACGTAAACTTCCATGTTTCTCATCAAATACCTAATCATTTTTATCAAATTGTCCATTTCCACTCCCAAAAAAATGTCTATCATAATAGTTATTCTTTTTACCTTAAATCTGAAGGATTGACATTCACTGAGCATGCATACGGGTATGAAAATGGAAGAACAAAAACATGAATACCAGAGCATTGGCACAGCATGGTGGGTTGAAAACACACCTGTTGGAGCCTTAAAAACATGAAGAATATGGTTGAATGGCTTAAAGCTCAAGAACAGCCTTCTTCTTCACCATCCAGTGCACTGCATCCATGAACACCAGTGAAGCTTCCGTCCACTGTCTTCCTTTCTTCCTCCGGTGAAAACTTTAATGCTAGGCTTTTTAATTCACGGAATATGACCCAGCCATAATTTCTGTTTGGTGAGTAACGAATATGGGTAGAAGGAAAAGAAAACTTCTTAGAGAAAAAATTGCTTCTCCTTCACTGCCTCGGTTGGTATTTATAGGCAGTGACTTCATGAACCAAACCCAGAAGCCAGAAAACCAAGAGACATAAATGTCCTCTCGGTTGGCTTCCTTTGATTTCAAAATCAAAAGCCAGAAGAGGAAAAGGCATGAGAGAGATAGAGAGAGAGAACCAAGAGTCACCGGGAAAAAGAAAATATTTTTCCTTTTTTCTTTTATTTTATTTTTTCACACAGAAAGCTAAGAGTCATGAAACCAAAAATAATTATTTTGATAAAAATAATATTTCTGAGATTTAATATTGAAATATTATTTACAAAATAAATTTCGGCTTCACCCTAAACTCTTGTAAACGGTGTCCGAAAAAAATCCTATGGTCCAGGCTATTGGGCCAAAATAATATTTATTATTTTTCTTGGACCCGAAAAGCCCAAAATAATAAACATGAATTATTTTCCTTGGGATTAAATAAATAACTCAATAAACAATTAATTAACCCAAATGAACCAAAAAATAATTAAATATTAATTATTTATTTCTTGGAATTTAAATAAATAAATAACCCAATAAATAATTAAGTAATAATTATTTTTTTCTCTAGTTTAAGTCTCGATTAATTTTCTAATTTTTCAAACTAGACCCAAGTCCTGAATAATTAATTAACCAATTAAACCAGATAATAAATTTCTCTCCATTTATTTTATTCCAAACCAATAATAAATTAGACTTCCCGAATAAAATAAAACTCTCTCAACTGAGATCAACTTCTCAACCCAAAAATTAATTAGGACTTACGGGCTATTCTGATGACTAAAAAGACGCATCGCCTTGGCTACTAAAATGACCAAAATACCCCTACTATATAAATAGATGTATTTTGCATTTTAAATATTTCCTAATATCACCATAAGGAAATATTGACACAAAGGACAAGGAGAGTCTTCGACCTACAAGTGAAAAGACTAAAATACCCCTCTACACATCGCCATATATTTAGAGAGGAAGAAGTGTACTAACACCTCTCTAAAGACATCTACCATCCTTAGGCCTCTAGTCCAATGATCTACGACTTTCTGGAGTGTTTCCGCTTTCCAAGGGAGCTACCATAAAGCAAACATCCAAGTCATGTTTCCCAAGGCCTTGGATATTTAGATCATCCGGACAACCACAAGGGGCGATATAGTGTAGAAGCTATCTTGTACAAGTCCGTCTTAACTAACTAGTCACACATACCCAACATACAAGTATATTGGCCCTCCGATAGAACCTCAACTATAGTACATCAAAGTATATGCTTCCAACTTCGCCAGACCACCAACTCATACTCAAGTCATACAGTACTAGTCCACGCTGTAGCGGTAGTAGACTAGGTTTCTATCATATAGTACTGTTTAGAAACTACTACTACAGGTCCTATTCTACGTATTCGAAATATGCTTATGTCATGAATTGAGTGGACTACTCACTGGCTAAAGGTAAGCCATTCCCTATTTGGAATTTATAACATAATAACCTAAATATGACGAGATTCCCATTCTCATCAATCAATTAAGAACAACTATTTATGTGTTTAAATAACCTATGATCCATACCTTACTATGAAAGACCTCCATTTACATGGATCACTTATTTATACACAATGGGTCTGTTCCAAACAAAAATGTACATAAATAAAGAAAATAAATTCACAAACGATTTTCAACAAATAAATTTTTTTATTAACATATTCGATATTTTCATCAGAAAACTAGTCGTAAGAGGGCATATTCTCAACAATCTCCCACTTGCACTCTAAGACTAGGCAAGTCCTTAGATGCCCACCCCAATGGCGTCTAAGTGTCCCTTGAAGACTCTCCCAGCTAATGGCTTGGTGAATGGATCTACTAGATTATTCTCGGAGACAATCTGTACCACCACCACATCCCGTCTCTGGAAATCTCGGATTAGGTGGTACTATCTCACAATATGCATCCCCTCCTTGTGGTTCCAAGGTTCCTTTGAGGTACATAAGAATATGCTTTACAGCTTACCAATGAATCTCCTCAAGGTTTGACTGATATCTGCTAACTAAGCCTACGGCAAAATAGATATCTGGCTTAGTACACAGCATGTTGTACATGAGACTTCTCACAACCGAAGTGTAGGGAATCCTACTCATCCTATCCTTCTTTTCTTGAGACTTAGGACAGTCCCTTGAAAAAGGGACAACCCATATCTGTAAGTATTTAGAGTTCCCTTGCATGAGTCCATGCTGTACTTAGCCAGCATCTTGTCAATGTATGCGACTTAGGATAATCCTAACATTCTCTACTTCCTATTTCTAAGAAGTCTAATACCGAGAATGTAGCTAACTTTTCCCAAATCCTGCATGCTGCATTGACTAGATAGCCAAATCTTTATAGACAACAATGACCCTACATCATTTCTAACGAATAGAATGTCATCCACATACACGACCAGAAAAACCACATTAAACCCCTCAAGATTCTTGTACACGCATGGTTTATCCTCGTTTTGAATAAAACCATATGATTTTACCGTCTCATCAAAACGAATGTTCCATGCTCTCGATGCTTGCTTAAATCCAAAAATGGACTTCTTAAGCCTGCAAACCATATGTTCTTGGCCTTCAGCAGTAAAACATTTCGGTTGGGACATATCGATGTCATTGCTAAGATGGCCATTCAAAAATACCGTCTTGACATCCATTTGCCATATCTCGTAGTCATAATGACATGTGATGGAAAGGAGAATACTGATGGATTTAAGCATGGTCACAGGGGGAAAAGGTTTCCTTATAATCGATTCCTTCTTTCTGAGTATACCCTTTTGCCACAAGCCTAGCTATGAAGGTTTCCACCTTCTCATCTGCTCACCTCTTCTCTTGTACATCCACTTACACCCAATGGGTTTTATCCATTCAGGTGAAGCTACAAGATCCCAAATCTGATTGAAGTACATAGACTCAATCTCGGCTTTCATTACTTCATGCCATAGATTTGCATCGGCATTAGTAATTGCCTCCTCATATCTAGTGGGGTCTTGTTCCTGATGGTCAGAGACCAGCTCAAAAGCTTCTCCATTCCATCTATCTGGAACCATAGACATTCTCCCACTACGATAAGGCACCATTTGTACAGGCACTTGAGGCTATGCCTCTTCTTGTTCCACAATCGAGTCAGAAGAAGTTGCTTCCGAAGATAACTTTTCCTCGAGTTCCAACCAAGTTGAACCTTTCGTGGAAGTACTTTGATCATTCTCTAAGTATCTAGCATTGGTACTAACCAGTACCTTCTACTCCTTATGATGATAAAAGTAACCACCTTTTATTCCTTTTGGATACCCAATAAAATAGTATAATTCTGATCTTGGTTCCAACTTGTCTCCCTTGATTAGTACATAAGCTGGACAACCCCATATTTTGAGATAATTCAGACTTGGCTTACGCCCAGTCCACATCTCATAGGGAGTCCTAGGTACTGACTTGGAAAGCACCAAGTTCAGAATATATGCTGCTGTTTCTAGGGTATATCCCCAAAAAGATACTGGAAGAGTAGCATGAGACATCATGCTTCTGACCATTTTTATTAATGTCATGTTCCTTCTCTCAACTACTCCGTTTTGCTGGGGTGTCCTCGGCGCAAAAAGTTGAGATACTATCCCACGATGTACCATGTAGTCCTTGAATTCACCTAGGAGGTACTCTCCACCAAAATCTGATCGTAAGGTCTTGATTAACTTACCTGTCTGACGCTCCACTTCAACCTTAAACTCTTTGAACTTGTCAAAAGAGTCAGGATTGAGTCTCATCAGGTAAACGTAACCAAACCTTGTGTAATCATCCGTGAAAGTGATGAAGGACTCAAAACCTCCTCTAGCTGGTGTAGACAATGGACCACCCACATCAGTGTGAACAAGACTCAGTACCTCCTTGGCCTTATCCACCTTTGGGATAAAAGACCTTTTGGTCACCTTTCCTATTAGGCAGGATTCACACTGAGGCTAATTCTCCAATCTCCATGAGCCCAAAGGCCCATCATGGATTAGCCTCTGAATCCAGGTTGAGTAGATGTGACCCAACCATAGATGCCAAAAATATAAATCATTGATATCGGTCTTTCTCTTCAAAGATTCAAATTGAGCGTTTTTTGATTGATTATTGATAGGGTTTAAATATAATAGATTTCCATATATGTGCCCAGTACATAACATTTTTCCATCTCTGCTGATAGAAATACCAGAATAGAAATATTCAAAATATCCTTGATTTATAAGTTTTGCAACTAAAATCAAAATCTGATGAAAACCAGGTACATATAAAATATCTATTAAAACAACTTTATTATTACAATAAAAAATAAGATCCAGCTCTCCCACTACAAGGGCTCAGACTTGTGCTCTATTTCCCACGCGTAATCCATGTTCGCCCTACTTGAGTCACTTATCTTTCTAAACCTCCGGGAGGAGGGAGGAGTTACAAATACGATTAGTGGTTCCTAAATCAACAATCCAAGTGGAAGTTGATCTAACCATTGATATAAACTCTAAATAGAGAACATTACATGTGGGATTTTTCTTGGCTTGAAGATCTGCACACTCTTTTTCCAGTGTCCCTTCTTCCCACATATGAAGCGCTTGCCCTTCAGTTTATCTTTGGGCTGGGTCTTGGGCTGGGCTACTACGTTTCCCTTCTCCCTCTTGAACTTTCTGGGCTTAGACCTAGTTCTTGAGGAAGAAGCCTTAGCAATCATGGCCATTGAAAGTGGCTTCACGACTTTCTCTGCCATTTGGAGTTCCTTCATCAACTCAGTCAAACTCATATTTTGCACTGAGTAAAGGAATTCGGTAGAGATTTGAGAACCATGTCCACTTGGCTCTCGGGGTTAATGATAGCCCCTAAGATTTTTGCCTCCTCGAAAACAGCAATATCTTGAGCATATGCTCCATGACTGATGCTCCTTTAGCCATCTTAGAGTTTATTATAGTTCGAAGAGCCTCCTGCCTTGCGGACTGGCTCTTATCCGCGAACATAATGGCCAATGACTAATGTCATACGCAGAAACCATGTGCTCGTGTTTAGACTGGAGCATATTAGACATGGAGGCTAGCATATAGCAACCTGCCATTTCATTAGCCTTTTTCCATACCTTCTCCGCCTCTTGCTCATTGTCGGTGGAACCTTTTCCGATTTCTGGGTAGGTCTCATAAAAGACATACTTATACTCCACGGCTATGAGTATTATGTTCAGGTTCCTCTTTTAGTCAACATAGTTTGGTCCCATTAACTTATTCTTATGGAGAATAACGGCCAAAGGACTAAAAGAACCTCCCACTATTTCCGAAAAATCGAATAATAAAAGAAAGGATTTAATTTGTGAAAATAAATTTGTGCACAGAAATTAATTTGGCTCTTAGGAAAACTGACATAGCTTCTTTGAAAGATTAACAGTTCCTTAAGCTAAGTGTAATAACTACCACAAATTAATTTCCCTTCTAGGTAATGATCTAGAGAATAACTCCATCGTGGGATGGTTCCTCTCTATTTCCTATGGACATTCCTTGCACTATAACCTCCAACGTGGGCTAGCCGATTATAGTACGTGTCCAGGGTTATTAATTACATCATTCCATTAGATCTAGATCCTTGTAGTATCCCCATCCTATACGGGTTCACTCTCAGAGTGACGCGAGGGGACCCACGATCTCTAATAAGGACCGTGATGAAAGCTGTGGGGCCGTTGGAACCCCTCTCCCACTTAGTCTTTTAAAATTTTTTGGAAAAATATCCTTTTGAAATTTCCATTAAGTTTTCCTTTAACTTAAAAAATAAAATATCCAAGTCCATTAAAATCCCAATGTCAAGGATTATATCCTTTGAGAGAATTTATCCATGGACTAATTTTATTTAAGTTAAAACTTAATAATTTCAAAAAATTTTCCAACTAAAATTTTCTCGAGACTTTGGTCTCAACAAAACAATTTTTCTTATGCAAAATAAAATAAAACGGCTCTCTATTTTAACTTACAAAATATCTAAATCCAACATATTTTCTATGCCAAGGATTAAATCCTTTAAGAAAATATCAAATGATTAATTTTTGTTCAAATTAAAATAACCATTTAATTTTTAAAGAAAAATGTTTTCCTTGTATAAATATTCCCAAAGACTTTGATCTTTGAGAAACCGTGCACATAGGTACACAAAATAAATAGCATGTCAGAAAACAATAAATGTTTTCATGCTTTTCTATTTTTAAACCTATGTGCCCAAATAATAGAATAAACACATTAATTAATTATCTTGTTTAATCCTAAATCCTTTACTAATATTTTTCATGAAAATATATTTCAAGAATATAAACTATTGCAAAAATATTAACTTCGCCTGGTATGGGACCTAATTTTTTTTTTAAAAAAATTTTGACTGGCGGTCCACTGCACCGGCCGCACCGGATCCGGGCCCATTTGGCCCGCAGTCCATCGCGGCAACGGTGAACCGCGCGCACTAGATCTCTAGCTGCCATGACCTGTGAAGCCGCCCGCCCGCCTGAGAACCCGTGCCCGAACCGCCCGCTGACTTGAGCTCGATCGCCCGCTGGCATGCGCCACACACGTGCGTAGCCCAACCTGCACCTTGGCTCGTGGAGCACGCCCGCGACCAGATCTCCTCTATTGCTGACCCGCGCTTTCGCCCGATAACCCGCCACTCGACCCGCGCAATTCAATTGCAAATTTGCAATTGAATTTCAACAGGAAACGGCTTGGCTTAGCGGCTCCATCGACATGGCTTGTGACACATGAGCAGTGGAGGCTCGGCTCCAGCAGCGGCTTAGGAACAGTAATCTTCTTCTCCAGAATGATTCTGTGTCCATTTCTTCTGCGTTTTCTCCGCAGTTTCACTTGCAGTGGCTTCTTTGGACATATTTCATTCACAAAACTCATCCAAACCAAAACTACAACCGCCTATACCCATTTAAACTGAGTTTACACGATCAAATCCACTAAACCAAATTTCACAAAATGCTCTGTGAAAATTTGCAAACAACTATTCCCATATCATAAACAGCGAAGGATCACATATTTAAACTCCAAACAATGTTCTTCTCCATTTTTATTAACTAACATGCTCCCTAAGTCAATCAAACTCATGCTCTGGTACTACTTGAAGGATTGACATTCACAGAGCATGCATACGGGTATGAAAATGGAAGAACAAAAACATGAATACCAGAGCATTGGCACAGCATGGTGGGTTAAAAACATACCTGTTGGAGCCTTAAAAACATGAAGAATATGGTTGAATGGCTTGAATCCCAAGAATATCCTTCTTCTTCACCGTCCAGTGCACTGCAACCATGAACACCAGTGAAACTTCCGTCCACTGTCTTCCTTTCTTCCTCCGGTGAAAACTTTAATGCTAGGCTTTTTAATTCACGGAATATGACCCAGCCATAATTTCTGTTTGGTGAGCAACGAATATGGGTAGAAGGAAAAGAAAACTTCTTAGAGAAAAAATTGCTTCTCCTTCACTGCCTCGGTTGGTATTTATAGGCAGTGGCTTCATAAACCAAACCCAGAAGCTAGAAAACCAAGAGACATAAATGTCCTCTTGGTTGGCTTCCTTTGGTTTCAAAACCAAAAGCCAGAAGAGGAAAAGGCACGAGAGAGACAGAGAGAGAGAACTAAGAGTCACCGGGAAAAAGAAAATATTTTTCCTTTTTCCTTTTATTTTATTTTTTCACACAGAAAGCTAAGAGTCATAAAACCAAAAATAATTATTTTGATAAAAATAATATTCCCAGGATTTAATACCCGAATATTATTTACAAAATAAATTTCGGCTTCACCCTAAACTCTTCTAAACTGTGTCTGAAAAAAATCCTATGGTCAATGCTATTGGGCCAAAATAATATTTATTATTTTTCTTGGACCCAAAAAGCCCAAAATAATAAACATTAATTATTTTCCTTGAGATTAAATAAATAACCTAATAAACAATTAATTAACCCAAATGAACCAAAAAATAATTAAATATTAATTATTTATTTCTTGGGATTTAAATAAATAAATAACCCAATAAAAAATTCAGTAATAATTATTTTTTTCTCTAATTTAGTTCCAGTTAATTTTCTAATTATTCAAACTAGACCCATGTCCCAAATAATTAATTAACCAATTAAACTAGATAATAAATTTCTCTCCATTTATTTTATTCCAGTCCAATAATAAATTAGACTTCCTGAATAAAATAAAACTCTCTCAATTGAGATCAACTTCTCAACCCAAAATTAATTAGGACTTACGGGCTATTTCGAGGACTAAAAAGACACATCGTATTGGCTACTAAAATGACCAAAATACCCCTACTATATAAATAGATGTATTTTGCATTTTAAATATTTCCTAATATCACCATAAGAAAATATTGACCCTAAGGACAATGCTGCATTAGCAGAGTCTTCGACCTACAAGTGAAATGACTAAAATACCCTTCTACACATTGCCGTACATTTAGAGAGGAAGAAGTGTACTAATACCTCTCTAAAGACATCTACCATCCTTAGGCCTCTAATCCAATGGTCCATGTCTTTCTGGAGTATTTCCACTTTCCAAGAGAGCTATCATAAAGCAAACATCCAAGTCATGTTTCCCAAGGCCTTAGATATTTAGATCATCCGGACAACCGCAAGGGGCGATATAGTGTAGAAACTATCTTGAACAAGTCCGTCTTAACTAATTAGTCAAACATACCCAACATACAAGTATATTGGCCCTCCGATAGAACCTCAATTATAGTATATCAAAGTATATGCTTCCAACTTTGCCAAACTACCAACTCATACTCAAGTCATAGAGTACTAGTCCATACTATAGCGGTAGTAGACTAGGTTTCTACCATATAGTACTTTTTAGAAACCACTACTATAGGTCCTGTTCTACGTATTCGAAATACGCTTATGTCATGAAGTGAGTGGACTACTCACTGGCTAAAGGTAAGCCGTTCCCCGTTTGGAATTCATAATATAATAACCTAAACATGACGAGATTCCCATTCTCATCAATCAATTAAGAACAACTGTGTATGTGTTTAAATAACCTATGATCCATACCTTACTGTGAATGACCTCCATTCACATGGATCACTTATTTATACACAATGGGTCTATTCCAAACGAAAATGTACATAAATAAAGAAAATAAATTCACAAATGAATTTTGACAAATAAATTATTTTATTAACATATTCGATATTTTCATCAGAAAACTAGTCTTAAGAGGGCATATTCCCAACAAAATCTTCTTAGGACACAAATTCTCATATTCACCATCATATTTTCCATCATTCAACCTCCCATACTTATTTTCGTAGCCCGATCTATTTTCAACATTTCTTCCATATCCACTATTTCTTCACTTAGGCTTCTTATTGCAATCATACCATATACATCGTTCCTCTATTTTGGATTATTTCCAAGAACAATTTGAACCTCTATAAACAATACTGTGTTTTTTTTTAAAATAGACTTGCAAAAATTTGGTTAGATAAAAGAAAGTTTCTCACAATTCACTCCTTTATGTGAATACTCAATAGATGATCACTTAATGCTTGGGTTTATCTCTTTTCTTGTCTTTTGTTAGAATGAGCTCACACTTTTGCCTTTTTTGAAAAAAAACTCAAATCTTCTATGTTTTCTTCCTCCCAAAACCTCTCCAAATACTTAGATAATCAGTCCAACTAAGCAAGATAACTAATCCTCTAAGGATAAATAATTAGTGGCCTTAGTTAGAAGTCAACAAATAAGAGGCAACAAAAGACAAGTATTCAAGTAAAAGTTCATTGAAAGAAAAGATCAACGAAGTCTATGTAGCAAGTAGATAGATAAGAGCAATCAAATGAGTAAGGAATCAACAAGATAAATAGAACCAAGGAAAACAAAGGATACTATGAGTTAAAACCCAAGATGAACAAGTTTAAACCAATTCAAAATTTCACAAGTAGAACAGACTCTAGCTACTTTAGAAAGCTTATCAAATTAGGGAATTCAATTAATAAAATGTATCACTACACCATGGATATAATTAGATGGTCATTACTTCACTTAAGGTAATGATATCACACAAGGAATTTAAAAAGACCAGATAGATTGATCCAAAGATGCAATAATTGCTCCCAAACTATAATTAATTATAACAAAAGAATTTTTTTTGTAGCAACTAGTAGGATATAATCTAATAAATATAAGTTACTAAGAAAGAAAACTGTATAATTTCAATGTACAAAGTATTGGAAGATAAACATTCCCAAGGCATAAGAAAACATATCAAACACTTGAAATGCAAATTTCGTAACTCCAATTATCTCAGAATTTTCAAGCAAATTGAGCTACGATTATCCACAAATCACATAAGATTTTCACCCCCCACAAACATATAATCATAGTAGCATATACATTTCATGAGAAACAAAAATTTTAATGACCATTTTTATACTCAATTTTTATATCTAAAATACTCAATTTTAGCTTCACTTTGTATAGCTTTTATTCTTTATTTTATTTTATTTTTTTTTAGAATAAGTTTTGATAAGAATCAAAACTCATCCAAGATTTGATACCAAGTTTAATATGATTCCTTGAGGGTCTTTTTCAATTGAATCACGGGCTTAATTTAATGTGAAACATAAGAATATAATTGAAAATTAAAGTAGGGATTAATGATGAATTTTTGTAGAACAAACAAAAACCGTAAGATAACAAAGGCACCTAGAAATTTAGTTCTATTGGATCTAGCTGTCCAATTCAATACCCAAAATCTCCAATTCAGCAAAACCAAAGAGATAGAGAGAATTGGGCAATCACTTAGGAGCCAAACTAGAACTTAGGAACAACTAAGGAACCAAGACCCTAATACGAGTTTCAATTGATCCATTCTTTAATTGTTTGGAGATTTGTTCAAAGGTAAGGACAAAAATTCTAAGAAGAAGTCTTGATTTTTCTCAGAAGAACTCTAGAGGAATTATCTTACAAGAGAGTTTTGATCTAACAAAAATATCCAAAGTTTTATAGTTCTTTTTAGACAAAATGTTTTAAATGCCTATATATAAGAAACAAAACCTAGCTAATTGAAATGTAATCTCAGCCATTCAAAGGCCTTTTAACATGTTTTTTATATGCCTAATGCATGGGAAAATCTTGGGAATTAAAGGTGAAATAATTGAGCTAAACAAACAAAATAGGGAAAAATATACTGGTTGGCTAACGTGAGGTAGCAATGCCTACTATGGACCACGCGGTGTTTCCACCTCTATGCTTCTTGGAGCTATTGGAAGACTGTTATTAAGTGGTGGTGCTTGGCTCAACCCAAACAAAACTGTCCCTTGCTATTTTTATTGTATTTTGTGCCCCAATCCTTGCACAAGTCCATCTCCTTGGATTACTTTGGTTTCCCTTTATTCTTCCACCTGTATGACAATTAAATTATGCTCTCGAAGATATTCAAATATTGTTCAAGATTCCTCCAACCTTAAGTGAGCTTGAAAACTCTTAGCTCGTGCTCTCGTCGTTGGTCCCTGGGTGATTACTTGAAAATCTTCTCTTTTGATCTCCAATGCATTCCCATGTGTATCTTGACTTTACATGTACATTTGTGTACACAATTGGCTTATTTTAGACTTTTCTTGATCACCCATTTTTTGACAATTCTCTTAGCATTTGTTAGCTTTGTAGGCTTGGAAATTATTGGTATTATTGTTGGGGATATGCCCTAAATAATTTGTACTTGTTATCTTGTATTTTCACAATAATATGATGCATTTATTTTCATGAATAGTGTATTTCACTTTATTGTCATCAAGTATGTAACTTGATAATAAAATTCTATAACAAGTAGAATGGCTATTCTTAAAATGCCCTTAATCAATTATTATTGATAGAATAATAATATATTAAGATTAGTATATTTTTAACTTGATAGCTATGATTTACTGGTCATGGATATATAGGATATTAAGTCAAAATATAAATAAATGTTAACGAACATTTTATTAGACATACATAATATATGTCTAATAATAGGTACTTCTCTTCTAAAAACTGATAATATATGTCTTTTGACCTAAATTCTTCATTGTTTCCTACTTGGTGGATTTTATATCTTGACATAGTCTTAAGTTATCTTTAATTAGATAATTAAATAAGACTACCGTTGGATATAGAATAAGTCATGGAGAGGAATGTGAATAAAAGTGAAGGCATATGTCCTTTTCATTCTTGAGAGAGATATCTATAGGCCCTTTGATAAGTTAAACTGTTGAAATACATGGTTGTACTCAAATGTGTTAATAAAGAGTTATTAATATCGTTTGTTTGAACAGTTTACTTAGATATCAATAAATAATCGATTAAGCTTTATAAGAATGATATGTTCCATGCCTTATGCTTAATTAGGATATCTTGTGACAACATGATTAAATATCAAATTGAAGTTTGGTTCATAGAGATTACCAATCTTCATTTTAGTCTGGGTAGTTATAATATTTTGCTAGAAACTCCTTATAATTTGTGCACCATACAAATGAGTTTTGGGCACACTACGAATGTTAAATGAATCTACATGGTCACGCATTAAGCGAGCAACTTAGGTTTTTTTTCTTATGACTAGATTTGATATATCTCAAAATGTGTCTAGATTTATCATATCAAGGAATATGTCTAAATTTATCGTACGTAGAAAGATGACTAGGTTCAATTTATCTTAAGGATGTCCATGTTCATTATATCTGAAAAAATATCTAGGTTTCTTGTATCTACCATAGTAGATTAATCAGTAAAGTTCCAAGGTTATCTGAGAATATCATCATATCTTTATCGTATCTTTTATCTTTGATTCGAATAAGATATGGTACAATATGATAGAGGTTGTTGAGCAGAAGACTTTCAATAGTTTTCAGATTCTTCATATTTTAGAATTTGATCATCTGATTAATATAGGATTTTTCTCTACCTTGTTATTGCTCTCAGAACTAAAAAAACACTCCAGAAAAAGAAAAATCCAAAAACCCTAGGCGCTAGCACTCGTAAGGTTTTGACTGTTAAAATGTATACCTAAAATGGATAGCATATTTATGTATTTTAAAAAACTAATAAAATATTTCATTCATTAATGTTTGTTTATTTATATATATATGCACATTAATGTCTAAGTATATTAGTAAGTAATTTATGTGATTGGGTTGTACTTTTACAGTAAAGTTTAGATTTTGGTTTACTAATATATAAACGAAAATAATATTCCTAATCGATTGATGAAGTTGGGCAATTCATCAAGGCATAGATCATTACATTATAGTTTCTAAATGGAGAATGGGTCCACTCACGCCAATAGTGTAAGTGTATTTGGAATACGTAGAACTAGACCACATGATACAAAACTCTCTAAAAGTACAAAAATAAATAAAGATTGGTTTATCGCTATTACTGCACAGACGAGTACCCTAAGACTTGAATATAAGTTGGTAGTCTGGTGAAGTTGAACTTGTGCACTCTGATATATGATGGTGAGGTCTTAATGCAAGGCCAATAACCTTATACATTTGGTGTATAACTCAAGTTAATTAAGACAGACTTATACAATAGAATTTTTATATTTCATTACGTAAAAAAAAATCACTCACTTTGATTATCCAGAATAATCTAAATAATATAGGGCCTTAGAAAAATTGTTGCTAAGTATGTATACTTCTGGATAACTCCCTATGATAAGTGAATACATACTAGAAGTCATGGATTATCAGACTAGTTATCAAAGGATGATAGATGTTATTGAGAAATGTGTTAGTAAATTTTTCTTATTTTAATGATGAGTGTTACGTAGAGGGGTATTTTTTTCATTACACCTATAAGTTGAAGATATTGCACTTGCAATATTATTCTCGGGGTTAATATTTTCATATAGTGATAAGTAAAATATTTTAAATGATCAAATATAACTATTTGTTAGCAGGGGTATTTTGGTAATTTTAGTAGCCAAGAATAATATGTCTTTTGGTCCCTAGAGTAGCTCAATTAACTTTAATAAATATTATTTATTATATGGACTTATTGGGAGAAATTTATATTAGAAGAGATTATTCTAGAAGTCCAATAATTATTTATTTGGACTAGAATAATTTGTTAGGCTAATTTAATTAAATTAGTTTATTAATTACATATTTTGGGCAATTTTATATTGGGTCCAAATGAATCAATTAATTAATAAAAGAGTTATTTAATTAGTCTTGGGCTAATTGAATAAAAATCCTGGCCCACCAGGGTTGTGTTGACAGCTTAGGGAACTTTACAATCCTTAGAAGCCACCACCAGTAAAAGGAAAAAGAAATAGAAGAAAAACGGGTGGCAGTGTTTTTGTTGGAAAAGGAAAAGGAAATATGGGTAGCTTTCTGTAAGGCTTCACATATGTGTCTTATTGGGGTTGACTGAATCATATAGTGCATAGTTTTTTAGGTTTTCCAAAGAAAATGAAGCCACCATTTTTCTTGTTTTTCTTCCTTCGTTTTCCTCAACGTTTAGCTCTTCCATTTTTTTTCCAATTCTTTTTCACCCTAATTCTACTTTCATTGGTAGAAGTCCATTGCGGTTTGAGATACTATGGTAGGTCAAGAGCTAGCAAATGTAGTACGTGTTTGACACGAAGAAGTTGACGACTAACTGGTATTCCCACGGAACATATCATCGTTCCAACCGAGGAAGCTTTGTCGAGTTCGAATCTGGCTCCGGTTATTTAAGTTAAATTCCCTAAAAGTCAGTATTCCTAGACTTTGGCTTAGAAAAAAATTTAAATTGTTATTTTTCGTGGCATTTTTATTTTTCCACGATCCTTTAAGTGGTGTAGAGCTATGGTTATAATCTAGGAGTATGTTTACGGTTAATAACTGGAAAGACGATTCTTTTTCCTAATAAAAATTCAACCTTTGTGATTGTATGGATCTCTCATGATTTTGATATTGGTAGATATTGTGTACGTCTCACGCGTGGAGATATAGGCTTTTGTAATTTATTGTTAATCGCTTTTTCATAGAATTCGTGTACGCTTCATTTTGAAAGGCATAGGCAATTGATATTGTATTTCAATTTTATGTATGAATTTTTGTAACAAAAATTAGTGCCTAATCAATATTGGAATCCCCTGGAAAGAATGGAAGAAATTTGGAACAAAAGAAGAAAAAACCTCCAGGGAACAAACGTTGATTAGCTTGTTAAACCCGGTCACTGACTCAACAAACAAGCCATGACCGGCTTACTGAAGTCAGCCATGGCTTTGTGAGACAAAAAAAAAAAAAAAAAAAATGGAGAAGCTGACCACAGCTTGAAGAAACAACACGCATCAAGGCAACCCTAGCTTGGAAGAAAGGCAGTGACCGGTTTAGATATTTGTGAGAGGAAGCCGGTCAATGGCTTGCTCAAGCCAGGGAGTAGCTACAAGGAAGAAGAACTGGTTTTGTCGATTTTGGTCAGTTCAGGTCAATTTTCTTAGTGCTATACGGTCTAGTTGCTTCTAAGATGTGTTCCCAGAAATTTCTCTCCTTATTTCCTTGTAAATTTTCTTTTCTTTTGGGGTCCCATATTACATGAGGTTATTTTCTTGCAATGGTTTTTTTATTGTGATAAAATATTTTGTATAAAAATAGTTAGTAAAGGAGGAACCACCTTAAGATTAAACGAGCTTTTTTTTTTTTAATTTTGTTATTATGATGTTTACTTAATTATTTTATCACTTAAAAATTAAATGATGGAAATAGCATGCAAAAACTTTATTTTTGGAGGCACGACTATTTTATTTAATTTTATGATCAAATGCATAAAGGTTTTTGAGAAATTAATTTTTTCTCTAGATTAAACATTTAAGGAAAACGTTCTTTTTTTTTTTAAATTAGAACTAAGGAATTTAAAATAAAATTCGTGCGTTATTCTTCCAAAAGGTTTTATTCTTGATATGGAGATATTTTGAATTTAAGTATTTTAAATTTAGTTCCTAGAAAATGGTTTTAACTTAAGTAGTGAAAATAAAATTTCATAGTTTATTTTCTTAAAGGGTTTTATTCTTGACATAGAGAATAATGGTTAAAATTTTTAGATTTCACTAAAGTTAATGAGAGCTAAATATTTATTTTAAAACATTTTTCTTAAAAACCTATTTTTCTCAAAAGATTAAATGGGAGAGGAGTTCCAATGGTCTCACAGCTTCCATTACAGATTCCTATTAGAGATTGTGATTATCCTCGTGTCATTTTAAGCATGATCCCTTATATGATGGATTTTCATGAGAATTTAGAACTAACAGAAGAATTATAATTAATATGTAGGATTAGCATTGGCCAGTGGGCTGGGCTCGGCCGAACCGGCACTGTTCACCGGGCCGGTCCAGGCCAGGGGTAGAAATCCCTGGCCCGCTACGGGTCGGCCCACCTGGCCTCGCAACTCTGCGAGTCGGCCCGCATGAGAGAGTTGTTACCCAACGGCTCTCTCATTTTTTTTTTTACATTTCAGCCCCTTAAACGGCTGATTTTTTTTTTTACATTTTAGTCCCTAACGGTTATATTCTCCATTCTAACCCCCAAAACTATATAAACACTCCTCGAGTCAACCTAAAACTCATGAAACACTCTCCAATTCTCTTAAACTCTCTCCAATTCTCTCAAACTCTCTTATTTTCATTCATCTTTCTCTCATAATCCTCAAATATCTTCATTTCCTCTACAAAAGGTATTAGAATATAATTTATTTTTATGTTATACTTTTTCAATTCTTCAAAAAAGTCTTCATATTTTAGAAGATTGTTGAGTGGCGGAATAGTGGATACAAGAAGTAAAACTCCACAAAGTATTGTTATTCTTAGTTATCAACTAGTTAGTATTTCTTAATCTTACATTCTTATTTTTTCGCTTTATTAATTGTTTATTTGTTTTAGTTATTTGTTTAATTTTTAAGTTAATTTTTTTTATATTTTTCAATTCTCTTATTTCATTATTTGTTAATAATTTATTTTATTTTTTTTTGAACTTTTATTTGAATTTTGATTGCTTGATTTTTTTAGAAATAATGGATCCAAATCAATATTATCATTTTTCTTCATCACAATCATCTGCACATTTTTATTTTAATATAGATCCAGTCTTGAATTTAATAAATAATGAATATGAAGGCCCTAGTAGGCCTATGCTTAGCGTTAGTGTTTCACAATCACAACTAACTCCAACTATTAATCCTAATGAATCTAATATAGATGAGGATAATGTTGAAATAGTGGATGTTATAACTAAAGCAAAAACATCTATGGTTTGGAATCTTTTTGAAAAGGATAATAATAATGATAGGGTAATAATATTATTGACACCTGGGCTGGCCTGCACAGTTTTGGGCCGTATCGGGCTGGGCCCGAGAACCGGCCTGCGTGTTGTGCGGGCCGGTCCCAGAGGAGGGCGGGCCGGTCCGAGACGGTCCCTAGGCCAAAAGCCTTGGGACCGGCATAGCCCGGGCCGCAGGTCGGGTCGCGGGCTTGTTCTTTTTTTTTTCTCCTACTTAATTCGATTAAAAATTTTGGTATTCAACTGTTTTGCAATTTTTTTATTATTACTTAAATAACATAATTTTTTAAAATTATAAAAAAGCCACATTGAAGTGGTGGAGGGTTTGGCCTGGACCCGTACCTGTTTTATTAATTAATAAAATAAAGATTACATAAGAGAGGAACTTGATGCCTAAACCTTTTAAAAATATTACAATAATTAAAATTTAAAAATAGAATAAATATTCTAAAAATAAAATTAAATACATAATATTACTTATCCTAAATTCCTAATTGCAAGAATACTAAACTAACTACTTGATTCACCCAATTCATCATCTGAGTCATCATCAATAATCCACGAATTAGCTATTTTATCTTCGGTTGCAAACCAACTACTACAACACATTAACATCTCCAAAGTTTGAGGAGCCAATCGAGATCTTCCTTCATCGATTGTTTAAGCGTTCTCACTAAAGGCGCTTTCCGATGGCACTGTGGAGATTGGTTGTGTGAAAAGATCACGTGCCATTTTAGATAAAATGGGATATTGACTTACATGAGTCTTCCACCAACCACAAATACCATAATGTTGATCTTCATTTTCTACCAAAGGCTGCATCTCATAAATTGCCATCTCATTGTAGGTGGTAGACGATTTTTTTTTTTTTTTACGTTTCATAATATCCCATGGATTAAATACTGATAAAATTGAAGAGGTAGATTTTCGTGGAGGTTGAAAGTGATTGCTAAATGATGATCAAACTTGCCAACTTAAACTAGGAGAACCAGAACAAGAAGACTTAAACTCATACAAATTATACATATCAGATAAAGCTTTAGCCGTTTAATCTCTTTTATCTTTTATCATACATTGCCTAAGTGTTTGAGATTCATCAAAATCTAATGTTTCATATAAATATTCAATAATACTATGAAATCCAACCGTTTTCACTCGAGGATCCATACACAATGCCATACAATATAAAATAAGAAATCTTCATAATATTTTTTATATTTTTCAAACATACTTCTCATAAAATAAACATATTGGGGATGATCCATATACTCACAAAAAATATGTGCCATCGTAGCAAGTGTTGGAAGAATATGATAAGTAGTGAGATAATAAGATCCCAATAAAAGTTCAGTAGCTTCTTTGAAAGTAAATAAAAATGTTGAAAGTGCAGTACAATTTTCAAAATGAGTTTTACTTAGTGGAGGTTAAAAATTATTACTATTACAAAATTCAATAAGTTGGTTTTGAAAAGGTATAACACTTTTAAACATATCTAAAGTTGAGTTCCATCTAGTTTTATAATCTAATCTAAATTTTTTAAAAGATACTCCTTGTTCTCGGCATAATGCCTTAAAATTTTGTTGCCTAGTTGGGGAGGTTTTAATAAATAAAACAACATTTCTATAATTAGAAATGTAATTAGAAATGTTGATGATATTGTTAATATAGTTAGAAATGTTATTTTATTTATTAAAACATCCCCAACTAGGCAACAAAATTTTAAGGCATTGTGTTGATAACAAGGAGTATCTTTTAAAAAATTTAGATTAGATTGTAAAACTAGATGGAACTCAACTTTAGATATGTTTGAAAGTGTTATACCTTTTCAAAACCAATTTATTAAATTTTGTAATATTAATAATTTTCAACCTCTACTAACTTAAACTCATTTTGAAAATTGTATTGCACTTTCAACATTTTTATTTACTTTCAAAGAAGCCACTGAACTTTTATCAAGATCTTATTATCCCACTAGTTATCATATTCTTCCAACACTTGCTCAGGTAACACATATTTTTTGTGAGTATATAGATCATCCCCAATATGGTTATTTTATGAGAAGTATGTTTGAAAAATATAAAAAATATTATGAAGATATTCTTATTTTATATTGTATGGCATTGTGTATGGATCCTCAAGTAAAAATGCCTAGATTTCATAGTATTGTTAAATATTTATATAAAACATTATATTTTGATGAATCTCAAACACTTAGGCAATGTATGATAAAAGATATAAAAGATAAAACGGTCAAAGCTCTATCAGACATGTATAATTTGTATGAGTTTGAGTCTTCTTGTTCTGGTTCTCTTAGTTTACGTAGGCAAGCTTCATCATCATCTAGCAGTCACTTTCAAGCACCACGAAAATCTACCTCTTCAATTTCATCAGTATTTAATCTATGGGGTATTATGAAGCGTCCAAAAAGATCATCTACCACCTACAACGAGATGACAATTTATGAGATGCAGCCCTTGGTAGAAAATGAGGATTAACATTTTGATATTTGTGGTTGGTAAAAAGCTCATGTAAGTCAATACCCCATTTTTATCTAAAATGGCACGTGGTCTTTTGACACCACCAGTTTTCACAGTGCTATTGGAAAGCGTCTTTAGTGAGAGAGCTCGAACAATCGATGAAAGAAGATCTTGATTGGCTTCTCAAACTTTGGAGATGTTAATGTGTTGTAGTAGTTGGTTCGCAACCGAAGATAAGACGGCTAATTCGTAGATTATTGATGATGACTCAGATGATCAATGGGATGAGCTAAGTAGTTAGTTTAGTTTTCTTGTAATTAGGAACTTAGGATAAGTAATATTATGTATTTAATTTTATTTTTAGGATATTTATTCTATTTTTAAATTTTGATCATTGTAATATTTTTAAGAGGTTTAGGCATCAAGTCTCTCTCTTATGTAATCTTTATTTTATTAATTAATAAAACAGGTAGGGGTCTAAGCCAAACCCCCACCACTTCAAGGTGGTTTTTTATAATTTTAAAAAATCGTGTTATTTAAGTAATAATAAAAAAATTACAAAACAGTTGAACATTAAAATTTTTAATTGAATTAAGTAGGAAAAAAAAAAGAGAATAAACCTACAGGCCAGGTTCGTGCCAGGCCCAGGGACCGGCCCACACCCCGGCGGGGCGGTCCTCGGGCTCGGCCCGACACGGGCCGAAACCGTGCGGGCCGGCCTAGGTGTTAATGCTATGTAGGATATTTGTTAGTGTCGACCAACCTATTGTTGGAGGCATTTATACTAGATTATCTGTAGGTAGTAAGAGTAGTAGCCATTCTATCGATGGAACTATTTTTGGATCATTACCTATTAAGGAAGTTTAATTTGTAATGGTTATACACTTAACTTAGAAAATTATTAACCTTCTTACGAAGCTTTGTCAATTTTTCTAAAAGCCAATTTTTTCATATTTTTTATAATAGCTTTAATAGGTTAACCATATCATAGAAATAATATGATGTTTAAATGTGCATTTTATATGATTTTTCAAAATAAAAAAATTTTTGAATGAAGTTTTTTTGTTTCAATCAACAGAAATGTCTTCTTTCAGTCATTTGTCCAATATTCTCAAAGAGCATAAGTTAACTGGACCTAATTACATGGACTGGAAAAGGAATTTGAATATAGTACTCACTGTAGAAGAGTACAAGTATATTTTGACCGACTGCAATCCTGAAATTAGGGAAGATTCTATAGACTAGGATTGTGAGGGTGAAAGGGTATGGAAGAAAGCCAATGAAATGACACATTGCTATATGTTGGCTTCCATCTCCAATGTTCTTTAGTCTAAGTATGAGAACAAGCCTACTACATATGATATTGATATATCATTGTGCACTATGTTTGCTGACAAGAGCTGGCCAACAAGGGAGGAAGCTCTTAAAGTAATCAGGAACACTAGGATGGCTGGGGGCATCAGTTTTCGAGCATATGCTCAAGATGATTGCTCACTTTGAGGAGGCCAAGGTCCAAGGGGTAATGATATATCCTGAGAGCTAAATTGATATGGTTCTTGAGACTTTATCAGATTCGTAATCTCAATTCAAGTTAAAGTATAACCTGAACAAGTTGAATATGTCTTTGACCGAGTTAGTAAAAGAACTCTAGGCTGTTCAAAAAATCATGAAGCTTGTGACAAAATTTTTGGTTACTCGTTCTAGTTCATCTTCTACAATTAGGGCCCAACCTAAGAATTTCAAAAAGAAGAAGGCCCAAAATGATACATGGGCTTAGCCTAAGGGATCCAAACCTGGTCCATCCAAGCCCAATGTGTAACACCCCACCTTTTTACTTTTGATTAGCTATTACTTGTAATAGAATAAGAATTTGTATCAATGTCCAGAACAAAAGTTGATCGGTATAATGAGACAAACATTTTAGTATAATAACATTTTGTCGGGACCTGGATGAAATTATTGTATTTGTTCTACCCGCACCCTAAATCTTTGGAAGGCTATTATTATTAATAAAATAAGAATTTGAGGGTACACTGAAAAGAGAAATTGATCAGTGCGATGAAGTGCACGTTTTGGTGTGAATTATGTTATTCGGGGGTATCGAGGACATTTTCTTCATTTTGATCACGCACGAGACTTTGACCGTGAATTTGACCCAATAGAGAGGGAATTGAAGAATTTAAGTGTTACCAATGGATTCAGTGAAATTTTTAGAGTTGAGTGGTGAAATAAACTATTTTTCCATTCCGAACCCGATTTTGGTTACTTCTAAAGAAAATAGGAAAATGCGGTTGAAAAATGGGACATGTGGCTTCTTGTGATTGGTGGGTAAGGACAAGTGTCAAATAATAAGAGGATGCATGGAATATTCATGTATAAAAAGGTTGGTAAAGAAATTTTATAAAATAAAAAGAAAATAGGTGAAAACAAATGAAATTTGGACAAGTGTAAAGTAGCCGCCAAACAATTAATGAAATGAAATGCAATTGGTCCTCAATTTTGACCAATTTGAGGCGGTGAGAAGGCTGGAAACTGGCAGCCACAATAAGAAGAAGAGAAGAGAAAAGAAGGAGAGAAAATGAGAACGAAAAAGTTGAGAAAATCAAGGAAAAATTGGAAAAAAGAGAGAAAATATTGTTCTTGAGAAGTTGGAGGTTCTTGGAGGAAATTCATGCTAGAACACCTCATACACAAGGTAAAATCCTATGCTTCAATAATTGAAGTTGTAGATTTCATCATGGTGATCGTTTTGATATGAATTATAACATGAAAACATGAGATTTGTGATCATTAAAATGATTATTGTGAGACTTTGTGTGTGCAAATGTGTGTACCGGTTGGATAAAGGATTTACAAGCTATATTTTGTATAGTAAATAAGGGTATTTGAATGGTGATTTAAAGGGCTGTTTATGATTGCGAAGAAAGGTGGTAGAATTGGGATAAAAACGTGGTTAAACCTTAAAGAAATAGATTATGATTGTTTTTTAACGTTGATGTTAATTATATGTTATTTGCAAAAGAACTTAGTGGCTTTCTTAAACCTAAAAACCTGAAGAATTTAGGTTTTTTGAAGGGAAATTAAGTGGAATAAGGGTTATATAGGTGTTATAAATCAAGAAGCAAGAGTACGAGAAGCAGTTTTGTGAAAATGGATTAAAAACCAGAAAACTACTGGGGCTGTTTTTGCCCTGTAACGAGTCATAAGAACTAGGAGACAAAAAATGAATTACACAGAATTAAATTTAAGAGTCTTATGGTCGTATTGGTATATCATAGAGCCAAATCGGAGTTGTGGATTGAAAGTTATGTCCAAAACAAAATCATATGTTAAAACAGCAAAATTTCAGAATTTTGTTTAGAAAATGGATGAACTTAAGGATGATTAATTGTGTGATCTATGAAATAATTGGGAAATATGAAGTGAATCCCTTTTATATGAAGGAAAAAAGGATGTGGAAAAAAGAAAACGAAAGAATCGAATAAACAACGGAAAAACGACGTGAATGAAAGTCGAACATTTTCCTTAATTGTTGGCTAAACATCGGTTGGATGTTGGCTACCCGTCGGGCACGTCGGTTAACCGTTTACTATTTTTTGACTAAACACGAATTGATCCGAAAATGATATTTGGTGTAGGTTTGTCAATAAATGGCTAACAAAACGTTGGAAATGGTAACAACATTGATTAAACGGCCGTAAATGGAATGAGTTATTTAGGACACGAGGTGAGTCCCTTTTGATTTCTAAAACCTTTTGACAACTACTGTACTTCACTTTTCCATGGAATGTTATGTTTTATACCGTTTTGAAAATCGCTGAATATGTTTATGGTTTATCTGAGGAAGATTTATTTTATACCATTTTGGGCTTGAATGAACTTCATAAAGCATGAATTTTGTGAATTTAGTCCTTTGGGATTAAATACTTAGGATTTTTGAAAAATGGTGATTTTCGTAATCGAGTATTCATAAATTAACTAGAATGCTCTTATTGGAACATTTTATGGAAATGTGTTTGGAAACTTTTAATTTAATCCTCTTCTGGGATTAGAATTCTAGATTTCTTCAAATGAGTTCCTTTTGGAATTAGGTATTTAGAAAATGATCTAAATTTTCTTATTGGAATGTATTATGGAAACCTTTGGAATCGGGTATTTGGTAAATGACCGAAATATTCTTATTGAAACTTTTGTGAACACTTTTCAAATCGGGTAAGAGTAAAATGACCTGAATATCCTCGGAAAGTCTTTTTGAAATCAAGTATGAGTAAAATAACCCGAATACCCTTGGAAATGACCTCTATGATTGAGTACAGGGAAAATGACCTGAATACTCCTGGAAACATGTTTTCATGTATGAAATGAACTCTTTAACCTGTTTTAACACGATTTTGGAAAATAATCTCTCTTGATGAGATTGACTTTTGGAAAATGACTTTTGATCCTTGAAATTATTTTATTTACCTGATGCACCTATGGAATGACTTGATTGGCCCTGCGGAGCCTATGTGAATGATGATCTGACTATTCTAGAAAGTGTTATTTTGCCCCAAAAATATTTTGATTGAAAATCCTACGGGATCAGATAACTTTTTGGTCTGACCAGTGAGAAGGGGTTGTTAGTGGTGACATTAAGTATTTAGCGAGGATTTTGATCTTTGTACTAGCCTACGTTAGAGTTAGACAACCCTAGTAACTTGGCCTAGTTCAAGGGTTTGTCTTACTCTGAACAGGGCGATAGGACATTGAGACGAGTCATCCTGGCTATCCGTCTAAAGCCTGGCAATTGTCGTGCCTTGTGTGCATTTTGTGATTTGGGTTGTTCATGGGCTGGGTTGGACACGTGGCATTGTTTGAACCCCTTGCTGCCTCGATGGTGATTGATGTTAGGATTGGGACCCCTGGCTTACGGTAGCAAGTAAAAGATTGTGTGTTGTGTGCATTGTTGATTATAGTACGCTACGGTGTACTAATTTTGGCAACGCACGGATTGAGTTCTGGGGTGGTAGTCTCAATACAATGATACGTGGTACCAAAGGCAAGGACTATGGTACTTGTATACAGGCCGACCTTCTATGGGAGAAGTGCTTGTATTTTGGAAACTGGGTCAACGATTTGAAATATGAAATACTATTTTTTGAAAATGATTGAGTTTTAAATAAACTCTTCTCCATAGAGTGTTTTGAAAATTGTTTCCAGTAGGAATGAAACAATATGCTATTTCACAAAACTTTTGCGCTCTCTGTTCTTTTTTAAAGCATTAGCACACACGGGACTCACTGGGTGATTCATCATTCACACGTGTCTTTTGTCTTACTCTTTTATAGGATCCAGAGCTGAGCGGACTTATAGATAGATGGACAATATTACAGAGTCAGCAGTATAGGCCTGGACGGCTTTTCTTTTGATCATTTACTTTGTTCTGTCGTATATAGAGGTAGCATGTATGAGATTCTCTGATATATGTTAATGCGTGGCCATCAATATGGTATATTGTTGAGTTTGGACCTTATATATGTATATTTACTCTATTGTTTTCATTATAAAGACCCCTTGTTCTGGAGACTGGACGGGGTGACACACGGTGTTGGTATACTTCTATTGTTGTCTTTAATAGGGGTGTTACAATTGTTATCATAGCTTAGTTTTATAGAACTATTGTATCATCATTGAAATTGATAGAAATCTTTTATTGTGTAGGTATGGTGGATATGGGTGATAAAGGCAAGTGTCCAATGAATGAGCGCATTAATGAAGGGAAGAAAGAGATAGGTGAAAGCTCTGGTGTGAAGAAATCTGGAAAAATTAGAAAGATCTACTGAGCGGGTTTGTTGGGATATTTTCTTATGATAGGACCTGGTCCTGGCTGCTGTCATGCACCCCGTCTCGCCGGGAGTAGGTTTGACCCAGCAGTACCCGTCGTTCTCCGTTTGCGAAAGATCTTAGTATGGAGGGGACATTATCGCCACATGAGGAGGAGGGTGGCAATTCTAATGAGATTGATGGTGGTGTTTAGCCATACCATCAGGATGAAAATGATAAGGAGGACAGTATTCCCGATGGTGCAGTACTATCTGAGGATGATGAGGAGGTATACGGTGGGGATGTACCGGGAGTACTTGAGGAGGATATGCTAGATTTGGAGGTTGTTGATGCAGGAAAGGATCTGGGGGTGCCTGTGATTGAGGAGCCTGAGGAGTATTTAGAGATAGACCCCGAGTTATTGGCTTGGTTGCACCCAAATGTGGAGGGAGATAAGGAGGTTGATGCAACGGAGTCTTAAATAGTTTCTACTAATTCAGGACCTCCCACATCAAACAACGATGATGATGAGTGAGGGAATAAGAGCAGATATATATATATATGTAGTATGACATGTATAGTTTGGCCAGTGTATATGATTGTGTGATCGACATACAAATTTTGTACTAACTTTGTGATAAATGAGAATGAATATGTGTTCTGTTTTGCTATATGCATTGTGCCTATTTTTATGATTGCTTTTGAGCTGTGTTACATTGTTATATCGGTAAAATCTTATGAGCTCTACAGATTCCTCCTAAACGAACCTTCGGACGATCATTGCAGGTTATTCGAAACAACCCTGAGCCAATGGTGGAGGAACCACAGGTGGAAGGTTCCCACCTTACAACATTGGATCACCTCATGTTTCAAACCTTTCAAAAAATGGCTGATACTATCCAACAGCTGACTGAGATTGCCACTAGAATAAACGAGAATACTAGGGTAAATGAGGGTACGAGTAGGGAACGCCAACCAAGTGAAGTCGAATTGAATTGAGCCATTGAGCTCTTTTTGAAATTTCACCCTCCACAATTCCAAGGGCGACCTGATTTAGAACATGAGGCAGAAAGTTAGATTGAACAGATGGAAAAGATTTTTGTAGCCCTGAATTATTCGGAGCAAAGGATGGTACATCTTGCTACATTCTAGTTGAAAGGACTTGCCCAAGATTGATAGGTAAGGGAAAAGAATCAACGAGAATGGGAGTGGACAAATTTCAAGACTAGTTTTAAGAAGGAGTTTATTCCCATTTGGGTGATAAAAAGGAAAGAGGATGAATATCAAGCCTTTTGGCAAGGAAGCCGTACGGTGGGGCAATATGCTGTTGAGTTTACTAGACTATCAAAATATTGTCCACTTTTAGTCCATTTAGAATTAGATAGGGTTAGATGTTTTATGAACGGTTTACGACCATAGCTGAGAAGAGTATTAGCAAGTATGGATCCTAGCAGTTAACAACATTGCAGTGGAGATGGCCTCTAGGATAGAAATAGTTGATACTGAATAGGTAGGCGAGAAGAATAGAGGCAAATTTCAGGGCATGAATTAGAAGAGACCTGGAGGGTCTCGATAGCAGAAGAAAGGGAAGATGCAAGGGAAGAGAGGCCTGACTGGCTTAATTGGAGGACCGTCCTCCTTTAAATGCTTTAATTGTGGGGAGGTGGGGCATAATGCTTTTAAATTGCCCTCAGCCATGAAGGATAGGAGGATGGAGTCAACCTAGAGGTAATAGCTAAGGGCAGAGGTCAGGATTTGGAAAGGGAACCCCAGGGCAAGCTTCTACTTCTAGAACTGGACCCCTCCAAACTGCAAGTAAATGCTCGGGTAGCGGCATTAGAGAAGATAGACAATCAGGCTACAGTGGTGGAAGGTACACTTCTTATTATTATTATTATTATTTTTTATCATAATGCTAAAGTATTGGTAGATCCCAGTTTCACGCATTTCTTTATTGCCAATTCATTTCTTGATACTATGGGAATAAAGGGGTAAGAAATTTCATATGAAATGATTATCAGTACCCCGTTAGGAAAATAAATGAATAGTGAGAAAATACATAGGAACTGTAAGATCTTGGTAGGGGATGAAGTATAGGGAGGAGATTTGATATGTTTACTCATAGAGGATTATGATACTATCTTGGGCATGGATTGGCTATCCCAGTATCATGCTCAAGTTGATTGTATACATAAGATAGTAAATTTCCATTGGCCTGGGAAACCTGTATTGGAATTTGTAGATGAGGCTGGAAGGAAAAGTAATGCTTTTGTATTGGGACTCAAGGCCCAGAAGATGATTAGAAAATAGTGCATATGATACTTGGCTTATGTAATTAATAAGTCAGGAGAGGTTATGAAGCTCGAAGATGTTCCTATTGTGAATGAGTATTTAGATATTTTTCCAGCGGAACTGAAAGAATTACCGCCGAAAAGAGAGGTAGAGTTTTCCATTGATCTAGTGCCATCGGTAGAACTAGTTTCAAGAACCCCTTATAGAATAGCACCCACAAAATTTTAGGAGCTCAAGAAGCAACTAGAAGAATTGATGGAGCAAGAGTTTATTCGACTAAGTACTTTACCATGGGGAGCACTTGTATTGTTTGTTAAAAAGAAAGATGGGTCATTGCAGATGTGTATAGATTATCGAGGGTTGACTGTAGTGATGATAAAGAATAAATGTTCGTTGCCCTTGATTGATGAACTGGTTGACCAGTTACAAGGAGTCGGATGTTTTTTGAAATTAGACTTGAGGCAAAGAAATTACTAAGTCCGGATTCGGGAAGAATATATACCGAATACTACATTTAACACTCGATATGGGCATTTTGAGTTTGTGGTAATGCCCTTTGGTGTTACTAATGCCCCTGTTGTTTTTATGGACTTGATGCACTCGATATTCCGGCCGTACTTAGATAACTTTTTGGTTATATTCATAGATGATATCCTAGTATACTCTAAAGATTTTCAAGAACATGAAAAACACCTTCGAAAAGTACTAGGGAAGTTAAGAGAGGCCAAATTGTATGCAAAGTTCAGTAAATGTGAGTTTTGGCTACAAGAAGTAGCATTCTTGGAACATGTTATATCCAAAGACGGGATTACTGTAAATCCTGCAAAAGTTGAGGCAGTGACAAATTGGAAACGTCCCGAGACTCCAACTGAAATCCACAGTTTCCTGGGATTGGTAGGGTATTATCAGAGATTTATTGAGGAATTTTCTAAGATATCTTCACTTTTGACTTGCCCAAAAGAAAGTTCCTTAAGTGTGGACCGAAAAGTGTAAGAAAAGTTTTCAGGAACTGAAGAAGAGATTAAGCTCTGCTCCTATTTTAGAATTGTTGAGGATGGACAAACCTTATGAGGTGTATACGGATGTGTCAAAGGAATGATTGGGAGGAGTATTGATGTAGGAAAGAAAGATGATAGCCTATATCTCTAGGAAATTGAAACCCCATGAGGAGAATTATCCTACGCATGACCTAGAGTTGGCAGCTATTGTATTTGCTCTTAAGAAGTGGAGTTATTATTTGTATGGAGCTGAGTTTGATGTTTTCACCGATCACAAAAGTTTGAAGTATGTTTTTACTTAGAAAGATTTGAATATGAGACAACGTCAGTGGATGGAATTTTTGGAAGAATTTCAATGTCCAATTAATTAAGTATCATCTTGGGAAGGCAAACATCATAGTAGATGCCCTTAGTATGAAGGCGAATTTATCAGCTCTTCGAATGTTACAAATCCCATAATTGGAAACATTTGCAGTAAATGTAGAAATAAGGCTGAGTAATATTTATATTCAACCTACTTTTCTGTAGCGATTAAAGGAAGAGCAAGATAAAGATGAAGAGTTGTAAAGAGTAGTATAAAATGAGGTAGATAAAGGAGGAGATGAGTTTCGAATGGACAATGACGGAATTATTTATTACTGAGATCGGTATTGTATCCTGAAATAGACTGCGATGAGACAAGATATTTTGACGGAGGCACATCGGAGTAAATGTACCATCTATCCGGGAGCCGTGAAGATGTATCAGGACTTAAAACGACATTATTGGTGTATTGGTATGAAGAAGGAAATCTCAAATTTTGTAGCTTGATGCTGGATTTGCCAATAAGTGAAAGCTGATCAGTAGCGGCCTAGAGGGTTATTGCAGCCATTACCAACTCAGATTACCAAAGGCAGTAGGACAACGAGATACTATATGGGTGATAGTGGATCGACTGATTAAGTCCGCTCATTTCATGTCTATCAATCAATGGGATTGTCTAGAGAAGTTGAGTAAAATCTACATGGAGGAAGTAATTAGACTCACGGAGTACCCTCTCGTATTGTATCGGATCAAGACCCCAGATTTATTTCGAATTTTTGGACTAAGTTGCAGTAGAGATACAAGACAACATTAAAATTCAGTACAGCAGCGCACCGACAAACAGATGAACAAATTAAACGAGCGAATAAGGTTTTGGAAGATACGTTGCATGCATGTGCTTTAGATTTTGGAACTAAGTGGATTGATAATTTAGCCTACACAGAATTTGCCTACAACAACAGTTATCAATCAACCATCGAAATGGCCCCATCTGAAGCTTTATATGGAAGGAAATGTCAGTTTCCATTGTATTGAGAAAGTTTAGGATGGAGAACGGGTGAACAGGATACTTTTGTTCTCGAAAAAGTTCGATAGTCTGTAAAGATGATCAAGACCAAGTTGGAGGCAGCGCAGAGTAGATAGAAAAGTTATGCGGATCGACGTAGCAAAGATTTGGAGTTTGCTGAAGGGGATCGTATATTCTTAAAGTTGACTCCACAACGACAATTGGGAACCAAAGGACAAGGGAAGAAATTGACGCCTAGGTACATAGGACCATTCCCTATTGTCAAGATGATTATGAAAGTAGCTTACCAATTGGAGTTACCATAGAGCTCTAAGGAATTCATGATGTGTTTCATGTCTCCTAACTTTGGAAGTATATAGCTAATCATGCCCACATTTTGAATGAAAAATCCATTGAAATGACACCAAGCCTAAAGTATGAGGAAAAGTCTATTAGGATCTTAGAGTTTGCTAGAAAAAAAAATTGTGGAATAAGAACATTCCACTTGTAAAGGTGTTGTGGAATTATCACCCAGTGCAAGATGCAACTTGGGAAATAAAGGCAAAGATGTTGAAAAAATACCCAGAACTATTCCAAGTGTGAGCCAATTTCGCCAATTTCGAGCACGAAATTTTTTTGTAAGGAGGGGAGAATGTAACATCCCACCTTTTTACTTTTGATTAGCTACTACTTGTAATATGATAAGAGTTTGTATCGATATCCAGAACAAAAGTTGATCGGTATAATGAGACAAACATTTTGGTATAATAACATTTTGTCAGGACCTGAATGTAATTATTAGATTTGTTCTACCCGTATCCTAAATCTTTAGAAGACTATTATTGTTAACAAAATAAGAAATTGATCAGAGCGATGAAGCGCACATTTTGGTGTAAATTATGCTATCTGGGGTATCGGGGGTATTTTCGTCATTTTGACCACACCCGCGACTTTTATAGTGAATTTGACCCAATAGAGAGGAAATTGAAGAATTTTAGTGTTACCAATAGATTCAGCAAAATTTTTGAAGTTGAGTGGCGAAATAAAATATTTTTCCGTTCCGGACCCGATTTTGGTTATTTCTGAAGAAAATAGGAAAATGAGGTTGAAAAATGAGACGTGTGGCTTCTTGTGATTGGTGGGTAAGGACAATTTTCAAATAATAAGAGGATTCATGGAATATTCATGTATGAAAAGGTTGGTAAAGAAATTTTATAAAATAAAAAGAAAATAGGTGAAAACAAACGAAATTTGGACAAGTGTAAAGTAGGCACCAAATAATTAATGAAATGAAATGCAATTGGTCCTCAATTTTGACCAATTTGAGGTAGTGAGAAGGTTGGAAACTGGCAGCTACAATAAGAAGAAGAGAAGAGAAAAAAAAAAGAGAGAAAATAAGAAAGAAAAGGTTGAGAAAATCAAGGAAAATTTGGAAAAATGAGAGAGAAAATATTGTTCTTGAGAAGTTGGAGGTTCTTGCAGCAAATTCAAGCTAGAACACCTCAGACACAAGGTAAAATCCTATGCTTCAAGAATTAAAGTTGTAGATTTCATCACGGTGATCGTTTTAATATGAATTGTAACATCAAAACATGAGATTTGTGATGAATAAAATGATTATTGTGTCCTATGTGAGACATTGTGTGTGCAAGTGTGTGTACTGGCTGGATGAAGGATCTACAAGATATACTTTGTATTGTAAATAAGAGTATTTTAATGGTGATTTAAAGGGTTGTTTATGATTGCATAAAAACGGGGTTAAACGTGAAAGAAAATGGATTATAATTGTTTTTAAACGTTGATGTTAATTATATGTTATTTGCATAAGAACTTAGTAGCTTTCTTGAACCTAAAAACCTAAAGAATTAAGGTTGTTTGAAGAGAAATGAAGTGGACTAAGGATTATATATGTGTTATAAATCAAGAAGCACAAGTAGGTGAAGTTATTTTGTGAAAATGGATTAAAAACCAGAAAACTACTGGGGCTGTTTTTGCCCTGTAACGAGTCACAGGAACCAAGACTCAAAAAAAGGCTTACAAAGAATTAAAGTTAATATTTAAGAGTCTTACGGTCATTTTGGTATATCATAGAGCCAAATCGGAGTTGTAAATTGAAAGCTATGTCTAAAAGAAAATCATGTGTCAAAAGCAGCAAAATTTCAGAATTTTGCTTAGAAAGTAGATGAACTTGAGGATGATTAATTGTGTGATCTTAGATGAAATAATTGGGAAATATGAAGTGAATCCCTTGTATATGAAGGGAGAAGGGATGTGGAAAAAGGAAAAGGAATGAATCGAATAAATGATGAAAAAACGTCGTGAACGAAAGTTGAATGTTTTCTTTAACTGTCGGCTAAACGTCAGTTGGACGTTGGCTAACCGTCGGCTATTTTTCTGCCGAACACGAATTGATCCGAAAATAATGTTTGGTATAAGTTTATCAATAGACGGCCAACAGAACAGTGAAAACGGTAGCAACGGTGATTAAACGGCCGTGAACGGAACGAGTTAATTAGGACATGATAAGTTCCTTTTGATTTCTAAAACCTTTTGAAAGCTAGTGTGCTTCATTTTTCAATGAAATGCTATGTTGTATGTCGTTTTGGAAATCCCTGAATATATTTAATATTTATCTGAGCAAGATTTGTTTTATGCCATTTTGGACTTGAATGAACTTCATAATTAGCTTGGAAACCTTAATGGATGATTAAAGTATGAATTTTGTGAATTTAGTCATTTTGGATTAAATACTTGGGATTTTTGAAAAATGGTAATTTTTTGGAATCGGGTATTCATAAATTGACTGGAATGACCTTATTGGAACATTTTATGAAAATGTGTTTGGAAACTTTAAATTTAATCCTCTTTTGTTATTAGAATTCTGGATTTCTTGAAATAAGTTCCTTTTCGAATCGGGTATTTGGAAAATAATCCAAATGTCCTTATTGGAATGTTTTATGGAAACTTTTGGAATTAGGTATTCGATAAATGACCGAAATATCCTTATTGAAACTTTTGTGAACGCTTTTCAACTCGGGTAAGGGTAAAATAACCTGAATACCCTCAAAAAGTTTTTTTGAAATCGGATATGGGTAAAATGCCCGAATACCCTTGAAAATGACTTTTGTGATCGAGTACTGGGAAAATGGCCTGAATACTTCTACTTATTTTGATGTATGAAAATAACTCTTTAACCTATTTTGACACGATCTCTCTTGATGAGATTGACTTTTGAAAAATGACTTTTGATCTTTGAAATTGTTTTATTGGCTTGATACGCCTATGGAATGACTTGATTGGTCCTGCGAAGCCTATGTGAATGATGATCTGACTTGTGAGTCAGTGCGATCAAATTCTGAAAAGTGTTATTTTGCCCCAAAAATATTTTGATTGAAAATCCTACGAGATTAGATAACCCTCTGGTCTAATCAGTCAAAAGGGGTTGATAGTGGTGACGTTGAGTACTCAACGAGGACTTTGATCTTTGTACTAGCCTATGTTAGAGTTAGACGATCCTAATAACCTAGCCTAGTTCTAGACATTGTCTTACTCTGAACGGGGTGACAGGACTTTGAGACGAGTCGTCCTGACTAGCCGTCTAGAGCTTGGTAATTATCGTGCCTTTTGTGCACTTTGTGATTTGGGTTGTTCACGGGCTCGGCTGGACACCTGACATTGTTCAAACCCCTTGCTGCCTTGATGGTGATTGATGTTAGGATTGGGACCCCTGGCTTATAGTAGCAAGTAAAAAATTATGTGATGCATACACTGTTGATTATAGTATACTACGGTGTACTAATTTCGGAGATACACGGATTGAGTTCTGGAGGCTGTAGTTTCAGTACAATGATATGTGGCACTGAAGGCAAGGACTATGGGACTTGCACATAGGCCAACCTTCTGTGGGATAAGTACTTATTTTGGAAACTAGGGCAACGATTTGAAATCTGAAATACTGTTTTTCAAAAATGATTGAGTTATGAATAAACTCTTCTTCTTAGAGTATTTTGAAAACTATTTTAGTAGGAAATGAACGATATGTTATTTCACAAAACTTTTGTGCTCTCTGTTCTTATGTAAAGTACTAGCACACATGGGACTTACTAGGTGATTCGTCACTCACATGTTTTTTATCTTACCTTATTGTAGGATCTAGAGTTGAGTAGACTTACGAATAGAAGGACGATACCACAAAGTCTACAATATAAGTCTGGACAGCTTTCCTTTTGATCATGTACTTTGTTCTGTCGTATATAGAGGTGGCAAGTATGAGATTCTCTGATATATGTTTATGTGTGGCCATCAGTATGGGATATTGTTTAGTCTGGACCTTATATATGTATATTTACTCTGTTGTTTTCATTATAAAGACCCATTGTTCGGGAGACTGGACTGGGCGACACCCGATGTTGGTATGCTTCTGCTATTGTCTTTAGTAGGGGTGTTACACAATGCCAAGACCAAGGGTAAGTGTGGCAAGAAGGGAACTTTAAGAAAGATTGTCTAGACTTCTCAGCCAAGTGCTCTTCAGGTATTGCTCTTTATTTAGAGTCTATTTTATTGGGTAGATCATTATTCACATGGATTATTAATTCTGGAGCCATTATCCATATCTGTAACTCCTTGCAGGGGTTTAGCAAGATAAGGAGACTCAATAGAGAAGAGCATATACTACGAGTAGAAAATGGAGCACAAGTGTTAGCTAAAAAGTGGGAGACTTGGAACTTTTATTTGATTGTAATATGATTTTAGTTCTAAAAGATATTTTATATGTTTCTGGTTTCAAATAGAATTTGATTTCAGTTTCAAGATTGATTAATCAAAGATATTCTTTTTCTTTCCATTCTAGTATTTCAATGAGTAGAGATGGAAAAATTATTTGTTCTGGAAACATGTATGGCAATCTCTTTTATACTAATCCTATAAGTCATCAAATAAATAATACCAAGAGTGAATCTAATAATAAGAAGAGAAATACCACATCAAATAACTCGTGTCTCTAGCACTTAAGAACAAGACATATAAATCTTAATCAGATTCATAGGTTAATCCAAAATGGGTTTTTGGACTCATTGAAATTAGAAGAATGGTTTCAATGTGAATATTGTTTTATGGGAAAAATGACCAAAATATCTTTTACTCAAAAAGAGAAAAGAGTCAAGGAAATACTCGAGTTAATTTATACTGATATTTATGGTCCTATGTCTATACTAGCTAGAGAAGGGTATGAATACCTTATCACATTCATGAATGATCATACGTGTTTTGGTTTTGTTTACTTGATGAGGCACAAGTCTGACTTCTTTAAAAAATTCAAAGAGTTTAAAACTGAAGTAGAGTATCAAACATGTAAACTAATCATGAAGCTTAGATCGGATCATGGTAAATAGTACATTCTTGGAGAATTCAAGGACTACTTGGCACATCAGGGAATAGTATCTCAATTGACTATACCTGGGACTCCCCAGTAGAATGGAGACATTGAGAGAAGAAATGGCACTTGATGGAAATGATTAGAAGCATAATGAGTCATGTAACTTTTCCTATTTCTTTTTAGGGATATACTCTAGAGACAACAACGTACATTTTGAATTTGGTGCCTTCTAAATCTGGACAAAAGCCCTGTATGAATCATCTCAAGGTATGGGGGTTGTCCAACTTATGTACTGATTACGAGAAGTAAGCTAGAACTAAGATCAGAATTGTACTACTTCATATGGTATCCAAAAGGAACAAATGATGGATACTTTTATCATCCCCAAGAACAAAGGGTACTTATGAGTACTCATGCTAGATACTTGGAGGATGAACAAAGTGTATCCACTAAGGTCTCAAGTAAGGTAGAATTGGAAGAGAAGTTGATTGATACTTCAATTTCTAGTATCCTAGTTGAGGAATCTAAAGAGATACAACTAGATGTTTCTATACAAAATAAACTATATCATAATGGGAGGATATCTAGGGTTCTAGATAGATGGACAAGAGGCCATTGCTGATGTTAATGCAGATAAATGACAAGTAGCAATGGATGTCAAGATTAAGTCTATATATCTTAATCAAGACTAGTATCTTATCACTGCACCGAAGGGATTAAACCCATAAGGTGTAAGAGGGTATACAAAAGAAAGAGAAGTACAGATGGAAAGGTGGAAAGCTATAAAATAAGGTTGGTTTCAAATGCTTATACTCAGAAAGAAGTGATCGATTATGAGAAAACCTTTTCACATATTGCCAAGCATAAGTCCATTGGCATTCTTCTAGCCATCGCATGTTATTATGACTGCAAGATATGGCAAATAGATGTCAAGATAGCCTTTCTCAATGGATATCTTAGTGAAGACATATATATGACCCATCTTGAAGCCTTTATTATGAGAAGCCAATAACATATTGCTATTAAGCTTAAGAAGTCCATTTATGGATTTAAGCAAGTATCAAATGGATGGAACATACGTTTTGACAAGACTGTAAAGTGTTATAGTTTAAAAAAAAATATATAGATGAACCATATATGTACAAGATAATATATGGGAACAATGTCTTTTCTGGTACTTTACGTAAATGACATTCTACTAATTGGAAATGATGTAGGAATACTGTTATCTATAAAGGTTTGCCTTGCCTATCAAGTCAATTTAGCATAAAAGATATGAGAGAAGTAGCTACATTCTTAGTATAAAGCTTTTTAGAGATATGAAGTAAAGAATGTTAGGTTTATCCTAAAATACTTACATTAACAATATATTTGCTAGGTTTAGCATGGATCAGTGTAAAGGGGCAATTATACCCTTTAGACACGGACTGAGCTTATTTTTCAAATAGTGTCCTAAGACACAAGAAGAAAAGGAAAGGATAAGTAGGATTCCTTATACCTCGGCAGTGGAAAGTCTTATATATACCATGCTTTAAATAAGGACAGATATCTACTTGGTAGTAGGCATGGTTAGTAGATATCAGTCAAACTCAGAGGAAGAACATTGGCAAGTTATAAAGTATATACTCAAGTGCATGAAGGGAATGAGGGATTATATACTTGTTTACAGAGCTGATGAATTGATTTCTACTGGTTACATTGGCTCAACTTCTAAGCAGATAAAGCTGAAAGAAAATTCACTGGTGGATATGTTTTCATTTTGTTTGGTGGGGCTATTTTATGGAGGAGTATTAAACAATCTTATATTACTGATTCCACTATAAAAGGTGAATATGTGGTAGCTTTAGAAGGCTCAAAGGAAGCGGTTTGGCTCCAGAAATTCCTCACAGAACATAGAGTTGTGGCACAAATGGATATGCTCATTACCATGTATTGTGACAATTTTGGAGCTGTGTCACAATATAGGGAACCAAGAAACCACAAGAAGGGCAAGCATATTGAGAGGAAGTATCATATTATCCGAGAGTTCATCCAAAAATAGGAGATATGAATTGATCAAATTTCCTCTACAAATAATTTGGCAGACCCATTTATCAAGCCTTTGATAGAGAAGGTGTTTTGAAGACACTTAGGTGTCATAGGGGTAAGCACATGTGGACTATTATAACCTATTTAATGCAAGTGGGAGATTGTTGGAATGTATGCCTAAAATGGACAATGTATTACTATATTTTAGATAATTAATAAAATATTTCATTCATTAATGTTTATTTATTTACATATATATGCACATTAAGGTCTAAGTGTGTTAATAAGTAATCTACGTAATTCGGTTGTGCTTTCATAGTAAGGTGTAGAATATGAGCTACTAATACATAAGCGAAAATAATGTTCTTTATCGATTGATGAAGTTGGGAACTTCATTAAGGTTTACATCATTACACTATAGTTTCTAAATGGGGAATGGTTTACCTTTAACCAATGAGTAGTCCACACACATCAATAGTGTAAGCATATTTAGAATACTTAGAACTAGATCACACAATAATAATCTCTAGGAAAGTACTAAAATAAATAATGATTAGTTTATCGCTACTATTGTATAGATGAGTGCACTAAGACTTAAGTATAAGTTAGTGGTCTGGTGAAGTTGGATTTGTGCACTTTGATGTATAATGGGTGACGTCTTAACGCAATGCCAATAACCTTGTACGCAGGGCGTATGACTCTAGCTAATTAAGACTGACTTATCAGACTAAATAATTCATCCCCTTGTGATTATCTGGGATAATCTAAATAATTCAGTGTACTTAGAAAAATGTGACTAAGTATCTATGCTTTGGGGTAGCTCTCTATAATAAGTGAATATATATTGGAAGTCATGGATTATCAGACTAGTTATCAAAGGATGATAGATGTCATTGAGAAAATGTGTTAATGCATTTTTCCTATCTTAATGTGTTGGGATGTATGCTCTCTTAGACTAGGTTTCTGATGTAAAAATCGAATGTTTTAATAAAAAAATTTATTTTCAGAAATTGTTTGTGGATTTACAATTTTTTTTGTGTACAATTACACTTGAAAAAGACCCATTGTGTTTAAGTAAGTGGTCCATATGAATGAAGGTCTTCCACAGTAATGTATGGATCATGAGTTATTTAGCACATAAACTTCAGTTCTTAACCGATTGATGAGAATGAGAATCTCATCATCTTTAGGTTATTACGTTATGAATTCTAAATGGAGAATGGCTTACCTTTAGCCAGTGAGTAGTCCACTCACTTCATGACATAAGCGTATTTCGAATACGTAGAATAGGACCTGTAGTGGTGGTTTCTTAAAAGTACTATATGGTAGAAACCTAGACTACTACCGCTACAGCGTGGACTAGTACTCTATGACTTGAGTATGAGTTGGTGGTCTAACGAAACTAGAAGCATATACTTTGATATGCTATAGTTGAGGTTCTATCGTAAGGCCAATATACTTGTATGTTGGGTATGTGTGACTAGTTAGTTAAGATAGACTTGTATAAGATAGTTTCTATACTATATCGCCCCTTGTGGTTGTCTGAATGATCTAAATATCCAGGGCTCTGGGAAACATGATTTGAATGTTTGCTTTAGGGTAGCTTCCTTGGAAAGCGGAAACAATCCAGGAGGTCGTGGATCATTGGATTAGAGGCCTAAGGATGGTAGATGTCATTTAGAGAGGTGTTAATACACTTCTTCCTCTCTAAATGTACGGCGATGTATAGAGGGGTATTTTAGTCATTACACTTGTAGATCGAAGACTTTGCTAACGCAACATTGTCCTTGGCGTTAATATTTCTTTATGGTGATATTAGGAAATATTTAAAATGCAAAATACAGCTATTTATATGGCAAGGGTATTTTAGTAGCCAAGACGATGTGTCTTTTGGTCCCCAATATAGACCGTGAGTCCTAATTAAATAGGGCTAAGGGATTGATCTTAAATTAAATGGAATTTATTTTATTTAAGTAGCTTGATTTAATTACTGGACTAGAATAAAATAAAGGTCTATGGAGAGAGAATTAATTAAATTAGTTTAGTGGGCTAATTAATTATTCAGGGCTTTGGCCTAGTTTAAATAATTAGGGATTAACCTGCGACTAAACTAATTTAGGTTCATTTAATTGGACTGGTTTATTTGGGCTGAAAAATTAATTATTTATTGGGCCATTAAGTTGGTTCTAACTAAAATAATTAATTAAGTCCAATAGGCTAAACTAAGAGTCCAGTGGCCCAGTCCAGTTTAACCTAGGGTTTTTATTTAGGTTAAACAGGAGGATTGGGGATGAGAATAATCATCGTTGTTTTTGACACATAAGAACGACGGCTTCTTCTTTGTGGAAGCCAGACGTTTCTCTTTCTCCAAAAAATTCCCTAGCTCGTTAGTTGTTTACCAAACGGTAGTTAGGCAGGCCATATACTGGAAGACCGAGAGTTTGGTGTCCACATACATGCAAAGGTGGAGTAGGAGGCTTGCAGGAATCGCACCAGAGGCTTCTACCAGCACACCTACACCGGTTGCACACGTTTCGGTACAGCCAACACTTAGAATGAGGAAAAGAGGTAAAATTTTTAAAACCTCGGGATTGGGATTGGGACAGGGCGCAACCGGCGTCAGCTAGAGCTGCCGGAGCCGGCACCGGCCCTACCCTGGACTCCATGTTCTTGTTTTTTTACAATTTTTTATGTTCGCTTCCGCTGCGTGCTCCATGTTTTCCCACTTTCCACGCCTTCAATTGGTATCAGAGCATGAATGTTTTTGTGAAAATATAGGAAGCATGCATCTAGATGAATAAAACTATACACATATGCGTGATTAAAATTGTGATCCTTCACTATTTATGGTATGGATAGATTCTCTGTTAAACCTCGCGGGTAGAGATATATGAATCTGTAATTTACTGTTTTTCTTAGTAAATCGTGTAAGCCCAATGTTTATGGGTATAGTCGGTTGTTGGTTTTGTTTGATTTTATTGTATTTGGTTTGAAATCGGAGAGCCAATGGTACCAGAAGTCGTGCAGAATAACAGGGAAAATTTGCAGGAAAAGAAACTGCAGGATCCGGCATCCAAGATGGAACCGGCTCTAGCTTGGAGTGCTGGAACCGGCGCCGGCTTAGCTCTAGATGGCCGGTCCACACGCTGGTTTCTGGAGGGTCCTAGTTTTGTGCGACGGGTGCAGTAGACCACAGTGCAGATGGGTGCATGATCCAGTGCGGCAGGTGCAGTGGACCAAGGAAATTATTTTTATTTTTTCTTGTAATTTTTCTTGCGTTTTCTTTTGGTTTTGGGGTCCATTCCAGGTAAAGTTAATATTTTTGCAATAGTTAATATTCGTGGAATATTTTTGCATGAAAAATATTAGTAAGGGATTTTAGGATTAAACAAGACCATTAATTAATTAATTAATTAATGTGTTTAATTTTATTATTTGGGCACTTAGGTTTAAAAAATAGAAGAGCATGAAAATGTCTACTGTTTTCTAGCATGCTACTTAATTTTGGTACCTATGTGCACATTTTCTCAAAGACCAAAGCCTTTGGGAATGTTTTGACAAGGAAAACATTTTTCTACAAATTAAGTGGTTATTTTAACTTGAACAAAAATTAATCCTTAGATATTTCTTAAAGGATTTAATCATTGACATAGAAAATATATTAGATTTAGATATTTTTGTAAGTTAAAATAGAAAGTCATTTTGTTTTAATTTTGGCACAAGAAAATTTTTTTGTCAAATAAACTTCAGACCAAAGTCTCTAGAGAGTTTTAATTGGAATTTTTTTTGAAATCATTAAGTTTTAGCTTAAATAAAATTAGTCCATGGGAAAAGCTCTCAAAGGATATAAGCCTTAACATGGAGATTTTTATGGACTTAGACATTTTATTTTGAGTTGAGGGAAAACTTAATGGAAATTTTCAAACGGATATTTTTCTGAAAACCCTTGTTTTAAAAGACTAAGTGGGAGAGGGGTTCCAACGGCCCCACGGCTTCCATCACGATCCTCATTAAAGATTGTGGGTCCCCTCGCGTCCCCCTGGGAGTGAACCCTATAGGATGGGGATACCATAAGGATCTAGATCTAATGGAGGGATGTAATTAATAACTCGGGGCACGTACTATGATCGGCTAGCCCCTCGTTGGAGGTCATAATGCGAGGTATGTCTATAGGAAATGAGAGAAAATGGCCATCCCGTCTATGGAGTTATCTTCTAGATCATTACCTAGAAGGGAAATTAATTTGTGGTGGTTAACACACTTAACTTGGGAAACTGTTAATCTTCCCAAGAAGCTATGTCAGTTTTCCTAAGAGCCAAATTGATTATTATCAGTTTTGATAATAAGGATAAAGTGCACATATTTGTTTTGATTTAACAAACTGAATTTTTTCTTTTATTTTCGATATTTCAGAAATTGTGGAAGGTTCTTTTAGTCCATTGGCCGTTATTCTCCGAGAGAATAAGCTAACGGGACCAAACTTTGTGGACTGGAAAAGGAACTTGGACATAATACTCATAGCTGAGGAGTATAAGTATGTCCTATACGAAATCTGCCCTGTAATCGGGGAGGGTTCTACCGCCGAGGAGCGTGAGGCTGAGAAGGCATGAAAGAAGGCCGATGAGATGGCTCGTTGTTACATGTTGGCCTCCATGTCTAATGTGCTCCAATCCAAACATGAGCACATGACCACTGCGTATGATATAACCCAATCATTAGCCACAATGTTCGCGGATAAGAGTCGGCCCGCAAGGCAGGAGGCTCCTCGAACCATCATTAACACTATGATGGCTGAGGGAGCATTAGTCAGAGAGCATATGCTCAAGATGATTGTTGTTTTCGAGGAGGTAGAAATCTTAGGGGCTGTCATTGACCCCGAGAGCCAAGTGGACATGGTTCTTGAATCTCTACCGGGTTCCTTCACTCAGTTCAAGTTGAACTATAGCATGAACAAGTTGAACACGGGTTTGACTGAGTTCATAAAGGAGCTCTAGATGGCGGAGAAGGTCATGAAGCCACAGTCAAAGGCTATGATTGCCAAGGCTTCATCTTCTAGAACTAGGCCCAAAACCAGAAAGTTCAAGAAAAAGAAGGGGAACACAGCGGGCCAGCCCAAGACCCAACCCAAAGACAAACCCAAAAGTAAGTGCTTCAAGTATGGACTGAAGGGACATTGGAAAAAGGAGTATCTGGATCTTCAAGCCAAGAAAAACCCCACAGGTAATGTTCTCTATCTAGAGTCTATATCAATGGTTGGATCAACTTCCACTTGGATTGTTGATTCAGGAGCCACTGATCATATCTGTAACTCCTTGTAGGGGTTTAGAAAGATTAGAAGACTCCAGAAGGGCGAATATGGGCTATGTGTGGGAAATGGAGTACAAGTTTGGGCCCTTGCAGTGAAAGAGCTGGATCTTATTTTTTATTGTAATAGAATAATGGTTTTGAAAGATATTTTATATGTACCTGGATTTAGACAGAATTTGATTTCAGTTGCAAAATTAATAAATCAAGGATATTCTGTATCTTTCCATTATGGTATTTCTATCAGTAGAGATGGATAAATTCTATGTACTGTGCATATGTATGGAAATTTATTTTTCTTAAACCCTATTAACAATCAATTAAATAACGCTCAATCTAAACCTTTGACAAGGAAGAGAAAGACCAATGTCAATAACTCTTTTCTTTGGCATATAAGGTTGAGTCATATCAACTTAACTAGGATTCAGAGGTTGATTCATGATGGACCCTTGGGCTCATTGAGATTGGAAAATTGGCCTCAATGTGAGTCCTGCCTAATGGAAAAAATGACCAAGAGGTCATTTGCCCCTAAGGCGGATAGAGCCAAGAAGGTATTGAGTTTTGTTCACACTGATGTGTGTGGTCCTTTATTTACACCAGTTAGAGGAGATTTTGAGTACTTCATCACTTTCACGGATGATTGTACAAGGTTTGGTTGCGTTTACTTGATGAGATGTAAGTCTGACTCTTTTGACAAGTTCAAAGAGTTTAAGACTGAAGTGGAGCGTCAGACAGGTAAATTGATCAAGACCTTACGGTCGGATCGTGGTGGAGAGTACCTCCTTGGTAAATTCAAGGACTACATGGTACATCATGGGATAGTATCCCAACTCTCTGCGCCGGAGATGGCTCAGCAGAATGGAGTAGCTGAGAGAAGGAACAGGACATTGATGGAAATAGTTCGAAGCATGATGTCTCATACTACTCTTCCGGTGTCCTTTTGGGGATATGCTTTAGAAACATCGGCATATATTCTAAACTTGGTGCCTTCCAAGTCAGTACCTAGGACTCCCTATGAGATGTGGACTGGGTGTAAGCCAAGTCTGAATCATCTAAGGATATGGGATTGTCCAGCTTATGTACTGGTCAAGAGAGACAAGTTGGAACTAAGATCAGAATTATGCTATTTTATTAGGTATCCAAAAATGACAAAGGGTGGTTACTTTTATCATCCTAAGGAATAAAGGGTACTGGTAAGTACCAATGCTAGATACTTAGAGGATGATCAAAGTACTTCCACGGAAGGTTCAACTAGGTTGGAACTTGAGGAAAGTTATCTTCAGAAGTAACTTCTTCTGATCCGATTGTGGAATAAGAAGAGGCACAGCCTTAAGAGCCTGTACATATTGAGCCTCGTCGTAGTGGGAGAGTGTCTAGGGTTCCGGAGAGATGGACAAGAGAAGCCTTTGAGCTGGTCTCCGATCATCAGGAACAAAACCCCACTAGGTGCGAGGAGGCTATTGCTGATCCTGATACAAATCTGTAGCATGAAGTAATGAAAGCTGAGATTGAGTTTATGTATCTCAATCAGGTTTGGAATCTTATAGCTTCACCTAAAAGGATAAAACCCATAGGGTGTAAGTGGGTATACAAGAGAAAGAGGGGAATAGATGGGAAGGTGGAAACTTTCAAAGCTAGGCTTGTAGCGAAAAGGTATACTCAGAAAGAAGGAATCGATTATGAGGAAACCTTTTCCCTCCTAGCCATGTTTAAGTCCATCCGTATCCTCCTTGCTATCGCATGTCATTATGACTACGAGATATGGCAAATGGATGTTAAGACGGCATTTTTAAATGACCATCTTAATGAAGACATCTATATGTCCCAATCGGAAGGCTTTATTGCTGAGGGCTAAGAACATATGGTTTGCAAGCTTAAGAAGTCCATTTATGGACTTAAGCAGGCATCAAGGGCATGGAACATTCGTTTTGATGAGACTGTAAAGTCTTATGATTTTGTTCAAAACGAGGATGAACCATGTGTGTACAAGAAACTTGGAGGCATTAATGTGGTTTTTCTTATCTTGTATGTGGATGATATTCTACTAATTGAAAATGATGTAGGGTCATTATCATCTACAAAGGTTTAGTTGTCTAGTCAATTCAGTATGAAGGACTTGGGAGAATCCAGCTACATTCTCGGGATTAGACTTCTTAGAAATAGGAAGCAGAGAATGTTAGGATTATCCCAAGCTACATACATTAACAAGATTCTGGCCAGGTATAGTATGGACTCATGCAAGGGAGCTCTAATTCCTTGTAGACATAAGTTGTCATTTTCTTCTTGAGACTTTCCTAAGTCTCTTGAAGAAAATGACAGGTTGAGTAGGATTTCCTATGCTTCGGCTGTGGGAAGTCTCATGTACGCCATGCTTTGTGCTAGGCCAAATATCTGTTTTACTGTAAGCTTGGTTAGCAGATATCAGTACCCTGGGGAGGTTCATTGGCAAGCTGTAAAACATATACTCAAGTACCTCAAGGGAACGAGAGATTATATGCTGGTTTACAAGGCTGATGACTTGGTTCCTACAGGATACACAGACTCAGACTTCCAGGTGGATAAGGATGAGAGAAAATCTACTAGTGGATATGTCTTCACCTTGTCTGGAGGAGCCATTTCATGGAGGAGTATCAAGAAATCTTGCATTGCTAACTTAACCATGGAAGCTGAGTATGTGGCAGCTTCAGAGGCATCCAAGGAAGTAGTCTGGCTCCGGAAGTTCTTTTTAGAACTTGGAATCGTGCCACACACGGACAGGCCGATTGTGATGTATTGCGACAACACTGAAGCAGTATTACAATCAAAAGAACTCAAGAACCACAAGAAGGGGAAGCATATCGAGAGGAAGTACCACCTGATCCGGGATTTCATCCAGAGATAGGAAGTCGTGGTGGAACAGATTGCCTCCAAGAACAATCTAGCTGATCCATTCACCAAGCCGTTGGCTGAGAGAGTCTTCAAGAGACACTTAGACGCCTTAGGGGTGGGCATCTACGGACTTACTTAGTCTTATAGTGCAAGTGCCCTCGACTAGGTTTCTGATGTAAAAATTGAATGTTTTAATATAAGAATTTATTTTCAGAAATTGTTTGTGGATTTACAATTTTATTTGTGCACAATTACATTTGAAAAAGACCCATTATGTTTAACTAAGTGGTCCATGTGAATGGAGGTCTTTCACAGTAAGGTATGGATCATGGGTTACTTAGCACATAAACTTTAGTTCTTAACCGATTGATGAGAATGAAAATCTCATCATATTTATGTTATTACGTTGTGAATTCTAAATGGGGAATGGCTTATCTTTAGCCAGTAAGTAGTCGTCTCACTTCATGACATAAGCGTATTGCGAATACGTAGAACAGGGCATGTAGTAGTGGTTTCTTAAAAGTACGATATGGTAAAAACCTAGACTACTACCGCTACACGTGGACTAATACTCTACGACTTGAGTATGAGTTGGTAGTCTGACGAAGCTGGAAGCATATACTTTGATATGCTATAGTTGAGGTTCTATTGTAGAGCTAATCTACTTGTATGTTGGGTATGTGTGACTAGTTAGTTAAGACAGACTTGTACAAAATAGTTTATATACTATATCGCCCTTTGTAATTGTCTGAATGATCTAAATATTCAGGGCCCTAGGAACACATGACTTGGATGTTTGCTTTAGGATAACTTCCTTAGAAAGCGGAAACAATCCAAGAGGTCGTGGATCATTGGACTAGAGGCCTAATGATGGTAGATGTCATTTAGAGAGGGGTTAGTACAATTCTTCCTCTCTAAATGTACGGCGATGTATAGAGGGGTATTTTAGTCATTACACTTGTAGGACGGAGACTTTGCTAACGCAACATTGCCCTTGGGGTCAATATTTCCTTATGGTGATATTAGAAAATATTTAAAATGCAAAATACAGCTATTTATATGGTAAGGGTATTTTGGTCATTTTAGTAGCCAAGGTGGTGTGTCTTTTGGTCCCCAGTATAGACCGTGAGTCCTAATTAAATACGGGCTAAGGGATTGATCTTAAATTAAATAAAATTTATTTTATTTAAGTAGTAGCTTGATTTAATTACTGGGCTAGAATAAAATAAAGGTCTATGGAGAGAGAATTAATTAAATTAGTTTAGTGGGCTAATTAATTATTCAGGTCTTTGGCCCAATTTGAATAATTAGGGATTAACCTGTGACTAAACTAATTTAGGTTCATTTAATTGGACTGGTTTATTTAGGTTGGAAAATTAATTATTTATTGGGCCATTAAGTTGGTTCTAACTAAAATAATTAATTAAGTCCAATAGGCTAAACTAAGAGTCCAATGGCCCAATCCAGTTTAACCTAGGGTTTTTATTTAGGTTAAACAGGAGGATTGGGGATGGGAATAATCATCGTTGTTTTTGACATATAAGAATGACGGCTTCTTCTCTGTGGAAGCCAGACATATTTCTCTCTCTCTCTCTTTCTAAAAAATTCCCTAACTCGTTAGTTGTTCACCAAACGGTAGTTAGGCAGGCCATATGCTGGAAGACCGAGAGTTTGGTGTCCACGTACATGTAAAGGCGGAGTAGGAGGTTTGCAGGAATTGCACCAGAGGCTTCTACCAGCACTCCTACACCGGTTGCACACGTTCCGGTACAACCAACACTTAGAACGAGGAAATGCGGTAAAATTTTTGAAACCTCGAGATTGGGACAGGACGCAACCGGCGCCGGCTAGGGCTGCCAGAGTTAGCGCCGGCCCTACCCTGGACTCCCTGTTCTTGTTTTTTTCCAATTTTTTATGTTTGCTTCCACTGCGTGCTCCGTGTTTTCCCGCTTTCCACGCCTTCATAATGATGGTTGTTTCATAGAGGTGTATTTTCATCATTACACTTGCAATATTATGTTTAAGGACAAAATATCTACATGGTGATAAGTAAAATATTTAAAATGATAAAATATAACTATTTGTTAGCAGGGACATTTTGGTCAATTTAGCAACCAAGAATAATATGTCTTTTAGTCCCTAGAGTAGCTCGAGTAAGCTTAGTAAATTTCATATACTATATGGGCTTATTGGTTGAAATTTATATTGGAAGAGATTATTTTAAGAGTCCAATAATTATTTATTTGGGCTAGAATTTAGTATGCTAATTTAATTAAATTATTTTATTAATTAATTATCTTAGATAATTTTATATTACGCCTAAGTGGATCAATTAATTAATAGAAGAGCTATTTAATTAGTCTTGGGCTAATTGAACAAAACCCTGGCCTACTAGGGTTGTGGTGATGGCTTAGGGAATTTTACCATCCCTGGAAGCTGCCATCGGAAAAAGGAAATCGAAGAAAAACGGATAGCAATGTTTTTGTTGGAAAAGTAGAAGGAAAGCTGAGTAGCTTTCTATAAGGCTTCGTATGTGTGTCTTATTGGGGTTGATCGAATCATACATTTCATAGCTATTCGGTTTTTCCAAAGAAAACGAAGCCACCGTTTTTCTTATTTTCCTTCATTTTTCCTTAATGTTTGGATCTTTCATTTTCTTCCAATAATTTTTCACTCTAATTCTACTTTCATCAGTAGAAGTCTATAGTGGTTCGAGAATACTCTGGAAGGTCAAGAACTAGCAAACATGGTAAGTATTTGATGCGAATGAGTCAATGACTAGCTAATATTCCCGCGAAACAAATCGTTAATCCAACCAAGAAAGCTTCATGGAGTTCGAATTCAACTCCAGTTATTCAAGTTAAACACCCTAAAAGCAAGTGTTCCTAGATTTTGGCCTAGAAAAATTTTAAATTGCTATTTTTTGCTACATTTTTATTTTTTCGTGATCCTTCAATGACACAATTCGTCATGTGTATCCGTAGACGGAATTCATAAGTAGCAGTGCCTGTGATCACACAAGAGGAAATACTAGTGGTTTCGTACAGTACGGTATTCCTTGAATTCAATAGAGAAGGTATGATATATTAACCTAGTTGACTTGTTGTTTCACTTGGATCCTAAGAGGATTCAAGGATGGTTTTTATGTTTTGGAGTTCTTACATCTCATCAATTATACTTATGCCCTAGAATCAATTATTTCTTGATGTATTATGCACAATTATTAGTTAAAAACATTCTATCTTTCAGCGCATTTGATATTTCGTATATGTATAAAACTTATTGATGAAGTCCTAAGCATAACATATAGTATTAAGAAAATCATGATTGAGATCATGATGTGACATTCTTATGTACTATATAATGTTGGTGCTTAAATTATCAATGATCATAATATTAATGAGACAAGATATCATTAATGCGTAAAGACTGGCACATGTTGTACTTTTTAATTAGATCAAGCGATGGTTCTCATATCCGTAAGTATAGGAATACCTAAAGTTACCATATAGATACTTGTTGGATAAACAAGTATATTAGATGATCTAACCATGACATAATCACATGGATAACTATTTAGTGCCAGTAATAGAATCTCATTATAACAATGTATAAGTATCTATAGACTTGAGAGCCTCAAGGTGCTTTCTATGCTAAGTGTTGTACTTTGATTCCTTTTCTCTGAGCCTCATTGAGATTGCCCATAGAGGGAGAATGTTGGGTGCAATGTGAAATATACAAAAGTAGTTGAGAAGGTCTACAATAGATTCATCACACTTAATAATAATAAAATATACCTCATGACCTCTTGTAAGGAATCATTATTTAAGAGGCCAAGGCGACTATGTGCTAGAAAGGGTTCCATGATGATACATATAATGAGTAATGAATTCCAAAAAAAAAGTGCTAAAGTATTAAGGCTAGAATGAATAATATTCTAGACAGAGTTGGCACTAGTTCCATACTCTAGACCGGATGAGATATAGTATGATGGAAGGAGTTTATTGTACTGACATTTTCTATTGAAATATTCATGTCAAAGCACTTGACTTTCTAGATTTTTGGGTGGTCATGATATATTGCTAGATGCCACACTTGATATTCTAAATAAGAATTTATTAATTAAAAATAATAAATTAATCCTAATTATTGAGGATTGCTAATCCTACAGTTAGGAGGACTAGTTCATGTTTTGCTGCCAATTGATCAAAAAACCTAATAGGTCACATATACACAACAGAGGATTTGGTGCTCAAGATATCATATGATAATATTAAGGGGTTTTTTTTATGAGAAAAAGAATGGTCTTATGAGTAAATTATAAGTTGGTTATATTTCAAGGGTTTAAATGCAATTATTATTGAAACCTTAAACCCCCAAAAATGTCTATAACTAGCTCACTTAAGAGAGCTAGCAGACATAGGAGAAGTTCTAGAAAACCTATTTCAGAGAACCTTAAGAATCAGTCATCCACTATTTCTTCTGAAACTACCCCAGTCGCCATCAAGCCTGCTACTACCAGTTAATAGCATTGCTACTTGACTGTTACATTCATGTAGATATTACTAGAATCCTCCCTACACCTAGGATGTGGCAGTTATCTTTAGATCGACACAAAAGAAGGCTTGATTTGTGGCATCAAATCTTGTCGCGGGTTTGATGTTCCAAAGCTATGAAACATCAAAGAATTTTGATTCATAGCATGAGTTCAATCACTGGTTGTGGTGCCTTTATCATCGAAAGCTGCAAATTTTGAGAGGAATACCACAATCCCTTATTTTCTTATCCATTTTATACGCATACGAGTGATCCTCTTATCTGGGATTCAGCTTTTGTCATTCCTATGTTGTTTTCGCTACGTGGCTATTCATCACTGAAACGTAGCAATAGTATTAGAGCCATATTTGATATTATGGAACAGTTGAGTGTATGTTGATCCTGTGATTTTATAGGCTATTTCAAATCTGATCATTAATATATATATATATATATATATATTAATATACAAAAGTGTCTTATAATGGATTTAATGACAAAAAGGATCGATCTTTGGTCAGTTTTGTTTGCACGCATGTTGCTAGAATTTTCATTAAGTAAAGGTTTTTGAAATCTATGCGTGTATTATTTTGTTTGTAGGTTTAGTTATGATAACAATCATAAGAGCATGTTGAAACAGATTAACATGTGCATCTAACATATATCAAGGTATAGATCAGTTTAATGAAATATGGAAACTAGAAAAGATAATGTTGTTTCAAATAGCTATGTTTTTCTACGATTCAAAAGTTTTTCCAAGTTGAATTCACCTCTTTATTTGATCTTGAAGAGATTTGTTATCTTTTATATGATAAACATGTCTCTGTATGTTTAGATGTATTATTTCTGCACGTAGCTCCATGATTTCATGTGAGTTTTGGAGTTTGTCATGATATATGTTATTCTAGATGTAGTTTTGGATGTAAAGAATAAAGTTCGAAAGTAATCAGATACTTGTGGCCACAAATTTGGCTACAAGTCTAGAACTAATCATGGATTTGCGAACACATGTTCGAACACACACTCATATTCTATTTTGGAATTATTGAATACTAAAGATTTGTGAACGCAATTCTGGATGCAAGTTCGGGTGCACAAATCTATCTCCGACACTCAATATAATTAACCTAAAACAATAACCTATTTGTTATTTTTGTTAATTATAGTATTCTTTTGGATTTGTTAAAAAAATCACTAAAACAGCATTACAAATGCATGATTGGATTTTGAATCATAAACTTGTGTTTAATGTTTATTATACTTCAAGTATGTAATTTGGCATGGTGGCTCGATTATGGGCAATAGACCAATTTATTTTGGTATATGCATGTTTATTGTTCTGGTTTTAAACAAGTTTTTCCAAGTTGATGGATAATGAATTAAGTATTAACTTAATTCTTCAATCTTTGCCAATAATTTTTTTTTTTTTTGTAATTCGTGATGAACTACCAAATAAACAAAATTGAATTCACTTTGCCTAAGTTGATTAACCTTCTCAAGAGTGTAGAGAGTTTTATCCAGAAAGAAAAGAATGCTGTCATATTAGTTGATTTTTCAGTTACTTCCAAGAAGGAAAAAAAAAAATGCTAGGAAGAAGAAAAGTTTGACCAAACCTAAGGGTAGAACAAAGAAGAAAGAGATTGTATAAAAGGGCTATGCCACCATTGTAGTAAAACGGGCCATTGGAGGAGTAACTGTAAAAGCTACTTAGAGTCCGTAAAAGAAAAAATGGAGGAGAAGTATGTTGATACTTCTACTCATGGTACGTTTATGGTTGAGATCAACACTGCTTTTAAAAATAAGATAAAAGTATTGGAAACCGGATGTGTATCTTATATATGCACTAATGTGTAGGGACTTGAGAGCAGTAAGAGGCATAAGAAAAGTAATATGAATCTACAAGCTGCAAATGGAGTAAAGGTTACTACACTTGCCATGGGAACTTATCATTTATTTTTGCCCTTTGGATTGATACTGGAACTACAAAAATGTTATTATGTTCCAGTTTAGTTGAAAAATATTATCTTAGTTGCTTGTTTGGACATAGTTAGTTTTCATTTAATTTTTAAGAACAAAAGTGTTCTTTTTTATTAAATGATGTCTACTGTGCTATTGTAAATTTAATGAATAGTTTGCATATTCTAGACCTAAATAATCAAATTCTCAACATAAAGACCAAGAGATAAAGAAAAGATAACATGATCCCATCTTGTTTACAGTATTACTGTCTAAGCCATATAAATGAGAATCACATCAACAAGTTGTATAAGTTTGGTGACTTAGGATTATTTGGTTATGAATCATATAGTACACATGAATCTTTCTTACTTGGTACGATGGCTAAATCACTTTTTTTTTTTTCTTGAAATGGAGAAAGGGATAAAGAGTTACTAGAACTTATACATACAGATGTATGTAGCCAAATATATACAAGCAAGAGGTGGTTATCAATATTTCATAACTTTTATCGATGACTATTCATGGTGTGGGTATTTGTATTTAATAAAATACAAATCTAAAGCTTTTAATAAGTTCAAAGAATTTAGGAATAAGTGGAGAAACAACTTGGTAAAAGTGTTAAAATTCTAAAGATCTAATCGAGAAAGGGAATACTTAAGCTAAGAGGTTTCAAAGTTATTTTAAAGATAATGGAATATTATCACAATGGACTCATCCATACACACCCCCAGCATAATGGTGTGTTTGAGAGAAGAAATCATACTCTACTAGATATGATTCAAACCATGATGGCTTTTGCAGATTTACTTAAGCCTTTTTAGGGATAAGTACTGGAAACTACTTCTATATTCTAAATAGAGATCCATCAAAGATAGTTGATACAATCCCATATGCATTGTATTAAGGTAAAAAACAAAAATGAACTCACTTTAGAATTTAGGGTGTCCTGCTTATATGAGGAGGTCAACATCAGAAAAAATAGAAAATAAATCTGATAAATGTTTATTTTTAAGATATTCAAAAGAATCACATGCATATTATTTCTATCTTTCTTCAGAAAACAAGGTATTTGTTTCAAAGCATGTTGTCATCATAGAGAGGAGATCATGCTTAAAGGAGATAATGGGAGTAAAATTGAACTAGATGAAATTCAAGAGGAACAAACATGTTTTGATCAGTGATAGGGGCTAAAATCACCATTATTTTTCTAGTTATTTGAGATAGTTTTGTTATGATAACTAAGTATATTCCTTCCTATTTGATATTTTACTTGTCAAAAGTATTTTTGATGAATTTGTGCAGATTTGAGTTAATTTCGAACAAACCTGAAGATTTTCCAGAACATACCTGGCATAAGGTTTGGCAAGTGGACCAGGCACCAAGTCCATTCTAGATGGCTAGAGAAAAATAGGGAAAATTTATAGGAGAAATAGATTGCACTGGTGCTAGGTGGGTCGATTAGACCTGGCGCCAGGCGTGTTCTGGAATGCCAAAATCCTATGCATGAATTTAAGAATTTTCTAATGATTTTGGTATTTTCTGAATCCTCCTAGGCTAATAATTCTCAAGCAATGAATTTAGCATCAAAGAGGCCTATAAAAGAAAGAGAAAATATAAGAGATTAAGGGCGAATCCAAGAGCAAAATTCCAAACACTCATTGAAGGAGGAATTCACCAAATCAAGGAGGGTTGTTCAAGAGAATCTTCAAGGAAGAAAAAAGTGGCATGTCTATGAATTCTTTCTTTTACCTTTATTTTCTTTTCCTTAAACAATAATGTATTCAATGTTTTATTTGTAATTTAACATTATTTTAGAATTCATGAATTTGTGTAAATTTAGTTATTTGATCAATTCGTTATTATATTTGGTATTTGATTACTTGTTATCATTTATTATTGATGCGAGTTCTTCTAATTGACTTAAACGATGTTAGGAGTTTATTGCATTGATTTCGTATTTGTCAAATCATAATGGACTTCGGAAACAAAGCTAGGATTAAGGGACTAAAGTAATCAAAGATTTGTTGATTTTACCTCAAGCAAATGGTTATTAGCTAATTTCATGTTTATGAGGAATTGAGCGTAATGCATGTTTTAGTTATGTTGGTTTGATTGAAAAATCTGTTAATTTAATCAAAACATAGTGATTCTATGGATTAGGAATGAAGTGGAATCTATCTAAGTAGATTCATGACTTGGGAAACGATTGAATTTTACTTTATATTCCTTCATGATGCCAATATGATAATTAATTGAGAGAATTACTAGTTGATTCATTATCATGTTTTCTAGGATAATTACCTAAATTATATATTCTTATATTCATGAGTTGTATATATTTCTTTATTTTAATTTTTATTATTTTCTCACTTTATTTGCGTCGGTTAAACAATGAATGAAAAGTAATTAGTGTGTACTTGTTCCTTTGAGGATCGATACTCGTTAATTCTTGATACTATGCTTGCGATGAGTATTCTTGCTCGTATGTGTATTTTGGGATTAATGTTTTAATTAAAACTTGACTAAGGGATGTATTTAAATTTGTTGCTTTTTACGCATCAAGTTTTTGGCACCATTGTCAGGGAACAATATCATGAAAGATTGGATTTTATTGTTTTAACCATATTTATATGTCTATATGTCTATATATGAATATGTGAATACGTATATTTGATCCTTGTATGAATAGGTGACATATTTTTTTTTCTTGTATACTTGTAATTTAATGTCTCTATATGTGGTAATTTCTTCTAACCCAATTTATAACCATGTACCTTAACTAATTGACTTGATTTCATATTGTAATGTGTATATATAATACTAACAAGTTATTTTAGATAGGTAAGATGGCCAATTAGAGCATGAGATGGTATCCTAACATGTCTCAAGAGATAACATCTCGACCATCTAACTCCATTACCTTAGAAGGGGTACTAGGAAAATTTGTCACCTATGTAACTAAACATTTTCATGAGATAGATAAGACATTGGCAAATTTTGAGGATATGATTAGAAATATGGAAAGACAAATTTGATTTTTAACAATTTAGTGATAAAGTTACCATTACAGGTAGAAATACAACATGATTCAGTTGTCATTACATTACAAGGAGCTACCCGGTCCTTGTACGGAACCGATACCATCTAAAGAAGATGGGTCGGAACTAATTCTTCTTGTTGAACCTTTTGAAAAACAAACTAAATAACTAGACTTTCAGCAATCGGTACCTTATTCCGCTCGCACACATAAAGCAAGAAAAGATGCACAATTTGACAAGTTTTTAGAAATATTCAAACAATTGCGCATAAACATTCCACTTAGCGAGGCCTTGATACATATGCCCTAAATATACAAAATTCCTCAGAAGCATACTTGTTAACAAAAAGAGGTTGGGGAAGTTATCCATTGTAGTGTTAAATGAAGAATGCTCAGCTATCTTATAGGACTAAAATGGACTTTGCCATGAACAGAAAGTGATCCTGGAAGTTTTTCTATTCCTTGTTTTGTTGGGACTCTTACATTTTGTAATGAATTAGTAGACTAGGTGCTAGTATTAATCTTTTGTCATAGAAAATTTTTAAAAAGCTAGGCCTCGGTAAACCCAGGCCTACTAGGATGAGTATTCAACTTGCAGATAGATCTATTAAACATCCTAGGAGAATAATGAAAGATGTATTGGTTAAGGTGGATAGATTCATATTTCCTGTGGGTTTTGTTATTCTTGATATGGTAAAGATTCTAAAGTCCCTTTAATCCTAAGGTAACCTTTTCTAGCAACTGCTAAAGCATTAATTGATGTGCATGAAGGAAAATTGACACTTAGGGTTAGGGATGAGCAAGTCATTATCAAAATCTATAAAAGTATGCAACATCCTATTTTTTATGATGATTCTTGTTTAAGGTTTGATATTCTTGATGAACCTATCTTTGACTTTGTGTAAGAATCATTTGTCCAATGCTATATGGAATAATCCATTGCATATTTGGAGGATTCAAATGAGGGCCATAAGTTGGAAAATTTTGAGGAAATTGAACAAAGCAGTTTGAGAAGGATGAAGTCATCCATTAAAGAACCATTGGAATTGGACTTGAAAGACCTCCCTGAGCACTTAGAATATGTAATTTTAGTAGAAGTTGAAAAATTGCCCGTGATCATAGCAAAAGACTTTACTTGTGATCAAAAGACCAAATTAATGAGTCTATTGGGAAAATATAAGAGAGTCATTACATGAAAAATCATGGACATTAAGGGAATTAGCCCTTCTTTTGTACTCACAAAATTTTGTTAGAAAAAAGAGCCAAACCCGTAGTGCAACTCCAACGGAGGTTAAACTCAAATATGAGTAATATGGTAAAATGTGAGGGGATTAAACTCCTAGATTCCAATATCACTTACCCTATTTCTGATAGTATTTGGGTTAGTCTAACACAAGTGGTACAAAAAAAAATGGAGGAATGACGTGAGCCCTAATGAAAAAAATGAGCTAATCCCAATGAGATTAGTAACCGGTTGGAGCATTTGCATTGATTATAGGAAATTGAATAAGGTAACTACGAAGGAACATTTTCCCCTCTCTTTCATTGACCAAATATTAGAATGGTTAGTTGGATATGAGTTTTACTATTTTTAAATGGTTTTTCCGGATACTTTCAAATTCCTATAGCACCGGAGGATCAAGAGAAGACCACATTAACATGACCTTTTGGTACTTTTGCATATCGACGTATGCCTTTTAGTCTTTGCAATGGTCCTGGAACTTTCTAAAGATGTGTATGATGGCTTTGAAGGGCTTGTGGGAGATATTATGGAGCTATTTATGGATAATTTTTCTATTTTTTGTGATTCTTTTGACTTGTGTTTGGCCAATTTGAAAAAAGTACTTCAAATGTGTGAAGAAACCAATCTCATGCTTAATTGGAAAAAATGCCACTTCATGGTGCAACAAGGTATAATATTAGGACACAAGATTTTAAGGAAATGTATTGAGGTTGATAGGGCTAAGATTAAGGCAATTGAGAAACCCCCTCCTCCAATTTTGTGAAGGCTATTCGAAGTTAGCGTAGTCATGCAGGTTTTTATAGGAGGTTTATCTTAGATTTCTCAAAAGTTTCTATATCCCTTACTTCTTTGCTTGAAAAAGATGCTATTTTTTATTTGGATGAAAAATGTCACAATGCTTTCAATGCGCTTAAAATGAAATTGATTAATTCTTCTATTTTAGTTACACCGGATTGGTCTCTTCCTTTTGAATTCAGGTACGATGCAAGTGATTATATTGTGGGCACAGTGCTTGGACAAAGGAGGAATAAGCACTTTCAACTAATTTACTATGCAAGCAAAACTCTTATGGCAGTACAAGAGAACTACACCACAACAGAGAAAAAGTTGCTGACCATAGTGTTTGCTTTTAATAAATTTCATTCTTATCTTATTTTGTACAAGGTCATTGTATATACAGATTATTCTACCCTTAAGTAACTACTACACAAGCATGATTCTAAACCAAGATTGATAAGATGGGCTTTATTGTTACAAGAATTTGACTTAGAAATTGAGGGCAAAAAGAGAGAGGAAAATTTGTTTATGGATCACTTATCTAGGTTGAAAAATCTCAATCTTGAGCCATTGGCCAAAAGAGACATCAATGACACCTTCCTGGATGAACAACTTCTGCTTATTGATGGTGAGATTTCTCAAACTCCTTGTTATGTGGATTTTACTAATTACTTTGTCTCAGGAATTCTTCTGGAAGATTTCAATGCACAACAAAAGAAAAAATTCCTCTCCAAAGTAAAGCATTACTTTTGGGAAGATGCATACTTATTTTGGTGTTGTGCAGATCAAATCATTCGAAGGTGTGTGGATTCTGTAGAAAGTACTAATATCTTAAAACATTATCATGAGCGACCCGCGGGAGGCTACTACCAAGCAAGAAAGGTGCTTGAGTCCAGATTTCACTAGCCTACACTCTTCAAGAACTCTCACAGGTTTGTTCAAAATTGTGATAGGTGTCAACGTATAGGGAACATTTCTAAATCTAATAAGATGCCATTACAAAATTTTCAAGCTTGTGAAATTTTTTACTGTTGGGGAATTGATTTCATGGGTCCTTTTCCTAGTTCTTTAGATAAAAAATACATCTTGATTGCAGTTGAGTATGTATTAAAGTAGGTTGAGGCGTAAGACTTGCCTACTAATAATGTGCGGGTTGTAGTAAAATTTCTCAAAAAACTTTTCACCTAGTTTGGAGTGCCTAAGGTACTCATTAGTGATAGGAGAACCCCTTTTGTAATACACAATTAGATAAGGTTCTCAAACATTTAAGGGTTACTCATAAGTTTGCCACCCCTATCATCCTCAAACTAGTTGCTAAGTTGAGGTGGTTAATAGAGAATTGAAAAGAATATTGGAAAAAATGGTTAATCATATAAGAAAGGATTGAAGTTTGAAGTTAGATGACATTCTTTGGGCTTATAGGACAGTTTTTAAAACTCCCATTGGTACAACTCCCTATCAATTGGTATATGGGAAATCATGTCATCTATTAGTTGTAACACCCCACTACCTAGGCCCAACAAGGCTGGGGATGTCGCCCCGTCCAATGGACAAGGGATCTTTATAACTAGGCCACATATAATAAAATAAAATAAATACTTTAAAATTAAACTTATTACAACCCAAGAGATAAATACAGTAACAAATCCAAAATAAATTGTTTGCTACAATCTCTCAAAACATCCATAAAGAAAATAACATAAAGTCTTCAAAACATAGGCAACAAGTCTAGCTATTGACCTTCATAGCCGGATCAACCTGAAAACATTGTATAAAAGGTGATGAGATAAAAATCTCAATAAGCCCGTGTGTGCTTTGGGTGTTTCAGGTAAAATAATTCATGTATGCAAGTTGTAACAGTTTCATAAGAGAAAGTGCTGGCAAGCATTAAATAAGTATTGAAAATAAAGAGTGGTGTTTTGCTTTTTAATCCACACATGTGCACAATAAATACAACTATTCAAATGGGTAGCCATGGGTTACCACACATTGGGCCCCATGACTAAGCAACGATCAGAATGCCACACTTTGTGCAAGCTGACAAAAGGTAGGTGTACGGCCTACCGGGTGAGATACTCCTCTATCTCTACACCCAAACTTACTGGTTGTCCACTCCGGAAACACACAGTCCACATAACTGAAACTTGCTAGCTCGGACCGGCATGACCAACCAGACCGGCATCCTATCCAGGAAGGACTCACCCCTCAGAGGTGGCCACCTACTGAGAGACTTACCCTAACCCTTCAAAGACTAGTCCTGGTAGTCTACCCTTATTGAGTACTCAACGTTGATTGTCCCATTTGAGAGAAAATGGATCATACATTGCTTTATTTGGAAATAGGAATTAAGGGTTCTAAAATTCTTGTCAAAGTTGGGTTTTAGAAAAAAGTTTAGCATTTTGTGTAAAACTGCTTGTTTGATTTCCAAATGATTTGCTTGATTGAAATAAATAGGATAAATAGTCCTTAATTACCTTTACAACTTGAATTTCCGCACACATCGTGTTTAGCTTGCCACAGTAATTTTTTGTCTTCACAAAATTCTATGTAGGAGCTTACCTGATTCTTTACTTGCTCAAATTTAAAAGTATTCCAAGGCTGACCTAACCCCGCCTGGGGTAAACACAAAACATAAGGTTACACTCAAGCTAAATTCACTTACACAAATAATCCTATTCAACTTATTACAATCATGACCCTAATATCCTAAGCTTTAAGGCTAGCTGATAAAGAATTTTATAAAATAAGTCTAGTTTGATAAGTTAAAATGGCTAGGGGTTCTAAAATAATTGCCAATAAATTATAGACTTAAATAATAATTCTTGAGTATTATTATTAATAAATAAACTAAGGTTTGAATATTGAATAATACCAAGTCCTAAATAATATTAATAAATGGTAATTTAAAATAGCTTTATTATAAATAAATAATAAATTACAAATAATTTTTAATTAATTTTAATAGATAATAAATAATTAGTAATAAATAAAATTAATAATAAATGAATTATATTAAATTTTTGTTTAATAAATAACAAACAAATTTTAATATATATAATATTTATGAATATAGGCAAAAGTTTGAACTAGGGTCTACAAGGTCATTATTATTATTTATATAAAAGATCTTATTTAATATTATACCTATGCATATATTATTCTTAAGGAAAAATATCATTTATTTGACTAGTAAAATATCAATATTTCATGTAACATCCCATTTCCAAAACTTCCTAGGAATTTCAAAATCCTTAGAGGAAAATATAGTAATAATTTTAATTAAGGTAATAAAATTTACTAATTAAAATAGCCTAGGATCAACAAGAACATAATCATGATTTCCTATTGCTAACAAGAATCATGAACATTTTCTTCAATATCAAACAATAAACTAATCCACTCATGAACATATGCTTAAATCAACACTTGCCATCACATGGCCAAACAATCATGATCATGGCTTCAGTGGAGATAAGAACATAAAAATCCTATTCACCAAAGGGGACATAACATCTTAAACATTCATAATTCTCTTAGGACATGATGAACATACATCGATTCTCAAGGAAATCCATATAGCTTAAACATGATCAATCATTCTCATGTCCTAATCCCAACCCCTTCATTCACATGCATATACTCAATCCCCCATTCATATTTTATTATTCCTATCAATATCTAAGAGACGTGAATACTGATTTAAAAAGAAGGTTTAAGGAGGAATACTTGATTGATGATCACTTCGATGAAGATTTAAGAAGGTCCACGCGATTGAGAGTCTTGAATTGTCCAAGAGTAAGAAAAACAGCCATGGTTGTTGATCAACCATTTCGGCCGAGAGAGAGAGTGAGAAAGAGTAAGAGAGAGAGAGAGCATTAGTCTGATACATAGAAGGTTAAATGGAAGAAGATGAACAAAAGAGTTGTTCTTGGTTGCCTTGATGATGTTCTTGAGACTTCAAGGAGAAAAATCAGTTTTGATCCGAATGCCAATTTTTGTTTTTGAGATTTGATGTTATAAATACAAGAAATGAACTCTAGAAAGTACGTAGGAGTATTCTGGAGTTTTTGAGAGGGATTAGAGGTGTTTAGAGTGGGTTTTGGCTTGAAGAAGAGTAGTGTGTGTTCTTGGTGTTCTTGGTAAAAATGAAGAGAATTTGAGGGAGATTGCTGGACGAATTTCTGGAGAGTGTTGACTGAATAGTTTAGGAAATTCAGGGGTTTCGGTTTAGCTTAGAGAGGGAGAGAAAAATCTGATCATTTGAAATTCAAATGGAGTGATTTGAGGGGTGGTTTGAGGTATAGGATATGTTAATGGTATTTGGTTGATTGAGGTTTTCTTGGAGCTACAATGGTGTCGGCTGGTTTGGTTTGTTTTGCTGAAATGATTGAGGTCTGATAAGGCTTTAAGGCTGGCCAAAAATCAGAGTTTAATGGCAGAGAAATTCTGGTTGTATAGTTTAATACAAGGGTGTTTTCATGGAGAGAAAATTCTGGAAATTTTGAAGTTCAAATGGAAGTTTGAATGGAGTGATTGTAGGAGAGATTTGAGGTGTGATTGTGGAGTCCAATTGTGCAAGGTAAGTGGAGAGGGTAATGGTTTTCAGTTCATGGCTGAACAAGGGTTAATTTACAGAGGTTGAAGGGTAGTTTTCGGCCAGGGCTTGAAGAGAACAAAGCTGGAAAAATTCTGGTTCTATGGTATTCAAAGCTGCGAACGGTTGCAGCATTTTTCTGTGCAGAATTTCTACACTTCTTTAGCCCGTTTTGTAAAGGTTTTGAGAGGTGTCTAAGGGTCCTTTAAGGCTGGTTTTCCAGCCTTCTTTATGGGGAAAAAGCAGAGAAGTTTTGCTGGCCTGAAGGTGAAATAAAACAGCTTCATTTTCTGGTTGAAAGTTGCGAAACTGCCCAGAATTTTTTTCTGGTTTGTGCAGTTTTTTGTGCAGTCCGAATTGCACAGAATTTTTAGTTCCTCAAGTTGAATAAATTGGCCATTTTTCAGCAGCAATTGAGTAAGAAAGATGGCTGAGATTTTTGAAGGTTAGGCTGCCAAGAATCTGGAAAATTTCCAGATTTCTTTCATGAAGATTATGAACACAATGGAATGGAGTTTGAAGGTTCATCAATGATGATTAATTTCTCTTGGGAACCTTCCCTAACTCCTCTCCTATTTTCAGTCAAAACCCCAACCTCCAAGATTCATTTTCCAAATTCAAAGACCAAGAATCCCTGCTGAAATTTTCTAGAATTAAAACCATGAATTTTGATAAATTTTGAACAAGTTTAATTGATACAAAGGTTAGAACAAGCTAGAGGTAATAATAGGACAAGAATTCTCCTAGAATTCTTTTTAGGACACAAAGATAAGATTAGGACATTCTCTTCATGTCTCCCCTAAGACAACATTCCTATTTTTATGGAATGCAAGAAAATAAAAATTCAAACTTAAGTAAGAAAATCATGATAAAAACTTAAATGATGGGATTTGAACTCATGACCTTAGAGATTCCAAAGCTCCAACCACTTAACCACAACAACTCTTGTTCTTATTTTCTCACCCACATATTCTTCTTATGTAATCCTCAAGCTATCTTCCTATTTAGACCTCAGGCAAAATTACCATTTTACCCTTCCTCCCCAATAAGCATAACTAAGCCTTTTAACCTATAAACCACAATTCTTAAAGCACATAAAATCATTCAAAAATATATATATATTCATGCATAATAATATGATATGCATCCCGCCCCCCCCTTACTCTAGGGTTGGCTTTAGGTAAGGTTTCAAAGGTAGAAGTAGAATATAAGGCTCATTGGCCAATTAAACTTGTTAATTTTGACCTTCATCTTGTAGGAAACGATTGCTTCAAGTGAATGAGTTGGATAAAGCTACCTACCATAATTCGCGAATTTACAAAGATAAGATGAAACGTTTGCATGATAGGCATATTTATTCTTCCCACGAGCTTTAGAAAGGAGATAAGGTGTTAGGTTTTAATTCTGGGCTTAGAATTTTTTCAGGTAAGTTAAAATCCTAATGGTGGGGGCTATATGAGGTACATCAAGTTTGTCCATTTGGAGTTATTGAGGTTTCTCACCTAACTAAGGAGATTTTTAAGCTGAATGGAAGTCGATTGAAATCATAGTTGGGTGAAGAACTTAGCACTTTAAAGCATCTCGACATTACCTTTTATGAGTTATGATTACCCATTGGTCATTTGTACTTTGCTTTCTTTATCGTTTCATTTATTTTATTGTTTCTTTTTTTTTCCTTTTCTAGATTTATGTTTTTCTTTGTTTTGTTTCTTGTTAAGTAGGTATTCTTGTGACTTTTCTTGTGACTACTCCTTATGGTGGATTCAAACATGGTGGACCTACAATGAAATGAAAGTATTTTATTTTCTTTCTTCTTCCTCTTTATTAATTTTAGTTTTCTTGGCTTCACTTTTACTGTTATATCTTTGGCCATTGAGGACAATGTCCCATTTAATTGTAGGGGGAGTGTTTGGGTATTGAAGATATTTTTCATATCATTTTTGTGAAAATTTTTTAAAAATTTTGTGGTTTTCATTGTTTAAGAAAGGATATAATTCTTTTTCTTCATTGGATATGAGTTTTGTCATTCATTTGGTAGATTTTTATGAAATTGGTTTATTGGATAGGATATTTTTTTCAAGACTTGAGATTTGAATTAATCTTGTTTACGCATTAGTGTTTGAATATTATTAGACTCATCTAGTTTGAATATGGAAAATATGATGAATGTGGAGAAAATTATTGGGTAACTCTTGTATTATGAATTTAAATTTTGCTTGGCTTTGAGTTGTGATGAGGAATGCGAGTTGATAAAAGATCTTTGAGAGGAAAGATCATGGAGAATTGTGGAAAATTTGTGTGAGTTGAAACATTGAGAAAAATGAGTTGTTGTTTCCTCTTTGAAGATGAGGAAAAAAATTATTTTTGCATGATTATGGGGGCCAATACGGATAGTAAAGAGAAATTCACTTTCTTGAGGCTATGAATTTCCAAGAACAAAAAGAGAGGAAAGATGTTGAAAAAACAAATAATGAGTGAGGACTAAAAGAGGGCCAATAAGGTGTGTGAATAGAAATCCATGCACTTAAGTCTATCAATTCTCTAAGTCATTGAAAAAAACAAAAAGAGTTGAGAGAAAAAAATAAGAGTGCTTTCCTTACATCATGGCTTGAGTTGTGCAATTTTTGAATTTATAATGCTTGAGATGGTAGATAACTTGACTTGTGTGATTCATGTTATCTATATTTTTACTTGAAGGGTGAAATAATTTTCTTAGACTAAGGTATACACTTGATTAATTTGACTTCAAGAGTTTTGTGGTGTCTTGTCAAATGTTTCAAAATTTGAATTATTTTCAAAGGGTGTGAATGACTAGAGTTTTATCTAAAAGTTGAAGAGAAAGTATAATCCTTGCTATGTAAAAAATTTTGGAATGAGAAAGAACTTGTGTTTTCTTAATAATTTTCTTGGTATTAAGTATTTTGCTTGAGGACAAGCAAAAGTTTGAGTGTGTGGGTGTGATAGGGGCTAAAATCACCATTATTTTCTTAATTATTTGAGATTGTTTTGAGATACTTTTGTTATGATAACTAGGCACATTCCATCCTATTTGATATTTTGCTTGTAGAAAGTGTTTTTGACCAATTTGTACAGATTTAAGCTAATTTTGAGCAAAACTAAAGATTTTCCAGAACATACCTGGCACCAGGTCTGGCAAGTGGACGAGGCATGAGGTCCATTTTGGACGGCTAGAGGAAAATAGGGAAAATTCAGAGGATAAATAGATAGCAACTGGTGCTAGGTGGGTCAATTGGACCCGACGCTAAGCTCGTTCTGGAATGCTAAAATCCTATGCACAAATTTAGATACTTTCGAATGATTTTAGTATTTTTCGAATCCTACTCGGTTAATACTTCTTAAGCAACTAATTTAGTATCAAAGAGGCCTATAAATGCAAGAGAAAACACAAGAGATTAAGGGTGAATCCAAGAGTAAAAATCCTAAATACTCATTAAAGGAGGAATTCACCAAATCAATGAGGGTTGTTCAAGAGAGTTTTCAAGGGAGAAAAAAGGGGCTTGTCTATTAGTGCTTTCTTTTACCTTTGTTTTCTTTTCCTTAAACAATGATGTATTCAATGTTCTATTTGTAATTTAACATTATTTTGGAATTCATAGTTTTGTATTAATTTAGTTATTTCATTAATTCTTTATCACATTCGGTATTTGATTACTTATTATCATTGGTTATTGGCGTGAGTTCTTCTAATTTGACTTGGGAAATGATGTTAGGAGTTTATTGCATTGATTTCATATTTGTCAAATCGTAATGGATTTGGGAAACGAAGTTAAGATTAAAGGATTAAAGCAATCAAAGATTAGTTGATTTCATCTTAAGCAAATGGTCATTAGCTAATTTCATGTTAATGAGGAATTAAGCTTAATGCATGTTTTGGTTATGTTGGTTTAATTGGAAAATCTGTTAATTTAATTAAAAGATAGTAATTCCATAGATTGGGAATGAAGTGGAATCTATCTATGTAAATTCATGACTTGGAAAATGATTGAATTTTACTTTATATTCTTTCATGAAGCCAAGATGATAATTAATTGAGAGAATTGTTAGTTGGTTCATTATCATGTTTTTTAGAAAATTGTCTAAATTGCATATTCCTACATCTTTGAGTTGTATATATTTCTTTATTTTTTAATTATTTTCTTACTTTATTTGGATCGGTTAAACAATGAATGAAAAGTTATTAGTGTGTACTTGTTCCTTTGGGGATTGATACTCGTTAATTTCCTATACTATGCTTGCGATAAGCATACTTATTTGTATGTGTATTTTAGGATTAATGTTTTAATTAAAACTTGACCAAGGGATGCATTTAAATTTGATGATTTTTATGCCCCCAAAATTTACGCATCAATCAATCAGCTAATCATGAACATATTGACAGAATAGGTAAACCTTCACATATATAAGAATCTCGAAGATCAAGTAGGATACGTATAATACTTGAGAGATATAGATTTCTGATTAATGACCACAACGATGTATTACTCATAGAAGAAAATTAGCCAACTACTTATGAGGAAGTTCTGAAATGTTCCAAAATTTGACAAATAGCTAGATGCAATGAAGTTAGATATAGATTCCACGTAAGATAACCAAGTTTAGACGTTGGTTGATCCACCCGAAGGAATTAAAACCAATCGAATACAAGTGGGTTTTCAAGAAGAAAACCGATATGGATGGTAAAGTTGTTACCTATAAGACATGATTGGTTGCTTAAAGATATTGTTAACAACAGGCTATTGACTATATTGAAAGTTTTTCTCCAGTAGGAATGATGAAATCTGTAAGAATACTCCTAGCACTTGACGTATACTATGGTTATGAGATTTAGTAAATAGATGTAAAAATAGCTTTCCATAACGAAAATTTGACTTAAAAAGTATACATGATATAACCTGAGGGTTTCATATCTAAAGAACACACTAAAATGTGTAAGGTGCAATGGTTTATCTATAGACTAAAGCAAGTTTCTAAGAGTTGGAATATCCATTTTGATAAAATGATTAAATAATTTTTTTCATTTAAAATATGGATAAACCTTGTATATATAAGACGGTTAGTGGAAATACAATTTTTTTTCTTGTCACTATATATAGATGACATATTGCTAATAGGAAATGATGTCTTAAATCTTCAATCAATTAAGGTATGGTTATCAAAGAATTTCTCCATAAAAGATCTTGGAGAAGCAACCTATATTCTAGGGATAAGGATCTATAGAGATAGATCAAAATGGATGCTTGGTATTTTGCAGTCTACATACATAGTTAAAATGCTAAAAAAGTTTAGCATGAATAAATCCTAAAGAAGATTCTTACCCATAACCTATGGGATAAGCCTTTCAAAATCTATGGTCCTCAAAAACAAGATAAAAGGGATCACATAGTAGATTATCATATGCTTCGGTATTTGGATATATCATATATGCTATGATATGTACTAGGTCCGATGTATCTTGCATTCTTAGTATGACGAACATATGTAAAGAACATTCTTAAGTACATAAAAAGGACAAATGATGTGTTCTTGGTATATGGAAATGTTGATTTACAAGTAAAAAGGTAAAATGATGCTATTTTCCAATCCAATAAGGATAATTATAAATCATAATCAGGATACATGTTCATTTTAGGTAGAAGGATAGTCAGTTGGAAGAGCTTCAAATAAGATATCACTATCGATTTGACCATAAAAGCTAACTACATAGCGTTTCTAAAGCAACTAAAGAAGCAATCTAGATCAAGAACTTCATAGCTGAATTAGGAGTAGTACCCAGGATTATTGGTCTAATACATTTGTATTACAACAATGATAGAGTCATTGCGCAAGCAAAAGAACCACGGTCTCATCAGTGGTTTAAGCATGTACTTAGGCACTATTACTTGATACGAGATATCATTGATAGGATGGATATAAAGATAGAGAGAGCTCCTATTAATCAGAACATAGCTGATCTGCTTACTAAAACACTTCTTAGAAGAAGCATGATAGTCATGTATAACACTTGGTATTCGATACATGAATGATTGACTCTAGTACAAGTACGAAATTATTTGTACTTTGACCTAGAATTAATCATTTTATGATGTATTCTACAAACCTATTAATTAAAAAGCATTCTTTATCTTTTAGTGTATTTGATACTTCATATGTGTATAAAAATGATAGATAAAATCTTAAGTACAATATACAGTGTTAAGGAAAACATGATAGAGATCATGATATGAGATTCCTATTACACTATATAGTATTTGTGCTTAAATTATCCCTAGTCATAGTGTTAATGAGATGGGATATCATTAATGTGCAAAGACTAGCATAAGTTATACTTTTTTATTGGATTAAGTGATAGTTATCATATCTATAAATATAGGGATACCTAAAGTTAGCATATGAATACTTGTTAGATGAGTAAGTACATTGGATGACCTAGCCATGAGATAATCACATGGATAACCATTTAGTATCTATGATAAAATTTTATTATAGTATGTATACAAGTATCCTTAGACTTGAGATCTCTAAGTATTTTGTATGCTAGTATTATACTTTGATTTCTTTCCTTAGAGTCTTATTGAGATTGCCCATAGGAAGAAAACTAGGTGCAATATGAAGTATATGAAAGTAATTGAGAGGATCAATACAGAATTCATCACTCCTAGTAGTAGGGAAGTATAGGCTTCTTATAAGGAATCATTATTCCAGAAGTCTTTAGCTAAGGCAACCATGTGCTGGAAAAAGGTTTTATAATGATACATAAAACGAGTAATAGATTATGGGAACAAATACTAAAGTATTCATGCTAGAATTAATAATATGCTAGAAAAAGGTAGTTTCGAGTGCATTGGAAATAGGCTCACTATTTCTCATATTATCCAGACTGTAAAGGTCAAGGATCCTAGAGTCATTGAAGCTACTAGACTTATGATAGACGTTAAAAGTAAAGGTATAAACTATAGCATGCTATTAAGCCTCAAGGTCATTATTCGAGTAAGAACATTTTTGACATCTTCACCCTTTTCTCCACATGTTAAAACTAGACCTTATAGCACTTACATCCCATGTAAGCTAAAAAATGACATTTTAGTTATTATGGTCTAAGCAATCCACTACCTCTCATCAAGGACTCCCAAAATCCTAGCTAGTCAAGTCCTTTCAAACTCAATGGGAAGCCCTTTTACCATGGTAGAGATGACCTGGAGGTTTTTTTTTTTTTTGTCCTTGACGTTGGCATAAAACTCTCTCACATACATAGGATAGTAAGGACCCTCCATTCTAATAATAGGCTCACACCCCAACCGTCTAAACATAGTAGAAAGTTCCAAAGAATTGTCTAGGGAAGGTTTATATTACTTTTCTACAATGATTTTGTTGTGTTGGTGATTTTGATACCAAATGTGACAAGTGGGGTCAGAGAATTGCGTAGATTGAGTAGGTAGAGCCTCGAAAGAATGTGTCGAAGAAGATGCATCTCGAGTTCTCTTAGCCCACAGTGCTAACCCCCTAGGTCACCTAGACATGATGAATTGATGAAGAAAAGTAATAGAATAGAAAAATAGGACTCCCTTAACAAAACACAACACAACTTCATCCAACAAACCTGCAAGAAATATAGCTATTCTCCAATCCAAACATAATATCAACATTCTTGATCAAATCCTTAATGCTCAATATTTATTAATGAATCAATGTAGAGCTCATAATCACAAGGCTAAGTTGAATAGGAGCAATTATCCTATCATCTAAGCAACTCAAAGTTACACAAAAAAAGGCATGCTCAAGAGGTTCCAAAAAGCCATAAATTATCAATGGCATCAATCATAAACCATTATCAATTATATTCTCATGCCAATGAAAGCAATATTAACAATCAAATCCTTCACCCAAAAATATTCAAGAATTTTTGCCTAAAAATGCCTAGAACCTTACCTAAAATTCATAAGAAAAAATTGAACCGTAGAAAGTGTAGAAAAATCATACCACAATGATCTCCAATGTGTAGGTAATGATCTTAGGCAAACTGATTGAAGAAATCGTGCACCAAACGAAAGGATAGAAAAATGGATTTTGGAAGAAAAGATTAGATTTTTTTTTTGTTTTAATCCAAACTTTCAAGAACAAAGTGAAGATTTTGTATTTGGGAGGTGTTTTAGAGGTTTAGAAAGTGACCCAGTGGTGTTCTGTTGTTGAACCCGACGATGGATTGAGAGAAAAATTGAGAATGATGAAAATATTTTGAACAAAATGGCCAAGAATGGCCGATTTTGATGTTGTGGCTGAACAGGCCTGGCGCGGGGCCAAAGGACTGGGCCTAGCCTTAGGCCTGTTCTGTCTGTGTTCTCTGTCTGGCCGTGCTGGCCCAGTGCCTAATCCAAAGGTTGGGCCCAGCGCCAGGTCAACTCTGGCAAAAAAAAAAGTATTTTTTAAAAATGAAATAGAAAAAAAGAACACGAACTCATGAAAAAGAATACAATCTAACAATTAAAAAGAAATAGCCAAATAAATAAAAATAAGCAAAAATTAAAAAGATGTCCAAAAACTAAATCAGTTCAAAATTAGCTTTTTCCACGGTTATGATCACGTGGATTAGTCTCTGTGTTGCCTGGAAGTGATCCCGTCTGACATCACTAAGGAGTTTGGCTAGCTGTCTAATTTGAATTTCAAGGTTGCACATGGACGCCTCCAATTTTTGTGTGGTCGTATCTAAAGGACAAAAAAAAGGAAAACATCAAAGACAATGCAACGAAAAATTTTTAGTTTTTCGATCAACATCTAGGAAAGAGTACTTACTTATATTGTTTGGTCGCGAATTAACCAACAAGGTGTTGAGTTGCACTGGATCTTGCGATGGAAAGAAAGAAGGAGGCCTCGGTGGTTTGACCGGTATTCCTATCAATATTCTACTCCTACGCATCAAACTTCCCCATGCTTCTTCTCTTAGTCTTCTGGAGTATGACTCTACCTTGATCTTGGGTTAGTTTAGTTAAAGCTCCTTTGGATAACCAAGATCCACTCTTAGAGAGAAAGGAGAGAATGAAGAGGAAAACACAAGAGGAAGGGTGGCTACACACACATTTTGATTCAAGACTAATTAATTAATTCTAATTGGACTCTTAGAATAAATTTTGATTTTTATTCTAGATAATTATCCATAAAGCCCAAATTGTGTCTAAACAACACCAAGATAACTTGAGCTACTCCAGGGATCAAGAGACATATTATTCAAGGCCACTAAAATGACCAGGATGCCCTTACTATCAAATAGCTACATTTTGCCATTTTAAATATTCCCATTAATCACCATATGAAAATATTGACCCTAAGAATAATATTGCTAAAACAATGTCTTTAACTAACAAATGAAATGATAGAAATATCCCTCTATGTAACACCCGTCAATGGGATAGGATAAATGTACTAACACCCATCTCAAAGATATTTACCATTCTTAGATTTCTAGTTCGATAATCCGTGACTCACTTGAATGTACTTGCTTATCATTGGAAACTATCGAAAAGCACACATTCTAGAGTCATGTTCCCAAGGCCCTAGATTACTAGATTATCCTGGACAATCACAATAGAGTGATTTAACTTCACAAAATAAAGCATATAAACTCTGTTGCATGAGTTCGTCTTAACTAGCTAGAGTAATATAACCAATGTATATGGTTATCAATCTCACAAAAGAAATATCACCCAACATACATAAAAGTATAAGACCCTAGCCTTGCCAGACCACGAACTCATACTCAAGTATGAAGGTATCCATCCACGATGTAGCAGTAATAGTCCAGTTTTTATAATTATAGTACTTTAAGAGAGACCACTACTGCAGGTCCAGTTCTACATATTCATAATACGCTTATGCCAATGATGTGAATGAATTACTCACTGATTCAAGGTAAGCCATTTCCCATTGGAACTCATGGCATAATAGTCTTATCTTGATGAACTTCTGGATAAGGTGATACTTCCTCTCAATGTGCTTACCCTTCCTATAGTTTTGAGGTTCCTTACATTGTGACATCGCTCCAGTGTTACCACATTAAATTGTCACAGGCCTGTCCATATGCGGTACTACTCTAAGTTCTATGAGGAACTTTCAGAGCCACACAACTTCTTTAGAAGCTTCTGAAGCAGCAACGTACTCAACTTCCACGGTAGAATCAGCAATGCAAGATTATTTGATACTTCTCTATGAAATAGCTCCTGTAGACAAAGTGAAGACATATCCACTAGTGAATTTTCTTTCATCTTTATCTGTCTAGAAGTCTGACTCTGTATAACCAGTAGGAACCAAATCATCAGCATGATATACAAGCATATAATCTCTCATTTCTTTGAAATATTTTAGTATATACATGACGGTTTACCGTGAGCTTTCCCTGGGTTTAACTGATATCTACTAACCATGCATACTGCAAAATAGATATCTGGCCTAGTATAAAGCATAGCATACATGAGACTTCCCATAACTGAAGCATAAGGGATCCTACTCATTTTCTACTTGTCTTCCTGTGTCTAAGGACACTTTTTGGAAGATAAGGATAATTCATGTCTAAAGGGTATAATAGCCCATTTATATTTATTCATGTCGGACTTGAATAACATCTTGTCAATATAAGCATATTGGGATAAGCCTAACATTCTCTACTTCCTATCTCTGAAAAGCTTAATACCTAGAATGTTGATAGCTTTTCCCATGTCTTTCATGCTAAATTGACTAGATAGCCAAACCTTAACTGATAACAATGTCCCTACATCATTTCTAATGAGTAGAATGTCATCTACATAAAGTACAAAGAAAATCACTTTGCCACTGTCTGATTTCCTATACACACATGGTTCATCCACGTTTTGAATGAAACCATAAGCCTTCACAGTTTCATCAAAATGTATATTCCATACTCGTGACGCTTGCTTAAGTCCATATATGGACTTCTTAAGCTTATAAACCATTTGTTCTTGACTTCTAACAACAAAACCTTCTGGCTAGGATATATAGATATTTTCGCTAAGATAACCATTTAAGAAAACCGTCTTGATATCCATTTGCCATATCTCGTAGTCATAATGACATGTGATGGCTAAGAGAATACGGATAGACTTAAGTATGGCTACTGGTGAAAAGGTTTCCTTATAATCGATCCCTTTTTTCTGAGTATAACCTTTAGTAACCAACCTTGCATTATAGGTTTCAAGCTTTCCATCCGCACCTCTTTTCCTTTTGTATACCCATTTACACCTAATTGGTTTTATCCCATCAGGTGCAGTGACAAGATCCCAGATCTGATTAAGGTACATAGACTCAATCTTGGTATTCATGGCTAGCTACCATTTGTCTGCATCAGCAATAACAATGGCCTCTTCGTATCTAGTAGGATCTTATTCCTTATGATCAAAGCCTAGATCATAGGTTTCTCGGTCCATCTTTTTGGAACTCTTATGATCCTCCCACTATGACGAAGCTTAATTTGTATAGGAACATCTGGTAGTGTTTCTCTTGGTTCTTTGATCAGGGTGCTAGAAGTACTTGAAGTTGCATCAGTGACCAACTTCTCTTTTAACTCTATTCTACTTGAACTCTTGGTGGATGTAACTTATTCATCATCTAAGTTTCTAGCATTAGTACTAACAAGTACCTTATCTCTTGAGAATGAGAGAAATATCCACCTTTCGTTCTTTTTGGATACCCAACGAAGTAGCATAACTCTGATTTTGGTTCTACCTTAGTTCCTTTTGTTAGCACATAAGCTGGACAACCCCATATCTTGAGATGGTTCAAACTGGGCTTTTATCTAGTCCACATCTCATTGGGTGTCCTAGGTACTAATTTGGAAGGCACCAAGTTCGAAATATACACCGCTATTTCTAAAGTATATCCCCAAAAAGAAATAGGAAGGGACGCATGACTCATCATGCTTCTAACCATTTCCATTAAAGTTTTGTTTCTTCTTTCAGCTACTCCATTCTGCTGGGGAGTCCCAGGCGTAGTTAACTGAGATACTATGCTATGATATACCAAGTAATCCTTAAACTCACCAAGGACTCTCCACCATGATCCGATCTCACAACTTTAATTAATTTACCTATTTGACACTTCACCCTTAAACTCTTTGAATTTATCAAAAAGTCAAACTTGCATCTCATTAGATAAATATAACCAAAACGAGTATGATCATCTATGAAAGTGATAAAGTACTCGTAATCTCCCTTAGCTGGTGTAGTCATCGGACCACAAACATCCATATGAACTAATGCTAGTATTTTCAGGGCTCTATCCACCTTTTTGGTAAAAGACCTTGTCATTTTACCTTTAAGGTAAGATTCACACTGAAGCCATTCTTCCAATCTCAATGAACCTAAAGGTCCATCATGGAGTAGCCTCTGAATCCGATTGGGATTTATATGTCCCAATCTTAGATGCCACAAATACGAGTCATTTGATATTGTCTTTCTCTTTCTATTATGAGGTTTAGTTTGAATATTATTTATTTAATTTCTAATAGGATGTATATAAAAAAGATTTCCATACATATTTCTTGTACAAATTAAATTACCATTTCTACTGATAGAAACACCAGAATAGAAAGAAACAGAATATCCTTGATTCATCAATTTCGAAACTGAAATCAACTTCTATTTAAAATAGAAAACATATAACATATCTTTTAAAAGTAACTTCCTAATATAATAAAAAATAAGCTTAAGATCTCCCACTACTTTAGCCTATATTCTTGCTCCATTCCCTACTTGAAGTTCATGCTCACCCTTATTGAGTCTCCTTATCCTTTTGAACCCCTGCAAGAAGTTACAGACATGGTCAGTGGCTCCAAAATCAACTATCCAGGAAGATGTTGATCTAACCATCAAAATAGACTCTATGTATAGAGTAATACCTGAAGTAGACTTGGCTAAAAAGTCTAGACAATCTTTCTTCCAATGCCCCTTCTTGCCACACTTGAAACATTTATTTTTAGGCTGCACATTGGGCTTGGTATGACTAGATGCTTTGGTCTGGGCTCCTACATTATTTTAAACCTTCTTCTTCTTGAATGTCTTAGATTTTGCCTTAATTCTAGAAAAAGCAGAATGAGAAACCAAAACCTTTAACATGGACTTCATGATTTACTCTGCCGCCTAGAGCTCTTTCATAAACTCTGTGAGATTCATATCCAATTTGTTCATTATGTAGTTCAACTTGAACTGTGAATATGAATCAGGCAGAGTTTCAAGAACCATGTCAATTTGGGTCTCATGATCTATTGTTGCGCCTAGGACCTCGGCCTCCTCAAAGTAGGCAATTATCTTAAGCAAATGCTCTCAAATTGATACCCCCTCAACCATCCTAGTCTTCATGATTGTCCTAAGAGCTTCCTGCCTTACGAGCCGGCTCTTGTCAGCAAACATAGTAAACAATGATAAATCTATATCATACACAGTGTGTGAAACCCCAATCAAAACCAACCTTAGAGTAAGGGGGGTTGGGATGCATATCATATTTTATTTCATGGTTAAATTTATTTTCATATGATTTTTATGTGTTTTGAATTTGGGTTTTATTGTCTTGAGATCTTGTTGGTGAGTATTGTGTGAGAGGGGCAAGATGGTAATTTTTGCCCGAGGTGAAAATAGGGAGATAGCCTGTGGATTGAATAGAAAATAATTTTCTAGTGAAAATATCAACAACAGTTGTTGTGGTGTAGTGGTTAGAGCTTTGGAATTAATTCTTGAGGTCTTGGGTTCGAATTCCGTTATAGAAGCTTTAGCTAGATTAAATTTTATTTTTGCTTAGTGGAGGAAATTTCGGTCTTATGAGCTTAGAGTAAGGTAGGGATGATGGCCCTAAGAGAGACATGTTAGGAGTATTCTCATTCCACTCCTTTACTCTACTCGAATTTCTTAAAGGGAATTCATTTTCCCTTGATTCTTAATTTTCCTCAATTTTCAACTCCTTGGTTTGATCAAGATGTTCTATCCATTTTCTTTCCAGAAATTTCAATAAAATGCTGTGATCTTGTGAGATCAAAATGTCCTAATAAAAGGCTTCTCATGGTCTGAAAAATGTGGAAGAATGGTAGGAAATTCCAAGGGGAAAAATCCCTCTAGTAAGCTTGCTGAAATTTCACTTTAGACTAGTTCATCTTACTTCTTAGAATGAGCTGAAATTTTTCAGCTTGTTGTACCTTCAAATTGTCGAGCTTCTTAGCTGACTTTCCCTCCCAAATGCTGCCAGAAAAATGGCCTTAAGATCAGTTTGAAACATGAATTATTTCTTCCATTTTCGGGCTGCACAAAGGCTGTACAAAACCAGTGAAAATTCTGGGCAAAATCGCTACTTTGGAGGTCCAAAACCAAGCAGATTTCTTCCAGATTTTGTTCAGCACCTTAGCCATATTTTTCCTCCATGAAGAAGGTTGGAAACCAGCCTTGAATAACCCAAAATTCCCCTTCAAACTCTCTGCAAGTTGGCTGGAAATGGCAGCCGAAAATCTGCCCAGAAAATTGCTATTCAACGAAAAACTGTGCAGGAAAATTTTCCAGCTTTGGTTCCTATTTCTCTTCTAGCCGAAACACCAACCTTATTCCACAAAAACCTTCCCTAAACTTCCAGTAACAGAGCTCCATTATTTCCCTTAAGCTTCTGCATGAAAATCCAGCTATGTCTGCCTAAAAGATTTCCAAAAAAATTCTGCAATCATTCATTGATTTGGATACTAAAATTCTAACTACCATGATTTAACAACTTTCTATAAAATATACCTCAAACAACTAGACCTTCTCTCCACCATTATACTCCATAATTTTGGCCACCCTAAGCCTCCTTCAACCAGCTTTCATTCAACCAAAACACTGCCCAGAAATTCGTCCATGGCAGATCTCCAAAAGCTTTCCAATAATCAAAGATATTCTTGTGATATCTAGTTTCCAACTTTGCTTCCCAAAAATATTCTTCAAGGATTTTAACAACTAGCCTTTCCTTTTTCCTTCCAAACCATAAAAACCATCTTCCTAAACCCTACAAATAGTTTGGCAGCCCTAATTTCTTCAGAATTTCGGCAGCCTCCATCCAAGAACTCTCTATTCTCTTCAACCTTCAAGAACACATAGTACACCAAGAACACCTACTCCCTCCTTTCACCTAATACCCCTCCAAACCACTTCAATCCTTCTCTAAAATCTCCAGATTTGACCTACTAGCTGCCGTGAGTCCATCAACACCATTTTTAACATCAAACTCCAAAATCCAACTTGCACTTTTGGATCAAAAAACCAGAAATTTTGTGAAGGCTTAAGAACACCTTCAAGGTATGATTATTCAATCAACTTCATCTTCGCTAATCTTCAATCTCTAATGAATATATATGTGTTTAAGCATGCTAATGAGCCTTCTTCTTCTTTCTCTCTCTCTCTCTCTCTCTCTCTCTCTCTCTCGACCGAACCACTCACTTACTTGGCCGAATGGTTTCTTCTCCATGGCCATTCTTCCTTCATCTCCTTTGGACGGATGTAGGCATCTAGGGCTTGAGATTCACTCGAAACTACTTCAAAGAATTCATCAATCAAGTAAGCCATTTTAACCATTCTTTTAAACTCTAGATTCATATCTCTAGGATGATGATGATGATAGTAGGTGGATGGCGATAGGATTTAAGTATATATATATATATATATATATATATATATTGTTGAGATTGAAGTATGAATATATGTATGATTGTGAAGGAGATGGGATTTATGCATGTAAGGATTATCTTGGATGATTATATGATGATTTGAGATTGATGCATGTCATAGGTAGTATTTGTGATGAAGTATGCTAGAGATTATGTCACCTTTGGTGAATATGATTTATATTCATGTTGGATTGTTGAAGCCATTATCATATTTATGCTAATAGGGGTTATATCATGTTTTGATAAATTGAGATCTATGCTTGTATGCATGATTTGGATGATCTGATGAATTGGAGGATTGTATATGTTCATGATTGTGGTTAGCTATAGGAATATGATCATGATCTAGTTGTCCCTAAGCTAAATTTTATTTCATTAATAAAATATTTAATAATATGATTTTTCTAGTAAAATTTGAAAACCATGGGAAAATGTGGATTTGGTCTTTTATATAAAATAGTGATATTTTAGTCAAATAAATAATAGTTTTGCTAGAAAAATAATATATATATATTATTTAAAATAATAAAATCAATTAAAGCCTTTTATGGAAATAATTATAATTAATAAAATATTTATTACTAAAAATTTAATTATTATCTTTTAATCAAAACCCATTAAGGATTTGCTTATTATTTTTCAAGCAAGACTCATTAAATTTATTTTCAACAAATTTTAGCTATCAATTATTTTCTAACAACTAAATTATTAATAAATCATTATTTTACCTAATACCACATTGGACCCTTTTTCAAATAAACCATAATTTATTTTTAGCAAGATTTAAACCTTCAACTTTTTGTACCTATTTCCCAAACTCTAGTTATTTTAATATCAAACTAGATTTATTTTATAAACCCTTTTTATTTATTATTGAGCCTTAAAGCTTGGGACACTAGGGATATGATTGTAGTAAGTTGAGTTAGTTTTATTTGAGAAAGTGAGTCTTTGGCTTGAGTTTGATTGTGGTTTGTATTTACCCTATGCGGGGTTAGATCAGCTGTTGGAGACCTTTGTTGTGGGCAAGGATCAGGTAAGCTCCTGCATAAAACCCGTTTGATGTAAAAATGATTTTTATGGCAAGCCAAATGTAGAGTGCATGAACACTCGTTTCTGTAAAGGCAATTGAGGATTATTTCCGTTCTCATTTCAGACAAATAAATTATTTGCAAATCAAGGGGCGGTTTTACTCAAAACCTAAAACTCTTTCTAAAACCAGTTTTGCCCTAAACTTTGAGAAACCTTAATTTCCATTTTCAAGTGGAACTATGTTTTGTTCATTTTTCCCAAGTGGGATACGTTACGTTGAGTACTCAATGGGGGTAGACTGGTAGTACTAGTTTTGAAGAGCAAGAGTGAGTCTTCTGGCAGGAGGCCTCCTCCAGAAGATGAACTCAACTTAGAGAAACGTCAGTACTACTTAGTCATGCCGGTCCGAGCTAGCAGTTTTTTATTTCAGTCAAGTGACTGTGTTTTGTCGGAATGGACACCCGGTTGTTGTTTGGGTATAGAGAATGAGGAGTATCTTGCCCGGTAGACCGATCACCTACCTTTAGTCAGTCTGCACAAAGTGTTGGCATTCTGATTGGCAGTATGCATAAAGTGTCGGCATACTGACCATTCGGTTATGGGGCCCAACGTGTGGTAACCCATAATCATTTCTTTCGAGTGGTTAATCTTATAAATTATGTATGGCTGGAAAAGCCAAAACGCCACTCTTGCTTTTGACTAATGTTTATTGCTTGCCAATATTTCTCTTATAAAGTTTTTATACTTTGTATCCACGAATTATTTCCACTGAACACCCAAAGCACACACGGACTTACTGAGATTTCTGTCTCATCACCTTTTTACCATGATTTCAGGCCAATCCTGCTATGGGGATGAGTAGCTAGTGTTATCTGCCTTGGAAGAGAATGTTGTCTTTTATTTTTATGTATTCCTTTGGGGAATTGAGAGTGGATGATTTTATTTATGGATTTGTTTTTCTTTTGGGAATTCATGATTTTATTCGTGGATTTATTCTTGGGTTATAATAAATTTTAAGTTAAATTATTATTTTCATTTCTCAATTTTAATTATGTGACCTAGTTATAAAGACCCCTTGTCCTTTGGACGGGGCGACATCCCTGGCCCTGGCGGGCCTAGGTAGCGGGGTGTTATACAGTGGCTATATGCTCATGCTTAGAGTGGAGCATACTAGACATGGAAGTCAATATATAGCACTTAGCCATCTCGTCCGCTTTCTTCTATACCTTCTCGGCCTCTTGCTCCTGATCAGTGGAATCTTCCCTAATCACAAGACAGGGATTCGTAAGAACATACTTGTACTCCTCGGTAGTGAGTACTATGTTAAGGTTTCTCTTGCAGTCCACATAATTTGGGCCTGTCAACTTGTTCTCCTTGAGAATGATTGACAATGGATTAAAACCAAACATTTCTAAAATATTGCAAAAAACATTCATTTAGTTTGTAAAAAATGCACATTTCTTTATATTATTTCTTTGATAATAGATAAATCTTAAAACCATTATCAATAATATAAATAGTTTGGCTCTTAGAAAAACTAACAGAGCTTCGTAAGAATATTAATAGTATTCTAAGTTAAGTGTATAACTATCATGAATCAAAACTTCCTTAATGGATAATGATCTATAAAAAATTCCACCGATAGGATGGCCACTAATTCACACCACCTATGGGCAATTCAGTGCTAAAAACTTCTAACGTAGGTTGGTCGATCCTAGCACATACCCTAGGTTTTTAATTTTACTCTTTCATTAGTTCCAGATATTTGTGGAAATCCATCCTATAGGAGGTCATGCTCAGAATGACACGAGGAAATCCACTATCTCTAATGAGAGTTGTGACAAAAGCCATAGAGTCATTGAAACCCCTTTCCCACTTAATCTTTTATTGAAAATAGAGTTTTAGGACCAAAAACATTTTCTACAATCTCATGGCTTCATTAACTTTAGTAAAAAACTAAAATTCAATATTATTCTCAATGTTAAGGATTAAATCCTTTGAGAAAATAAACCATGAATTTTTTTTTTACTCTTCTAAGTTAATGGCCAAGTAAAACTTTATTAAATAACCTCAAGTTCAATATTATTCGTTATTTTAAGGATTGAACCCTTTAAGAGAATAAACCATGAACTCTTTTATTTTAAAGTTTCTTAGATTGAAATGTTTTATCAACAACCTTTCTATCTAGTGAGACTTTGGTCTCACAAGAACTTGCGTATTTGATCATAAAAATGAAATAAGCAAGATAACAAAAGCATACTTTTCATGCTCAAACTATTCATTTATTCTTAAGCGACCAAATAATAGATTAAACATCATCAATTTAAAAATTAATGATCTTTTTTAATCCTAAGGTGGTTCCATCCTTTACTACTCATTTTCATGTAAATTATTCATCCATAGATAAATAAAACTATTGCAAAAAAAAATTAACCTCATACAATGATTTCAAAACATGATTACATCAAGGAAAAATTGATGTATAGAACTTCAACAGTGCTTTCCCTTACCTTGGACAAAATTGTGCATTTGCCTTCCAAGTCTACCTTTTTTTTTTTTTTTTGGGACAGTATAGACTTGGCACCAGGTCCATTGGGTACCCTGCGCCGGGTCTGTTCTGGAATTCGCCGATTTCTAAAAAAATCTAACGTTTTAGTCATTTTTCCACCCCTCAACCATTCCATCAACCATGTTCGTCAGTCCCCAATATTTATAGGTTAAGAGAAATGCAAAATTGGGCAAAAAACCATGCCTTTACAAGTACCTATACCTCTAAACATAAGGCGTACATTGCATCTACTCAAAACCAGAAAAACAATGGGAAAATCATTAGAATACAAGATCCTATGCCTCTAACCGCGAGGCATACATAAGATCTAGAAACCAATGTATGAGGGATCACATAAAATCACAAAAGATTCATTTTTCATAGTAAAGGAACTACATTTTCCAGTTTTTAACCTCAGTACATGCACCTAGATGAAAACCATGGCTCTGATACCAATTGAAGGATTAAAAACATAAAACATAAAAGAAAATGTAGCGAAAAATTTTCAGTTTTCCAATCCACATCTAGGAGAGAGTACTTACTTGTCTTGTTTGGTTGCGAATTAACCAACAAGGTGTCGGATTACACTGGATCTTGCGATGGAAATGGAAAAGTAGGCCTCGGTGGTTCGACCAATATTCCTACCAATATCCTACTCCTACGAATCAAACTTCTCCAAGCTTCTTTTCTTAGTCTTCTGGAGTATAACTCTACCTTGATCTTGGGTTAGTTTGGTGAAAACTGCTCTCAAATACTAAGAACACCAAGAACACACACTACATTCCTTCAAGCCAAAACCTACCCAAAACACCTCCAATCACTCTCAAATACTCCAGATTGCTCATACATAATCCCTAGTGTTCATTTTTGGTATTTATAGCACAAAATCTCACAACCAAGAAATTTCAATCGGATAAAAAACCAGTTTTTTTCTTGAAGGTCACAAGAACATCATCAAGGGAAATCAAGAACAACTTCTTTGTTCATCCTTTTCCATTCAACCTCAATGTACCATACTATTGCTCTCCCCTTCTCTCTCTCTGTCTCTCTCTCTGTCTCTCAATCTCTCTCTCTCTCTGCCGAAATGGTTGCTCAACAACCATGGCTGTTTTTTTTCCTTGGACAACTCAAGACTCTTAATCACGCATGAACCTTCTTTAGTCTTCATTGAAGTAATCAACAATCAAGTATTTTTCCCTTAATCCTCCTTTTTAATTCTAAATTCATGTCTGTTATGTGTTGATAGGAAGGATAGAAAATGATTGGGGATTGAGTGTATGCATGTGAATGAAGGGGTTGGGGTTAGGACATGAGAATTATTGTATATGAATAAGCTATATGAATTTTCTTGGGAATCAATGTATGTACATCATGTCTTATGAGAGTTATGGACGTTTAAAGCATGTTAGATGTTATGACACCTATGGTGAATAGGATTTTTATATTCTTATTTCCTAATAAGGTTTTGGCCATGTGATAGTATGTGTTGATTTAAACTTATGTTCATGAATAGATTAGTTTATTGTTTGATGATTCATGAGTCTTGTTTAGCAATAGGAAAATCATGATTATTTTTTTGTTAATTCTAGGTTATTTTTATTAACAAATTTTATTACCTTAATTAAAATTACTACTATATCTTTTAAAGGTTTCGAAATCCCTAGGAAAATTTGGAAATGGAATGTTAAATGAAATATTGATATTTTATTAGTAAAATAAATAATATCTTTTATTAAAAATAATATATATATATATATATGTATGTATAATAGTAAATAAAATCTTTTATATAAATAATAATAATAATAAATAAAATATTAATGACCTTGTAGACCATGGTTAAGACTTTTACCTATATTCATAAATATTATTTATATTAAAATTTATTTGTTATTTATTAATAAAAAAATTAATATGATTTATTCATCATTAAATTTATTTATTACTAATTAATTATTATCCATTAATTATTAATTAAAAATTAAGTGTAATTTATTATTTATTTATAATAATACTATTTAAAAATTACCATTTACTAATATTAATTGGGACTTAGTATTATTCAATAGTTAAACACTAGTTTATTTATTAATAATAATACTCAAGATTTATTATTTAAACCTATAACTTATTAGTAATTATTTTAAAACCCCTAGTTATTTTAACTTATTAAGCTAGATTTATATTATAAAATCCTTTATCATCTAACCTTAAAGCTTAGGACATTAAGGTCATGGTTAGTCATGGTTGTAACTAGTTGAACTAAGAATTATTTATGTAAGGCAAGTATAGCATGAGTATAACCTTATACCTTATGTTTACCCCAGGCAGGGTTAGGTCGACCTTGGAGGATTTTTTAACTCAAGCAAGCAAAAGATCAGGTAAGCTCCTACATGGAGTCATTTGAAGACAAAAAATTATTGTGGCAAGCCAAATTCAATGTGTATGATCGTTTGTTTGTAAAAGGCGATTAAGGACTGTTTTTCCTTTTTGTTTTAGTCAAGCAAATCATTTGAAAATTAAACAAGTATTTTTACACAAAATGCTAAACTATTTCTAAAACCCAACTTTGATTAGCATTTTAGAAACCCTTAATTGCTATTTCCAAGTAAATCAATGTATGAACAAATTTCTCCTAAGTAGGACAATCAACGTTGAGTACTCAATAAGGGTAGACTATTAGGACTAGTCTTTGAAGGGTTAGGGTAAGTTTCTCAGTAAGTGGCCACCTCTGAGGGATAAGTCCTTCTCGGATAGGATGCCAGCCCGGTAGGTCATGCCGGTCCGAGCTAGCAAGTTTCAGTCAAGTGGACTGTGTGTTTCCGAAGTGGACAATCGGTAAGTTTGGGTATAGAGATGGAGGAGTATCTCACCCGATAGACCGTACACCTTCCTTTTGTCAACATGCTCGACTTGTGGCATTCTGACCATTATATGGTCATGGGGCCTAACGTGTGGTAACCCATGGCTACCTCTTTGGGTGGTTGTATTTATTGTGCACGTGTATGGTTTGGAAAGCAAAACACCACTCTTTATTTTAACATTTATTTAATTCTTGCTAGTACTTTCTATTATGAAACTTTTACAACTTGCATACAAGAATTGTTTTACCTGAAACAGTCAAAGCACACACAGGCTTACTGATATTTTTTATCTCACCACCTTTTAAGCCATGTTTTCAGGTCAATCCTGCTGTGAAGGTCATTAGCTAGCTTATTGCTTGTGACTTTGAAGGCTCTTTGTTATTTTCCTTATGTGATGTTTTGAGAGATTGTAGCAGATAATTTATTTTGGATTTATTCATGTATTATTGGATTGTAATAAGTTTAATTTTAAAGTATTTCTTTTATTTTATTTTATGTGACCTAGTTATAAAGACCCCTTGTCCTATGGATGGGGCGACATCCCCAACCCTGTTGGGCCTAGGTAGTGGGGTGTTACAAGTGATATCAGAGCCTAGGATTAGGCAATTAATGATAGTATATGTTTTGTTTTATTATGTTTAAATCTTTTAACTAACCTGTCTTGTTTATGCTATAGGATGGTTAGAATGATTAAAACTGCAATGAAAGGGCAGCAATGGCATCTCCCATCCCTATCCACCTGGAAGATCTACTAGTACCTCAGCCAATTATACCCCTGGATGATAGTAGTGACGATGAGGTCCAGATTATTTAGCCACCTCTAATAGTTGTGATAGACTTGGTTACTGACAGTGAAGACGAGGAAATTAATATGGAATATGTTCCCCTCCCTCCTAGTCCTTTAATTGATTTAACAATTGATAGTGATGACCCGGGGGAGATAGTTTATGAATCTCCACCTAGACCTTCCTTCATACCCCCACCCAACCAGGTTGAAACTGGGGAGAGTTCTACGAGACTCGGGAAGGAACCAATGGATCATGGGTTTGCAAATGGGGCTAGGATAAACTTCTCTAGGAATTCTAGGGGATGGTTGTATGATGTTGACTTTGAAGACTCTGATGAGGGTTAGAGAGGCTAAGTGCTGCTATGCTTAGGGCGTTTAGTTACTGCTTTCCATAAACTCCTATGCTAAGTATTTTTTCCATGTTTACTGCTTTATTTATGAATTTATGCAAATAAGAGTACCTGGAGTACTCTAAAGTTTGAGAGAAATTTATACGCAATCTTTTATACAAAAATTTGCATCTAATTTCCTTTTACTTAAGTTTGAAAATGAATGCATGCTTAATTAAAATGTTTTAAACTTTAATGCATAAACTCATTATCTTTAGAATGGCACCCAAGCGTCGTGCAGCCACATCTAGCAGAAGGGTTCCGGGGGTAGACCCTGTGACACTGGAGTTTGAGACAACTCAAATGCCATCACCCAACCGGGGGGATGAGAACGAACCGAAACTGGAAATAGGGTCAAAAGAACCTGTCAGTGTGACAATGGGACAAGCATTCAACAAAATGATCGAGATTCTGCAAACTCTAACTGAGCGGAGGAATCCAAAGGAGGAAGATGAAGCCTTGGAGCGGTTTTTGAAATTTCAACCTCCTATCTTCTTGGGAGAAGCCGAGCAGGATCAGAAAGTTGAGCAGTGGATAGAACAGATGAAGGACATCTTCACTATGCTTCATTACATTGAGAAGCGAATGGTGAAGTTTGCCACATTCCGATTGAGAGGTCCAGCTCGGGTATGGTGACAACGAGTCCAAGATGACTAGGAGATGATTGACCAAGATTGGACATGGGCCAATTTCATGGAGGCATTCAGAGCTGAATATATCCCTCAGTGGATGGTAGAGAAATGGGAAGATGAGTTTCAGAATCTGAAGCAAAGAGGTATGACTGTGGCACAGTACGCGGTACGTTTTACTCAGCTGTTGAAATATTGCAAGAGGCTAGTGGACACTGAGCAGAACAGAATGAGATAATTTGTCAACGGGTTAAACCAGAAGTTAAAAAGGGCGTTGGCACCTTCTCCTCCAACGACCTATTCGGGGGTCATGGATGCAGCCACCCGGATTGAGAATGAGATCGCAACAGAATGACACCAAGACATTTCCTGCCGCTAAGACAACTGCCGAGACCTTTCTAGAGGCAGCAACCCAACAAGCGCCCTGTCAACCAACAGTGGCAAAATCTGGGAAAACAAGCCCAAACAACACCAGTTGGTCCTGTGCAGAATCTTCTATTATGTCGACATTGCGGAAAAAGAGGCCACATGGAGAAAAATTATTGGTCCAAAAGAGGTGAGCGGAAATGCTACCACTGCGAAGACCCAAACCATCTGCGAAATACCTGCCCTAAACTTCTCTAAGCTGGACAAGGGAACCCAGCTCAGATCCCGAGAGCTAATCAAGCCAATGCCATGGGAGCTTCTAGGAGTGGAACGCAGAAGCTACAGGTGAAAGTAAAAGTTTTTGCTCTCAATCGAGAGGAGGTTGGAGCTGATTGCAGCAGTGGTAGAAGGTACGTTTACTATCCAAGGTCATTCCGTTAATGCATTGATAGACCCTGGATCTATCCATTCCTATTTAAACAAGAATTGTGCATATCATTTAGGTTGGGATGGAGTAGAACTACCTTTTACTTTGTTGGTGAGTACGCCTTTGGGGAAAATGGTGCAAGCGGATCAGTGTGTGCGGAATTGTAAAATTGAAGTGGGGAGAGAAAGCTTAGAGGGAGATTTGATAGTCTTAGCCATTAATAACTATGACTTGATTTTAGGAATGGATTGGCTAGCTAAGCATGGGGTTAGAGTAGACTGTAAGAATAAATCGGTTCAGTTCAGTAGACCGGGATGTGATGTGTTGGAGTTCAATGGCAAGAGAGTAAAAGAATTGAAGTTTTTGATAACTAGAGAAAAAACCCAAAAATTGTTGAAGCAAGGATGTCAAAGATACTTGGCTTATGTGATAAATAAGCCAAAGGATTAGTGCACTCTCAAAGATACAGAGGTGGTAAAAGATTTTTCCGATGTATTTCCTGCAAAACACACTTCTCTACCTTCCAACCGAGAAGTTGAGTTCACTGTTGATCTAGTTCCTGCAATGAAACCGATGTCCCGAACTCCATATCAAATGGCACCGGCGGAGCTAAAAGAATTGAACAAGCAGCTAGAAGAGTTGGTGAGGCAAGGCTACATCAAACCTAGCACGCCACCCCAGGGAGCACCTGTGCTATTTGTGAAGAAGAAAGATGGGACTCAGAGGTTGTGTATCGACTACCGGGGCTTGAACAACCTGACCGTCAAGAATAAATATCCTTTACCGCTAATTAACGAGTTGTTTGACCAATTGCAAGGATCCAATTGTTATTCCAAACTGGATTTGGGGCAAGGATACTATCAAGTGAGGATAAAAGAGGAGGATATTCCTAAGACGGCCTTCAACATAAGATATGGTCACTATAAGTTTGTGGTGATACCTTTCGAGGTAACCAATGCACCAGCGGTATTAATGGATTTGATGCATCGGGTGTTCCAACCCTACTTAGACAAGTTCGTGGTAGTTTTCATCGACGACATACTCATATACTCCAGGAACCTAAAGGATCATGCAGAACATTTGAAGTTGGTATTGGAAAAGCTAAGGGAGCACAAGCTTTACGCCAAATTTAGCAAGTGTGAGTTTTAGCTGGATAGTGTGGCATTTCTTGGCCACATGGTAACCAAGAATGGAATCAAGGTAGACCCAGCAAAAGTTGAAGCAGTTTCGGACTAGAAGTAACTGGAGAACATCACAGAGATTCAAAGTTTGTTAGGTTTGGTCGGCAAATATAGGAGGGTTATTAAAGGATTTTCAATAGTAGCATCGCCTATGACCCGGCTGTTGAGAAAAGATGTACCCTTTGTTTGGAAAGAAAAATGTGAAAAGAGTTTCCGACGGCTAAAGTGGAGGTTAATGATAGCACCTATATTGAGTCTGCCAGAGGAAGATAAGCCTTATGCACTATATACTGATGCTTCGAAGGAAGGTGGGTTTGGGAGTAGTTTTGATGCAAGATAGGAAGGTGATCGCCTATGCTTCTCGGAAGTTAAAGCCTCATGAAGTCAATTATCCCTCGCATGATCTAGAGTTGGCTGCCATTGTGTTCGCTTTAAAGAAATGGTGGCACTACTTATATGGAGCAGAATATGAAGTGTTCACTGATCACAAGAGCTTGAAGTACATCTTCACCCAGAAGGACTTAAATTTGAGGTAGCGAAGATGGATGGAATTTTTGGAAGAGTACTGTTGTCCTATCAACTACCACCCCAGGAAGGCCAACGTCATTGCTGATACCTTGAGCCGAAAAGTCAAAATGGCCAGGCTAAGAATGCAGGAGGTTCAAGTGGTTCAGGATGTGTTGGATAGAAGGGCAGAAATGCAAGAAGAGAAGATTGTTGTTAGCAACTTGAAGTTGATGCTAGATCTAAGGCAGGAAATCATTAAGGCTCAGCAAAGTAATGTAGAACTCCAGCTTTTCAAGGACAAGGAGCTTAAACAGCTAATAGGGGCTAAATTGGTCATATTTTTCTTAGTTATTTAAGGCTCTTTTGTGATACATTTTGTTCAATAACTAGTCATATTCCTTTAAATTTGAGATTTTACCCTTGGAAAGGTATTTTGTTCATTATTACTAATTTTTGGGGTAAAACGAAGCAAAAACGTCTCAAAATAGAGGAGAGGCGGCGCTAACTAGGGCACTGGAATCGGCGCCCCACCATGCACTGTTGATACGAATTTCGAGGTAATAAAAAATTGTCAAAACAAATCGAAATAGAGTGGAATTGGCACCGGCTCTGAGAGCCAAGGTGGCGCCGGCTGCATGCTGGATTACATTGTGCGAAATTTGAAAAAAATTGGCGAACGAGTGAAGAACCAGAACACAACCGGCGCCGGCTCCCAGAGCTAAGGCGGCGCCGGCTGTGCTTTGAGGAAAAGGCGAAGTTTTGATTTTTCTATATGGCTTTTGGTAATCTGTGGAGTTTTAGTATCTTCCAACTTCTACTCATCACAAAACATTACACTGACGAGTTTAGGCACTTTCCAAGCTTATAAATAGATGAAAAACACAAGGGAAAATGAGAGAATTCATTGATCATCGCAAAAAATCACTCAAATCATAGGAGGAATTCTTCAATTCAAAGAGGGATGTGCAAGAAGGTCTTCAAAGGAAGAAGAAAGAGGCTTGTCTATGAGTGCTTTCTTTTGCTTTGTTTTCTTTTTCTTGAACAATGATATGTTAATTGTTTTATTGTAATTTGACATTGTTTAGATATTCATGGTTTTTAGAGTTATTTGATCTTTTGATTAATTTATTATTTTTTTCTTGGTATTTAATTACTTGTGCCTATTACGAGGTTATTTGGTTATTTCTTTCCATTAACTTGCTTGGAAAAGGGGTTGATGGTGGTTTCAATTCATTGATTTCATATTTGTTGTCTCTTAACTTGCTTGGAAAATGGGTTAATTGCCAAGAACAAGGTAGTTAAAGGTTAATTGATGTCTGTCAGGAATGGATTCATTAGTTAATTTCGTGTTTTAAGTTTGCCAGGAATGGAAATTTAATCAAATGATTGTGTTTAATGCATCTTTTTAGGTAAGACTGGCTGAGATAGGAATGTGATGCTAAGTTATCTAGAAGATAGGGATTCATGGATTGGAAAAGAAGTGAGTCTACTTTAATCCTTCATGATGCCAAGAGAATGATTAGTTATGATAATGATTAGGAACTTTAAGATCATGTTTGTCGAAACAATGGTTTGAGTTACATACTTCTCCATCCTTGACATATATATATTTTTATTTTTATTTTTTTTGTTTTATTTTATTTATTTTTCACTTTATCGAGTTAGTTAAACAATGAAAGAAATGTGACTAAAGTATACTTGTTCCTTGAGGATCGACACTCATTTGAACCCTATGCTATGTTAATGATGAGTACGCTTACTGATATGTGTAATTTAAGTTTATCGTTTTGATGTAAACTTAATTGGGAATGTGCTTAGTTTTTATATGATTTTTATACCAAAATCCATACGCATCAAGTTTTTGGTGATGTTGCTAGGGAACAATATCATGAAAGCTTTTATTTTATTAATTTAACCATGTAAATATGTAAATATGTATACTTATTCTTTCCACAAAAAAGTACTATCTTTTGTATCTTGTGTAATATGTGTATACTTTTGTAACCTAACTTATTAACTTTGACTATGTCCTCTTGACTAACTTTGTAAGCTTTTCCTTTTGTTGTAATCATGAATTCCGTATCTAACTCGCTTCTATGTTCAGGAGAAATGGTGAATTGGAATCGGCGGAAGTCTTATGAGAGGGAGTACCTCCATTGCACTCCTAAGATGACACTCACAGCAACAGAATCAGTAGAACTTGAAATCATAATTGGAAAATTTGCTGTTCATGTCATGAGGCGTTTCCAGGAAATCGATTCCACATTTGAGAAATTCAAAGCAATGATCCACAACATGGATCGACAAATTTTTGTTTTTGACGGACATGATAATAAAATCTCATGAACCAACCCCAATAGCCAATGAGGAAATAGCTGCTGTCACATTAATTGCCAGACATTCTAGATGACAATCGGCACCGATTGGAAGAAGAGAACCGGCGTCGGCTATCCGGTAAACCTGAAACAAAGAAGCACAGAACCAAACTGGCGCCGGCCAAAGTACTAGAACCGGCGCCAGTTGTCCCTTGTACATCCCCCGAAAATCCTACTTTTTAGCCTAGAATATCGTATCCTACCCGGTTACATAAAGCCCGAAAAGATGCTCAATTTGACAAATTCCTTGAGGTATTTAAACAACTGCACATAAATATCCCACTCAGTGAAGCTTTAATTCACTTGCCCAAATATGGCAAATTTCTTAAAAGCATGCTCATCAACAAAAAGCGATTGGAAGAGTTGTCCACAGTGGTCCTAAACGAAGAATGCTTAGCCATATTGCAGGACAAACCAAAACTGCCACGTAAAGAAAATGATCCAGGGAGTTTCTCTATCCCCTGTTTAATTGGCACTCTTAATGTCTGTAATGCATTAGCTGAACTAGGTGCTAGCATTAATTTATTACCATACAAAACATTTAAAAAGCTAGTCTTAGGAGAACCACAGCCCACTAGGATGAGTATTCAACTCGCGGATAGATCTATCAAATATCCTAAGGGTATAACAGAAGATGTGTTGGTAAAAGTTGATAAATTCATATTTCCAGTGGATTTTGTTATTCTTGACATGGAGGAAGACTCTAAAGTCCCTTTCATCTTAGGTAGACCCTTCCTAGCTACAGCAAAAACATTCATTGATGTTCATGGAGGGAAGTTGACACTTAGGGTTGGGGATGAGGAGGTAGTCATTCAAATCCACAAGAGCATGCAACACCCTTTGTCTTCTGATGATTCTTATTTAAGAGTTGATATTCTTGACGAACCTATTTTTAAGTTGATGCAGGAATCTATTGAGGAGGAATTGATGGAAACTTCAATAGCGTATTCAGAGGACTGGCACAATAAGGATGGGATGACGAAGTTGGAAATTGAGAAAAGCAGTTTAAGGAGAATGAAATCATCCATAGAAGATCCTCCCAAATTGGACTTAAAAGACCTGCCCGAGCACTTGGAATATGTGTTTTTATCTAAAAAACGTAAATTGCCTATGATCATTGCCAAAGATCTCAATACGGAATAAAAGACCAAATTGGTAGGTATGTTAGGAAAATATAAGGGAGTTATAGCTTGGAAAATCACTAATATAAAGGGAATTAGTCCATCCTTTTGCACTTACAAGATTTTGCTAAAAGAAGGTGCAAAACCCGTAGTGCAACCCCAATGTAGGTTGAACCCACACATGAGTGAAGTGGTAAAAGGTGAGGTGGTTAAACTCTTAGATTCAGGCATCATTTACCCTATTTTTGATAGTGTTTGGGTGAGTCCTACTCAAGTTGTACCAAAAAGGGGAGGAATGACGGTGAGTCACAATGATAAAAATGAGCTAGTCCCTATGAGATTGGTCGCAAGTTGGAGGTTTTGCATAGCTTATATGATGCTAAACAAAGCTGCTAGGAAAGATACTTCCCTCTCTATTTCATTGACCAAATGTTGGAACAGTTAGCCGGACATGAGTATTATTATTTCTTGGATGGATTTTTTAGCTACCTACAAATCCCCATAGCTCCGGAGGACAAAAAAAAAACCACTTTCACGTGTCCATATGGTACTTTTTCATATCGTCGGATGCCGTTTAGTCTTTACAATGGTCCCGGAACATTCAAAATGTGCATGACAGCTATATTTGAAGGACCGTGGGGGACATCATGGAGGTATTTATGGATGATTTTTCAGTTTTTGGTGATTCATTTAATTTATGTTTATCTAATCTTGAAAAGGTACTAGCACAGTATGAAGAGACTAATCTCATGCTTAATTGGGAAAAATGCCACTTTATGGTTCAAAAAGGTATTGTGTTGGGGCATAAAATTTCAAGAAAAGGTATAGAAGTCGATAGAGCAAAAATTGAAGCGATTGAGAAGCTACATCCCCCTACTTCGGTAAAAGCTATAAGGAGCTTTCTTGGTCATGCAAGTTTCTACAGGAGGTTCATCTTAGACTTTTCAAAAATTTTAAAACCTCTTACCTCTCTACTTGAAAAGGATATTATGTTTAATTTTGACGAAAAATGTCTCATGGCATTTACCTTGCTTACAGAAAAGTTGATTAATTCACCCATTCTAATTGCACCCGATTGGTCTCTTCCTTTTGAACTAATGTGTGATGCAAGTGATTTTGTAGTTGGTGCAGTATTGGGACAAAGGAGGAATAAGCACTTCCAACCTATATACTATGCAAGCAAGACTTTAACAGATGCACAGGAAAACTACACAACAACAGAGAAAGAATTGCTTGCCATAGTGTTTGCCTTTGATAAATTTCATTCTTATCTTATTTTGTCTAAAGTCATTGTGTATACGGACCATTCAGCCCTAAAGTACCTATTAACCAAACATGATTCCAAACCAAGATTGATAAGATGGGTTCTTTTATTGCAGGAATTTGATTTGGAGATTAGAGATAAAAAGGGTGCGGAGAACTTGGCTATGGATCACTTGTCAAGATTGGATAATCCGAATTTGAAATCCTTGATAGAAGAGGACATCAATGACACTTTTCCGGATGAGCAACTCTTGCTCATAGAAGGTGAGATTCCAAACACCCCACGGTTCACCGACTTTGCTAATTACTTGGTTGCAGGAATTACTCCAAAAGATCTCACGATCCAACAAAAGAAGAAATTCCTCTCCGAAGTATGGCATTACTTTTGGAAAGCCCCATATTTGTTTAAGTATTGTGCGGACCAAATTATTCGTAGACGCGTGGACTCTAGGGAAGAAGAGGATATTCTTAGATATCGTCATGAAGGATTTGCTGGAGGCCATTACCAAGCTAACAACACTGCACAAAAGGTGCTAGAGTCCGGATTCTATTGGCCCATATTATTCAAGGATGCCCGCACTTTTATTCAAAGTTGTGATAGGTGCCAACGTACAGGTAACATTTCTAAGTCTAGCGAGATGCTGTTACAAAATTTTCAACCTTGCAAAGTATTTTATTGTTGGGGGATAGACTTTATGGGCCCATTTCCTAGTTCTAAGGGAAATAAATATATTTTGGTAGTAGTAGACTACGTTTCTAAGTGGGTGGAAGCCCAAGCCTTACCAACTAATGATGCAAGGGTAGTGGTTAAATTTCTAAAAAAACTTTTCACCCGTTTTGGTATTCCTAAGGTACTCATTAGTGATAGAGGAACTCATTTTTGCAATACACAAATGAAAAATGTTCTCAAACATCTAGGCATGAACCATAAACTTACTACCCGATATCACCCCCAAACAAGTGGACAAGTTGAAGTGGTCAATCGGGAAATCAAAAGAATCTTGAAAAAAAACTATGAATCATACTAGGAAGGATTGGAGTCAAAAATTAGATGACACTCTTTGGGCCTATCGGACAGCTTTTAAGACTCCAATCGGCATGACCCCCTTTTCGGTTAATTTATGGCAAATCGTGTCATCTACCTGTTGAGATTGAACATAAGGCTTATTGGGCAATAAAGCTTGTTAATCTTGATCTTGAGACAGCAGGGAAGTCCAGGTTACTCCAACTCGCAGCCTTGGAAGAGTTATGCAAGGATGCTTATGATACTTCTATGCAGTATAAAGAAATGGTCAAACAATAGCACGACAAGCATATTACTCGACAGTATAAATTTGAGAAAGGGGACCAAGTGTTATTATTCAATTCTTGATTACGCCTCTTTCCCGGTAAGTTGAAATCACGATGGTCTGGACCATACACGGTGAGTCAAATATTTCCCTTTGGAACCCTTGAAATCACTCACCACACGGGGTATACTTTCAAAGTCAATGGCAATCAAGGGAAACGCTATGTCGGTGATGTTCTCCGCGATGAAGCACGTGGAAATGCTATTGGACATTGCGATATAAAATTTCTGGGTTATCGTACTTACTTTGATTTTTCTGTACTATTCTCTTTTCTTTCTTGTGTTTTTTATTTATTTTCTTTTCTAATTTTTATACTTTGGTGTGCTCTTTTGTATTTTTCTTTTTACGAACTTTGCCAATGCCTCGTTCTTCAAGTATTCAGCTCTTGTACAGCACATTGCACAATGAATAGAAGTTTATTTTTCTTATCTCTTCTCCTTTATATTTTTGGTCCCTTAGCATTGTTTATTTCTTGTTATATTTATTTGGCCATTGAGGACAATGTCCAGTTTAAGTGTAGGGGAGTAATTTGATTGACAAGTCTTCTATACATATACTTTAGCCTTCTTGGGAGCAAACATTTTGACATTTTAAAAAAAAAATTCAAAAATTTTCTGAATTTCTTTGAGATTTCAAGCTGTATTTTTAATGCATGTCTTTATGATGGATTATAGAGCAAATGTTCTAGATCATTTATGGCTTATGCATGACTTTTTGCACGCACTTGGACGAAGTAGTTCTTGATCAAATGCTTTGCATTGTTCTTAAATCTGTTTTTCTACTAAAATTCATGGAGCATTCTAGAACTTACTTGAATATCTCTCAAGGCGAAAAAAGAAAGACATTCATGATTTAACTTAGGGGTGACGGTAATAGGCCTTCTTTGGATAGTTTGAGCTTTTCAAGCCTACCTATTTTTATATTATCCCTAGTGTCTATTTTGAGCCTAAATTGTTAATTTCTTTCTTTAAAACCCGTCACAATACTTTGTCCAATGCTTGTTTTTGAGAGTTTGAATAATTTTCCATATCTTTATACTCTTGATGGATGAAAGTATATGTAAGAGAATGTTGAGGAAGAATACTTGGAGAAAGATCATGACTCGTTCCTTTTAGTTATGTATCAATAGTTGTGTTGAGCTAGAAAAAGAAAAGAAATAGAAGAAAAAGAAAAGAGCGATTGAAAACACGAAAAGAAAAATAAAAGCTACTAGAAAGAATGGGAAGAGAAAAGGTGAAAAAGAAAGAATAGCAGTAGAAAAGAATAAAAGAGGAGTGAAAGAAAAGAAAATTGAAAAAAAAAGAAAAAAGAAAGATCACAAAAGGAATGGTGGTTGAGCTGTAAAAGTTAAATTCGTATCAAATCTTTGACACGATTGATGAAAAGTCAAGTGATCTTGTGAAAAATAGAGAAGAATTGATGAAGAAAGTAAAAAGATGAGAAGACGAAGAGAAAAAAAAGAAAAAATGCAGGATTTACTTGAGTTGAGTTGTAATTATTGAATAAGGTTATGGTTTGATTGATTTTTAGAATAGGAGAGCAAGAAGAGTTTGAAAATTATTGATTTATTTTGTTTATCCTTTTCTTGAGAACTCTCAGCTTCTTTAATTTTTGATTCTCCTATATCCTTCATTTGATAAACTACATTATAAACCTTTAGCGTTACATTACAAGCTTGAAAGTCCTACTTGACCTAAGTAGAATCATGATATGTCTCAGATTAGTAGAGAGAGTGTATGAAAAGTAAGCCTATAGAATGCATACTCTTTTTGAACTAAATTCTTTCCAATGGTTTAAGAATCTTGTTAAGTATTGAGATGGTTCTACTAAGTCATTATTCACTTACACAAGTCTTGCAGTTGTTATGAAAGATATAGTAGCATGTGTTTTATGTTCTTGAATGAAGAAAGCGTTGAGGATATTGTTTTGAAATTGATTGAGTGATTTAATTAAACCTTGTGTTTTCCTACTTATCTTTGATACTTTGCTTGAGGACAAGCAAAGAGCTAAGTGTGGGGGAATGTGATAGGGGCTAAATTAGTCATATTTTTCTTAGTTATTTGAGGCTCTTTTGTGATACATTTTGTTCAATAACTAGTCATATTCCTTCATATTTGAGATTTTACCATTGAAAAGGTAATTTGTTCATTATTACAGATCTTTGGGATAAAACGAAGCAAAAACGTAGCAAAATAGAGAAGAGGCGGCATCGGCTAGGGCACTGGAACCGGTGCCCGCCATGCACTGTTGATATGAACTTCGAGACAACAAAAAATTGTCAAAACAGAGTGGAACCGGCACCGGCTCAAAGAGCCAAGGCGGAACCAGCCACATGTTGGATTATATTATGTGGAATTTGAAAAAAATCAGCGAATGGGTGGAGAACCAGAACACAATCAGTGCCGGCTCCGAGAGCCAAGGCGGCACCGGCTGTGCGGAGTTTTGATTTTTCTACGTGGTTTTTGGTAATCTGTGAAGTTTTAGTATCTTCCAACTTCTACTTAGCCCAGAACATTACACCAACGAGTTTAGGCACTTTCCAAGCCTATAAATAAATGAAAAACACAAGGGAAAATGAGAGAATTCATTGATCAGCACAGAAAATCACTCAAATTAATGGAGGAATTCTTCAATTCAAGAAGGGTTGTGCAAGAAGGTCTTCAAAGGAAGAAGACGGAGGCTTGTCTATGAGTGCTTTCTTTTACTTTGTTTCCTTTTTCTTAAACAATGATATGTTAATTGTTTTATTGTAATTTGACATTGTTTAGATATTCATGGTTTTTAGAGTTATTTGATCTTTTGATTAATTTATTATTTTTCTTGGTATTTAATTACTTGTGCCTATTAAGAGGTATTTGGTTGTTTCTTTCCATTAACTTGCTTGGAAAAGAGGTTAATTGCTAAGAACAAGGTAGTTTAAGGTTAATTGATATCTGTCAGGAATGGATTCATTGGTTTATTTCGTGTTTTAAGTTTGCCAAGAATGGAAATTTAATCAAAGGATTGTATTTAATGCATCTTTTTTGGTAAGATTGGTTGAGACAGAAATGTGATGCTAAGTTATCTAGAAGATAGGGATTCATAGATTGCAAAAGAAGTGAGTTTACTTTAATCCTTCATGATGCCAAGAGAATTATTAGTTATGATAATGATTAGGTACTTTAAGATCATGTTTGTCAAAACAATGGTTTGAGTTACATACTTCTCCATCCTTGACATGTATATATTTTTATTTTAATTTTCTTTTGTTTTATTTTATTTCTTTTTCACTTTATCGAGTCGGTTAAACAATGAAAGAAATGTGACTAATGTATACTTGTTCCTTGAGGATCGACACTCGTTTGAACCCTATGCTATGTTAATGACGAGTACACTTGCTCATATGTGTAATTTGGGCTTAACGTTTTAATGTAAACTTGATTGGAAATGTGCTTAGTTTTTATATGATTTTTATACCCAAATCCATATGCATCAACGGCAAGGCAGTGAATTCCGGTAGGATGAAGCAGGAGTGATGTATTTTCAAAACCGTCTGTGTGTACCCGATGAGCACCAAGTAAAGGACAGGATTTTAGAGGAGGCGCAAAAGAGCAAGTACGCCATTCATTCAGGAGAGGTCAAAATGTATCAAGATCTGAAAAGGGCTTATTGGTGGCCCAGAATGAAGCAAAACGTGGTTAAGTATGTTTCGACGTGTCTAACCTATCAGAAAGTCAAAGTGGAACATAAGAAGTCAACAGGATTGTTACAACCGTTGCCAGTACCTGAATGGAAATAGGAAGAGGTGACTATGGACTTCGTCAGTGGACTCCCTATGGCAAGGACCCAAAAAGATGCCATATGGGTAGTGGTGGATTGATTGACCAAGTTAGCACATTTCATACTGGTGAATGTAAGGGGTTCAATGGAGAAGTTAGCTCAAACCTATGTGCGAAAAATAGTCAGACTACATGGAGTACCTTCAAGCATTGTGTCTGACCAAGACCTAAGATTTACATCTCGATTTTGGGACAAGTTTCAAGAATCAATGGGTTCTAGTCTGAAGTTCAGTACGACGGCACATCTGCAAACCAATAGACAGTCAGAGAAGGTTATTCAGATATTAGAGGATATGTTGAGGGCCTGTGTATTAGATTTCGAGGATAAGTGGATCGAATGTGTACCATATGCAGAGTTGGCGTACAATAACAGCTATCAGTCTTTGATTGGAATGGCTCCATATAAAGCATTGTATGGACGTAAGTGCCAAGTACCGCTGTATTGGAATTGGTCGGAGGACGGCAACATGAACAAGTCGGGAGAAGTCTGTGTTTAGGAAATGTTGGACAAGGTTAAGCTAATCAGGGAAAGGTTGAAAGCAGCCCAGAGCCGACAAAAGAGCTATGCAGACAATAGGCGGAGAGAGTTAGAATTTCATGTGGGAGACAATGTATTCCTAAGATTGACACCGAATAGGGAAATTCTGAAGCATCTAAACGGTGGAAAGATGAATCCAAGGTATTTGGGACCGTTCCCGATAAATGAGAGAATTGGGTTAGTGGCGTATCGATTAGATTTGCCAGATGAGTTGATGGGGATATACGACATATTTCATGTGTCTCAGCTGAAGAAGTACAATGCCGATCCCGGACATTTTTTGAATGAGGAGCCGTCAGTGTTGCAACTCAACTTGAGCTATGTAAAGAAACCCGTGAAAATATTGGACCGAAATATCAAGACTCTCTGGAACAAGTATATTCCGATGGTAAAGGTACAATGGGAGCATCATGGCATGCAAGATGCCATATGGGAAATAGAAAAGTAGGTAAACTGGAAGTATCCCGATTTGAGATAAAGGTATACTTGAATTTCGGGACAAAATTCTCCTAAGGAGGGGAGGATGTGAAACCCCACCTAAAGCCAACCTTAGAATAAGGGGGTCGGGATGCATATCATATTATTCTACATAAAAAATATATATTTTAAAATGATTTTATGTGCTTTAGAATTGTGATTTATAGGTTAAAAGGCTTAGTTATGCTTATTGAGTAGGAAGGGTAAAATGGTAATTTTGCTTGAGGTCAAAATAGGAAGATGGCTTGAGGTTTAAATAAGAAGAATATTTGAGTGAGAAAATAAGAACAAGAGTTAGTGTGGTTAAGTGGTTAGAGTTTTGTGAATTAATCTCTAAGGTCATGAGTTCAAATCCCATCACTTAAGTTTTATTCATGATTATCTTAGTTATGTTTGAATTTTTATTTTCTTACATTCCTTAACGATACGAATGTTGTCTTAGGGGAGACATGAAGAGAATGTCTTAATCATATCATCATGTCCTAAAGAGAATTCTAGAGGAATTCTTGTCCTTTTTATTACCTCTAGCTTTGTCCTAACATCTTCACAATTTAAATTATTCAAAATTCATCAAGTCTCATCTTTTAATTCCAGAAATTCTGTGATGATTTCCTAGTCTTGAATTTTGAAAATCAATCTTGGAAGTTAGAGGGTTGACCAAAAATAGGAGGGAGGCTAGGAAGGATTTTCGAGGGAAATCAATCACCATGCTAAGAAGGGTTGTTCATGTTCTTGATGAAGAAAATCTAGAAATTTTCTAGAATTTTGAGCAGTCTAGCTTTCGAAAAATTTAACCAGTGTGCTCATTTACTACCAGAAAAATGACCAATTCATGTAGCTTGATGACTGGAATTTCAGTGCAAAATTCAGACTGCATAACACTACACAAAACCAGAAAATTCCTGTGCAATTTCGTTGCACACCTAGCTGAGATTGAAGCTATTTTTCTTGTCATCAATCCATCAAAACTTCCTCTGCTTTTTCTCCAGAAAGAAGGCTGGAAACCAACCTTAAAAGACCCTCAAACACCTCTCAAAATCATCTGCAAATTGGGCTAAAGAAATGCAAAAATTCTGCACATAAAATTCAGTAAACTTTCGAAGCCTTGAACACCTTGAAACCAGAAAATTCCCAGCTTTATCTCCTTATAGACCGAAAAATCACCTTCAAACCTCTGCAAAATGGACCTTGTTCAGCCATGAACTGAACACCATTAACCTCTACACTTATCTTAAGCACTTGGAATCCATAATCACACCTCAAAAATCTCCTAAGATCACTCTATCCAAAACACATTTGAACTTCAAAAAAATTCCAGAATTTTGCTCTCTGAAAAAACTCTTGTATTAAGCTACTAAACCAGAAATTCCTTTGCCATTAAGCATAGAATTTTGGCCAGCCTTAAAGCCTGAACAACCTCCATTCATTTCAGCAAAGTAGCTAGTCCAGCAGGCACCATTGAAGAACAAAGAAACCTCCATCAATCAAACACCATTAGCTTATCCAATACCTCAAACAACTCCACAATTTCCTCCATTTGAATTTCAAACAAAATCAGACTATTCTCTTTCCCACTAGCTGAAATCTGAAACTCCTAATTCCCCTAAACCATTCGGCCAACACTATTCCAGATTTCATGCAGCACCTTTCTCAAATTCTCTGAATTTTCACCAAGAACACACACTACATTCCTTCAAGCCAAAACCTACCCTAAACACCTCCAATCACTCTCAAATACTCCAGATTTCTCCTACATAATCCCTAGTATTCATTTATGGTATTTATAACACCAAATATCGCAACCATGAAATTTCAATCGGATCAAAAACCAGTTTTTTTCTTAAAGGTCACAAGAACATCATCATGGTAAATAAAAAACAACTTCTTTGTTCATCCCTTTCCATTCAACCTCAATGTACCATACTAATGCGCTCTCTCTCTCTCTCTCTCTCTCTCCCTCTCTCTCTCTCTCTCTCTCGGCCAAAATGGTTGCTCAACAACCATGGCTGTTTTTTTTCCTTGGACAACTCAAGACCCTCAATCGCGTGTGGACCTTCTTTAGTCTTTATCGAAGTAATCAACAATCAAGTATTTTTTCCTTAATCCTCCTTTTTAATTCTAAATTTTTGTCTTTTAGGTGTTGATAGGAAGGATAGAATATGAGTGGGGGATTGAGTGTATGCATGTGAATAAAAGGGTTGGGGTTAGGACATGAGAATTGTTGTATATGAATAAGCTATATGAATTTTCTTGGGAATCAATGTATGTACATCATGTCTTATGAGAGTTATGAATGTTTAAAACATGTTAGATGTTATGACACCTATGGTGAATAGGATTTGTATGTTCTTATTTCCATTGAAGCCATGAATGATGAATATGTCTAGTAAGGTTTTGACCATATGATAGTATGTGTTGATTTAAGCTTATGTTCATGAATGGATTAGTTTATTGTTTGATGATTCATGAAACTTGTTTAGAAATAGGAAAATCATGATTATTTTCTTGTTAATCCTAGGTTATTTTTATTAACAAATTTTATTACCTTAATAAAAATTACTACTATATCTTTTAAAGGTTTTGAAATCCCTAGGAAAATTTGGAAATGGAATGTTAAATAAAATATTGATATTTTATTACTCAAATAAATAATATATTTTATTAAAAATAATATATATATATATGTATATATGTATAATAGTAAATAAAATATATTATATAAATAATAATAATAAATAAAATATTAATGACCTTGTAAACCATGGTTAAGACTTTTACCTATATTCATAAATATTATTTATATTAAAATTTATTTGTTTTTTATTAGTAAAAAAATTAACATGATTTATTTATCAGTAAATATATTTATTACTAATTAATTATTAATTAAAACTTAAGTGTAATTTATTATTTATTTATAATAATACTATTTAAGAATTACCATTTACTAATATTAATTATGACTTAGTATTATTCAATATTTAAACACTAGTTTATTTATTAATAATAATACTCAAGATTTATTATTTGAACCTATAACTTATTAGTAATTATTTTAGAACCCCTAGATATTTTAACTTATCGAGTTAGATTTATTTTATAAAATCCTTTAACATCTAGTCTTAAAGCTTAGGACATTATGGTCGTGGCTATTCATGGTTGTAACTAGTTGAACTAGGAATTATTTATGTAAGGCAAGTATAGCCCGAGTATAACCTTATACCTTGTGTTTACCCCAGGCAAGGTTAGGTCGACCTTGGAGAATTTTTTAACTCAAGCAAGCAAAAAATCAAGTAAGCTCCTGCATGGAGTCATTTGAAGACCAAAAATTATTGTGGCAAGCCAAATTCAATGTGTATGATCGTTTATTTGTAAAGGCAATTAAGGACTGTTTTTCCTCTTTGTTTCAGTCAAGTAAATCATTTGAAAATTAAACAAGCAGTTTTACATAAAATACTAAACTATTTCTAAAACCCAACTTTGACAAGCATTTTAGAAACCCTTAGTTGCAATTTCCAAGTAAATCAATGTATGATCAAATTTCTCCCAAGTGGGACGATCAACGTTGAGTACTCAATAAGTGTAAACTACTAGGACTAGTCTTTGAAGGATTAGGGTAAGTCTCTCAGTAGGTGGCCACCTCTAAGGGATGAGTCCTTCATGCCGGTCCGAGCTAGCAAGTTTCAGTCAAGTGGACTGTATTTTTCCGAAGTGGACAATCGGTAAGTTTAGGTGTAGAAATGGAGGAGTATCTCACCCGGTAGGCCATACACCTACTTTTTGTCAGCATGCTCAACATGTGGCATTCTAACCATTATATGATCATGGGGCCTAACGTGTGATAACCCATGGCTACCTCTTTGGGTGGTTGTATTTATTTTGCACGTGTATGGTTTGGAAAGAAAAATACCACTCTTTATTTTAACATTTATTTAATGCTTGCTAGCACTTTCTATTATGAAACTTTTACAACTTGCATACATGAATTGTTTTACCTGAAACATTCAAAGCACACACAGGCTTACTAAGATTTTTATCTCACCACCTTTTATGCCATGTTTCCAAGTCGATCCTACTGTGAAAGTCACTAGCTAGCTTGTTGCTTGTGACTTTGAAAGCTCTTTGTTATTTTCCTTATGTGATGTTTTGAGAGATTGTAGCAGATAATTTATTTTGGATTTGTTCATGTATTATTGGGTTGTAATAAGTTTAATTTTAAAGTACTTCTTTTATTTTATTTTATGTGACCTAGTTATAGAAACCCCCTGTCCTATGGATGGGGTGACATCCCTGGCCCTGTTGGGCCTAGGTAGTGGGGTGTTATAACAGTAATAGTCTGGTCTCTATAATTATAGTACTTTAAGAGAGACCACTACTACAAGTCTTGTTCTACATATTCATAATACGCTTATGCCAATGATGTGAATGAACTACTGTAACACCCAATATTTCTATAACGTAGTGGGCTGTAATTTTGTGGAATGTTGCCCTTTCTGATTGCTCAGACAATGGTTCTTTATAATAAAATTTACTCAAAAGGTAGCGAATTTTTTTTTTCCAATATAAAAAAGTACAAGAATTTGACTTTTGATACATAGACTTACAGGTATAACAACGTCAATATGTAGCATGAACCTCTAGGAGTCCACCGAGCTTTCACTGCGCCTTTGATCCTGAATTTTTCAAAAGAGTTAACACGCGTGTGAGTGAAAATTACTCAGTGAGTCTCGTGTGTGCTAGTTTTTTAGTAAGGGGACAAAGTACATAAAACCCTTGTGGAGAAAATATTTCATTTGTTCATTAGAAACAATTCCAAAACTCTCAAAGAAAATAGTTTATTCAGAACTCAATTATTTTTTGAAAATTGTGTTTTAAATTCAAATCATTGCCCCAATTTCTACATTGTAGGCATTTCTTCAACTGAAGGTTGGCCTATATGCAAAGCTCTCAAGGCTTAGCCTTCAGCGCCACGTATCATTGTGTTTAGACCGCAGCCTATAACACTCAACCATGCATTATCGGATAAGTAAGTACACTACAGTGTACTACCGAGAATCAAGTTAGTGCTTACATCAAGTATTCAAGTTATTGTATACGCCAGGTATTCAAGTTAGTGTCTACACCAGGTATTCAAGTTAGTGCTTACACTAAAAATTCAAGTTAGTGCATATGCCAGGAACTCAAGTTAGTGCTAACGTCAGGAATTCAAGTTAGTGCTTACGTCAGGAATTCAAGTTAGTGCTACACTAAGTATTCAAGAAAAAGGCTAGTACTTGAGCACATCAGGAAACCATTTTCCATATCAAGAAAACCATTTTTGGCACAAAATATAATTTTTTAAACTTTGATCACACTGACTCACAAGTCAGATCACCATTCACATTGGCTTCGTAGAGCCAATTAATTCGTTCCATGGCACACCAGGCCAGTAAAATAATTTTAGGGATCAAAAGGTCATTTTACAAAAGCCAATCTCATCATGAGAGATTATTTTCCAAAATCATGTTGAAATAGGATAAAGAGTTCTGTTCACACATCAAAACATGTTTTCAAAAGTATCCGGGTCATTTTCTCGGTACTCAATCACAAAAAAAAAAAAATCATAGGGTATTCAGGTCATTTCACCCATATCCAATTCCAAAAGACTTTTCAAGGGTATTCAGTTCATTTTACCCTTACCCGATTTGAAAAGTATTCACAAAAGTTCTAATAAGGGTATTTCGGTCATTTACTATCTACCCGATTTCAAAAGTTTTCATAAACATTTCGATAAGGACATTTGGATCATTTTTCAAATACCCAATTCCAAAAGGAACTCATTTCAAAAAATTCAGAATTTTAATCCCAAAAGAGAATTAAATTCAAAGTTTCCAAACATATTTCCATAAAACATTTCAATAAGGGCATTCCAGTCAATTTATAGATACTCGATTTCAAAATTTATCATTTTTTGAAAATCTCAAATATTTAATCCAAAAAGGACTAAATTTGCAAAATTCATACTTTAATCATCTAATAAGGTTTCTAAGCCAATTATGATGTTCAATCTAGCCCAAAATGACATAAAATAAATCTTGCTTAGATAAACCTTAAACATATTCAGGAATTTTCAAAATGTTACAAAACATAGCATTTCATGGAAAAGTGAAGCACACTAGCTTTCAAAAAGGTTTTAGAAATCAAAGGGACTCACCTCGTGTCCTGACTAAACTTTTTCGTTCACGGCCGTTCGACCACCGTTTCTACTATTTTCAATGAACCGTTGGTCGTTCACCAATAAACCTACATTACACATTGTTTTCGGGTTAATTCATGTTTGGCCGAAAAATAGCCAACGGTTAGCTGACATCCAACCATCGTTTAGCTAACGGTTAGCCATTGAGGCCGACAGGTAGCCGACAGTTAAGGAAAATGTTTAACTTTCGCTCATGTCGTTTTTTCGTCGTTCGTTCAATTCTTTCGTATTCCTTTTTCCACATCCTTCCTCCCTTCAAATACAAGGGATTCACTTCATTTTCCCCTTATTTTCATCCAAAATCACACAATTAATTATCCTTTGGTTCGTCCATGTCCTTAAGCAAAATTTTGGAATTTTGCTGTTTTGACACCTGATTTTGTTTTGGACATAACTTTCAGTTCTCAACTCCGATTTAGCTCCATGATATACTAAAACGACCATAAGACTCTTTAATTTAATTTTTTATGAGCCCATTTTCCAGAATTATGGTTTCCAAGGCACAGTACTGGGCAAAAACAGCCCCAGTAGTTTTGCCTCAAACCTACTATTCATGCTTTCCTTTGTTTTCCTTTAGCCTTTAACACCTTGGAACCATTAATTCACTCAATTTTCCTTCAAATAATCTTTAATCCTATGTTTTCCAAATTCCAATGGCTCACAAGAGTCACACTTATTCAGCACAAATTCACTTCTTCAAAACAAAAGCTAGTATAATTCATTGTTCCAACTAAGTAACTTCCATTTTTATTCTACTTTAGTCATCATCTCATCAACCAAAAGCAATCCTTCAAACTACCATAAATATTCAGTTCTTCCTGACACCAAACAATATCCATAAGGCTTCTAGGCAGCCGATATACATAGAACAAATAGGTATATACAAGGTTCACACACAAAGTTTAGAAACCCTAGCTTTAATCCAAAATCAAGACATGAAAATCATGTTTTAATGTTATAATTGATATCATAATGATCACCATAACGAAATCTACAACTTTAACTCTTGAAACATTGGATTTTACCTTATGTTTGAGACTATTTGAAGTGATTTTGCTCCAAGAACACACACACTTCTTTCTTTCTCTCTCTTTTTTCTTTTTCTCCCTATTTTTCTCTAGCTTTTCTTTCCTTGTTTTCTCTTATTTTTCCTTCTTCAAGGCTAGCCGAAATTATGGCTGTTATAACAGCCTTCCCACAGCCATTCTCATCAAATTTTAGCCAAGAAATTTTTAATTCAATTTCTTGTATGGTGGATTTCATGTAGGTGTGTTTCGATCACAATTTTACACACCAACCACTTTTTCTCTCCACAAAATTTTCCCTTATTTCTTCTTGCAAGGCCAATGACATTCTTGGCCAATTTCCAGCCATTCATTCATCTTCTCTTGGTCTAAACATTAGCCAATTACAATACCCAAGGCCTAAATTAAATGGCCCACAAAATGATGTGTTCTAATCACAAAATTACACATCATTCTTCATTTATTTTTAAAATCCTTTAATTCCAAGTGTCTTGCATGAACTCTTCATGAAACCACTCTTAAATTGACACATGTTCATGGGATACCACTCACAAAATGCCACATGCACCATTTTTAACCACGATGTCTTATTTTTTTCAGAAATGACAAAAATCGGGTTCGAAACGGAAAAATATTTTATTTCACCATTCAACTCTAAAAAATCTACTGAATCCATTGGTAATTCTTAAATTCTTCAATTCCTTATCTATTTGATCAAATTTACAGTCAAAGTCATAAGCACAGTCAAAATAACGAAAATGCCTCCAATTACTCAGATAGCATGATTCACACCAAAACGTGCGTTTTATTGCACTAATCAATTTCTCTTCTCAGCGTACCCTCAAATTCTTATTTTATTGATAATAGTAGCCTTCCGAAGATTTAGGGTATGGGTAGAACAAATCCAATAATTATCTCCAAGTCCCGACCAAATATTATCGTACCAAAATATTCATCTTATTACACCGATCAACTTTTGTTCTGGCCATTGATATAAATTCTCATCCTATTACAAGTAATAGCCAATCAAAGGTAATTATACGGGGTATTACAACTACTCACTGATTCAAAGTAAACCATTCGTCATTGGAACTCATGGCATAATAGTCTTATCTTGATGAAATGCCCAATTCCATTAAATGACTAAAAACTCAATTTTACTTGTATGATAAGTACCCATGGTCTATACCTTACTGTGAAGAACGACCCAACACATAGACCATTACTTGTTACACTTGGACCTTAAATGTGCAATAATATAAAAAACAGACCAAATTGAATGAATTTAGTGAATCTAATGCCAAGTCCATTGGACCTACTTGGTGCCAGGTCTACTCTATTTTTCAAGAACTCTGGCTGGGCATAATTGACCTGGCGCCAGGTCCAATGGACCCACCTAGCACCGAGTCTATTTGTAATATATTTGCACAGAATACATAGTCTTTAAGGACATACTTTCCAACAGCATTAACTCCTTAGAACCGTGTCTCCGTCTCTCTTACCAGTTGGTTGACCAACTGCTCTAATGATGGTTTAGCCAGTAAAGCATTGTAAGGTGGGGGTGGTTGAATCCTTTGAGTCCCAAAATTAGAAGAAACTTGCTAAGGTTAGTTTTGATTATTCCATGAAAAGTTAGGGTGATTCCTCCAACTTGGGTTTTTAGTGTTACTATAAGGATTGTTACATTGTCGACTATTACCTATAAACGCCCCTTGTTCTAATAGTTCTTGTGATGATCCCATATTTTGGCGCTTATGATTTGGATGCCCTTTCCCACAAAAGTCACAAATTACACTTATTACCTACCCTTAGGAAGGAAGAATTACCAATTGATTCATCTTTTACGTTAGTGCTTCCACCGTTGTCTCTAATGCAGCCATTGCATCCACCTTATGTACTCCATGTATATGAGCTCTAGACTATGAACTACCCCAGGCATAGTTATTTGTAGCCAAATTTTCAATCAAGTTAAATACCTCATCCGGGGTTTTAGAATTGATAGAGCCTCTTGCAGATGCATCAACTAGTTGTCTAGTCACAAAGCTCATCCCACTATGAAAGATTTGCATTTGCATACCCAACTCAAATCCATTGTAAGGATATTTTCTAAGAATTTCCTTAAACCTATCCCAACACTCATACAGATTTTCAGACTCTAATTGTTGGAAGGTAAAAATATCGATCTAAAGTTTAGATGTTCTAGTTGGTGGGAAATATTTGGCCAAAAATTTCTTAGCTAACATATTCCAAGTAGTAATGGATTCAGTGGGCAAAGATTTTAACCATGATTTTGCTCTATCTCTCAAGGAAAATGGGAAAGTCTCCGTTTGATGGCATCCTTAGAAACCCCATTCATTTTAAACATGTCATAAATTTTTAGAAAACTTGCAAGGTGGACATTAGGATCCTCCTCAGGCCCCATCGAATTGAACCATGTTCTGGATCATTTGGATTATATTGGGTTTTATTTCAAAATTGTTGGCCTCTATCCTAGGCATTGTGATACTAGAGCCCGTACCTGAGATTACAGATTTTACAAAGTCATCCATAATCTGCATGTTAATCCCACCATTACCATCATTGTTAGGCTGATTTACCTCTATATTTGTCCTTACCCTTTTGCTTATAACCTTTCAAAGGGTTCTCTCGATTTCTGGATCAAGATCTACTATGTTGACTTTGGATTGTCGAATCATAAACTAAGAGCAAGGTCTACAACAGACAGAAAATAGTAAGATTGTAGAATATACAAGTTAGACAGTTAGAATATGTTTACAAATTAAGTTCCAAGGAATTATATCATATGGAGAAAAGTTAAAAGTATACAAGAAAATAAAATATGGCACCAATTCATACAAGGAATATATATACATATTTACATATTTACATATAGACATATAAACATGGTTAAATTAATAAAATTCAAGCTTTCATGATATTGTTCCCTAGCAATGGTGCCAAAAACTTGATGCGTAAACGTTGGGTGCAAAAAAATCATCAAATTTAAATCCATCCCTTAGTTAAGTTTTAATTAAAACATTAATCCCAAAATACACATAAGAGTAAGTATATTTATCGCAAGCATAGCATAGGGAATTAACGAGTATCGATCCTCAAAGGAACAAGTACACACTAGTCACTTTTTATTCATTATTTAACCGGCCCAAATAAAGTGAGAAAATAATAAAACTAAAAATAAAAAATATATACAACTCAAAGATGTAGGAATATGCAACTTAAACAATTATCCTAGAAAACATGATAATGAATCAACTAGTAATTTTCTCAACTAATTATCATCTTGGCATCATGAAGGAATATAAAGTAAAATTCAATCGTTTCCGGAGTCATGAATCTACTTAAATAAATTCCACTTCGTTTTTCAATCTATAAAATTTCTATCTTTTGATTAATATTAACAGATTTTCCAATCAAGCTAACAAAACCAAAACATGCATTAAGCTCAATTCCTCATAAACATGAAATTAGCTAATAACCCTTAGCCAGAAGTGAAATCAACTAATCTTTGATCCCTTAATCATATAATCTTAACTTCATTGCTCAAGTCCATTAAGATTAGACAAATATGAAATCAATGAAATGAAACTCCTAACATCGTTGTCCCAAGTCAATTAGAAGAACTCACATCAATAACCAATGACAACAAGTAATCAAATACCAAAGATGATAAAGAATAGATCAAATAATTAAATCAATACAAACCATGAATCCAAAATAATATTTAATAACAATAAAAATATTGAATACATCATTGTTTAAGGAAAAGAAAACAAAGATAAAAGAAAATACTCATAGACAAGCCTCTTTATTCTCCCTTGAAGACTCTCTTGAACAACCCTCCTTAATTTGGTGAATTCCTCCTCAATAAGTGTTTGGAATTTTAGCCCTTGAATCCCCCTCCACACACTTATTCCTTGTGTTTTCTCTTGCTTTTATAGGCCTCTTAGATGCTAAATTTGTAGTTTGGAAAGTCTTGGCCGTGTAGGATTCGAAAAATACCAAAATCATTGGAAAATTTCTAAATTCGTGTACATAATTTTCGCCTTCCAGAGCAGACCTAGCGCTAGGTCCAATCGACCCACCTGGCACAAAGTTTGTTCTCTTCTTCCCCTAAAATTCTCTCTATTCCTTCTGCTTGACCAAAAAGAACCTAGCGTCTAGTCCCTTGGCTGGCCTGGCACTAGGTGCATTTTGGAATTTCTCCAATTTTACTCAAATCTACACAAATTTACCTAAAACGCTTTCTACAAGCAAAATGTCAAATAGGAAGGAATATGCCTAATTATTACAATAAATGTATCTTAAAATAACATCAAATAACTAGGAAAATAATTATGATTTTAGGCCTTATCATATATCCCCACACTTAAACTTTTGCTTGTTCTCAAGCAAAACACTATAATAAAGAAAATATAAGTTCTTACTTCTTCAACAGTTTTGATTCATAACAAGGATTATAACTTCCTTTCAAACCTTAGATAAAAACTTTTGTCATTCATACCTTTTGGATACAATTCAAACTTTGAAATATTTGACAAGACATTACAAAACTCTTGAAGTCAAATTAATCAAGTTCATACCTTAGTCTAAGAAAATTATTTCACTTTTCAAGTTAAAATATAGATAATATGAATCACATAAGTTAAGCTATCTACCAACTCAAGTATTATAAATCCAAATTTTGTATCACTCAAGTTATGATGTAAGGAAAGCAATCTAATTTTTTTTCAATGTTTTTTTCAATGACCTAGGGTATTAATAGCCTCAAGTGCATGGATTTCTCTTCACAAACCATATTGGCCCCCTTTATAGTCATCACTCATCATCATTTTTTTTTTCTCTTTTACTTTAAAGAATTTATAGCCCCAAGAAAGTGGATTTTTTTTCACTATTCGTATTAGCTCCCATAATAAAGTAAAAGCAATTTTTTTTTTCTCATCTTCAAAAAAGGAAGCAATCACTCATTCTTTCAACTGTCAACTCACAAGAATTTTCCACACTTTTTCACAATCTTTCCTTTCAAAGATCTTTTATCAACTCACCTTCTTCATCACAACTCAAAGCTAAACAAAATTTAGACTCATAATACAAGAGTTATCTAATAAACTTTCCTTATATTACTCATATTTTCAATATTCAAACTAGATAAGTCAAAGAACTTTCAAACACCAATCCATAAACAAGATTAATCAAAATTCTCAAGTCATGACAAATATCCTCTCCAATAAACCAATTTTATAAAAATCTACCTAATGAATGACAAAGAATTATATCTAAGTAAGAAAAAGAATTACATCCTTGCTTAAACAATGAAAACCATTGAAATTTTAAAAAAAATCAAAAAAATGACATGGAAAATAGTTCTTCAATCTCATTCTCCCCCCCCCCCTTCCCCACACTTAAATTGGACATTGTCCTCAATAGCCAACGAAATAACAGTAATAGCATAGCCAAGAAGACCAAAATCAATAAAGAGGAAAAAGAAAGAGAAGAAAATACTTCCATTACATCGTAGGTCCACCATGTTTGAATTCACCACAAGGAGTAGCCATTAGAAAAAGTCATAAGAGTACCTAACTCAAAAAGAAGCAAAATAAAGAAAAACATAAATCTAAAAAAAGAAAAATGAAATAAAATAAAATAAAATAAAAGAAAGAAAGGAATACCTAAAAGCTAGTAAAGGTCATTAAAATTTAAAAGAAGAGAAATAACAGAAAATAGAAAAAAAAAATACAAGGGTAGAGAGTAAGTTAAGAGTCCTCCTCACCATTGCCATCATTGTTGGTTGAGCGACTCAAAGATGCACCGATAGATTGTTAGATCAAAGTGGCAAACTTTTGATCTTGAATATCCTAGCAGTGACGAACGTCTATAATAGAGTTGCAAACCTAGAGAATGATGGTCATTTGGCTCTTCAATTGAGCCTTCACTTGGGCCTCAAAATCAGTACATGAATGTGAACTAGTGGCACAATGGGTGAGTCTAGTAGGTGGCTCCTCATCAGGGGGAAGCTCCATCCCAGGGTGTTATACCTTAAAAGGCTTCATCCACCGTTTTGCCCTTTCATCATAGCAATACCCATATAGAACCAATGTATGCTCAGCCACTAGGTCTCGGTCAGTAGTAGGCTCACTCAACTCTCCATCCATCCTCACTCCAAAGTCTCTCAGAATGCGTATAATAACCAGAGAAAAATTGAGGGCTTTGGTACATATACCAGAGTCAACAACCTCTCGCTTAGATTGAATAATAATTGGGGCAAAAGAAATAAGCTCACTATTTCTCATCTTATCCAAAATGTAACGGTCAAGGACCCTAGACTCATTGAAGGCACTAGCCTTAGGATAGACATTGAAATGAAAGATATAGACAATAGCATGCCATTGAGCCTCAAGGTTATTATTTGAGTTGTAATGATTTTGACCTATTCGCCCTTTCTCCACGTGTTAAAACTAACCCTTACAGAACTCACATCCCATGTAGGCTCAGAAATGACCTTTTGGTTATTATGGTCTACAGCAATCCACTGCCCCTCATCAGGGACTCCCAAAATCCTAGCTAGTCGAGTCCTTACAAACTTAATAGGAACCCCTTTTACCATGGTAGAGATGACCTGGAGGTTGTTTTTCTTTTTGTCCTTCATGTTGGCATAAAACTCTCTCACGCGCATAAGATAGTAAAGACCCTCCATTCTAATAATAGGCTCCCACCCCAACAATTTAATAGTAGAAAGCTCCAAAGAATTGTCTAGGGTAGGCTTATATCGCTTTTCTACTATGATTTTGTTGTGTTGGTGATTTTGATACCAAATGTAACAAGTGGAGTTAGAGAATTGGGTAGGTTGAGTAGATAAAGGCTCGAGTGAATGTGTCGAAGAAGATGCATCTTGAGCTCTCTTAGCCCCCGGTGCTAACCCCCTAAATCTCCTAGACATAATGGATTGATGAAGAAAAGTAATAGAACAGAAAAATAGGACTCCTTCAAACTCACTCTTCACAACACAATTAATGCTCAACTCTTAACCATCTCACTATTACAACATTATTCAACACCACCACCACCTCAACACAAAACACCATAAGATAGTCAACACAACTTCCTCCAAAAAACTTGCAAGAAATATAGCCATTGTCTAATCCAAACATAATATCAACATTCTTGATCAAATCCACAATGCTCAATATTTATTAATGAATCAATGTAGAGCTCATAATCACAAGGCTACGTTAAATAGGAGCAATTATTCCATCATCTAAGCAACTCAAAGTTACACCAAAGAAAGCATGCTCAAAAGGTTCCAAAAAGCTGTAAATTAACAGTGGCATCAATCATAAAGTATTATCAATTATATTCCCATGCCAATGAAAGCTCAAAGCAAGCAATATTAATAATCCAATCATTCACCCAAAAATATTCAAGAATTTTCGCCCAAAAATGCATAGAAACATACCCAAAATTCATAAGAAAAAATTGAACCATAAAAAGTGTAGAAAAATCATACTACAAGGATCTCCAATGTATAGGCAATGATCATAGGCAAAAAGATTAAAGAAATCGTGCACCAAACAGAAGGATAGAAAAATGGATTTTGGAAGAAAAGATTAGATTTTTCATTGTTTTAATCAAAACTTTTAAGAACAAAATGAAGATTTTGTATTTGGGAGGTATTTTGGATGTTTAGAAAGTTACCCGGCGATGTTCCGGAGTTGAACCCGATAATGGGTTAAGAGAAAATTTGATAGGGATGAAAAATTTTTGAACAAAATGGCCAAGAATGGCCGGTTTTGATGTTGCGGCCAAACGGGCTTGGCACCAGGCCCAAGGACCGGGCCTATTCTATCTATATCCTCTGTTAGGCCATGCTGGCACGTTACTCGAGCCAAAGGTTAGACTCGGCACCAGGTCAACTTTGGCAAAAAAATATTCTTTTTTTTTTTAAATGGAATCAAAGAAAAAGAACACGAACTCATGAAAAAAGAATACATTCTAAAAATTAAAAAAACAACCAAAGAAGAGAAAATTAAAAAGATGTCCAAAAACTAAAGTTGTTCAAAATTAGCGTTTTTCACAGTCTTGATCCCATCTGACGATCACCAAGGAGTTTGGCTAGCATCAATGAACTTTGAGCTGTAAAAGTAGTATGAGCATATAGATACTTACTATTTTATCTTCCATCTTAGGGAGTTGTTTAATCTGCAAGCTGGAACAAAGATATACAAGATCTCTAAATAGTTGTTCCGATTTAAGATGGCTGAGGATGCTTCTTTGGCCACTCATGCACTAAAAATGTTGGGCATGATTGAGATGCTTGGATCACTTATGTTGTAATGGATCATGAATCAAGTGTCGACTTAATTCTACAATTTTTTCAAATAGCTTTTCACAATTTCTAATTAACTACAAAATGAACAAGATTGAGACTACAATATATGAGTTGATCAACCTTTTCAAGACTGCAGAAACTTTCTTAAAGAAGGAAGCCAATATAGTTATGCTGGTAAATTCTTCCTCTTTTAAGAAGAAAGTTTCCAAGAATAAGAAAAAGGTTCCAACTAAGACCAAAGGTGGCATGAAGAAAAAGGAGGCAGTCACCAAAGGCCTAGGTCATCATTGTGGCAAGGTAGGCCATTGGAGGCATAACTGCAAGGCCTACCTACAAACTGTCAAAGAAAGGAACGAAAAGGAGAAGCTTGTAGGCACTTCTACTTCCACTCCTAAAATGTTTATGATTAAGATTAATACTGTCTTTAAAAATGAGATATGTGTATTAGATACCCAAAGTGGATCTTATTTTTATAATAATTTGTAGGGATTGAAAGACAATAGAAGGCTTGAAAAAGGCGATATGGACCTCTGTACTACAAATGGAGCAAAGGTTGTTGTACTTTTTCTGAAAAAGGCGAAAGGGCCTAACAGTTATTAGAACTCATAAATATTGATGTATGTGGTCCAATATCAATGCAAAGAATAGGAGGTTATCAATACTTTATTACCTTTTATTGATGATTATTCACAATATAGGCATTTTTATTTAATGAAATACAAATCTAAAGCCTTTGATTAGTTTAAAGACTTCAGGAATGAAGTAGAGAAACAACTTGGGAAAAGTATTAAAATTCTAAGATTTCATCGAGAAGGTGAATGCATAAGCCAAGAGTTTCAAAGTTATCTAAGAGATAATATGATATTATCTTAATGGACTTTGCTATATATACCTCAATATAATAGTGTATCTAAGAGAAAAAATTGAACCCTTCTAGACATGGTATGAACTATGATGGCTTCTACAGATTTACCAAAATTATTTGGGGATATGCACTAGAGACTACTATTTATATACTAAACAGTGTTCCATAAAAAATAGTCGATACTATCCCATTTGAGTTATTCTTTAGCAAGACCAAAGTTATCTCACATAAGAATATAGGGTTGCCCTGTCATTATTAAAAGGCCACAATCAAACAAACTTGAAAGTAAGCTTGACAAGTGTCTGTTCGTTGGATGTCTAAAAAAATTATTTGGATATTACTTCTATCTCCCTTCCAAAAACAGAGTAATGCATATTCTTAGAGAAGAAGCACATGCTAAAAGGGGACAGTGTGAGTAAAATTGAACTTAGTGAAGTTTAAAAAGAACAAACAAATATAGATCAACCGTCTAAACCTACATCTATTAAGAGAATAGATGAACTTTCATCTACACAAGAACCTTGTAGGTCAAGTAAGATATGTGTGGCACCTAAGAGATATGGATTTCTCGTAAGTGACCATAATGACATATTGCTCATAAATGAAAATGAGTCTACTACTTACAAGGATATTTTGAATAGTTTGGAACCTGACAAATGGCTTGAGGCCATGAAGTCAGAAATAGATTCTATGTATGATAACTAAGTATGAACATTGGTTGATCCACCTGAAGAAAGCAAATCTATTTGGTGCAAATGGGTATTTAAAAAGAAAACACATATGGATGGTAATGTAGTTACCTATAAAGCATGATTGGTTGCTAAAAATTATCATCAACAACATGGTATTAACTATAACAAAACTTTCTCGCCAATTGCCATACTGAAATCCATAAGGATACTCCTAGCACTTACTGCCAATTACAATTATGAGATCTAACAAATTGATGTGACAATAACTTTCCTAAATAAAAACCTAATTAAGGAAGTATGCATGACACAATATAAGGGTTTCACATCCAAAAATAGCACAAAAGTTGCAAAGATCCATTTATAGACTTAAGTAAGTTTTTAGGAGTTCGAACATCCGTTTTGATGGGACAATTAAATAATTTGGTTTTATTCAAAACATAGATGAACCTTATGTATGCATGAAAATTAGTGGGAGTGCAGTCGTTTTCCTATTGCTTTATGTAGATTACAAATTGCTAATAGGAAATGATGTCTTGATTCTTCAATCTATGAAGAATTGGTTATCCAAGAAGTACTCCATGAAAGACCTTGGAGAAGCAACCTATATTCTGGGAATAAAGATATGTAGAGATAGATCAAAAAAGTTGCTCAGTCCTTTACAATCAACATACATAGATAAAGTGCTGAAGAGGTTCAGCATGGATCAATCAAAAAAGGGATTCTTACCCATGTTGCATGGGGTAAGGCTTTCAAAGTCAATGTCTCCCAAGACACAACTTGAAAGGGGTCGTATGAGTAGAATTCCATATACTTCGATAATTGGATCTATCATGTATGCTATGACATGTACTAAGCTCATATCGTATGCTCTCACCTTAATGAGTAGATACTAATCTGACCCTGAAGAGGGTTAATGGGCGGTTCTAAATAATATCCTTGAGTATTTGTGAAGAAATAAGGACCTATTCTTGGTATATAGAGAATGTGATTTGAAAATAAAAGGGTACTAGTACAAGTTTTCAGTCTGATAAGAATGACTTCAAATTACTATCAGGCTATGTATTCACATTAGGTGAAGGGGTAGTAAGTTGGAAAAGTTCTAAAAAAAGATACTATTTCTGACTTGACAACTGAAGCTGAGTATATAGCCTCTTCTAAAGCAGCTAAGGAAGCAGTTTGGATCAAGAAATTCGTGACAAGACTAGAAGTAGTCCATAGCATTATTGGTCTAATACTTCTATATTGTGAAAACAATGGAGCTATTGCACAAGCAAAGGAATCACAGTCTCACCAGCGATCCAAATATGTACTAAGATGCTTGATCCGAGAAATCATAGATAGAAATGATGTAAAGATAGAGAAAGTTCTAATGAATAAGAACATTCATTTATAGTTCGTGTATGTAACAGGTTGATAAAATTCCAAGTACAATACTATGTTAAGGGAATCATAATAAAGATCATGATATGAGATTCCTACTATACTGGAATATGTTTGTTGTTAAATTATTGATAGGGGGCTAAAATAATCATTTATTTCCTATTTATTTGAGGTTATTTTGTGATACATTTGATATAATAAATAGGCATATTCATTCATACTTGATATTTTAGCTTTGGAAAGGTATTTTGGTGTTTTTATGTCTGGCCGTTCTCTGTTGCAGCATCAGTTTTTGCCTTTTTCTTGATTTATTCTACATAAAAACAACAAAATCTAGCCATGTAGAGCACAATAGGCACTAACCGTAGACTAGAACAAGGCTAAATAGAGGAAGAAAAATAGAGCAAAATATCAGGTGCCCAGAGCACGACCGGCGCCGACCATGAGGAGTACTACCAGCGCCAGCCCAAGTCTATGTTGAGGCAGAGTAGACTTCATTTTTCGCATCCTATACTCGGTTTAGAACTCTTAAAGAACGATTTTTTACATCTTAGGAGGCTATTTAAGTAAGGAAAACACAAGTGAAACATATGAATTCAAGGATTAAAGCTACAAATCAATTATTAAAAAGGGAATCCATCACTTAAGAGGCGTTGTCCAAGAAGGTCTTCAAGGAAGAAGAATGGAGCTTGTCTATGAGTTCTTTATTTTACCTTTATTTTCTTTTTCTAGAACAATGATGTGATTAATGTTTTCATTGTAACTTGACATTATTTTGGAATTCATGATTTTTTAGTTAATTTAGTCTTTTAATCAATTGATTATTATTCTTAGTACTTGATTACTTGTTTTAATTGAGGAATTGACTGATTAATTCTTCTTGTTAACTTGCTTCCAAAAGAGGTTAATAGTGGTTTCAATTTAATTAATTTCATATTTGTTATCTCTTGACTTGGTTGCAAAAGAGGCTAATTGCCAAGAACTTGGGTAATCAAAGATTAGTTGTGTTTGCTAGAATATAGAGTCATTAGCTAATTTCATGCTTTAAATCATCTAGAATATTGGGATTTATGTGAGGATTAATTTCAATGCATCTTTTAGATAAATTAGTTGCGACATAATATGTTCACTAATTTAGCTAAAGGGTAGTGATTCCATGGATTTCAAACGAAGTGAGTTTATTTGAATTCCTTTATGATGTCAAGATAATAATTAATTGTAATAATTGTTAAGTAATTATTGTCATGTCTTCAAAAATATTTATCTAATTGCATATTCTTTTATTCTTAAGTTGTATATATTTTTCTTTTTATTCTCTTATCACTTTATTGGGTCGGTTAAATGATGAATGAAAAGTAACTAATGGTAATTGTTCCTTGAGGATCGATACTCGTTAAGTCCTTATACTGTGCTTACAATAAGTATACTTGCTCAAATATACAATTTGGGGACTAATATTTTAATTAAAACTTGTCTAGGGATGGACTTAAAATTGTATGATTTTTATACACCTAAATCGTAGCACATCAAGTTTTTTGTGCCCTTGCCATGGAACAATAGCATGAAAGCTTGGATTTCATTAATTTAACCATGTTTATATGTATATATATACTTTGTGTAAATAAGTGTCATATCTTGTTGTGTGTGTAATTGTACCTTACTTGACTAACCTAGTAATGTTGTACTTTGTATGCTAATTTTACTTAATTGACTACTTGTAAATTCTATAATCTCATCATCTTATTTTTCTTTGTAGACTTAGCCCTTAGTGTATGACCTGACAATTCCAAGGAGAGACAGTGGATTTTGATCTTGAGATTGAAAGAACCTTGACAAGGATTTGAAGGACAATTAGGCAAATGGATAAGTAAGTAAGTTCAACAGAAGAAATGGAAGTGAACTAAAACAACAATGGTGTGAATGGTGGAAATATTAGGAGGACCATGGATGACTTTGTTAAGCTGGCAATCTTGGGTACCAACTCGAGCATTGCTAGACCTAGGATGAAGGCAAACAATTTTGAGATAAAACCCAACATTATCCAAATGTTCAAGAACATGGTACAATTTGATCGGTTACCTGATGAAAACCCTAATGCCCACCTTCCTAGTTTCCTAAAAAATTGTGATACTTTCCAAATGAATGGTGTTTCAGAGAACGCTATAAAGTTGAGGCTTTTCTGTTTCTTTTTTTTTTTTTTAGGGCTAGAGCCAAATCTTAGTTAAAATCTTTATTAGTAGGATCCATCACTACTTGGAATGGGTTAGCTAAGAAATTTTTGTCAAACTATTTTCCCCAACTAGAACAGTCAAACTTAGGACAAATATTTTTGTCTTCCAACAATTAGATTCTAAAAGCCTTAATGAGCGTTAGGAAAAGGTGAAAGGAAATTCTTAGAAAGTGTCCTCTCATGGGTTTGAGCTAGGCTATGCTTTATTTGTTATATTTTTTGCTATTGAGGACAATGTCCAGTTTAAGTATGGGGGAGAGTTTAGAATTGGAAATATATTCTACACATTCTACTTTTGGGCTAAATTGCTTTGATTGTTTTGATTTACAATAAGGTTGTGATTATCTTTCTTACTTAGGATATGATTTTTGTCATTCAACTGGTTGGATTTTTATTAACAGTAAATTAGTCGATGGGATTGGATATGTTGAGTCTTGAGAATTTAAGTTAATCTTGGTTATGCGTTGGTGTTTAAATATTATTTTACTCATCTCGTTTGAATATGATTGATATGATTAATATGGGAAGAGTTGTTGCTTAATTCTTAATTCATTGTGACTATAGTTATTCAGCTTCAGGTTGTAAATAAGGATGGTGGGGATTGAAAAGAAATAGTGAAATTTGTGGAAAGATTTGTTTCATTGAAAGAAACTGTTCATTCTATTTGAAAAAAAAAAAATCTTATCTCAATTGAATAGGAAAAAAAACTTTTTCTAAAAGGGGGCCAATACAATTAATGAAGAGAAATCCACTTTACTGAGGTCAATGCTAGAAAAGCATGGGAAACTGTTGATGACAAAAAAGAGGGCCAATACAGTGTATGAAGAGAAATCTATTCACTTGAAGCTAATTCCCTAAGTCATATTCAAAAAAAATGAAGCGTTGAAAAAGAAAATTTTGAGCATCTCTTTATTCATTACTTATAGTTGTGTAAATTGGTTTCTATTAATCTTGAATTAGTTGGATGGCTTGACCTATATGATTTGTGTTATTCATATCTTATCTTGAAGGGTATAATAATTTTCAATGAATAAAGTATAAACTAGTTAACTTAACTTCAATGGCCATGATATGTTTGATGTAATGATTCGATTTCCAAATGTTTTCAAAAGGTTGAAAGAATGACAAGATCATGTCTCAAGTTTGAAAGAGAATTGCTGCTTTGTTATAGTCAAAAATTTTGAAAGTTAAATTTATGTTGTTTTGTTTTTCTTTGTCTTTAGTACTTTACTTGAGGACAAGCAAAGATTCAAGTGTGGGAGAATGTGATAGGGGCCAACATCATCATTTATTTTTCTGGTTATTTAAGGTTATTTTGTGATACATTTGATATAATAACTAGGAATATTCCTTCATACTTGATATTTTACCTTTAGATAGGTATTTTGGTGTTTTAATGCAAAATAAATCAAGAAAAAGGAAAAAAAACCGATGCCACAACAGAGTACGGCCAACGCTGACTGTGCAGAGCATAGCAAGCACCGGCCGTAGACTGGAATAGGGCTAAACAGAGGAAGAAAAATAGAGCAAAACATCAGGTGCCCACAACACGATTGGCGCCGACCATGAGGAGCACAGCTGGCGCCGACCCAATTTCGTGTTGAGGCAGAGTAGACTTCGTTTTTCTCACGAATTTGGAAGTTTCTCTAGAGTTCTAGTATTTCTCAACCTGTACTCAGTTTAAAACTCTTAAGGAATGATTTTTGGCATCTTAGGAGGCTATTTAAGCAAGGAAAATGCAAGCGAAACATATGAATTCAAGGATTAAAGCTACAAATCGATCATTGAAAATGAGATTCATAAAGGACGCTGTCCAAGAAGGTCTTCAAAGAAGAAGAATTGGGCTTATCTATAAGCTCTTTCTTTTACCTTTGTTTTCTTTTTCTAGAACAATGATGTGATCAGTGTTTTCATTGTAACTTGACATTATTTTGGGATTCATAATTTTTGAGTTAATTTAGTCTTTTGATCAATTGATTATTATTTTTGGTACTTGATTACTTATTTTAATTGAGGAATTGATTGATTTATTCTTCTTGTTAACTTGCTTCCAAAAGAGGTTAATAGTGATTTTAATTTAATTAATTTTATATATGTTATATCTTGACTTGCTTGCAAAAGGGGCTAGTTGTCAAAAACTTGGATAATCAAATATTAGTTTATGATTGCTAAAATATAGAGTCATTGGCTAATTTCATACTTTAAATAACCTATAATATAGGAATTTATGTGAGGATTAATTTTAATACATCTTTTGGATAAATTAGTTAAGACAGAATATGTTCACTATTTAGCTAAAGGGTAGTGATTCTATGGATTGCAAACGAAGTAGGTCTATTTGAATTCCTTCATGATGCCAAGATAATAATTGATTATGATAATTGTTAAGTAATTCATTGCCATCTTCAAGAATATTTGTCTAATTGGATATTCTTTCATCCTTGAGTTGTACTTTATTAGGTCGGTTAAACAATGAATGAAAAGTAACTAATGGTAATTGTTCATTGAGGATAGATACACATTAAGTCCCTCTACTATGCTTGTGATGAGTATACTTTCTCATATGTGTAATTTGGAGATTAATATTTTAATTAAAACTTAGCTAGGGATGTACTTAAAATTGTATGATTTTTATACACCCAAATCATAACATCGCTAATAAGCTAAGACTAGCACGTATTATACTTCTTGATTTGATCAAGCAGTGGTAGTCATATCTATGAGTATTTTGATACTCAAAGCTAACATATGGATGCTAGTAAAGTGAAAAAATTCATTGGATGACCTAGTTTTGAGATAACTATATGGATAACTATTTAATGTTATGATAAAATCTCATTATAGCAAATGTGCAAGCATTCTTTAACTTAAGATCTTTAAAGTACTTGGTTTTCTGAGTATTGTACTTTGATTTCAATCTCTAGAGTCCCTACACGACCCCCTATATGATGGATATTGAATATAATATAAAGTAAACGAAAGTAGTTGGAAGGGTCAATAAAGGATTCATCACTCTAAATAGTAGGGGTGTATATCTCATTGTCACTTGTATGGAATCATTACTCAAAAAGTCTTTGGCCAAGGTAACTATATGTTGGAAATAGTTCCAGTTGATATACATGTTGAGTAATGGATTGTGGAACAAGTACTAATAATTTCAGACTAGAATTAATTATATTCTAATAGGAGTTGGCACTAATTCTATACTCTTAAACCGAATGAGATATAGTATGATGAAAAGAGTTTATTGCACTAATTTTTTGCTATTGAAAGGCTTATATCAAGCCACTTGACTTTTTAGACTTTTGGGTGGTCATGATACATTGCTAGATACTGATCATGATCTGCTAAATATGAATTTATTAATTAATAAATTAATATTAAATAGAATTAATAAGTTACTTCTGATTATTAAGGATTATTAATTCTATAACTATTAGAATTAATTCATATTTTGCTACCAATAGACTGGAAAACCTAATAGGTCACACACAATAGATGAATTAGTATTCAAGATATTATATGATAATATTTTGGGTTAATTTGTGAGAAGAAATAATTTTATGGACAAGTTATAAATAGTTATAACTTGTGGGCTCAATTACTAATTCCACGTACCAAAGCACATAAAGGGGGAAAAAAGAGAAAAGGGCTTACGGTTTTTTTCCCTAAAAGGTTGAAGAAACAAAAATATATAGGAAGGCATTTTGTTAGTTTTGTTGTAGGTATATATACAGATATATACATGCGTTGCGGTGGATGAGAACTATTTAGTAGCTTTTCTTCTATAAAAGAAATTCCCGATGTTTTCTTTCGAGAAACAAAATTACAAAGCCTATTTCTGTTGTTCTTCTTCAAACAATCAAATAATCAGTAGCTGCCAATAAACAAAGCTTGCTAGCACCAGTTTTATTTGGCGTTGAAGGACAATCCTAGTATGGATCAATATTGGAGAAATTTCTACATTTGAAATTTAGTGGTTCAAGGCTTGAATGAATTTACGAAAGGGTTTTGTGCTTGTGGAGAAAATTTTTTTAAGCCGATTTTTCAGGTAACGAATTTTTCTACCCTCTCCTAACCCGTTTAATTACATACGAGTAATACCTTTGAGTGGATTTTGTTTTACTTTTCGCTGCGCACTATTTGATTTTGCAGTATCGAAATCTAATAGATATCACCCAATATATATATTGCAATACCAATATATCAATAAGTGTTTCTTTTTTATTTTGCATGATCGAAATCTAACAGAAATCACCCATTATATTTAATGCAATACCAACGTATCAATAAATGTTTAAGGAGATTAGGGATTTTATCTGGAGTTCAAAAGGCTTTTGAATATGTTATTGGAGATGAAATAATATAGGTAGCTTGGAATTAAGAGAGAAGAGAATTATTTTGGAGAGAAAGACACAAGGTTAAATGGTTAGAGCTTAATGTTATAATTCTTAGCAACTTAAGTTCAAATCCTATTGGTGATAAGATTATTTTGGATTTTAATCTTTTCTACTTCATAGGCCAATTATTACCACATAACCATCATTTGAATATCTTCTAGCATTCCTTGGTTATACATATGATGTCCTAAGAAGTTTAAAAATTAGATTCTCCTAAACTTCTTTATTCTTGTTCTAAGAAGAATCTAGCTCTCCAATCTTTTTGACTTATGTCCTAATTAATTTGAATTTAAATTCTCTTTCCCTTTTGAATGCTCCTACTTTTTGGCTTGTGTCTTAACATCCTAAGCTTGGTTTTAGTTACAAAAATTCTAGCTTTGGTTGAGGATATGCTGGCTGGAAATTAGGAAGAGTATAGGGGGAGAAAGTTCCAAGGAAAATACAAAGACTTAAGTTAAAAAAAAAAAAAAAAGTCTTACACTTTTTGATTTTGAAATCATCTTGATTTCCTGAGTTTTCTCTTAAGATGATTTCATTTGACTGGTTCAAAACTTGGCAAGAAAAACTAAATTTCCTTAGCTCTCCGCTGGATTTTTGGTCACACCCTCTCAGAACTAAGAAAGAAAGCTCACCAGTTTTTCTCTTCCAATGGTCACTTTTGGTATATGCAAAAATTAAAACCTATTTCTACTTTTACATTACATTTGGTCTATTTAGCTTAGGCAAAAACAATGAATGCTACTCTTAATCTTCTTCTTCGTCTTGGTTTCATCCCAACTTCAAGGTCGAGACTCTCTCAATCACAGTTTCTTTCTTTGCACTTCTTTCTTTCAAGACATTTCTTACTAATCTCAGTTCTTATTTGCTAATAAGGCAACAAGCCACTACTACACCAAGTGAGGAATCGAGCAACACACCTTAATACCATTGCTACCTTCTTTCTTTCATAGGGGCCAAAATCAGTCTCTATTGTAGCACCTTCACTTTCTCTTGAGTTTCAGCTATAATCCTTCTCCAAATCTTTCTTTGAATTTCAAATGTAAAGTCTAATCATACCTTAAAATTTCTCAGCTTAACAGAACTTAAACACAGTCCGAATTGCAACTACTAAGCACAATCATTTCTCAAGGCAAAGGCCGAAAACATCCATTCAAACCTTTGAAAATCAGACATTGTTCAACCATGGACTGAACCCCTTGGCCTCCACACTAACCATGAATATTGGGACTCCATGATCACACCTCAAAAAGCTCTTAAGATTACTCCATCCAAAACTCATTTGAATTTCAAACTAATTCCAGATTTTTTGCTCCATTAAAACACTCTTGTAGCAAGTGATCAAACCAAAATTTCCCTACCATTATAGACCAATTTTCGGCCAGCCTTATGAACTGAACAAACCTTCATTCATTGCATAATGCCTAGCTGGTTCAGTCTTACACCATTGAAGAGCAAGAGACCTTCCATGAATGACCTCCATTAATTAATCTTCTACCTCAAACAACTCCTCATTTTCCTGTTGGGTATCTCGGGCTCGTATCGTATATGACGCAGTGGAAAATAAAACGAGATACCATCCCAGGACCCGTCTATGTGTGGAAAACAAGGCATAAAGACAATAAAGGTAACAGCTGTCACCTTTAGGTGATCGTCCGAAGAACAAAAATTTCTTCTTCAAGTCGAGGCGCGATCCAGCAATCCTCGTGATCAACCTCCACGTGAGTTGAACGTCTAACCACTATAATCACAGTGTGTGATTATCTCTAACAGTAATCCACACAGAGGATACACTCAAGCACCAAAATTTCCTGTGCTAGCAGAAAAAAATGGTGGCTAGGGTTCTTTGATCAAGATAGAGAGAAGAGAGAATGTTCGTGGCTGTTGGTTTGTGTGTTGTTCAGCTAAGGTTTTTCGTGTGTTACATATGCTATATATTACATGAAATTTTCCTCCCAAAACTGAGAATTCTAATCCTATTAGAATTCCCTAATTATAATTAGAAACATCAAGTTCTCACAATTACAACATGGATTACAAATTACAACTAATTATAATTTGTCCACAACAACTTCTTTTTCTCTCAACCAACCCCACTATGTTATTAAATAACATCTTGAGTATATAATCCTCTATTATGTGTGACCTATTAGGTTTCCCAGTCAATTGGTAGCGAATAGGAATTAATCCAAACGTCTTTGTGATTAATAATCCATAATTAATTAGAATTAATCCTATTAATTCTAATCAGGATTGGTTTATTAATTCATCAATTAATAAACCCATATTCTCAGATCATGAGTGGTATCTAGCAACACATCATGACCGCCTAAGAGTCCAGGAAGTCAAGTGGCTTGACATGAACCCTTCAATAACAAACTTCAGTGCAATTAACTCCTTTCACCATACAATATCTTATTTGGTTTGGAGTACGGAATTAGTGCCAACTCCCTCCAGAAATAATTATAGCCCGAATAAAATAGTACTCGTACCAGGAACCCACTACTTTAGATGTTTATCAATTGGAACTGTTTTCAATACATAATTGCCATGGTCAAGGACTTTCAAGTAGTAATTCCTACAAGTGGCCGTGAGATATTCGCCCCTACTATTAGGAGTGGTGAATCCTTTATTGACCCTCTCAACTACTTTCATTTACCTCACAATGTACCCAATATCCATCCCATAGACGGCCCTCGATCGAGCTCCAGAGATTGGAATCAAAGTACAATGCTCAGCAAACAAAGTACCTTGGAGATCTCAAGTCTAAGGATACTTGCACGTTTGCTATATTGAGATTATATCACTGGCACTAAATAGTTATCCATGTAATTATCTCAAAGCCAGGTCATCTAATGAACTTGTTCCATTAACAAGCATCCATATGTTAACTTTAAGTATCTCAATACTCATGGTTATGAGAACCACCGCCTAATCAAATCAGGAAGTCTAACACATGCTAGTCTTAATGCATTAATGATGTCCTGTCTCATTAATACTATTACTATGGACTATTTAAGTACTAACACCATCCAGTGTAGAAAGAATCTCATATCATGATCTCTATTATAATTTCCTTAACACGGTGTTGTACTAGGGACTTTATCGTACAGTTATATTACTTAAAGTAAATAAAAGAAACTGTAAGATAAATAATGCCTTTTTATTAAAATAAAATGTGTCATATACAGTGTACAAGTGATTGCCTCTAGGGGACAACAATAACATTTCCTCCATTTGAATTTCAAAAAACCTGAACACTTCTCTCTCCTTCTTGCTAAACCAAAACTCCTATCTACACTAGGCCATTTGGCTAACAACATTTCTAGCAATTCTCAAGCCATTTTCTCTCAAACTCTCTCAAGAACACTAAGAACACACACTTTACACCTTCAAGCCTAAACCTATCCTAAACATCTCTAATTACTCCCAAACACTCTAGAACATCCACATTTAATCTATAGTCTTCATTTCTGGCCTTTATAACACGAAACCACACAAACCAGAATTTTCGAACGGATCAAAATTGACTTTTCTATTGAAGATTCCAAGACCACCAAAAAGTAAAACAAGAACAACCTCCTTATCCTTTCTCTTCTACTCAACTTCTAATATACCCTTCTAATGCCATTCGTCTTTCTCCCTCCCTCCCTCTCTCTCTCTCTCTCTCTCTCGGCCGAAATGGTGATGATCACCGATGGCTATTTTTCGGACCACTAAAGGCTCTCAAGCTCGTGTGGACCTTCACTAATCAATGAAACCTTCATCAAGCAATCATCTATCAAGTATTTTTTCTTGAATCTTCCTTTTTAATTTCTAGATTCATGTCTCTTAGATATTGATAAGATGATTGAATAAAATGGGGGTTGAGTGCATGCATGTGGATGAAGGGGATGGAGTTAGGACATAAAAGGTGGAATGTATGACTAAGCCTTATGGATTTTGATCAATGTATGCTCATCATGGTTAGAGGGATTTATGAATGTTTTGATGCATGATAGATGTTATGACACCAAAGGTGATTAGGCTTTTATGTTCTTAATTTTCAATAAAATCATGGATGATGATTATGCCAAGTAGGAGATTGGCCATGTGTTAGTATATGTTGATTCAAGTATATGTTCATGAATGGATTAGCATATTATTTAATGTTTGGGAATATGTTCATGAATCTTTTCTAGCAATAGGAAATTATGGTAAAGGATTATTTTCTTTGTTAATTCTAAAATTAATTTTATTAATTTAATTAGAATTATTATTATTATATTTTCTCTAAAAAAAATTGAAATTGCTAGGAAGGTTTCGAAATAGGCATTAATTAAATGTTAATATTTTATTAGTCAAATAAATAATATCTTTTATTAAATATATATATATATATATATATGATAAAATATTAGAATTAATTAATGTCAAATTGCCTCGTAAACCATATTAGTTGGCTTTACTAAAACTTTTGCATATATCCATAAATATTATTTATATTAAAATTTATTTACTATTTATTAATTAAAAATTAAGTATAATTCATTTATTATTAACTTTATTGGTTATTTATTATCTATTAATTATTAATTAAAAAATTAAGTGTAATTTATTATTTATAATAATTCTATTTAAATATTGTCATTTATCAATATTATTTAGGACTTAGTATTATTCAATATTTAGCACTAGTTTATTTATTAGCAATAATACTTATAATTTATTTGAAACTATAACTTATTAGTATTTATTCTAGAACCCCTAGTTATTTTAACTGATCAAGCTGGATTTATTTTATAAAATACTCTATCAACTAGTATTAAAGCCGAAGACATTATGGTCATGGTTAGTTGTGGTTGTGACTAGTTGAACTAGGGTTTATTTAAGCAAGGCAGATATGGTCCGAATGTTATCTTATACCTTGTGTTTACTTTAGGCGGGGTTAGGTTGACCTTGGAAGATTTTTGAATTCAAGAAGAGTAAAGGATCAGGTAAGTTCCTGCATGGAATCATTTAAAGACCAAAGTTGATGTGGCAAGCCAAACTCAATGTATACAAGTATTTGTGATGTAAAGGCAATTAAGGACAATTTTTCTTTTTATTTCAGTCAAGCAAACCATTTGAAATTAAACAAGCAATTTTACACAAAAATGCTATACTCTTTTTAAAACCTAACTTTGGCAAGAATTTTAGAAACTTTAATTGCTATTTTCAAGTAAATCATTGTATGATCTTTTTCTCCCAAGTGAGACAAACAACGTTGAGTACTCAATAAGGATAGACTACTAGGACTAGTGATTGAAGGGTTAGGGTAAGTCTCTCAGTAGGTGGAAACCTCTGGGGGGTGAGTCATTCCCGGATAGGATACCAGTCCTGTAGGTCATACCGATCCGGGCTAGCAAGTACAGTCAAGTGGACTGTGTGTTTCTGGAGTGGACAACTTGTAAATTTTGGTGTAGAAATAGAAGAGTATCTCACCTAATAGGTCGTACACCTACCTTGTGTCAGTATGCTCAATGTGTGGCATTCTGATCGTTATATTGTCATGGTGCACAAAGCGTGGTGCCATGGCTACCTTTTTAGGTGGTTGTATTTATTATGCACATGCATGTTTTAAAAAGCAAAACACCACTCTTCATTTATAACATTTATTTAATGCTTGCCAGCACTTTCTTTTATGAAACTTTTACAACTTCCATACATGAACTATTTTACTTGAAACACTCAAAGCACACACGAGCTTACTGATATTTTTACCTCACCACCTTTTATACCATGTTTTTAGGCCGATCCTGCTGTGAAGGTCATTAGCTAGAATGTTGTCTATGTCTTGAAGACTCTCTATTATTTTTCCTATGTATTGCTTTTGAGAGGCAGTAGCAGACATTTATTTTTTTTGAATTTGTTCATGTATTGCTGGGTTGTAATAAGTTAAGTTTTGAGGTATTTCTTTTATTTTATTTTTTGTGTCCTCGTTATAAAGACCCCTTATTCTGTGGACGGGACGACATCCCCAGCCCTAATGGGGCATAAGTAGTGGGGTGTTACACCGGTTATGACAAGCCATGGATAAGCTATGCCAAGCCCTTGGCCGACTAGTGGAAAACAGCTCACAACCTCCATAACTAAACACCATCGAAGCTCGACTCTCCATCTTCAATCCCTCCTATATTCATTCTATTCAAATTTCTTTAAACTTGAAAATTAAAAATATATATATATAAATTCTCCTACAATTCCTCAACCATTTAGCTCTTCAAATAATCAGAATTTTAAGCTTCCAGTTTACCTTTCCTCTTCACTTCTCAAACATTCGGACTCCTGGCATCCACCTACTTTTCCTTCTCTTCTTCCATTCACCTTAGAACCAAGTCAACCACTATTAAAGGACCTTAAAATACTCCTAACTTTGAGCTCTAATTTCTCCTTTCAAATTCAAAAGAGAAGTATTTGAGCAAGTCCCTTTAATCTCTCCACCAAAGAAATATATGACCCTCTTCTCACTCTTAGACTTCTTCTTTTCATAACCGAAGTATATATAAGAGAACTTCATCTTGTTCATCATCAAAACAAGTTCTCTTCATTACCTTGATTCTTCTACTTCACCACTTTCAGTCGCCATTACTGACACATAACTCTTATAACTTCTTCTTAAATTTTAAAATTCAAAGAAGACAAGATTAGCTCCTAGAAATCCTCCAGAACCAATGAAACCACCCAAGATACATTTCTAAACTCTTTTAGTCACATTCATTCAGTCACTCCCATTCAAAGCACCCAAATACCTTTAAGCCTCTATCTAATTTTTTTATATTTCTCTTCAGAAGCTCAAAGAACACACACTATCTATCTTTACTTCTTTTAAACCCTCCTAACACTCTTATCTTCTCCAAAACACTTAAGACACAACTGAGATATTGTATAACTCTATCTTGCATATCATCACCCAAGTAAATAACCCTTTCTTTTTCTTAGATCAAAATTCAAGATCAAGGATAAGGTTTTCTTCTCCGTGAGTTAGAAAGTCTAGAAGGTATAATATTTGTATTTCTCTCTCTTTCTCTCTTTCTCTCTCTTTTTCTCCCTCTTTTTTTTCTCTCTTTTCGTTTTCTTCTTTTATCTCCCATTTAAATTGATACTAATAGCCCTTTCCTTTCTTCATTTGCCTCCTCACCTCTCACTTGACTTGGATTGATCATAACCAAAGGAGTAAAAGTTGGTCTTTAAGGTACTCAATATTCAAAGTCACTCGAGCAACGAACAACATCATCATCTAACGAGATATTTGATCTACCATCAAGTAAATCTAAACCTACCATTGTTTCCAATGAACTCAAGTTATATAGGTTATGTTCAGATGATGTGGGAATGAGTTGTGGAGATTTGTGAAGTTTTGATGGAGGATGGGATAATGAAGGATTTATATATGTATGATATTTGTGATGATTGGAGATGTGATGTTATATGTTAATTGAGACATATTGATTATACCTTTAGAATATATGATTTGAAGCAATTATAGCGTGTCTATATGATGATAATACGTAGACAATTTGATTATGTCTATAAAAGAGGTTTCACTTATGGTTTTTTACTAAAGGCATGAAATTGTTAGATATGTTTCATTGGATAGAACTTATCATTATGATAATACATAGATATTTCACTCTCCAGTATTATGTGACCTCTATAGGAATGAGAGCATGTCTAAATTGTGATGCAATGTTGTGGTGCATGTGTTATGTTCTTTAAGATTATTGAGATATTAGTTTATAAGTAACATGCTATATTATGGAGGCATAATACAATAGTGTTGTTTATGCTAGAAGTAGATCTATATATTGGCATGATATTAGAGTTAGGAATGACTATTTTTTTATGCTAGTTGAATATTATGTGGATAGTTACATTGCATGCTTATGCCTGTTTGTTATGTGATAAATCTTTAGATTGTTTATAGACGGGATGTGCTTAATTGATCCAGCATTCAAGAGGCTTTTATCTGTGAGATAATGAAAACAAGTAAGTCCTTGCATAAAAGTTGTTATTTTGCAAATGTGACAAAGCAAGTCTAATTGTACACTTGATGTAAAAAATTATGTGCATGAGATGCAATTGTGGATAATTTATTCTTTTGCCAAAAATAAGAATTTCAATCAAACAAAGACCTTTCAAACAAAAGTTGTTTCCCTTAAATACAGGTTTCAAAACAAGGTTCACTAAACCATAATTGCATTTTCAAAACAATGGAATAATTTGTGAATTTTTCTGAGATGGAACAAGCAAATGTTAAGTACTCAATAAGGATAGGCTAAATAGTAGGGTACATCTTCTAATAGAGACCTCTTCCAAGATATGAACTCTTTTTGGATAAGGTGCCAGTACTAGTTAGTCTTACAGTCCAAGCTAGCAACTCAGTCAAAGTGGACTATTCCCGAAAGTGGATAGCCAGTAAGTTAGAGCATAGAGATGGAAGAGTATCTCACCATGTGTGCTAATCGCTCACTTGTATTGTGATGCAGGGTTTTATAGTATATGGTCATAATTTAAGATTTTATGGCCTTAGCTATGATGTAGCGCTTCACAGTCACTTTTATTCAAGAATGGTTTGTTTCATTTATAAATGTACACTTTTATTTAAGATAAAAGTTGTAAACTACAACTCTATGTTCAAAACTCTTTGTAATGACTTGTAAACCTTTTTTGTGATTTTTTCAAAACTGCACATGAAACAACTTTTAACTTGTCAAGAGCACACATAGAACTTAGTGAAAAGTAATTCTCACTTTATTTATTCCATGTTTTAAGGAGGATCCTACACTAATAAAGTTAATATTGCCTAAGGCATGAAGGCTTTGTTTAATTATTTGATGCGTTTCTATTGGAGGACTTTGTTTAATTTATTTTGAGATTTGTATAATTTTGGAATAGATATTATAAGTTTAGATTTTAGTTTTATTTCTTTGAGACTTTACTTTATTTAGTTATAGAGACCATTGGTTCGAAAGACGGGGCAACATCCCGACCCCTTTTGGGGTACATAGGCAATGAGGTGTTACATCTATACTTTTGTAAAATGCCTCATTAAGTAACTCAATTAACATTGTCAAAATTATATTTATCCAACCACCAATAACTTGAAACTGTAACAAGGTGACAATAAATGAATGTTTCGTGGATTGTTCATAACCTGGATACAATTCACACTCAGCATCTTGTAGAAGTTTCAAGAAATCTCTATTTTGTTTATTAGGCCTATTATGTTGCTCAATATGGGATAGTTCCATATTACACATATTTGGAATCCTAAATAGCTCGAGAACCATATCAATCATGTCATCTCAAGTGACCAAATTGAAGGAGCTTTCTCCTTCATCCCTAACTATTGTGTGCACATTTGTTTCCCCATGGAAACTCCAAAGGGAATAGTTATTCATGAAACATGAATAACTAGATGAGATTTAACAACATCCTTTAACAAAAAGAAACAATTCCAACATTGCTTATAAGGATAATATATCGGTGAATGTTGATCCTTGCACTGGTATGCAGATACTAAAAATTCATCAACCTTACCTACATACTCATCTTAAATCCTTTGTTTTGAATGCATCCACTCTCTATCCATGTTGACCCGACTCCCTTGATAAAATAGAAAAGATTTTGTGCTATATGAGACTCAAAAAAATAAAAATCATTTTGCATATAAACAATTTCGGCGGTATTGAAAGTTTTTACTTTAGAGGAAAAGAAAGTAGAATTCAAACAGCTTCAAATTAATTTTATTTAGGGAAGATATTCAATTCTAGTAACTAATTTAAAATAATTTATCTCTTAGTACGATTATGGAATTTACTAATTGTTCACCTTCTATTATGATTTTCTTCCATAAGGTAATGCAAATACTAAACAACATTCCCAATTATATCCTAACTAATGAAGCCTCCTAACAAAGAATTCTAAAATATATTCTGTAATAAAAAAATTTCACCTGCCATAAAATAAAATAGTTAATAAATAAGTTTTTAGGAACAGTTAAATCATATGAAATAGAGCAATAACTTTGATAGCAGTTGTGCCCAATGATTTAAAGCTTGAAGTTCTCCTTGTTTTCACGCTTTCTTTAAAAAAAAAAGAAAAAAAGGAAGAAGAAGAAGAAGAAAAACATAGGCAAAATCCTTTAGAATAGCACAATTCATATAAGAATTAGTGTCATGTACAATATTATTTTTAAGGGAATGTGGTATTACCTCTATGCCATATGTATCCTTACTAACCATATAAAACTGAAGTGAGTGACTCTCTTTAGAACTCCTTTGCCAATAGACGTTGAGTAAAAGAGCTAGCTATTTTCAATATTAGAAACCACCTTTTAAAATGGTAACCAAACACAACTTACATAGGAAAAAGAATACTCAAAAAAATATTTCTTTCACATGCTTTAAAATTTGACGCCCAAAAAAATTTTAGATTTTTTACATTTGAATAACACGTAAAAATAAAATTACTAACATAGAGATATTTTAGAGTAAGTGTTTTACAAAATCCTAACAAAAAAAAAACCTCAAAATCTAAGCAAAATAGAATAGAAAAATAGAAAGAGCATCTTACATTGACTAAGATAGAGTGAAGGAACACTTGAAATTAAAAATCCCTAATATGATGTTTAAATTTCATCTGATCACAGAAGAAATAGATGAACAACTAAACCAAGAAACTTGATAGAAATACATTCTTGATGCAAGTTGAAAACTTGAAATTAAGAATCCCTAATATGATGTTCAATATGAGTTTAAAATACATTCATGATGCCAGTTGAAAACTTGATAGAAAACGTTGGAAGTCATCGCATAATAATTTAAAAGATCATAGAGTGGTTGCTTGAGTATTTTACTCAACACAATAAGGTAAAATCAATAGAAAAGTATAAAAAACCATATTGAATATATAGAGAAACCACTCATTGTTTATAAAACCCATGTTATAAAACTTTGCATCATAACTCTAATTGGTTGTCACGAAACCCTGTGCCGTGATAGAGCACTGTGACACAGTGCTAGTGGGTAATCGGCCCATCTACTGGAATACTCCACCGTCTTCCACCCTACTTACTGGTTTTTCATTCTGAAAATAGTCCCACTTGGAATTGGTTGCTAGCATAGACTGGCCTTACCCAGTAGTACTATCGCCCTATTCAGAAAAGACTTATCTCTTGGAGGTGACCTCCTATTGGGAGACTTGCCCGACCCTCTAAGGGCTAGTAATAGTAGTTTATCCTTATTAAGTACTCAACACATCATGCTCAAAATCACTCTCAAAGCAAACAGTTTCAACCAACTTGAGTATGCATACATGGTGAACTGCGGAAACCAAAACCATGTTGGACAAAACTTAGTTTTGTTTTTGAAAGCTTTTGTTTGATAAGAACGTCATTTTGAGCAAACGTAAAGTTCATCCATGTTTGTATATCAAGTGGTGAATTTTATTGACAAAATTTTCAAACAGCAAATGAATTGTACAAACAAAGCATTATTTATCAAAAGTCATACAAGGACTTACTTGTTCTTGTTTCCTCAAAATTTTTACTTCGGACTTGCAACTTAGCAAAAAGATCCAACACCATCTAAAACAATGCATCAAACCCAAAATCACAACCCATACTTGATTTATTAAATTGCAAAATCCAATATATTTCACACATAACTCACGGCCTAAGCATACAACACTACAAAAAAAAGGGGCAAATACAACGGATTCTGTTATGACGGTTGTATAACCATCGTATTATCCTAACCGTTGTATTAGTTTGAACAAATATGACGATTCGAAGAAACTGTCATAATATATTAGAACTAATGTAACGGTTGCACTAAACCATTGTATTAGGTTGAAATAATAATATTTTAAAATTAAATTGTGACTTTTTTGCAAATACCACAGTTTGGCAACCATCATATTAGGTCAAAAGTACCATCATTTATACTTAGATAAAATGACGGTTATGGCCGTCGTTTTTTTTCGAATTATAACAAAATCAATCAAAAATAGTTTGAATTTTATCTAATTATTTTCAAACTTAGTCACAATACTTTTGATAATGATTTTAACAAATATATAAACTTGTTTTAACTTTATAAAATATCTAATGGTTGAATCATTGATTTTTCAAATAAATTTTTGTTTACATCTTAAGTTTTCCTATATTTATTCTAAAGAGTTTGAATTTCATTTTATTAGTTATTCTATTATATGTTTGTGTGTGTGTGTGTGTGTGTGTTTATATGCAATATAACATATCCTTATTAATTAGTGAGCATTAGATTAATATGTTACAAAATATATAGAATTTTAATTACAAACATAAATAAATATGTGTGCATATCTCTCGTGTGTGTGTGTGTGTGTGTGTGTGTGTGTGTATGTGTGGGTGGGTGTGTGTGTGTGTGTGTATAGTATGTAATAATCCTCACTTTTGTACTTTAATCAGTTACAACTATGTATAGAATAAGAATTTGTATAAGTGACCAGAACAAGAAATGATCAATATAATGATATGAATATTTTGGTATGATAAAGATATTTAGGGGCATTACTGGAATTTTGGAACTTATGGGGACTTGAGTGGAATTTTGAATTTGTTCTACCCGTATCCTAAATCTTCAAAATCCGACTACTTTTAGTAGAATGGGAATTTAATGATACATTAAGAACAAAAATTGATCAGTGTGATGAGACGCGTATTCTGGTATAAATTAAGCTATTGGAGGTATCACGAGCATTTTTATAATTTTGACCGCGATCAGGATTTTGATAGCAATTTGGAAAGAACTAAGAAGGAATTGAGAATTTTAATTCTCACTATTGAATTCAGTACAATTTATAGATTCCATTGGTGCAATAAAATATTTTTCATATGGACTCGAATTTTGGTTATTTTTGAGAAAAAATCTAAAATGCGATCGAAATTAAAATAAGTGGCCAAATATGATTGGTGGATGAAGACAAGTGTCAAATGGTGATTGGTTGTTTCATAAAGCTTATTGAATAAGTTTTGGAAGAAAATAAATAAAGAAAAATGTTAGCGAATAAGAAAATGACACTTGGAAGGATAGCCTACAATAGCCACCATAGCATTTAATGAATTGGTCACCATTCTTGACCAAGAATGGTGGTTGAGGAGCTAAATTTTATCGAGAAATTCGTCCATAAGGAATCGAGAGATAAGAGAGAAAGAAAAGGAAAGAAAAGCTAGAGAAAAATAGGGAGAAAAAAAGAGAGAAAAAGAAAAAGGAGAGAGAAAGAAAGAAGTGTATCTATTCTTGGTGTGTTCATGGAGCAAAATCAAGCCAAGAGATGCCACATACAAGGTAAAAGTCTATGCTTCAAGAATTAAAGTCATAAATCTCATTATGGTGATAATTTTGATATGAGTTTTAATAGGAAAACATGATATTTATGGCTACGATTTGGATTAAACATGTACTATATGAACCTTTGTGTGTGCAAGTGTGTGCGCGCCGGATGGATGAAGGCTTTATATACTATATTTTATATGGTGTATGAAAGTGTTTGAATGGTGGTTTGGGTGGTTGTTCATGGCTGCACACGAAGGTGTAAGAAATGGAAAGGAAAATTTGAATTAATTGTTGAAGAAAATAAATTGTTAATGTTGTTAATTGCAATTGTTGAACTTGATGTTGGAAAATATGATTTTTCTGGGCTAAGTATCTTTGAAAATCTGATAATTGAATGCCATTATGATGAAATTTAAGATGGTTTAAGTGTTATATAGCTGTTAGGATTAAAGTAGAATAGATTGTGTGAAGAAAAGAAACAAAAATAGAAATTCTGTTTTGAAGAAATCCCAAGCAGCCTTGAAGAACAAATAAACTGTAAAAATTGGATTGTTCATTTGAAACCTCATGAGCTGAAACTTGTAGCTAAATGTCCTAGATCATTTTGGGACCAATTTGACATGATTTGGAGTTGTGAATAAAAAGTTATGATGAAAATACTACAAGCTGCCAGAACTGTGGCTGGAGATATTGTAAGTAGAGCAGAATGAAATGAGAAGGGAAATCAGCGGTTCATGAATTAGAAATCATAAAAGAATGTCTTGGGGATATTTTGGAACAAGTTTGACTTCAATTGGACTTATGAATCAAAAGTTATAATATAAACAAACAAGTGTGACAAGAATGATTGAGGACATTTTGGAACAAGTTTGACTTCAATTGGACTTATGAATCAAAGGTTATAATATAAACAAACAAGTGTGACAAGAATGAAGAAATGTAGAATTCTATTTAGCAAGAAATAAACTCAAGTATTATTTTATTGGTATTAATGGATAAAAAAGAGATCACAATAACATATGGAAACTTGGATATTTGTTTGAACAAATAGATTGGAAATGAATTAATGAGCCTTTGATCATTCTAAGTATTTATCTCATTTTGGTTGGAAGAAGTGAGAAAGAAGAAAATGGAATATTTTCTATTCACATAATAGTTTTGTATTAGTCGTACCATAGAATGATAAGTGAGATTTGGAATGACTCTCGATATTGGTCATTTTTCTTCAAAGCTTCATAACGGACTAAGAGTATTATATACGTCATCACATTAAGTTAGGACATGAGGTGAGTCCCACTACTTTTAAATCCTGTTTTAGCTAAGTGTTTTCCTGAAACGATCATGTGGTTTCCCGATACAGTTAATTCTTACCTGATATATTATGAGATGAATGTTACACTTGAATTTGAAGGCATTATCAAGCACTTAATTTCTTGAATATCCTGGACACGAAATATCTCGCGTGATCTTTTTAATTTCCAAATCCCGATTTTGGTAATATGTTTTCCTGATATAAAAATATGGTTTCCGAGTGTGCTCAAGTGCGAGCCTTCTATATGGATTTGGAAACATGAAGATACGAGCTAAAAATGCGGAAGACTCTTGATTTTAAAGAACCCTAAAGTTGGTCACCCAACTCCCTACCAAATTCACACGCACAAATGAACTAAATGCGAATACACTTAACCTAATAAGAATTGGTGAATCTAGCCTAATTCAAAACACCTAAATACCCTAATCTATCAAGAAATTAGAACAAAAAGATGGGATTTGAAGGCACCCAAAAACTCAACCTATCAAGAACACTAGCACCTAAGAATAGAGAAAGAGATTTAGATTATCCCTTTGAAGTTTAGAGATATGGACTCAAAGGTGGGACTAAACCCTTTGATTTGGTCTTGAAATGGGAATCACCTCTTACACTCTCTCCTCTAGAGAGAATTTAGTTTCTCTACCAAAATGTTCTAATTCTCTAAAAACTAACTATTACAAGAGTAAGGAAACGTATCTAAAGATAACAAACTAAACCTAGCAAATGAGAGATGTAATATCTGCCATTCATCTCTTAAGTAAGTCCAAAATATACCTATTACAAGTCAAAAATCATAGGAATTAAATTGAGAACAAAATAAAACAAAATCAGAAAAATTGGGTTGTGCTCGAAGTGACCTGGTGCTATGTGTTCGGGTAGACCTGGCGCCGGGTTTGTTCTGGAAACGAAACATTTCTTCTCCAGTAGTGACCTGGCACTGGATGCTAAGGTGGACCTAGTGCCAGATGTGTTTGGTTCTCCACACAGTCGGCTTTTCTTGTCTTTTCAACCTCCTCTTGCTCGCCTTTGGCCCTCCATACCAATTGTTATCTAAGTTTTGATCTTCTTGGACATTCTTTAATCCTCCATTGCTTGACAACCTTCTTCATCCTTGGCTTGGAATCTTGAAATGCACCTTGAAGTCTCTTAAAAAGGAACTTCACCCATAAAGGCGTCTGTTGTGTCCTTGTCCTCCTTCCCCTTCTTTAGATTGGCCTTCATGCTTGGGACGATTCATATCATTACCCCCTTCTTTTTTATGATTCATCCTCAAATAGTCATCTACATAAAAATTCAAACAATGATTTTTTGGTGAAGGTAAAAATGTAGTCTTTTGAATATTGTCATGCTCATTATTTTCTCCTTTCACTACCCACATTTTCCTTCTCATATTACCTCCACTCTCTTTTTTTTTCCCACCTCCTTGTTTGTCACTTGGTTCTTTTTCTCTCAAATTTAAAGAGCTTATTCTATTTTCTTCTTTTTCTCCTTTCCTTTTCTCCACTTTATCCCCAACCTCTTTTTTTGTTTTCACATCTTCTTCTTTTCTCTCAATCTTTTTTTCCTCATTCTTCTCTCTCCTTTTGTTTTCATTCTCCCTCAAAATATTTTGATATTTCAAAACCTCATTAAGGGATAAGGGAGCTAAAGTGAATTTTTTTTCATCTTTCTTCAAGGTATAAGTGTTTTTCCTCCCCTTGTGGACTACATCCTTATCAAACATCCAAGGTCTCCCCAACAAAATATGCCCAACATACAAGGGATAAATATCACATAACACTTCATCATGATATCCTCCCATGTCAAACTCAACCTTGGCTTGTTTGTTCACATTCACTTCTCCATAATTGTTCAACCAATGAAGCATGTAGGGACTAGAGTATTTCAAGGTTTCTAACTCCAATTCTTCCACCAATGTAGCACTAATAAAGTTTTTACAACTTCCCCCATTAATAAAGACACTACATATGTGAAACCCCACCTAAAGCCAACCTTAAAGTAAGGGGGTTGGGATGCATATCATATTATTCTGTAGAAAAATATACTTTTTTAATGATTTTATGTGCCTTAGAATAATGGTTTATAAGTTAAATGGCTTATTTATACTTGTTAGGTAGGAAAGGTAAAAAGGTAATTTTGCTTAAGGACAAAATAGGAAGATTGCTTGAGATTTAGATAAGAAGAATATTTGGGTGAGAAAATAAGAACAAGATTTAATATGGTTAAGTGGTTAGAGCTTTGTGATTTAATCTCTTTGGTCATGAGTTCAAATACTATCACTTAAGTTTTATTCATGATTATCTTACCTATGTTTGAATTTTTTATTTTCTTACATTCCTTAAAGATAGGAATGTTGTCTTAAGGGAGACATAAAGATAATGTCTTGAGCATGTGATCATGTCCTAAAAAGAATTCTAGAGGAATTCTTGCCCCCTTTAATTTCTCTAGCCCTGTCCTAACACTTTTATAATTTAAACTATCCTTAATCTATTAATCCATTCTTTTAATTCCAAAAAAAAAAATCTGTGATAAACCATAGCCTTAAAATTCAAAAATCAGCCTTGAGGGATAGGGGATTGCCGAAAATAGGGAGGAGAGTTAGGATGGGTTTCCAAGGAAAAGAAATCACCATAGCTATACCTTCATTTCTACCTTCATCTTGTTCATGTCTTGGTAAAGGGAAATCCGGAAATTTTCCAGAATTTTTGCAAAATTGTTTTCAAAAAATTAAACCAACATTCTTGCCCCATTTTCTGCAAGAAAAATGGTCATTTCATGTAAGATTGAAGGCTGAAAATTCAGAGAATTTTCAGACTGCACAACCTTTGTAAACCAGAATTTTTCCTTCAGCAAATTAGCTGCTTTGAAACTAGAATTTGAAGCCACCTATTGGTCATAAAAATAGTTGGAACTTCCTCTATTTTTCTTCAAGAAGAAGGCTGAAAAACCACCATTAAAAGACCTTCAAATACCCTCAGAAAAACAGCTACAAATCGGGCCAAAGAAAGCAGAAAATTCTGCACCAAAATCATCACCATTCTAAGTACTCTTGAAGCATTAAAACCAGAAAAATTCCAGCTTGGTTTCTCAAGGCAAAGGCCTAAAACCACCATTCAAACCTCTAAAAATCAGACCTTGTTCAGCCATGGACTAAACATTATTGACCTCCATACTAACCTTGAGTGTTTGGACTCCATGATCACACCTCAAAAAGCTCCTAAGATTACTCTATCCAAAACTCATTTGAACTTCAAACCAATTTCAGATTTTTTGCTCCATTAAAACACTCTTCTAGCAAGTGATCAAATCAAAATTTTTCTACCATTATAGACTAACTTTCGGCCAGCATTATAAGTTGAACGAACCTCCATTCCTAGCATTAAGACTAGCTTGTTCAGCCTTACACCATTGAAGAGCAAGTGACCTCCCATGAACAACCACCATTAACTAATCCTCTACCTCAAACAACTCCTCATTTTCCTCCATATGAATTTCAAACAACTGAACACTTCTCTCTCCTTCTTGCTACAACTGAAACTCCTATCTACACAAGCCCATTCGGCCAACAGCAATTCAAGCAATTCACAAGCCATTATCTATCAAACTTTCTCCAAAACACCAAGAACACACACTTCACTTCTTCAAGCCTAAACCTATCCTAAACATCTCTATTCACTCCCAAATACTCTAGATCACTCATATTTAATCCCTAATCTTCATTTTAGGTCTTTATAACATGAAATCATGCACACCAAAATTTTCGAACGGATCAAAACTAGTTTTTTTTTTTTTTTTTTTTTTGAAGGTTCCAAGAACATCAAAAGGTAAAACAAGAACAACCCTCTTGTTCTTTCTCTTCCACTCAACTTTTAATATTCCATTCTAATGCCATTCATCTCTCTCTCTCTCTCTCTCTCTCTCTCTCTCTCTTGACCGAAACGGAGATGGTCAACTATGGCTATGTTTCGAACCACTAAAGGCTCTCAAGCTTGTGTGGACCTTCACTAATCAAGGAACCTTCATTAAGTGATCATCCATCAAATATTTCTTCTTGAATCCTCCTTTTTAATTTCTAAATTCATGTCTCTTAGATGTTGGTAGTAAGATTGAATATAAATGGGGGATTGAGTATATGTATGTGGATGAAGAGGATGGAGTTAGGACATGAGAGTTGAGATGTATGATTAGGCCTTATGGGTTTTTCTTTTTAATCAATGTATGCTCATCATGATTAGAGGGATTTATGTATGTTTTGATGCATGATAGATGTTATGACACCAATGGTGATTAGGCTTTTATGTTCTTAATTTTCAATAGAGTCATGGATAATGATTATGCCTAGTAGGAGATTGGCCATGTGTTAGTATGTGTTGATTCAAGTATATGTTCATGAATGGATTAGCATATTATTTAATGATTGAAAATGTGTTCATGAATCGTTTCTAGCAATAGGAAATTATGGTAAAGGATTATTTTCTTTGTTAATTCTAAAATTATTTTTATTAACAAATTTTATTACTTTAATTAGAATTATTATTATATTTTCTCTATGAGATTTGAAATTGCTCAGAAGGTTTGGAAATTGGGTATTAATTAAAATATTAATATTTTATTAGTCAAATAAATAATATCTTTTATTAAAACAAAAAATAATATATATATATATATATATATATATATAATAAAATATTAGAATTAATTAATATCAAATGACCTTGTAGACTATATTAGTTAGCTTCACTAAAACTTTTACCTATATCCATAAATATTATTTATATTAAAATTTATTTATTATTTATTAATTAAAATTAAGTATAATTCATTTATTATTAATTTTATTGATTATTTATTACTGATTAATTATTATCTATAATTATTAATTAAAAATTAGATGTAATTTATTATTTATTTATTTATAATAATACTATTTAAATATTACCATTTACTAATATTATTTAGGAATTAGTATTATTTAATATTTAACACTAGTTTATTTATTAACAATAATGCTCATAATTTATTTGAAACTTATTAGTATTTATTTTAGAACCCCTAGTTATTTTAACTCATCAAGCTAGATTTATTTTATAAAATACCTTATCAACTAGTATTAAAGCCTAGGACATTATGGTCATGGTTGGTCATGGTTGTAACTAGTTGAATTAGGAATTATTTATGTAAGGCATATATGGTCCGAATGTTATCTTATACCTTGTGTTTACCCCAGGTGGGGTTAGGTTGACCTTGGAAGACCTTTGAATCCAAGAAGACCAAATGATCAGGTAAGCTCCCGCATGGAGTCATTTGAAGGCCAAAATTAATGTGACAAGCCAAACTCAATGTATATGAACATTTGTTCTGTAAAGGCAATTAAGAACAATTTTCCTCTTTATTTCTGTCAAGAAAACCATTTGAGGTTAAACAAGCAGTTTTACACAAAAACGCTAAACTCTTTCTAAAACCCAAACTTTGGCAAGAATTTTAGAAACCTTAATTGCTATTTTCAAGTAAATCATTGTATGATCTTTTTCTCCCAAGTGGGACAAGCTACGTTGAGTACTCAATAAGGGTAGACTACTAGGACTAGTCTTTAAAGGGTTAGGGTAAGTCTTTCAATAGGTGGCCACCTCTGAGGGGTGAGTCCTTCCCAGATAGGATGCCAGTCCTGTAGGTCATACCAGTCCGAGTTAACAAGTTCAGTCCAGTGGATTGTGTATTTTCGGAGTGGACAGCCGGTAAGTTTGGGTGTAGAGATGGAGGAGTTTCTCATCCGGTAGGCTATACACCTACCTTGTGTCAGTATGCTTAACGTGTGGCATCCTGATCATTATATTATCATGATACACAAAGTGTGGTGCCATGGCTACCTCTTTTGGGTGGTTGTATTTATTGTGCACATGTATGTTTTGGAAAGCAAAAGGCCACTCTTCATTTATGACATTTATTTAATGCTTGCCAGTACTTTCTATTATGAAACTTTTACAACTTGCATACATGAACTGTTTTACCTGAAACACTCAAAGCATATACGAGCTTATTGAGATTTTTAGCTCACCACCTTTTATACCATGTTTTCGGGTTGATCCTGCTGTGAAGGTCATTAGTTAGAATGTTGTCTATGATTTTGAAGACTCTCTGTTATTTTTCCTATGTATTGCTTTTGAGAGACAGTTGCAGGCATTTATTTTTTGAATTTGTTCATGTATTGCTGGGTTGTAATTAGTTAAATTTTGAAGTATTTCTGTTATTTTGTTTTGTATGTCCTTATTATAAAGACCTCTTGTCCTGTGGACGGGACAACATCCCCAGCCCTAATGGGGCATAAGTAGTAGGGTATTACAAGTGGTATCAGAGACAAGTTTAGGTAAATATTGATAGTATATGCATTGTTTTATTAAGGTTAAATCTTTTGACTAACCTGACTAATTTATGCTGTAGGATGGTTAGATTGATTAGAACTGCAAGGAAAGGGCAGCAATGGCATCCACCTAACTTTATCAACCCGAAAGATTTACCAGTGCCTCAGCCTGCACCGTAACCTGCACCTCAGCCAATCATACCTTTGGACGAGAGCAATGATGATAAGGTTCAGATTATTGATCAACCTCCAATACCTATAATAGACTTTGTTACTGATAATGAAGATAATGAAATTAACATGGAATATGTCCCACTCCCACCTAGCCCAGTGATTGATTTGACTGCTGATAGTGATGACTCATGGGAGATAAACTATGAATCCCCACCTAGACCTTGCTTTGTAACCCCACCCAACCCAGTTGAAATCGGAGAAAGTTCTAGGAGACCCGGGAAGGAGCCTGTGAAACCCCACCAACAGCCAACCTTAGAGTAAGGGGATTGGGATGCATATCATGTCATTTTGCATAAAAATATATACTTTTTTGAATGATTTTATGTGCTTTAAAATTATGGTTTATAGGTTAAATAGCTTATTTTTTGTTGTCAGATAGGAAAGATAAAATGGTAATTTTGCTTGAGGTTAAAATAGGAAGATGGCTTGAGGTTTAGATAAGAAGAATATTAGGGTAAGAAAATAAGAATAAGAGTTAGTGTGGTTAAGTGGTTAGAGCTTTGTGATTTAATCTCTAAAGTCATGAGTTCAAATCCTATCACTTAAATTTTATTCATGATTATCTTAACTATATTTGAATTTTTTTTTATTTTCTTACATTTCCTAAAGATAGAAATGTTATCTTAAGGGAGACATGAAGATAATGTCTTGATCATGTGATCATGTCCTAAAAAGAATTCTCGAATAATTCTTGTCCCTTTTTATTTTTCTTGCCTTGTCCTAACCTTTTTGAAACTTAAACTATCCTTAATTCACTAATCCATTTTTAATCCCAAAAATTCTGTGATAATCTCCTAGCAATGGAATTCGAAAATCAGCTCTTGAGGATAGGGAATGGCTGAAAATAAGGAGAAGAGTTAAGATGGATTCCCAAGGAGAAGAAATCACCATAGTTATACCTCCAATCCTACCTTCATCTTGTTCATGATTTAGTAAAGGAAAAATCTGGAAATTTTCCAGAATTTTTGCAAGATGGCTTTCGAAAATTCAACAACATTCTCACCCCATTTGCTGCTAGAAAAATGGTCATTTCATGTAAGGTTGAAGGCTGGGAAAACAATGAATTTTCGGACTGCTCAATCTATCCAAAACCAGAAATTTTCCTACAGCAATTCGCTGCTTTGAAGCTGGAATTGAAGCCATCTTTTGGTCATAAAAACAGCTGGATATTCCTCTATTTTTCTTCAGGAAGAAGGCTGAAAAACCACCATTAAAAGACCTTCAAACACCTCAGAAAAATAGCAACAAATTGGGCAAAAGAATGCAGAAAATTCTGCACCAAAAACCATCACTATTCTAGGTACTCTTGAACATTGAAAACCAGAAAAATTTCCTGCTTGGTTACAAGGCAAGGGCCGAAAATCACCACCCAAACCTCTGAAAATCAGACCTTGTTCAGCCATGGACTGAACACCATTGACCTCCATACTAACCTTGAGTGTTTGGACTCCATGATCACACCTCAAAAAGCTCCTAAGATTACTCTATCCAAAACTCATTTGAACTTCAAACTAATTCCAAATTTTTTGCTCCATTAAAACACTCTTGTAGCAAGTGATTAAACCAAAAATTTCTCTGCCATTAGAGACCATTTTTGGCCAGCATTATAAGCTGAACAACTCCCCATTCCTTTCATTAAACCTAGCTTGTTTAGTCCTACACCATTGAAGAGCAAGAGACCTCCCATGTACAACCACCATTAACTAATCCTCTACCTCAAACAACTCCTCATTTTCCTCTATTTGAATTTAAAAAAAAAATAAATAAAAACTGAACAACTCTCTCTCTCTCTCCTTCTTGCTAAACCGAAACTCCTAATTGCACAAGACCATTCAGCCAACAACAACTCCAGAAATTCGCAAGCCATTTCCTCTCAAACTCTCTCAAGAACACACACTTAACCTCTTCAAGCATAAGCCTATCCTAAACATCTCCAATCACTCTCAAATACTCCAGATCACTCATACTTAATCCCTAGTCTTTATTTCTGGTCTTTATAACATAAAATCACACAAACCAAAATTTTCAAACGGATCAAAACTAGTTTTTTTGTTGAAGGTTTCAAGAACATCAAAAGGTAAAACAAGAGCAACCCTATTGTTCTTTCTCTTCTACTCAACTTTTAATACTCCATTCTAATGCTCTTTACTCTCTCTCTCTCTCTCTCTCTCTCTCTCTCTCTCTCTCTCTCTCTCTCTCTCTCTCTCTGCCGAAATGATGATGGCCAACCATGGCAGTTTTTCAGACATCTAAAGGCTTGCAAGCGTGGACATTCACTAATCAAGAAACCTTCATCAAGCAATCATCTATCAAGTATTTCTTCTTGAATCATCCATTTAAATATCTGAATTCATGTCTCTTAAATGTTGATAGTAAGATTGAATATAAATGGGGGTTGAGTATATGTATATGGATGAAGGGGATAGAGTTAGGACATGAGGGTTGAAATATAAGGTTAAGCTTTATGGATTTTCCTTTTGAATCAATGTATGATCATCATGATTAGAGGGATTTATGAATGTTTTGATGCATGATAGATGTTATGACACCAATGGTGATTAGGCTTGTACGTTCTTATTTTTCATTGAGGTCATGGATGATGATTATGCCTAGTAGAAAATTGGCCATATGTTAGTATGATTAAATTTAAACATATGTTCATGAATGGATTAGAATATTATTTAATGATTGGGAATGTGTTCATGAATCTCTTCTAGCAATAGGAAATTATGATAAAAATTACTTTCTTTGTTAATTCTAAAATTATTTTAATTTACAAATTTTATTACTTTAATTAGAATTACTATTATATTTTCCCTAGGAAATTTGAAATTGCTAGGGAGGTTTGGAATAGAATATTAATTAAAGTATTAATATTTTTACTAGTTAAATAAATAAAATTTTTTACTAATATATATAATATTATAATTAATTAATACCAAATGACCTTGTGGATCATAATAATTAACCTTACAAAAACTTTTATCTATACTCATAAATATTATTTATATTAAAATTGATTTATTATTTATTAATTAAAAATTAAGTATAATTCATTTATTATTAATTTTATTAGTTATTTATTATCTATTAATTATTAATTAAAAATTATAGGGTAATTTATTATTTCTTTATAATAATACTATTTAAATATTGCCATTTACTAATATTATTTAGGACTTAGTATTATTTAATATTTAACACTAGTTTATTTATTAACAATAATACTCATAATTTATTATTTGAAACTATAACCTATTAGTATTTATTCTAGAACCCTAGTTATTTTAACTCATCAAGTTAGATTTATTTTATAAATACTTTATCAACTAGTATTAAAGCTTAGGACATTATGGTCATGCTTAGTCATGGTTGTAACTAGTTGAACTAGGAATTATTTATGTAAGGTGGATATGGTCCGGATGTTATCTTATGCCTTGTGTTTACCCCAGGCGGGGTTAGGTTAACCTTGGAAGATCTTTGAATCCCAGAAGAGCAAAGGATCAAGTAAGCTCTTGCATGGAGTCATTTGAAGACCAAAGTTAATGTGGCAAGCCAAACTCAATGTATATGAACATTTGTTCTGTAAAGGCAATTAAGGATAATTTTTCCTTTTTATTTCAGTCAAGCAAACCATTTGAAATTAAACATGTAGTTTTACACAAAAACGCTAAACTCTTTCTAAAACCTAAACTTTGACAAGAATTTTAGAAACCTTAATTGCTATTTTCAAGTAAATCATTGTAGGACATTTTTTTTCTCCCAAGTAAGACAAACAACGTTAAATACTCAATAAGGGTAGACTACTAGGACTAATCTTTGAAGGGTTAGGGTAAGTCTCTCAGTAGGTGGCCACCTCTAAGAGGTGAGTCCTTCTCAGATAGGTTGCCAGTCCGGTTGGTCATACAGGTCTGAGCTAGCAAGATCAGTCAAAATGGACTGTGTGTTTCCAGAGTAGACAACCGGTAAGTTTGGGTGTAGAGATAGAGGAGTATCTCATCCGGTAAGCCGTACACCTACCTTTTGTCAGTAAGCTCAACATGTGGCATTCTGATCGTTATATTGTCATGGTGCCCAACGTATGGTGCCATAACTGCCTTTTTTGAGTGGTTGTATTTATTGTACGCATGTATGTTTTGGAAAGCAAAACACCACTCTTCATTTATGATATTTATTTAATACTTGCCAGTACTTTCTCTTATGAACGTTTACAACTTGCATACATAAACTGTTTTACCTAAAACACCCAAAGCACACACGGGCTTACTGAGATTTCTATCTCACCACCTTTTTTACCATGTTTTCAGATCGATCCTATTGTGAAGGTCATTAGCTAGAATATTGTCTATGACTTTGAAGACTCTCTGTTATTTTACCTATGTATTTCTTTTGAGAGATAGTAGCAGACATTTATTTTTTATTTGTTCATGTATTACTGGGTTGTAATAAGTTTAATTTTGAAGTATTTCTTTTATTTTATTTTGTGTGTCCTAGTTATAAAGATCCCTTGTCCTATGAACAGGGCGACATCCCCAACCCCGATCTAGTTCCAAGTAGTAGGGTGTTACAGAGCCAATGGACTATGGGTTCGTGAATGGGGTAAGGATAGATTTTTCTAGGAATTCAGGAGGATGGTTGTATGATGCTGACTTTGAAGACTCTAATGAGGATTAGAGAGGCAAGGTTCTGCAATACTTAGGATGTTTTATTTGCAACTTTCAATAAACTCCTGTGCTAGGGATCCATTTATGTTCATTACTTTATTTCAAGATTTATGAAAATAAGAGTACTAGGTGTACTCTAATTTTGAAAATATGCAATTCTTTCTACAAAATTTGCATTTGATTTTCTTCTGCTTAAACTTGAATGTGAATGCATGCTCGATTTAAATATTTTAAACTTTGATGCATAAACTCATTATCTGGGGCATGGTTAAGAATGGCACCCAAGCATTGTGTAGCCACGTCCAGCAGAAGGGATCCTGAGGTAGAGCCCATGACACCGGAGTTCGATACAACTCAAATGCCATCACCAAACCGGGGAAATGAGAATGAACCGAAGTCGAAAATGGGATCGAAGGAACCTGTCAGTGTAACTATGGGGCAAGCATTCCACAAAATGACCGAGATTCTGCAAACCCTGACTGAGCAAAGGAATCCAAAGAGGGAAGATGAAGCGGTAGAACGGTCCCTGAAATTTCAACCTCCCATCTTCTTGGGAGGAGCTGAGCAAGACCAAAAGGTGGAGCGGTGGGTGGAATAGATATAGGACATCTTTGCTACACTTCAGTACACTAAGAAGCGAATGGTGAAATTTGCTGCATTTCGACTGAGGGGCCCAGCTCAGGCATGGTGACAACGAGTCCAAGATGACTGGGAGATGATCGATCAGGACTGGACATGGACCAACTTTGTGGAAGCATTCAGAGCTAAATATATCCCTCAGTGGATAGTAGAGAAAAGGGAAGACGAATTCTAGAATCTAAAGCAAGGGGCCATAACGGTGGCACAGTCTATGGCATGTTTTACTCAGTTATCGAAATATTGCAAAAGATTGGTGGATACCGAACAGAATAGAACAAGTCAATTTGTCAAGAGATTAAAGCTGGAGTTAAGAAGGGCGTTGGTACCTTCTCCACCAACGACTTATTCAGGAGTTGTGGACGCAGCGACCTGGACTGAGAACGAGGATTGCAACAGGGTGGTACCAAGACCTTTCTTGCGGCCAAGACAACCGTCGAGACCTTTCCAGAGGCAGCAACCCAACAAGCGGCCTGCCATCCAGCAATGGCAGAACCGAGGGAAGCAAGCATGAACGGCACCAGTTGGTCCTGCACAAAATCTTCCATTATATCGACACTGTGGGAAAAAAGGCCATGTAGAGAAAAATTGTTGGTCCAGAGGAGTTGAGCGGAAATGCTACCATTGCGGAGACCCAAATCATCTGCGAAACGCTTGCCCTAAACTTCTCTGAATCGGGTAAGGAAACCCGGCTCAGATCACAAGAGCCAATCGAGCTAATGTTGCGGGAGCCCTTGGAAGTGGAACTTAGAAGCCACAGGTGAAAGCAAAGGTTTTCGCTCTTAACTGGGAGGAGGTTGGAGCAGATGTAGCAGTGGTAAAAGGTACATTTACTATCCAAAGTTGTTCCATTAATGCATTGATAGATCTTGGATCTACCCATTCCTATTTAAACAAGAATTGTGCATATCATTTGGGTTGGAATGGAGTAGAACTACCTTTTACCTTGTTGGTGAGTACGCCCTTAGGGAAAATGGTGCAAGCGAATCGGTATGTGCAGAATTGTAAGATTGTACTGGGGAGAGAAAGCTTAGAGGGAGATTTGATAGTCTTAGCTATTGATGACTATGACTTGATTTTGGGTATGGATTGGCTAGCTAAGCATGGGGCTAAAGTAGACTGTAAGAATAAGTCTGTTGAGTTCATTAGACCAGGATGCGATGTGTTGGAGTTCAACGGCAAGAGAGTAAAAGAGTTGAAGTTTTTTATAGTTGGAGCAAAAGCCCGAAAATTGTTGAAGCAAAGATGTCAAGGATATTTGTCCTATGTGATAAATAAGCCAAAGGATCAATGCACCCTCGAAAATACTGAGGTGGTAAGAGATTTTCCCGATGTGTTCCCTGCGGAACTCACTTCTCTACCTCCCAACCGAGAAGTTGAGTTCACTGTTGATCTAGTTCCAGGAGCGGAACCGGTATCCCGAACCCCATATCCGATGGCACCAGCGGAGCTGAAAGAATTGAAGAAGCAACTAGAAGAGTTGGTAAGGCAAGGTTATATCAGACCTAGCACGTTACCCTAGGGAGCACCAGTGCTATTTGTGAAGAAGAAGGACGGGACCTTAAGGTTATGTATCGACTACCGAGGGTTGAACAACTTGACCATCAAGAATAAGTATCTTCTACCATTAATTGATGAGCTATTCGACCAGTTGCAAGGTTCCAATTGTTATTCCAAACTGGATTTGAGGCAAGGATACTATCTAGTGAGGATCAAAGAGAAGAATATTCCCAAGACGGCCTTCAACATAAGATATGGTCACTATGAGTTTGTGGTTATGCCTTTTGAGGTGACCAATGCACTAGCTGTATTTATGGATTTGATGAATCGAGTTTTCCAACCTTACCTGGACAAGTTCGTGGTGGTCTTCATCGATGACATACTCATATACTCTTAAAGTCTGGAGGATCATGCAGAACATTTGAAACTGGTATTGGAAAAGCTAAGAGAGCACAAGCTTTATGCCAAATTTAGCAAGTGTGAGTGTGTCATTTCTTAGCCACGCAATTTCGGACTGGAAGCAACTAGACAACATCACAGAGATTCGAAGCTTCTTGGGATTGGCCAGCTATTATAGGAGGTTTATTAAAGGGTTCTCAATGCTAGCATCGCCTATGACCCGGCTGCTGAGAAAGGACGTACCCTTTGTCTAGAATGAGAAATGCGAAAAGAGTTTCCAAGAGCTAAAGCGGAAGTTAATAACAGCACCTATGTTGAGTTTGCCAAAGAGAGATAAGACTTACGCTCTATATACAGACACTTCAAAGGAAGGTTTGGGAGTAGTATTGATGCAGGATAGTAAAGTAATCGCCTATGCTTCGCGAAAGTTGCAGCCTCATGAAGTCAATTATCCCAAGCATGATTTAGAGTTGGCTGCCATTGTATTTGCTTTAAAAAAAATGGCGACACTACTTGTATGGAGCTAAGTGTGAAGTGTTCACTGATCACAAAAGCCTGAAGTACAACTTCACCCAAAAGGACTTGAATTTGAGGCAGCGGAGATGGATGGAATTTTTGGAAGAGTATCGTTGCCCTATCAACTACCACCCCGAAAAAAGCCAACATTGTTAATGATGCCCTGAGCTGTAAAGTCAAAATGGCCAGGCTGAGAGTACAGGAGATTCAAGCGGTCCAAGAAGTACTGGATAGAAGTACGGAAGTACAAGAAAAGAGGATTATTGTTAGCAATCTGAGATAGATACCAAACCTAAGACGGGAAATCATTAAGGCTCAACAAAGTAATGCAGAATTTCAACCTTTCAAGGACAAAGAGCTTAAACGGCAAGGCAGTGATTTCCAATAAGACGAAATGGGAGTGATGTATTTTCGAGATCGTTTGTGTGTACCTGATGAGCACTAGCTGAAGGATAGGATTTTAGAGGAGGCACATAAAAGTAAGTATGTGATTCATCCGGGAGAGGTAAAAATGTATCGAGACTTGAAAAGGGCTTATTAGTGGCCCAGAATAAAAAAGAACATGGTTAAGTATGTCTCGACATGTCTGACTAGTCAGAAGGTCAAGGCAGAACACAAAAAGTTGGCGAGATTATTGCAACCGTTACCAATACCTGAATGGAAATGGGAAGAGGTGACTATGGAATTCGTTACCAGACTCCCTATGGCAAGGACCCAAAAGGACGCCATATGGGTGGTGGTAGATCAATTGACCAAGACAACGCATTTTATACTAGTGAATGTAAGGGATTCAATGGAGAAGTTAGCTCAGACCTACGTGCGAGAAATAGTCAAACTGCATGGAGTCCCTTCGAGCATTGTGTCCGACCAAGACCCGAGATTCACATCCTGATTCTGGGGCAAGTTTCAAGAATCAATGAGTTCTAGTCTAAAGTTCAGTACAACGGCGTATTTGCAAATCGATGGTCAGTCAGAAAGGGTTATTTAGATATTAGAGGACATGCTAAGAGCCTGTGTATTGGATTTTGGGGATAAATGGATTGAATGTGTTCCGTATGCAGAATTGGTGTACAATAATAGCTATCAGTCTTCGATTGGAATGGCCCCGTATGAAGAATTGTATGGACGTAAGTGTCAAGTACCTCTATACTGGAGTTGGTCAGAGGACGGCCACATAAGCAAGTCTAGAGAAGTCTGCGTTCAGGAAATGTTAGACAAAGTCAAGCTGATCAGAGAAAGGTTGAAAGCAGCCCAAAGCTGACAAAAGAGTTATGTAGACAATAGGCGAAGAGAATTGGAATTTTAGGTAGGAGAAAGTGTGTTCATAAGATTGACACCGAATAGAGGAATTCTAAAGCATTCGAAAGGTGGAAAGCTGAATCTGAGGTATTTGGGATCATTTCTGATAAAGGAAATAATTGGGCCGGTGGCATAATGATTGGAATTGCCGGATGGGTTGACGGGAATACATGATGTGTTTCATATGTCTCAGTTGAAGATGTACAATGTCGACCTTAGACATGTTTTGAATGATGAGCCGCTAGTATAGCAACCCAACTTGAGCTATGTGGAGAAACCCGTGAAAATTTTGGACAAAAGTATCAAGACTCTCCAGAACAAGCAGATTCCTATAGTGAAGGAATAGTGGGAGCATCAAGGCATGCAAGATGCCACATGGGAAACGGAAGAGTAGGTAAAACGGAAATATCTCAATTTGAGATAAAGGTATGCCTGAATTTCGGGACGAAATTCTTCTAAGGAAGGGAGGATATGAAACCCCACCTAAAGCCAACCTTAGAGTAAGCGGGGTTGGAACGCATATCATGTCATTCTGTATAAAAATATACTTTTTGAATGATTTTATATGCTTTAGAATTATGGTTTATCGGTTAAATGGCTTATTTTTACTTGTTGGGTAGGAAAGGTAAAAAGGTAATTTTGCTTGAGGACAAATAGGAAGATGGCTTGAGGTTTAAATAAGAAGAATATTTGGGTGAGAAAATAAGAAAAATATTTAATGTGGTTAAGTGGTTAGAGCTTTGTGATTTAATCTCTAAGGTCAGAAGTTCAAATCCCATCACTTAAGTTTTATTCATGATTATCTTAACTATGTTTAAATTTTTTTATTTCCTTACATTCCTTGAAAGATAGGAATGTTGTCTTAAGGGAGACATAAAGATAATGTCTTGAGCATGTGATCATGTCCTAAAAAGAATTCTAGAGGAATTCTTGTCCCCTTTAATTTCTCTAGCCTTGTCCTAACATTTTTATAATTTAAACTATCCTTAATCTATTAATCCATTCTTTTAATTCCAAAAAAAAATCTGTGATAAACCATAGCCTTGAAATTCAAAAATCATCCTTGAGGGATAGGGGATTGCTGAAAATAGGGAGGAGAGTTAAGATGGGTTTCCAAGGAAAAGAAATCACCATAGCTATACCTTCAATTCTACCTTCATCTTGTTCATGTCTTGGTAAAGGGAAAGCTAGAAATTCTCTAGAATTTTTGCAAGATTGTTTTTGAAAAATTCAGCCAACATTCTTACCCCATTTGCTGCCAAAAAAAATGGTCATTTCATGTAAGGTTGAAGGCGGAAAATTCAGAGAATTTTCGGACTGCACAACCTTTGTAAACTAGAATTTTTCCTTCAGCAAATTAGCTGCTTTAAAGCTGGATTTGAAGCCACCTTTTGGTCATAAAAACAGCTGGATCTTTCTTTGTTTTTCTTCAGGAAGAAGGCTGGAAAACCACCATTAAAAGACTAACCTTGAGTGTTTGGGCTCCATGATCACACCTCAAAAAGATCCTAAGATTACTCTATCATTTCAACTTCAAACTAATTCTAGATTTTTTGCTCCATTAAAACACTCTTGTAACAAGTGATCAAACTAGAATTTCTCTACCAATATAGACTAAGTTTCAGCCAGCATTATAAGCTGAACGAAGCTCCATTCCTAGCATTAAGACTAGCTTGTTCAGCCTTACACCATTGAAGAGCAAGAGACCTCCCATGAACAACCACCATTAACTAATCATTTACCTCAAACAACTCCTCATTTTCCTCCATTTGAATTTCAAAAAACTGAACACTTCTCTCTTCTTCTTGCTATAACCGAAACTCCTATCTACACAAGGCCATTCAACCAACTGCAATTCTAGCAATTCGCAAGCCATTTTCTCTCAAACTCTCTCAAAAACACCAAAAATACCAAGAACACACACTTCACCTCTTCAAGCCTAAACCTATCCTAAACATCTCCAATCACTCCCAAATACTCCAAATCACTCATACTTAATCCCTAGTCTTCATTTCTGGTCTTTATAACATGAAATCATGCAAACCAAAATTTTTGAACGGATCAAAACTAGATTTTTTTTTTTTTTTAAGGTTCCAAGAACATCAAAAGGTAAAACAAGAACAACCCTCTTGTTCTTTCTCTTCCACTCAACTTTTTATATTCCATTCTAATGCCATTTGTCTCTCTCTCTCTTGACCGAAATGGTGATGGTCAACCATGGCTATGTTTCGGACCACTAAAGGCTCTCAAGCTTGTGTGGACCTTCACTAATCAAGGAACCTTCATCAAGCGATCATCCATCAAGTATTTATTCTTGAATCCTCCTTTTTAATTTCTGAATTCGTGTCTCTTAGATGTTGATAGTAAGATTGAATATAAATGGGAGATTGAGTATATATATGTGGATGAAGGGGATGGAGTTAGGACATGAGAGTTGAGTTGTATGATTAGGCCTTATGGGTTTTTCTTTTTAATCAATGTATGCTCATCATGATTAGAAGGATTTATGAATGTTTTAATGCATGATAGATGTTATGACACCAATGGTAATTAGGCTTTTATGTTCTTAATTTTCAATAAAGTCATGGATGATGATTATGCCTAGTAGGAGATTGGCCATGTGTTAGTATGTGTTGATTCTAGTATATGTTCATGAATGGATTAGCATATTATTTAATGATTGGAAAGGTGTTCATGAATCGTTTCTAGCAATAGGAAATTATGGTAAAGGATTATTTTCTTTGTTAATTCTAAAATTATTTTTATTAACAAATTTTATTACTTTAATTAGAATTATTATTATATTTTCTCTATGAGATTTGAAATTGCTCAGAAGGTTTGGAAATCAGGTATTAATTAAAATATTAATATTTTATTAATCAAATAAATAATATCTTTTATTAAAACAAAAAAATAATATATATATATATATATATATAAATAATAAAATATTAGAATTAATTAATATCAAATGACCTTGTAGACCATATTAGTTAGCTTCACTAAAACTTTTACCTATATCCATAAATATTATTTATATTAAAATCTATTTATTATTTATTAATTAAAATTAAGTATAATTCATTTATTATTAATTTTATTGATTATTTATTACTGATTAATTATTATCTATTAATTATTAATTAAAAATTAGGTGTAATTTATTATTTATTTATAATAATACTATTTAAATATTACCATTTACCAATATTATTTAGGAATTAGTATTATTTAATATTTAACACTAGTTTGTTTATTAGCAATAATACTCATAATTTATTTGAAACTTATTAATATTTATTTTAGAACCCCTAGTTATTTTAACTCATCATGCTAGATTTATTTTATAAAATACCTTCTCAACTAGTATTAAAGCCTAAGACATTATAGTTATGGTTAGTCATAGTTATAACTAGTTGAACTAGGAATTATTTATATAAAGCATATATGGTCCGAATGTTATCTTATTCCTTATGTTTACCCCAGGCGGGGTTAGGTTGACCTTGGAAGACCTTTGAATCTAAGAAGACCAAAGGATCAGGCCGCATGGAGTCATTTGAAGGCCAACATTAATGTGGCAAGCCAAACTCAATGTATATGAACATTTGTTCTGTAAAGGCAATTAAGGACAATTTTCCTTTTTATTTCAGTCAAGCAAACCATTTGAGGTTTGAAAAACCTTATAGGGGGTGAATAAGGTTTTTGCCAAGCAAAAATGATTTTTCCAAATTGTCTAAAATGCTGAACAAGAATGATCACCAAGGTACTTGGACTGACTTTATAGATGCATAGAAAGCTATCCAAGTAATCGTAGATGTATATTCAGATTTAGACAGTAAAAGATCATAAAAAATAGTACATGAACCACTGAATAAAATGAGATAAGAGATGTATAGTGGTTTGATTAACAATGATCTACGTCCACTACCTTAAGCCTTACACTTAAGGATTTTCAACCCTATTTCATTAACCTCACTTAATGAAACCGATTCACGTACAAGAGAGGATCACCACACTAGGTTTTCCACTACCTCTCAAACATATCAAGGATCACCTCACTAGGTTTTATTCGACAACCTTGACACAAACACAAAACAAAGATCACCCCAATGGGTTTTACCACACAACCTTGAACATACACAAAACACAAGGCTCACCCCTATGGGTTTTACACCACAACCTTTCACAACAACAGAGAATTAAAAATCAATAGAACAGAGATAAGCTCACTTACTTGAGCAGATGTTTTCTTGGATACAATCCACAAATTACTTTTATTTTTGATACACAATGAACTCACATTGAAGCTAGATAAAATGAGATTTTTGAAAATATTGAGCAATAAGGTTTCTAAGATGAATGTTTCAAAAATCCTACTTCTAATCTTGCTTTAAGGACTATTTATAGAGCAAAAAAAGGAGTGCCAACGGTCATAAAAAAATGACTACAAATTTTTCTGTTTAAACTCATCCGAGTTTTGGACTCAGGTTTTGGACGAAGATGCATCCAAAATGTAAGTCCAAAAATGGTACATTCCTGACAGAAATTTTTCAACCCGGTTTACAGGATTTTTGATGAACCTTTTAAATTCAAACTGTTCCATCCAAAATTCTGTGAATTTTAAAAACTTTGAAAATCATCTCATTTGAAGCTTCAAGGTAAGGTCAAATGAATCAAAAGATAAAAAGACATAGAAATTAATAAATATACCTTAATAACACTTCCTAGTCTATCATTCTTCATAAAGAGCTTCCATGATATATAACTTCTCATACTCTGATTTTCTCATTTGATATTCTAATCTTGAAATCAGCGATGAAGAGGTTGTCAACAATTCTTATCTGAAGACTTTAGAAGAATAAAGATTAACCATGTCCTATCACAGGAAATTAATAAGTTAATTCATATCAACGTTTTTCATAAATCAAAACAAAAAAGAAAGCCCTTAGGGCTAACAATCTCCCCCTTTTTGAGTGATGACAAACATGACACATTTGATATGTAAATAGAAAGAACATGTTGAACAAATAAATATAATCTTACAGTATAGGTCTCATAGAGATCTTTATGATAAAAAATTTGTAAACATATCTCAGTTATCCTAAAGCATATCATTTCTCTATATAAATATTCAGAGTAATTTGATAGAGATAAAATACTAAGATGCTCCCCCTAAATATATGCTTATGTGACTATTTCAAACATAAGAGGGATGAGAAGAAGTAACGATTTATTCATCCAGAAATTGTATCCAAAATGGTTTTGGAAGAACGTGTGTTTTCATAATTTCATTTGGATAGGGCTTTTGGATGTCCAAAACATTTTTCAGTTCAGTAAATCTGCTTATAAGAACATTTGTTTTGGATACAAAATTCCTGAGTCCAAAACTCCCCCTGACTTAATGCACGAAAATCTTATCACAGAATCTAGTCTCAAAAATACCATTATTATAAAGGTGAGCATCACAAATAGGGGGGTTTTTTAGAAAATTTTGGTAAATAGTAAATCATATCAATGATTTTCTTAACAATTCAAATTTGATATCAATGCATAACTGTTCATGCTAGAAGTAGTTCATGCAGTTCATAATAGTTCATGCAGTTACTTGGAATTCAATAACTGTTCATACAACAGTCTTTTCTCTTCCATAAACAGTTTCAGTTTTTCAAAATGGTTTCAAGTTTCATGGCAATTATTTCGCAGATAAAAAAATCATACATTAACAGTCCAGTTTCAGATGAAAGTTATGTTCAAAACTTTAGTTCATACATATAACATCAGTCATGTAGAATCCATATCAGATTATTATGCAGAACTCATAACATTTTTGTATATCAACATGTAGATCTAACATGCAGACCTAACATTTTCTCCTTATCAGTTACTGTATACCGACAATATATATGCAGACTATATCATTTTTAGACTGACATATTTCTTGCAAACAACATTATGCCGATAGTCATGATCATGCCGACAATCATGATCATGCCGACAGCCATCCAGACCATAATATTCATAGCAGTTTCATTTGTTTTTCTTTCTCCCATAATAACAGTCATATTCAATGTCATTTTCTTTCTTCCCTTTTGTCAACAATCAAAAAGAAGCATAGCAGAATGAGAAGTAGTATGCAATCAAAAGTTGTTAGATAGATAATAAGCATGACAAAGAATGACACAAGTATCAGAAATTATCCAAAAACAGAATGTAAATGATTGAAAAAGTAAATTGTTCAACTATTGCAGAAAGTAAATTGGTCATCAGTCCATTGTGCTACCCAAGAAAACAGTTTAGGAAATATTGATCGTTTCAGACTTAGATCCAGCCCCTTTTTTTGAAAACTGACCAGTAATTCTGTTAGACTTTCTTTTTACAATCACATACTTCTGTCTTTTGCTAGATGGTTTGGGCTTGGGAGAAGGAGTAGGAATATCTGTCTTCTGTACAGGAGAAGGCTGCGGAGATGGTTCAGGAGAGGGTTTAGGAGAGGGAACCTTGACATTTGCAGGCGGTTCAGCCTTGTCCTCTGAGGATTGTTCATCCTTTTCATGATCAGATATAGAGGCGGAAGGCTTAGCAGATTGCTCAATGACAGACAGTCTGTTTCCATGACTCTTAATTTCTAAACTAAGAGATTCCAATTTCTCTGCAAATGAGCTGATTGCACTCAGAATAGTCTCAGATAGACCGGAGTCTAGAACAGTTCTTTTTTCATCAATTTTTCTTTTAGTTCCTAACTTCCCTTCTTCCTTAATCTTTATCAAATTTTCTCTCTCTTTTCCAGCAGATTCTCTTAACAATTTCCATGAATTTCCCTTCCTTACATACCTCATCTTTTCAAAGGAGTCAAAGCTATAGACATTTATTCTTGAGGGATCACAAGTAACAGAATTTAAATCAACATTGAAAAATCTGAAAATTTTGGTCAACAAATTTCCAAATGGTAAAGCCTTGCTAGAAGTATTTCTAGATTGCAACATTAACTTAGTTGCCAAGAACCCAAAGTTAATCTGTCTCCCCTCTGCTAAGGCTAACATGACTACCATTTGAAGTATACTGATAGAGGTCTTATTACCGGAACTAGGAACAACAATGGTAGACACCATATGATGCAGAATTCTGCCTAATCCATTTAGCCATTTGGAACTACGATTTCCAGAGTTCTCAAAACTTTTTCCACCAGTAAATAACTTCTCAAAATTTTCCAGAACAAAAATTTCATTTCCATCAGGAAATTTGTTCAACTCAAAATACTGAAAATCGGCATCTCGAACATCATAGATTCTATTCAGCATTCTATGGTCAAATTCAAAATCTTTTCCTTTTACTCTTGTTACATACCATCAAATCATAAACCCTCCCTCAGTTTCTTCCAGTTTTCCCTTTCTCAAATTTGCATAAAATTTCCAGACTAAAGGAGTATAGATTTTCTCATCAACAGATAATAAACTCCCCCACCCGACATGATCAAACATATCCAGAATATTTGACAAGTTTAGAAAAGCAGAGTGGTTTACTTGATAACCAGAAATAACAGTTCAATTTCTGGAGACCCAGTCATTGTATTTAGATTCACATTTTGAGTTAAGAAATTAGGATACCTGATTTGCAGAACTCACTTAATTTGAAGAAGATTCAGACGAATCATAATGAGAGGCCAAGAAGTGAAGTTGAGGAGAAGCTTCCTTTGCTTTAGCCTTGCCCTTAGTTAAACCCGAAACTTTTTTCTTTAACACCAGAAAAGATTTTTGCTCCTTCTTAGGTTTTGGAATGGTGGATTTTGTCTTGCCCATTGAAAGATTGAAGCTTCTTTTTTTTTTTTTTAGGTCCTTTTTTTTTTTTTTTTTAGTAGAAGAGTACAAAGGATTTTTGGAAGAAGAACGATTTCAAGGGTTTTGCATGAGAGAAAACCAGATAGCTTTGAATGTCTAGGATAGTGTGAGAGAAAGTTCCTTGAAAACATATGTTTTTCTGAGGAGTTTTGAAAACGCGCAAACCAATTTTTTGAAACTCGAAATTTGGAATAAGAGAATATTAAGGATTGATTTTGGAACAAGGCCAGGTCTGAAATCAACATCCAAAAGAATATTTTCCCGAAATGCATTTTGGACGTAGGAATTAGATTCTAAAACTGTGTCCAAAACAAGGATGCGGTATTTCGGATGTAGTGTTTTGTTTCTAAAACATTTTTCTTCACAAATCCTACACAAAAAATACTTATACCACATGGTTAGTTTTCAAATTCTTGTAATTCCCAAACCTCTTCTTAAGTTGTTGAATCTATCCTCAGCTAGAGGTTTAGTGAAGATATCTGCAAGTTGCTCATCCGTTGAGACATATTCAACACACACATCTCCTTTGAGTACATGGTCTTGGATGAGGTGGTGTTTAACTTCAATATGCTTTGTTCTTGAATGCTGCAGTGGATTTTTTGTTAGATTGATATCACTTGTATTATCACACATCATAGGTACACAATTAAAATTTAGATTAAAATCTAGCAAAGTATTCTTCATCTATAAGATTTGAGCACAACAACTTCCTACTGCAATATATTCAGCCTCAGTGGTGGATAATGATATGCATGCTTATTTTTTACTGTGTCATGATACCAGTGAATGTCCAAGAAATTGACAATGACCACTAGTACTTTTTCTTTCAACTTTACATCCTACATAATCTGCATCAGTACATCCTATAAGATCAAAAGTATTGGTACGTGGATACCATACTCCATAATCATGTGTGCCAATTAGATATCGAAGTATGCGTTTAACTGCACTTAAATGTGATTCCTTTGAACAAGATTGAAATCGAGCACAAAAACATATTGAAAACATGATATCTGGTCTACTAACAGTAAGATATAGTAGACTTCTAATCATACGTCTATATTTACGTTCATCGACCTTCTTACCCTTTTCATCTTGGTCAAGTTTTATGGACGTACTCATAGGTGTACTGATTTCTTTTGCTTCATTCATTCCAAACCTTTTGAGCAACTCTTTGGCATACTTAGCTTGGTTTATGAAGATTCCATCCTTGGTTTGCTTAATTTGCAGTCCGAGAAAGTGTGAAACCCCAGTCAAGACCAACCGTAGAGTAAGGGGGTTGGGATGCATATCATGCTTTATTTCATGATTAAATATGTTTTCATATGATTTCTATGTGCTTTGAATTTGATTTTTATTATCTTGAAGTCTTGTTGGTGAGTGATGTGTGAGAGGGGCAAAATGGTAATTTTTGCCCAAGGTGAAAATAAGGAGATAGCTTGTGGATTGAATAGGAAATAATTTTTCTAGTAGAAATAGCAACAAGAGTTGTTGTGGTTTAGTGGTTAGAGCATTGGAATTAATTCTTGAGGTCTAAGGTTCAAAGTCCATCATAGAAGCTTTAACTTGAGTAAATTTTATTTTGCTTGGAAAGGATTGGTTTCGGCCTTAAGGGCCTAGATTAATGTGGTGATGATGTTCTAGGAGAGACATGATAGAAGTAATCTCATTCCATTCCTTTTACTCTTCTCGAAATTCTTATAGAAAAAATCATTCTTCCTTGATCTTTAATTTTCCTCAATTCTCAACTCATTAGGTTGATCAAGATGTTCTAGCCTTTTTCTTTCCAGAAAATTTAGTAGAGTGCTGAGGTCTTTTAGGATCAAAATGTCTTGGCAAAAGACTTCTTTTGGTTTGGAAAATATGGTAGATTTGTGGGAGAATTCAAAAGGAAAATCCCTCTTGAAAGCTTGCTGAAAATTTTCCTCTATCTTAGTTCATCTATCTTCATGGAATGAGATGAGATTTTCCAGCTTGTTGTACCTTCAAAAGGTCGAAAATTCTAGCTCACATTCCCTCCCAAATGCTGCCAGAAAAATTGTCTTTAGGATCAGTTTGAAACCGGAAAATTCTTGGCCAATTTCGGACTGCACAAGCTGGAGCAAAGCAGGAAAAATTCCTATACGAAAATCAGCTTTAAGAGCTCAAAACCAAGCTGTTTTCTCCCAGATTTTGTGCAGCACCTTAGCTATGTTTTTCCTCCATAAAGAAGGCTGGAAACCAGCCTTGAATACCCCTGAAATCCCCTTCAAAACTCGCTGCAAATCTGCTGGAAATGGCGGACGAAAATTCTGCTAGAAAATTTCTGTTCAGCGAAATTTCTATGCAGAATTTTTGTCCAGCTTGTTTCCTATTTTGTTCCAACCGAAAACCCCAACCTACTTCTGTCAAAACCTCCCTTAAACCTCCATTGTTCCCTGAAGTTTCTTCACGAAATTCCCTCCATGGCTGACCGAAAATCCCTCAACCAAATCCCTGCAATTTAGCTTGATTACTTTCCAAAATTTCAGCCATCTTGTTTAACAACTTTCCATAAAATTTTGCTCAACTGATCAGACATCTTCTCCACCATTGTGCACCTTAGTTTCGGCCATCACAAGCCTCCTTTAACCAGCTTTAATTCCCCAGAAAAGCTGCACAATCCAGTCGGCCATAGGAGACTTCAAGCTGTCCAAACAAATCAAGATATTCTTAGGATATCTACTTTCCAAATTCACTTCCCAAAAATATTCTTCAAGGATTGTAACAACTAACCTTTCCTTTTCCCTTCCAAATTAGAGAATCAACTCCCTAAACCCTACTAGAATTCGCCCAGGCCTATTCCCACAGAAAATCGGCAGCTGCACAAACTCTCTCTCCCTCTCTCGATTTTTCTTCAAGCAACAAGAACACACACACACTACACCAAGAACACCTACTCCTTCTCTACACTTAATACCCCTCCAAACCACCTCAAACCCTCACGAAAATCTCCAGATTTAGTCTACTCATTGCTGTGAATCCATCAACACCAATATTAACATCAAACTCCTCCAAACATCTTGCTACTTCGGATCAATGCAGAAAATTCTGAACAAGAACATCTTCAAGGTAAATTCACTCCCTCAACATCATCCTCTTCAAACTTGATCTCTAGTGAGAATCTATATAAATAATCATGCTAATGACTTCTTCTTCTTCTTCTTCTTCTTCTCTCTCTCTCTCTCTCTCTCTCTCTCTCTCTCTCTCTCTCTCTCATGGACCGAAATTCCCCTTCTTGGCCGAATGGACTCTTCTTCCATGACCATGCTTTCGCCACCTTTCTTGAACAAGATTAGCCATCTAGGAGTTGAGATCTTCTCTAAACTCCTTCAAGTCATTCATCAATCAAGTAAGTACCTTCAATCCTCTTTTTAAAATTGTAGAATCATGTCTCTAGGATGATGTTGTGAGAAGATGATTGGCGATGGGATTGAGTATGTGATGTTGTTGATTGAAGCATGAGTATATGTATGATTGTGAAGGAGATGGGAGTTATGCATGGAAGGATTATATTGGTGGATTGAATGATGAGTTGAGGTTTGATGCATGTCATAGGTAGTATTTGTGATGAAGTATGCTAGAGATTATGTCACCATTGGTGAATAGGATTTGTATGCATGATTAGATTTTGAAACCATGATCATGTTTATGCTAGTAGAGGTTAAAGCATGTCTTAATAAATTTAGATCTATGCCTATGTGCAAGATTTGGATGATTTGATGAATTGAAGGATTGAGTATGTTATTGATTATGGTTGACCATGGAATCTTGATCATGATCTAGTTGTCCTTAAGCAAATTTTATTTCATGAATAAAATATTTACTAATAATTTTTGCTAGAGAATTTCGAAAACCCTAGGAATGGTAGATTTGGAATTATAATATATGTAAAGGATATTTTAGTCAAATAAATAATAACTTTTCTAGAAAATAAAATAAATAAATATTATTTAAAATAAAGAAATTAATTAAAGCCTTTATGGAAAAGATTTATACTTAATAAAATATTTACTAAATCAAAACCCTTAAGGATTTACTTATTATTTTCCAAGAAAGACTTATTAAATTTAATCTTAACTAGTTTTAGCTACCAATTATTTTCTAACAACTAAGTTATCATTAAATCACTATTTTACCTAGTACCACCTATGACTCTTGATCAAATAAACTCTAAGTTTTCTTTAACAAGATTTAAACTTTCAACTTATTAGAATTTATTTCCTAATCCATTAATTATCTTAAATAACAAATTAAATTTAGCTTATAAACCTGTTCAATTATTGTTTTGCCCTAGAGCTTGGGACACTAGGATCATGGTAGTAGTGAATTGAATTGATTTAAAACTAAGGAAGTGGATTGTGGCTTGAATCTGATTAAGATTTGTATTTGCCCATGTAGGGTTGGGTCATCTGTCCGAGACCTTGTTGTTGTGAGCAAGAATCAGGTAAGCTCCTGCATAAAACCTATCGATGTGAAATGTTTTCTTATGGCAAGCTAAATATGGAGTGTATGGACACTCGTTTATTTGAAGGCAATTGAGGGTTGAATTCATCTTTATTTCCAACGCTGGAATTATTCAAAAGTTAATGAGCAGATTTTCCAAACTCGAAACTCTTTCTAAAACTGATTTCGCTCAAAACCTTGGAAACTCTCAAATTGCTATTTTCATGCAGAGCAATGCTCTGTTCATTTTATCCCAAGTGGGAAACGTCGTTGAGTACTCAATAAGGGTGGGCTACTAGGACTAGTCTTTGAAGGGTTAGGGTGAGTCTCTCAGTAGGTGGCCACCTCTGAGGGGTGAGTCCTTCCTGGATAAGATGCCAGTTCTAGTTAGTCGTGCTGGTCCGAGCTAGCAGTTTATTTTGTTTCAGTCAAGTGACTGTGTTTTTGCCGGAATGGACACACGGCGGTTGTTTTGGTATAGAGAATGAGGAGTATCTTGCCCAGTAGGCCGATCACCTACTTTTGTCAGTCTGCACAATGTGTTAGGCATTCTGACCGGTTATGGGGCCCAACGTGTGGTAACCCATATCCCTTTCTTTCGAGTGGTTGATTTCATTACTTATGTATGGCTAGAAGAGCCAAAACGCCACTCTTACTTTTGACTAATGTTTATTTCTTGCCAATGTTTCTCTTATAAAGATTTCACACTTTGCATCCACAAACTGTTTCCACTAAACACCCAAAGCACACACGGACTTACTGAGATTTCTGTCTCACCACCTTTTATCATGATTTCAGGTTGATCCTGTTGTGGGTGAGTAGCTACCTTGGAAGAGAATGTGTGTTTTTTTTTTTATTTTATGTACTGCTTTGGGGAGACGAGAGTGGATGATTTTAATTATGGTTTTTGTTTTGGAATTTCATGGATGTACTTTTGAAGTATTTTGGGTTGTAATAAATTCTTTTTAGTTTAAGTATTATTTATTTCAGCAATTTTATTTGTGTCCTAGTTATAAAGACCCCTTGTCCTTTGGACGGGGCGACATCCCCGGCCCTGGCGGGCCTAGGTCATCCGGGGTGTTACAGAAAGAAGTTCAATTCTCCCATCATACTCATTTCAAATTCTTGCTGCATAGTCTTAGCAAACATCTTGCATAAAGAGTCGTTAGTAGCGCCAAAAATAATATCATCAACATAGATTTGGACAATTAGTAAGTCACCAAAACTATCAGATTTGATGAACAAGGTATTATCAATTAAGCCTCTAGAAAATCCTTTTGAGATTAAGAAACCACTAAGCCTTTCATACCAAGCTCTTGGAGCTTGCTTTAATCCATAGAGAGCTTTATAGAGTTTGAAAACATTATTTGGAAAAAGCTCATGAGTAAAACCAGGTGGCTGCTCAACGTATACTTCCTCTTCAATAAAGCCATTTAGGAAGGCGCTTTTGACATCCATTTGATAGAGCATGAAATTTTTAGAAGATACAAAGGTAAGTAACATTCAAATTGATTCTAGTCTAGTAACAGGAGTGAATGTTTCATCATAGTCAATGCCTTCTTCTTGATTAAATCCTTGAGCCACCAATCTAGCTTTGTTTCTAATTACAACTCCATTGATCATGCAGTTTATTTCTAAAAACCCATTTTGTTCCAATAACAGGATGATCATGCGGCCTAGGAACAAGTTTCCAAACCTGATTTCTTTCAAATTGATTTAACACTTCTTGCATGGCGATAATCTAAAATTCATCATGTAATGCAATATCAATGTTGTTAGGTTCAATATTTGAAAGAAGAGCAAAGTTGTCGATAAAATACCGTCGAGTTTTAACTCCTTGGTTTGGATTTCCAATAATTTACTCCTTTTGATGGCCTGATTTGTATTTCCAGTCCTTCGGCAATTGATGATTTGTAGAATCTTCAGTTTGTTCTTTCTCTTGTTCAATCTGCAATTCTTCAATCTCTTCTTCTTTTGCATGAGTATCTAATATTGGAGCTTGAACATGATCTAACTTAACTTCATTTGAATTTCCTACATCATCGTTATCTCTTTTTGAAGTATAAATGTTAAATTCATCAAATACAACATGCACAGATTCTTCCACACAAAGTGTTCTTTTATTGTATACTCTATAAGCTTTCTTGTTGGAAGAATATCCAAGAAATATGGCCTCATTAAACTTACTATCAAATTTTTCAAAATTATCTCTTGTATTTAGAATAAAACATTTACATCCAAAAACTTTAAAATAAGAGGTAGAAGGAGTTTTGTCAAACACAAGTTCAAACGGAGTTTTTCTTAAAAATGGTCTTAACATAACTCGGTTTATTGTATAACATGTTGTGTTAACAGCTTCCGCCCAAAAGTATTTTGGAAGAGCATTTTCACAAAGCATTGATCTAGCCATTTCTTGCAAAGTCTGATTTTATCTTTCAACAATACCATTTTGTTGAGGAGTTTAAGCTACTGAAAAATTATGAAAGACTCCATTTTCATCACAGAAGTGAGTAAATTCCCTGTTACAAAATTCTTCGCCATTGTCACTTCGAATAGAAATTAGTTTGCATCCAATCGAGTTTTGGACGCACTTAATCAGTTTTGAAAATTCAATAAAGGCTTCATCCTTTTGACTAAGAAATAAGGTCCAGGTAAATCTAGAGAAATCATTAACAATTACATATGCATATTTTTTACCCCCAAGGCTAGCAATCTTCATGGGTCCAAATAAATCCATATGAACTAATTCAAGAGGTTTTGAGGTAGAAATAATTTTCTTTGGTTTAAAAGAGGTTTTGATTTGCTTTCCAAATTGACATGTATCACATATTTTGTGTTTATCAAATTTCATTTTTGGAAGCCCCCTAACAAATTCTTTTAAGGACAGTTTGTTTAACAAATCAAATGATACATGACCTAATCTTCTATGCCAAAGATAACCATCATTGTCATGAACAGATAGGCATCTAATTCCATTAGCTACAAGGTCATTAAGATAAAACACATATACATTTCCCATGCGTTTAGCAGTAAAGATGATTTCGAGATTTACACTATCAAGTATAAAGCAAGAATCTTTTTCAAAAATGACTTTGCAACCATTGTCACAAAGTTGGCTAATGTTAATCTTATATTTCAAATCATCAATAAGTAAAACATGCTTTATAAATGTTAAGGAACCTTTACCAATATTACCAATGCCGAGAATCTTCCCTTTCTTCTTGTCTCCAAACGTAACAAATCCTTCATTTGTAGTCTGAATATCTTCCGACAAAGCTGCATTTCTAGTCATGTGTCTTGAACAACCACTGTCCAAGAACCACTTGGTGAAGCTTAAAGACCGTGCCTATACATGAGAAGAAGAGATGATTTTTGGTACCCACACTTTCTTGGGTCCATGAAGGTTAGTAACATTTTCTTTGATTTTCCAGAAAGTAACTCCACCGGATTCCACTTTTCTTTTAACAAGACATCTTGAAACTATATGTCCAGGTTTTTTACAATACGTGTATGCCTTGTATGTGATGTGAGAAGAAGTAGGTTTAACATATTGAAACTTGTTCTCTTTGTAGTTATTCTTTTGTTCATATCCTAAGCAACTTCAATTTCCAACATAAACAAATCTGGGCATACATATTTTGTCTTTATCCTCATGTTTATATCCTAGGCCACTTCAATTTCCAGAATAAACAAATCTAGGCATACATATTTTATCTTTATCCTCATGTTTATATCCTAAGCCACTTCGATTACCAAAATGATGTTGAGTTCCGAGTAGCTTTTCCAAATTGCTTTTACCATTTGTAAATTTCTCAATGCAATTGGTAAGATCATTTACTCTAATTTTCATATCATCAAAAGTGCTAACCATGCATTCAAGAGTTTGAACTTTATCACACAGGTTTTTATTTTCCAGAGATGCATGATGCAAAGTTGTCATAATCACATCTTTTTCAATTTTGTCACATATATGTGTTTCAACAGACATTTTGTTGACATTCAACAAGGCTTCATTTTCTTTCATCAGATAATTAACCTTCAACTTTAACTCTTTATTTTTTCTGGACAGTTTTTTTAATTCATAAAACATATCACATAACAACTCATTAGAATCAACATGCTTTTCAGTCATAGATATATGCGAATTAGACATGCAATCTGATGTTGAAAAGTTTACCTCATTTTCCAAGGCCATGAAGCAAATGTTTGCAGTTTCTTCCTCAGATTCCTCTTCTTCAGACTCATCTTCATTTAAGTCCTAAGCTCCCATCAATCCTTTACCTTTCTTAACCTTCAAGTCTTTCCTTCTCTTAGACATTTTTACTTCCTTGCCTTTTGTAACCGGACAGTCTGCAATGAAGTGATCTATGCTTTTACATCCAAAGCATTGAGGTTTAAAACCGGAGGTTTGTCCTTTCTTTCTTATAATCTTTCTTCCTCGTTTTTAGTTTCCTTTGTTGAACATCCTTCTGAATTTCTTTGCTATCATTGCCAAGTCATCACTGTCCATTTCCATGCCTTCACTGCTTTCCGAAAGACTTGTTTCTCCATCTTCATTTTTAGCCTTTAGAGCAATCCCTTTTTTGCCTCCATCATGATCATTAGATTCATGAAATCTTTTAAGCTTCATCTCATAAGTTAAAAGAGATCCGATCAACTGTTTAGTAGGTAAGGATTTTAAATCCTTGGATTCTTCTACAGCAAGAGTTTTAGGTTGCCAACTTTTTGGTAAAGCATCAAGAATTTTTCGATTTTGTTCCCCAAGGGAATAAACCTTTCCGTAAGCTTTCAAACCATTTGAGATATTAGTAAATCTTGTGAACATGTCTGTGATGGTTTCATTTGACCTCATAGTAAATAATTGATAATCATGAATAAGAAGGCCTAGTTTCGATTCTTTGACTTGGTTAGTCCCCTCATGAGTGACTTCTAGCAATCTCCACATATCATGGGCTGAATCACAACCACTAACACAGTTGTATTCAGTCGCATCTAGTGCACAACACAAAATGTTCATAGCTTGAAAATTTAGAGTCATTTTTGCATTGTCTTTCACACTATACTCTTCATTCTGTTTAGGTATTTTTATGCCATCAATCATCTTTGATAGAATAAAAGAACCCTTCTCTATTAAACTCCATAACTCGAAGTTAATAAAACACATATAAATTTTTATCCTATTTTTTCAGAAAGTATAGTTGCTCCATTAAACAAAGGAGGACGATTTGTTGAAGACCCTTCAACATATGGAAGAGAGGATGAGCTTACCATTAAGATCTTTTCTACAATGCTATTAAACCAAGAGTATGTAGACCTCGCTCTGATACCAAATGAAAAACCTTAGAAGGGGGTGAATAAGGTTTTTGGCAAACAAAAATGATTTTTCCAAATTATCTAAAATGCTGAACAAGAATGATCACCAAGATACTTGGACTGACTTTATAGATGTATAGAAAGCTATCTAAGTACTCGTAGATGTATATTCAGATTTAGACAGTGAAAGATCATAAAAAAAAAGTAAATGAACCACTGAATAAAATGAGACAAGAGATGTATAGTGGTTCGATCAATAATGATCTACGTCCACTACCTTAAGCCTCATACTTAAGGATTTTCAACCCTATTTAATTAACCTCACTTAATGAAACCGATTCACGTACAAGAGAGGATCACCACACTAGGTTTTCCACTACCTCTCAAACATATCAAGGATCACCTCACTAGGTTTTACTCCGCAACCTTGACACAACCACAAAACAAAGATCACCCCAATGGGTTTTACTACACAACCTTGAATATACATAAAACACAAGGCTCACCCCTATGGGTTTTACACCACAACCTTGCACAACAACAGAGAATTGAAAATTAATAAAATAGAGATAAGCTCACTTACTTGAGCATATGTTTTCTCGAATACAAGCCACAAATTACTTTTATCTTTAATACACAATGAACTCACATTGAAGCTAGATAAAATGAGATTTTTGAAAGTATTGAACAATAAGGTTTCTAAGATGAATGTTTTAAAAATCCTACTTCTAATATTGCTTTAAGGGCTATTTATAGAGCCAAAAAGGGAGTGCCAACGGTCATAAAAAAATGTCTACAAATTTTTTTGTTTAAACTCATCCGAGTTTTGGACTCAGGTTTTGGACGAAGATGCATCCAAAAGGTAAGTCTAAAAATGGCACATTCCTGACATAAATTTTTCAACCCGGTTTACAGGATATTTGATGAACCTTTTGGATTCAAACTGTTCCATCCAAAATTCTGTGAATTTTAAAAATTTTGAAAATCATCTCATTTGAAGCTTCAAGGTAAAGTCAAATGAATCAAAAGATAAGAAGACATAGGAATTAATAAATATACCTTAATAACACTTCCTAGTCTATCATTCTTCATAAAGAGCTTCCATGATATATATAACTTCTCATACTCTGATTTTCTCATTTGATCTTCTAATCTTGAAATCAGCGATGAAGAGGTTGTCAACAATTCTTATCTAAAGCCTTTAGAAGAATAAAGATTAACCATGTCCTATCATAGAAAATTAATAAGTTAGTCCATATCAACGTTTGTCATAAATCAAAATAAAAAAGAAAGCCCTTAGGGCTAACAAGGTTAAACAAGCAGTTTTACACAAAAACGCTAAACTCTTTCTAAAACCCAAACTTTGGAAAGAATTTTAGAAACCTTAATTGATATTTTCAAGTAAATTATCATATGATCTTTTTCTCCAAAGTGGGACAAGTAACATTGAGTACTCAATAAGGGTAAACTACTAGGACTAGTTTTTGAAGGGTTAGGGTAAGTCTCTCAGTAGGTGGCCACCTCTGTGGGGTGAGTCCGTCTCAGATAGGATGCCGTCTTTTAGGTCATACCAGCCCGAACTAGCAAGTTCAGTCAAGTGGACTATGTGTTTCCAGAGTGGACAACCGGTAAGTGTAGGTGTAGAGATGGAGGAGTATCTCACCCCTGTAGGTCGTACACCTATCTTGTGTCAGTATGCTCAACATGTGGCATCTTGATTGTTATATTGTCATGGTGCCCAAAGTGTGGTGTCGTGGCTACCTCTTTTGGGTAGTTATTTTTATTGTGCACATGTATGTTTTGGAAAGCAAAAGGCCACTCTTCATTTATGATATTTATTTAATGCTTGCCAGTATTTTCTTTTATGAAACTTTTACAACTTACATACATGAACTGTTTTACCTAGAACACTCAAAGTACACACGGGCTTACTGAGATTTTTATCTCACCACCTTTTATACCATGTTTTCAGGTCGATCCTGCTATGAAGGTCATTAGCTAGAATGTTGTCTATGATTTTGAAGACTCTCTATTATTTTTCCTATGTATTGCTTTTGAGAGACAGTAGCAGACATTTATTTTTTTAATTTGTTCATGTATTACTGGGTTGTAATAAGTTAAATTTTGAAGTATTTCTTTGAGTAGCTATTTTGTGTGTCCTTGTAACAATTCACAAGCTTAAGAATCACAAGAAAAACTACTCCCCAATTATTATATTAATATCAAGGAACAATTTCAAAGCAAGAACATAGCAAAAACTTGAATTTTGTAGCCCCCAAAATTAGTATAAAAATAAGTTACGGGATTTGTTGTGTCCAAAGATTCTTGCAGCAAATATACTCAATAAATTTCAAATTTTCTACACTTTAAAACTTCAAATAGCTACTCAATCATCAACTAAACATGTAGGTTCAATTTTACAACAAACCCATGGCACAATTTGAAGTTCTAAACATTTAAAAATAGCCCAAAAATAAGTGACAAAAATCTAGAATTCTTAACAAGTTCTAAAGAAAATTATACCTTTGCCCAACAAAACGTTGTATTGATTAAAATTAATACAATCTTGCTTTGATACCACTTTGATACGAGCTAAAAACGCGGAAGCTTCTGGATTTTGAAGAACCCTAGAGTTGTTCACCCAACTCCCTACCAAATTCACACACACAAATAAACTAAATACAAATGCACTTAACCCAATGAGAATTGGTGAATCTAGCCTACTTCAAAACACCTAAATACCCTACTCTATTAAGAAATTAGAACAAAAAGATAGGATTTGAAGGCACCCAAAAACTTAACCTATCAAGAACACTAGAGAGAACACTAGCACCCAAGAATAGAAAAAGAGATTTAGATTTCCCCTTTGAAGTTTAGATACACGAAATCAAATGTGGGACTAGGCCGTTTGATTTGGTCTTGAAATAGGAATCACCCCTTACACACTCTCCTCTAGAGAAAATTTAGTTTCTCTACCAAAATATTCTAATTCTCTAAAAACTAACTATTACAAGAGTAAGGAGGTATATATAAAGATAACAAACTAAACCTAGCAAATAAAAGATGTAATCTCAACCATTCATCTCTTAATTAAGTCCAAAATATACCTATTACAAGTCAAAAGTCGTACGAATTAAATTGGGGACAAAATAAAACAAAACAAGAAAAATTAGAAAAACTAGGTCGTGCCTGAAGTTACCTGGCGCTAGGTGCTTGGGTGGACTTAGCACCGGGTCTGTTCTGGAAACAAAAAATTTCTTCTCCAGTGGTGACCTGGTGCCGTGTGCTTGGGTAGATCTGGCACCAGGTGTGTTCTATTCTCCCTAAAGCTGGTTTTTCTTATCTTTCCAGCCTCCTCTTGTACTCTTTTAGCCCTTCATACCAATTGTTGTCCAAGCTTTAATCTTCTTGGCCATTCTTTAATCCTCCATTGCTTGACAATCTTCTTCATCCTTGGCTTGGAATCTTGAAATCTCTTGAAAAGGAGCTCCACCTATAGAGGCGTGTGTCATGTTCATGTCCTCCTTCCCCCTTCTTTAGATTGGCCTTCATGCTTAGGACGATTCCTATCACATAATGAGCAATATGAATCTTGAATTCTTGATTTCTTGAACTTGTCAATTCTTGAATCCAATACATGATTAACTTGAATACTTAGTGTATGCACTAACTTGAATACTTGGCATAAGCACTAACTTGACTACTTGGCGTAAGTACTAACTTGAATACTTAGCGTATGTACTAACTTGAATACTTGGTATATGTACTAATTTGAATACTTGACATAAGCACTTACTTGACTATAACTTGAATACTTGGCATATACACTTACTTGTATACTTGGCATAAGTAATAACTTGACTACTTGGCGTAAGCACTAACTTGAATATTTGGCGTATGCACTAACTTGAATACTTGGCTTAAGCACTAACTTGAATACTTGGCGTAAGCACTAACTTGACTACTTAACATAAGCACTGACTTGAATACTTGGCGTAAGCACTGACTATACTTGAATACTCAAATACTTGAATACTTGCATCGGAATATCTTATTCTAGTATTCTGAATACTTGAATTAGCATGTTTTCACTCAAAATCCTTGAATACTTGTTTGAGAATGTTTTCACACGAGAATTTTTGAACTAGCTTATGTTAAGATTTTTCGTGAGATCTTATCAGTTGAAGATACTAGCACACACGGGACTTACTGAGCTTTACACTCACACGTGTTATCTCTTTTGGAAAATTTAGGATCAGAGGCGCAACGGAAGTATGGTGGACTCCCAGAGGTTCATGCTATATCTTAGACCTATTATACCATTGAGTGTATGTATCAAAAGCTAAATTCTTGTTCTTTTCTATTTTGGAAAAATTTTCACTGCATATTGAGTGAAGTTTGTTATAAAGATTCCTTGTCTAGGCAATCGGACGGGACGACATCCCATAAAGATACAGCTCACTACATTATGAAAATATAGTGTGTTACAAATCGTATCAGAGAATCGTGGAAACTATAATAGAGCTTCTAATGGAATATAGATGAGCCTCTAACGGGACATTGGGGAATCTGTCATAGTATGAGTAAATGTGAATTTATAGAGATAGTGTGTTATATGAAATTGGATATTAGAGTAGATTTGACATGTGGCTTTGAGATATAATTTCTTCTAATGATCCAAAAGAAGAGTGATTTGAGACAATCCCAATATCTTGGAAAAGGGTCCATAACCTCGAACTCGAACAATAGTAAAGGGATTGAGATTAGGTAGACATTATATTTGAATCATTTACTCATTCTGAACGTCCCATTTTGGGACCAGTAATAGTAAGATGATGAATAAGGGAGGTTGAACACTTAAAGGCCCTATATGTATAGTGCAAGATGAATTGTGCAGATAAGGTGATGTGTTCATACTTGGGTGTAAAAATTATACAAAAACTAAACACATTCCCAATCAAGTTTAAATTAAAACGTTCAACCCAAATCACACATATGAGCAATCGTACTCATCATTAACCGAGCATAGGGTTCAAATGAGTGTCAATCCTCAAGGAACAAGTAGACATTAATCACCTTTCTTTCATTGTTTAACCAACTCCATAAAGTAAAAAATAAATAAAAATAAAAATAAAATAAAAGTATGTACATGTCAAGGATAGAGAAGCATTTAACTCAAACTATTGTGTAGACAAACATGATCTTAAAGAACTCAACCATTATCATAACTAATAATTCCCTTGGCATCATGAATGATTAAGATAGACTCACTTCTTTTTCAATCCATGAATCCCTATCTACTAGGTAACTTAGTATCACATATTCTGTCTCAACCAGTCTTACCCAGAAGATGCATTAAACACAATCCTTGATTAAATTTCCATATTATGGCAAACTTAAAACATGAAACTAACCAATGAATTCATATTCTGGCAGACATCAATTAACCTTTAATTACCAGTTCTTAGCAATTAGCCCCTTTTTCAAGCAAGTTAAAAGACAACAAATATGAAACTAATGAATTGAAACCACCATCAATCCCTTTTTCAAGCAAGCCAATAGAAAGTAACAATCAACCAATCTCGTAATCAACCTAAGTAATTAAATACCAAGAAGAACAACCAATTAATCAAAAGATCAAATATCTCTAAATATTATGAATCTCTAAAACAATGTCAAATTACAATAAAATAATTAACATATCATTGTTCAAGAAAAAGAAAACAAAGTAAAAGAAAGCACTTATAGACAAGCCTCCTTCTTCTTCCTTTGAAAACCTTCTTGTACAAACCTCCTTGAATTAAAGAATTCCTCCTTTGATTGAGTGATTTTTTATGATAATGAATGAATTCTCTCCCTTTTCCCTTATGTTTTCATCTATTTATAGGTTTAGGAAGTGCCTAAACTCGTAGGTACCATGTTCTTAGCCGAGTAGAAGTTGGAAGATACTAAAACTCCTCAGATTACCCAAAACCGCTGATAGGGGCTAATTTTGGTTATATATTGCGTAGTTATTTGAGGCTCTTTTGTAATACATTTTGTGCAATAACTAGTCATATTCTTTCATATTTGAGATTTTACCCTTAGAAAGGTATTTTGGTTATTATTTCAGGTTTTTGGGTAAAACGAAGCAAAACCGTCGTGAAACAGAGCAGAGGCGGTGCCGGCTGGAAGCCTAGAACCGGCGCCGACTGTACACTGGATACACGGACTTCAAAGTGATGGAAAAATTGGAGAAGCAGAGTAGAACAAAGCCTAACTAGCACCAGCTGTAAGGCTGGAGACAGCGCCGGCTGCATTCTGGAACGTATGCGCAAAATTCAGAGAAAAATCGGTGAACGAGTGGAGAAACAGAACACAGGCGGCGCCGGCTCCAAAGGACCAAGGCAGCACCGGCTGTGGTCTGTTCCTGAGGCAGTACTGCGATCTTTTGACGAGTTTTTGAAAATCTGGAGAGTTTTAGCATCTTCCAACTTCTACTCGGCCAAGAACGTTATACCTACGAGTTTAAACACTTCTTAAGCCTATAAATAGATGAAAAACACAAGGGAAAGGGGAGAATTCATTGATCATCATAGAAAATCACTCAGTCTAAGGAGGAATTCTTCAAGTTCAAGGAGGGTTATACAAGAAGGTTTTCAAATGAAGAAGAAAGAGGCTTATCTATGAGTTCTTTATTTTACTTTGTTTTCTTTTTCTTGACAATGATGTTTTAATTGTTCTATTGTAATTTGACACTGTTTTAGATAATCATGATTCTTGAAGTTATTTGATCTTTTGATTAATTGACTGTTCTTTTTGGTATTTAATTACTTGGGCATATTCCGAGATTAGTTGGTTGTTTCTATTGTTAACTTGCTAAACCAAAGAGGTTGATGATGGTTGCAATTGATTAATTTTCGCATTCATTGGATGTTAACTTGCTAGACCAAAGAGGTTAGTTGCTGAGGATTGAGTAATTAAAGGTTAATTGATGTTTGCCAGACCAAGAATTCATTGATTAATTTCATGTTTTAAATTTGCCAAACCACGAAAATTTAATTAAGGATTGTGTTTAATGCATCTTTTGGATAAATTAGTTGAAACAGACCAAGTGATGCTAATTTACCTTAATCCTTCATGGTGCCGAGAGAATGATTGATTATGATAATGGTTAAGTTCTTGAATATCATGGTTGTCTAATCAATGGTTTGAGTTGCATACTTCTCCATCCTTGACATGTACATATTTTTATTTTATTTTCTTTTTAGTTTTCCTTTTTATTTGATTTTTACTTTGTTGAGTCGGTTAAACAATGAAAGAGGGGTAATTAATGTTTTCTTGTTCCTTGAGGATCGACACTCGTTTGAACCCTATGCTCAGTAATGATGAGTACGCTTACTTATATGTGTGATTTGGGTCCAACATTTTAATTTAAACTTAATTGGGAATATACTTAGTTTTTGTATGATTTTTATGCCCAAATTTAAACGCATCAAGTTTTTGGCGCCGTTGTCAGGGAACAATAGTATGAAAGCCTGGACTTTGTTGATTTAACCATGTAAATATGTATATATGTTCCTTGTATAAAGAATCGCCATATTTTGTTGTTTGTATAATTGTATTTTACTTTCACTATATGTTGTAAATATGTAAATAGAGAGATACATATTAATAATAACTACCTTATTTTTATATGTTTGAATAAATTGTATATTTAGTTATTTAATTTTACTAACCCAATGTTAATGTGGAACATGTGTAATAATAATATTTTTAATTTGTTGATTTTTACATCTATAATTTTAAGTCAATACTAACTCTTTTTATTTTCAGGTTTAGACTTAAGCTAACACGATATTGGAGACGAATTATTTTATTAATTGTTTCTTTATTTACAATTTTAACTTTTATTTTAATTTAGGAATTTTTATTTTAAATGTATCATGGTCATGCACTCAATTAGGATAGTTTTTATTTGTTAAAAAAAAAGAGAGAAAAAAAAAGAAAAAAACTATTAGTGTATTAATTGGCAAAATTACAAGCTCACATTGATGTTTTTGGTGAGACAGTCATTAGAAGCATTAGTGAATTCTTTTGTTGCCAATATAAATTCATCTATTCAATAGCATGAAGAATCTTCCCAACGATGGTGCGATCCAAGGAAACAATTAGTTAAGATTTTTGAGAAGACTCATGAGTTCATGCTAGCCCATACACTTGAACAAGAGAATCTCCCAGGAGAAGGGAGATCCTATGAGGGACAACTATCCAATGTGGGAAGGGAGATACTCAATTCTTCTCTATGTGCTAATAATCCAAATCTCTCTTTATCACATGATTTCGTAGGTTCCTCTCTTTTCTTAGAGAATATGGGTCCAAATAATGATGTGTTAAATTTATCATGCTTCAAGGAATTAGATTTTTCAATACTATATCGTAAAAGTCCTTGGAGGATGGTGGTAATCTCTACCCTTCACCCCATTCAACGGGAGGTTACTTATTTTTGTAGATGTGTCGAAAAGTAAGGATTTTCCAATCCCATCTTGAAGAACTCAAACACTAAGTTTAAAAGGGTATTTTAAATTGTAAAAATTCTTTTGAGGCGTTAATCGATGATTTCAAGCTTGATGCATTCTTTAGAAACCCTATGCACTTATATGTTGACAACAATATTTGTGTATCTAAAGCAATGTTAGAGAATGAGGTTTATATGTTTTGTTAAGACAAATTGTTTTCCTGAACCCTCCATTTTTCAAAATCCTCCATTCTTCATTCTACATTCATCATACTTATCTTCTATTTTGAGCTTTAATTTCTTTTCAAAAGGTTTGATGAGGAAGCATGATGAGTGTAGAGAATTTTTGTTTTATTTTTATTTTTCTTATTATTTTAGTCTTTTTCTTTTGCTTGTTTTCTTTTATTTAGGTCTATTTTTATTTTATTATTATTTTCTTTGTGCTTTTCTTTGTGTTTTATTTTATAGGCATAAAGTCCTCTTAGACAAGTCCTTCTCTTTACCTCAAACTTGGCCATCTATTGGAGCATTATTGCACTTAGGAAGTATTACTTAAACTTTCTACCCCTTTATTATTTTTGGTCCCTTTGGAGATGCTTTCGTATGTTTATCTTTTACCAAGGAGGACATTGTCCAATTTAAGTGTGGGGAAGTGGTTTGGTGATATACTTTGTCCAAGTTTTTATCAATTATCTTGGTGTTTTCTTAGTAGTGAGCTACTTTAGAAAACTTTGGTTTAAAAGTTCTGAAAATTTAAAGATTTAGAAGAGTGAAACTTTTGGAGCTAATTTGGAATGGAAGTTTGTTTTTCTTATCTCTTCTCATTTATCTTTTTGGTCCCATGGTATTGTTTGTTCTGGTTATATTTATTTGGCCATTGGGGACAATGTCCAATTTAAGTGTGGGGGAGTGGTTTGATTGACAAGTCTTCTATACATATTCTTTAGCCTGTCTTCTATACATATTCTTTAGCCTTCTTGGGAGTAAACAATTTTTGGTGTGAAATTCTTCAAAATTTTTTGATTTTTTGGAGATTTCAAGCTGTATTTTTTGTGCATGTCTTTATGATGGATTATAGAGCATATGTTCTAGATTATTTATGGCTTATGATGACTTTTTACACTCACTTGGACAAAGTAGTTCTTGATCAAATGCCTTGCATTATTCTTAAACCTATTTTTTTTCTCTAAAATGCATGGAGCATTCTAGAACTTACTTGAATACCTCTCGAGGCGAAATAAGAAAGACATTCATGATTTAACTTAGGGATGATGGTAATAGGCCTTCTTTGGATAGTTTGAGCTTTTCAAGCCTACCTAGTGCTATATTATCCCTAGTGCCTATTTTGAGCTTAAATTGGTGATTTCTTTCTTTACAACCCGTCACGATATTTTGTCCATTACTTGTGCTGAGAGTTTGTATAATTTCCAAATCTTTATGCTCTTAAAGGATGAAAGTGTATGTATGTTGAAAACAATGCAGGGAGAGAGATCATGACTTGTTACTTTCAGTTATGGATCAATTACAATTGGAGCTGAGAAAAAAAAAGGAAGTGGAATGAAAGGAAGAAGTTGAAAGATTGAGAAAGAAAAGAATGCACGCTGAAAAAAGATGAGAAAGAAGAAAAGAAACAAGTGAAGAGAGAAAACAACAAGCTGCTAGAAAGGAAAGTAAATGAAAAAGAAAAGAACAGCAGCAGAAAAAGAAAAAAGAGGAGTAAAAGAAGAAAGAATTGAAAGAGAATTGAAGACAAAAAGAGAGAAAAAATCACAAAAGGAATGGTGAGTGAACTGTAAAAGTAAGTTCATATAAGATACTTGCTACCATTGCTAGAAAACTGATTGATCTTGTGAGGAAAAGAATTGATGATAAGAAGAGGTGAAAGAAGAAGAAAAAAAAAAAAGAAAGAGCAACGCAGGATTTGCTTGAAATGCGTAAGGGTTGTTATATAAGGTTATGGTTTGATTGGTTCTTGGAATAGGAGAGCAAGAAGAGTTGGGAATTATAAGTTTATTTTGGTTACCCTTTTCTTACTTACTCTCAGTTTTTCTTTGACTTTTGATGTTCCTATATCCTTCGTTTGCTAAGCCTCATTACAAACCTTTAGCCTTATATTACAAGCTTAAAAGTCCTACTTGATCTAAATAGAATCATGATATGTCTCGGACTAGTGGAGAGAGTATATGAAAAGTAAGCATATGGAATACATATTCTTTTTTAACTAACTTCTTTCTAATGGTTTGAGAATATTGTGAAGTATTGAGATGGTTCTACTAAGTCATTTATCACTACACAAGTCTTGCATTGGCTGTAAAAGATTTAGTATCATATGTTTTATGTTCATAAGTAAAGAAAGCATTGAAGATATGTTTTGGGAATTTATTGAGAGATGTGAGTAAAACCTAGTGTTTTTCTACTTGTTCTTGATGCTTTGCTTGAGGACAAGCAAAAAGTTAAGTGTGGGAGAATATGATAGGGGCTAATTTGGTTATATTTTGCGTAGTTATTTGACGTTCTTTTGTAATACATTTTGTGCAATAACTAGTCATATTCTTTCATATTTGAGATTTTACCCTCGAAAAGGTATTTTGGTCATTATTTCAGGTTTTTGGGTAAAACGAAGCAAAACCGTCATGAAACAGAGCAGAGGCAGCGCCGGCTGTACACTGGATACACGGACTTCAAAGCAATGGAAAAATTGGAGAATCAGAGTAGAACAGAGCCTAACCGACGCCGGTTGTAAGGCTGGAGGCGGCGCCAGCTGCATTCTGGAACGTATCTGCAAATTTCGGAGAAAAATCAGCGAACGAGTGGAGAAACAGAACACAGGCGGTGCCGGCTCCGAAGGACCAAGGCGGTGCCGGCTGTGGTCTGTTCCTGAGGCAGTGCTGCGATCTTTTGACGCGTTTTTGAAAATCTAGGGAGTTTTAGCATCTTCTAACTTCTACTCGGCCAAGAACGTTGTACCTACAAGTTTAAACACTTCTTAAGCCTATAAATAGATGAAAAACACAAGGGAAAAGGGGAGAATTCATTGATCATCATAGAAAATCACTCAGTCTAAGGAGGAATTCTTCAAGTTCAAGGAGGGTTATACAAGAAGGTTTTCAAATGAAGAAGAAAGAGGCTTGTCTATGAGTTCTTTCTTTTACTTTGTTTTCTTTTTCTTGACAATGATGTTTTAATTGTTCTATTGTAATTTGACATTGTTTTAGATAATCATGATTCTTGGAGTTATTTGATCTTTTGATTAATTGACTGTTCTTTTTGGTATTTAATTACTTGGGCATATTCCGAGATTAGTTGGTTGTTTCTATTGTTAACTTGCTAAACTAAAGAAGTTGATGGTGGTTGCAATTGATTAATTTTCGCATTCATTGGTTGTTAACTTGCTAGACCAAAGAGGTTAATTGCTGAGGATTGAGTAATTAAAGGTTAATTGATGTTTGCCAGACCAAGGATTCATTGATTAATTTCATGTTTTAAATTTGCCAAACCACGAAAATTTAATTAAGGATTGTGTTTAATGCATCTTTTGGATAAATTAGTTGAAACAGACCAAGTGATGCTAATTTATCTAGAAGATAGTAATTAGTTGAGACAGACCAAGTGATGCTAATTTACCTTAATCCTTCATGGTGCCGAGAGAATGATTGATTATGATAATGGTTAAGTTCTTGAATATCATGGTTGTCTAATCAATGGTTTAAATTGCATACCTCTCCATCCTTGACATGTACATATTTTTATTTTATTTTATTTTTACTTTTTCTTTTTATTTGATTTTCACTTTGTTGAGTCAGTTAAATAATAAAAGAGGGGTAATTAATGTTTACTTGTTCTTTGAGGATCGACACTCGTTTGAACCCTATGCTCAGTAATGATGAGTACGCTTGCTTATATGTGTGATTTGGGTCCAACATTTTAATTTAAACTTGATTGGGAATGTGCTTAGTTTTTGTATGATTTTTATGCCCAAATTTAAACGCATCAACCGCGTAGAAAAAATCAAGCATCGCCTTAACTCTAGGGCACAGCCGACGCCGCCTTGGCTCTCAGAGCCAGTGCCGGTTGTGTTCTGCTTCTCCATTTGTTCACCGATTTTTCTTCGAATTTCATGCAATGTAGTCCAGAATGCAGCCGGCGCCGGTTCTAGCTTCACAACCGATGTCGCCTTGGTTCTGTTCTGCTTTGTTTCAATAATTTTTTCGTCACTTCGAATTCTGTTTCAACAGTGCACGGCCGGCGCAGTTCTAGGGCCCTAGCCAGCTCCGCCTCTCCTCTGTTTTGTGACGTTTTTACTTCGTTTTACCCCAAAAATTTAAAATGATGAATAAAATACTTTTCCAAGGGTAAAATCTCAAATATGAAAGAATATGACTAGTTATTGCACAAAATTTATTGCACAAGAACCTCAAATAACTAGGAAAAGTATGACTAATTTAGCCCCTATCATAAGGATATGCATATGTGTGTTGTACTCTGGTATTATATCTAAGTGCTAAAAGTCCTGTTTTGTCAAAATGTGTGAAAGGATTTGATTATATCAATACTAATGTACCAAGAATCATTAGATATTTGAAGTTAAACGTTCTTAGGTTATAGAAATTCTAGGATAGGTAACCCCTGGGAAGTAGCCATGAAAGTTGAAATAAAGTGATTTAGGGCTGTTTAAATAAATGAAAGTATAATCTATATGCAAAATGATATAAATACAGGAGATTTAATTATAGATCATACGAGAACGATGTATATGAACTATACTATTAGGTTGAAAGAATATGAGAATTTCTCAAGAGATCATGTTTATATGTGCTATACAGAATTTTTCTTCTATTTCATGTTATATGAATGGGAAGTATTGAGATGTATATATTTTCCTGGTGTTTCATGAAGTAGATTTAAAAAAAAGAAGAAGAATGGAATATGTTCAATGCACCGTCACAAGGGCGGACATACTTATAAGCAGTGTCAGAAGAGACTTAGAGCATGTTATCAATGTGGAAAAATGGGACATATTTTAGCCAGTTGTCCATATACTAAGAAACAAGAAGATGCCCCCTGCTCATAAGGAATTTAAATCTAGACAGACACGGGAAAACAAAGGACAAATCAGAATTCATGTAGAGTAAAGAGGGAGCAGATGGAAGAAGAAACTAGAAATAAACACTTGATGGAATTAAGGCAAATATAAATTTCGAGGATGAAATTTTTTTGAAGGATGGGAGAGTGTAATAACCCTCACTTTTGTACTTTAATCGGTTACTACTATGTATAGAATAAGAATTTGTATAAGTGACCAGAACAAGAAATGATCAATATAATAAGATGAACATTTTGGTATGATAAAGATATTTAGGGGCATTTTATTGGAATTTTGGAACTTATGGGGACCAAAGTGGAATTTTGAATTTGTTCTACCCATATCCTAAATCTTCAAAGTCCGACAACTTTTAATAGAATGGGAATTTAAGGGTACATTAAGAACAAAAATTGATCAGTGTGATGAGACGAGTATTCTGATATAAATTAAGCAATCGGAGGTATCAGGGGCATTTTTGTAATTTTGACCACGATCGGGATTTTGACCGCAATTTGGAAAGAACTGAGAAGGAATGAGAATTTTGATTCTTACTATTGAATTTAGTACAATTTATAAATTCTATTGATGCAATAAATTATTTTTCCAATACGGACTTAAATTTTGGTTATTTTTGAGAAAAATTCTAAAATGCGGTCGAAATTGAAATAAGTGGCCGAATATGATTGGTGGATGAAAACAAATGTGAAATGGTGATTGGTTATTTCATAAAACTTATTAAATAAGTTTTGAAAGAAAATAATTAATAAAAAAGGTTAGCGAATAAGAAAACGACACTTTGAAGGATAGCCCACAATAGCCACCATAGCATTTAATGAATTGGTCACCATTCTTGACCAAGAATGGTGGGGCTAAGGAGCTGAATTTCAGCAAAAAATTTGTCCATAAGGAATAGAGAAAGAAAAGAAAAGCTAGAGAAAAATAGGGAGAAAAAGAAAAAGGAGAGAGAAAGAAAGAAGTGTGTGTGTGTGTGTGTTCTTGGCATGTTTTTTGTGTGTTCTTGGTGTTCTTGCAGCAAAATTAAGCCGAGAGATTCCACATACAAGGTAAAAGTCTATACTTCAAGAATTAAAGTCATAGATCTCATTACGATGATTATTTTGGTTTGAATTTTAACATGAAAATATGAGATTTATGGCTATGATTTGGATTAAACATGTACTATGTGAACCTTTGTGTGTGCAAGTGTGTGTGTGTGTGTGTGTGTGTGTGTGTGTGTGCCGGATGGTTGAAGGCTTTATACACTATGCTTTATATGGTATATGAAGATGTTTGAATGGTGGTTTGCCATGGCTGCACAAGTAGGTGTAAGAAATGGAAAGGAAAAATGGAATTAATTGTTGAAGAAAATGAATTGTTAATATTATTGATTGCACTTGTTGAACTTGATATTGGAAAATATGATTTTTCTGGGCTAAGTATCTCTGAAAATCAGAGAATTGCAGGCCATTATGATGGAATTTAAGATGGTTCAAGTGTTATATAGTTGTTAGGATTAAAGTAGAATAGATTGTGTGAAGAAAGGAAACAAAAATAGAAATTCTGTTGTGGAGAAATCTTGAGCAACCTTAAAGAACAAATAAACTATAAAAATTGGATTGTTAATTTGGAACCTCATAGCTGAAACTTGTAGCTAAATGTCTTAGGATCATTTTGGAACCAATTTTAGATGATTTGGAGTTGTGAATAAAAAGTTATGATGAAAATACTACAAGCTGCCAAAACTGTGGCGGAATTGAGAATATGAGATGTTGTAAGTAGAACTGAATGAAATGAGAAGAGAAATCAGTGGTCATGAATTGAAAATCATAAAGAAATGTCTTGAGGATATTTTAGAACAAGTTTAACTTCAGTTGGACCTATAAATCAAAAAGTTATAATATAAACAAACAAGTGTAACAAGAATGAAGAAATGCAGAATTCTATTTGGCAAGAAATAAATTTGAGTATTATTTTATTGGTATTAATAGATGAAAGAGAGATCACAATACTATATGGAAACCTTGGATATTTGTTTGAACAAAAAGATGGGAAATAAATTAATGAACCTTTGATCATTCAAAGTATTTATCTTATTTTGATTGGAAGAAGTGAGAAAGAAGAAAATAGAATATTTTCTATTCATATAATAGTTTTGTGTTAGTCATACCTTAGAATGATAAGTGAGGTTTAGAATGACTCTCGATATAGGTCATTTATCTTCAAAGCTTTGTAATGGACTAAGAGTATTATGTATGTCATCACATTGAGCTAGGACACGAGGTGAGCGTCCCACTACTTTTAAATCCTATTTTAGCTAAGTTTTTTCCTTAAACGATTATATGCTTTCCTGATACAGTTATTACTTTCCTGATATATTATGAGATGAATGTTACACTTGAATTTGAAAGTATTATCAAGCACTCAATTTCTTGAATATCCTGGATATGGAATATCTCACGTATTTTTTTTAATTTTCAAATCCTAGTTTTGGTAATGTGTTTTCCTGATATGGAAACATGATTTCCTGATGGCTCAAGTGCGAGCCTTCTATATGGATTTAGATACATGATGAGAAATATGAATCTTGATTTCTTGATTTCTTGAACTTGTCAATCCTTGAATTTAATACATGATTAACTTGAATACTTGACGTAAGCACTAACTTGACTACTTGGCATAAGCAAAAACTTGAATACTTGGCGAATGCACTTACTTGAATACTTGACATAAGCACTAACTTGAATACTTGGCATATGCACTAGCTTAACTACTTGGCGTAACCATTAACTATACTTGAATACTCAAATACTTGAATACTTGAATCAGAATATCTTATACTAGTATTCTGAATACTCGAATCAGTATGTTTTCACTTGAAATTCTTGAATAATTTTTGAGAATGTTTTCACACGAGAATTTCTAAACTAGCTTATGTTGAGATTTTTCATGAAATCTCATCAATTGAAAACACTAGCACACACAGGTCTCACTGAGCTTTACGCTCCTATGTGTGTTATCTCTTTTGAAAAATTTAGGATCAGAGGTGCAACGGAAGCGCAGTGGACTCCCAGAGGTTCATGCTGCATCTTAGACCTGTTATACCCTTAAGTGTATGTATCAGAAGCCAAATTCCTGTACTTTTCTATTTTGGAAAAATTTTCGCTACATATTGACTGAAGTTTGTTATAAAAACCCCTTGTCTAAGCAATCAGACGGAACGACATTCCATAAAGTTACAGCCCAATACGTTATGGAAATATGGGGTGTTACATAGTATACTGTCTTCATTATTACATTCATTCATACATATACAGTCTATGTATAATTATTATTATAAAAGTAAAATTTATGTAATTTTATTTGTCACATTAGTAATATGTGTGTGTGTGTGTGTGTGTGTGTGTGTGTATAAAACCCAAATTAAAATTCATTTTTAAAGTAACTAAATCCTTAACCGTCGTATTTGATACAAGTAATACGACGGTTGTTGTTTAACCATCATATTTTGTTGCATTTAAAACGGTTAATCATTAATTGTCGTGTTTATTGACATTTAATACGATGGTTAAATCACTCCTTGATAACCTAAACCCCGGAGGTTTTTTTTTCAAAAACCCTCTGGTTGTTATCTAGATAACCATCACAGAAGACGTTGTATTTCCAACTAAGTTCTGTGAATTGATTAAAAATTCTTTGGTCCACGCTATTGGGTCATTAATTATTTTTATTATTTTCCTTAGATCCAATGAATCTAAAATAATAAACATTAATTATTTATTTTCTGGGCTTATAGAAATAACCCAATAAATAATTAATAAGGCCAAATAAACCAAAATAATTATTCGAGTCTTTTTATCTAGTTTAGGCCTAGGTTAATTTTCTAATTATTCAATCTGGGCTTAGCCCCTGAATAATTAATTAACTAATTAAACCAGATAATAATCTTAATTTAATTTCTCTCGTTCTTTTATTTTAGTCCAGTCCAATAATAAATTAGACTTCCTGAATAAAATTAAATCCTTTTTTTTTTAAATAAGACCATTTTCTCAACCCAAAATTAATTAGGACTTATGGGCTATTTTGAGGACCAAAAAGACACATCGTCTTGACTATTAAAATGATCAAAATACTCTTGTTATATAAATAGCTACATTTTACATTTTAAATATTTTCTAATATCACCATAAGAAAATATTGACCCCAAGGACAATGATGCGTTAGCTATGTCTCCAACCTATAGGTGAAATGACTAAAATACCCCTCTATACATCGACGTGCATTTAGAGAGGAAAAAGTGTACTAACACCTCTCTAAAAGACATATACTATTCTTAGGCTTCTAGTCAAATGATCCATGACTTCTTGGAATATTTTCGCTTTCTAAGGGAGCTACCCTAAAACAAATATCCAAGTCATATTCCCCAGGCTCTTGGATAATTAGATCATTCGGACAACCACAAGGGGCGATATAGTATAGAAGCTATCTTGTACAAGTTTATCTTAACTAACTAGTTACATATACCCAATATCTAAATATATTGGTCCTAAAATAGAATCTCAACTATAGTACATCAAAACATACACTTCCAACTTCGTCAGACCACTAACTCATACTCAAGCTATAGAGTACAAGTCCATATTGTAGCGGTAGTAGTCTAGGTTTTTACCACATAGTACTTTTAGAAACCACTACTACAGGTCCAATTCTTCGTATTCTAAATATGCTTGTGTTATGAAATGAAAAGACTACTCATTGGCTAAAAGTAAGTTATTCCTTATTTAGAATCTATAACACAATAACCTTACTATAATGAGATTCCATTCTCATCATTCAGTTAAGAACAATAGCTTATGTGTTAAGTAACTCATGGTCCATACCTTATTGTGAAAGACCTCCATTCATATGAACCATTTACTTAAACACAATAGGTCTTTTCTAATGAAATTGTGCATAAAAGTAAAGAAGAATTCACAAATAATTTCTGAGAATAAAACTTTTATTAATATAAATCAAAATTACATTAGAAACCTAGTCTAAGAAAGCACACATCCCAACAATTACTATACCAGAGGTATTTGAAGACATGGGTTCCTTGGTGGATGAATTTGGTGTAGCTGAGATTGTAGACTTACATATTGATGAAAAATGCACAAGTGAAGAAGAAGATGTTTATGATAGCAAGGCAGACACTGAAGATGATTTGCATGACGATGTTTTTTAGTATGAAACTGAAGAAGAATTAGATGATTAAGTAAATTATATATGTCCAACGATTTTTTAATATGCATCAACTATTAATCTTTATTATATTCTAATTATATATGTATGTCAATATTTCAGATATGTCATGAAGTTCTATTCCCGGTGGCAATGGAGGTTCCGTTAGTGATCAGCCGCCCTCTGTGCCTACACCACCATTCTCTTCTATGCCACCACCAGTTTCTGCCTCGCCGTCTATACCACCATCATTTCTACCATCATCGTCAACTTCTACTATCCGAGACAATCCATCAAATAGTAGAGTACACATTGCTCCATATGGTGATACGTAAGTACTCTTTAAATAAAATAACATAATTCTATATTTTGATATTTATGTATTACATACTGTAACATATAATGAAATTATATGGCTCCAGTTTCACGAGCCTGTCATCATGTGCACAAGTCATTACCTCCACATTTAGGGAGCGGTTTTCTGGCCTATATCGCTCCTTCTGAGATGTCCCACCCAATGTGTTAGATATATGGTTTGCAGAGTTTTCTGTAAGTAATTAAATATAAAGACCATCATTTACATTTGATTAAATAAGAATTCTCAAATATTGCATTAATCCTTTACATTTAACTCGATTTTTTTTTTTTTTTTTGGAAAAAATTTCAAAGGCACTTCAGATGGGATTCACATCATGATGAACACATCCATAGGGCATGGAAGTCCAGGTGTGCCACAGCACAAGGAGATGGGAGACTAGTTTTCTCACTCTAAAGTGCGGAAGCGTTGTTACGAGCACCAGCACCTTAGGCCTAAACAAGGCCAATTCATAAACACTAGAGCTCAGCACACTTGGGTAAGTTCTACAATATAAATTTAATCTATTCATTTTTTCAATCTTTTATATACAATTGCTTTAACATGTATATATTTACAAATAATTTCAGGATCGATTTAACGAGTTGCTGTCACAAGTTTCACATCAGAACTCTACTAGTGGTGAGGTAGTACAGGATGAGACGCATTTACTTGTGCAGGCTGCAGGAGGCTTCAGGAAGGGCTAAGTCTATAGGTTAGGTGCTGAGTCTTACCATCTCAGACCAGAGTACACTTAGAGTGGCTACACTCATGGTGAGTCTTCGAGTTCACATACTCAGGTTAAGCTGCAGAAAAAGTTAGAGTGGATGGAGCAGATTTTACAAGAGAAAGATCAGTATATTGTTCATTTACACTCGTTCATAGAAGGCATGGCTAAGCATATTGGATTTTCATATCCATGTCACCATCTGGATCATCTGGTGGTGGTGGTGGTGGTGGTGGTGGTGATGGTGCTGCAGGTGGTGGTGCTGGTGGATATGAAAATCCAAGATGATTCTGCTGATGATGCATGTTCTTAGCATGTTTATGTTTCAGATATTTCGAATACACTATTATTGTAGTTAATTTTTTTACTATTGTAAGGATAATTGTTATGTAATTTTATTTAATATTATTTATGTAGTTGTTCCAAGAATTTTATTTAATATTAATAAGGATAATTAAATTTTGAAAAAATTAAAAAATAAAATAGCGATCGAAAATTTCGGTTAAAGACTAAAGATTAGTGACTGACACATATATCGGTTACTAATTAACGACCGAAAAACTATATTCTAGCGATCAATTTCGATCACTAATTGACGACCAATATCAATATTCTGTCGCTACTTTGCGACCAAATTTAGGGTCGAACTGTACCCACAACACTAATTACAGACCGATATCGTCAACTATTTTTTCAAAAATTTTGATTTTTTTCCTTTATTTGAAACTTGAGTAGCAACAGAGTTGCGGTCACTAAGTACCGACCACTAGGTTTCTTTGGTCGCTAATAATTTAGCAACCTTCAAAATAGCAGCTTTTGGTGTGTCGTCGCTAATTGGTCGCTGAATAATAATCAGCGACTGATTAGCGACGGAACTGTCGATCACTAATTAGTCAAATTCGTGTAGTGCTCCTCAAAATAGACCTCTCAAAATGAAACAAATAGAAAGAACAATCAAAACTCAATCAAAATTCATCAGAACTAAAATAAAACAAAGATCACTCAACTACTAATAACCTAATAATAAAACAAATCAAAATCGAAAGAAACAATTACAGTAAGAATTGAAATAAAATATGCACAAAAGATTAATAAAACAATTCTAAAATAGAAAAATCAATCAACTACCTTAGAAAAATCAAAATCAAAGATATACACAAGATAAAAATGATTGAATCAATAAAACTCAAGTATTTTTCGAATATTAACAACCGATCCCCAACAACGGTGCCAAAAACTTGTTTGCAAGGTATGTGCTAGTGCTATGATTTAAAGAATAAGTCCAATGCTCAACCATGTTTTAAATATAAAACACCAATTTAACTCACACAAAAAAAAAAAAAAATGGACAAGTATACCCATCATATAGTATAGAATGTAGTTGGTAAGTATTGAAGACTCTCGAGAATGAGATCAATTACTCCTACTTCAACCTAAATTTTATTGTTTAATCAACCAAAATAAGAAATAAAACAACTAATTACTACTGTTAAGGATAAGAGAGTACCATACGAATACATCAACCCAATTTTCAAGGTAAAGACTAAAAGATCACAAGGTAAGATTCAAGTAAGGAAAGGAGATTGGCCATGTAATTAAATAAGAATTCCCTCAAGAATACTTAAGTAATAAACACCGTTCAATCAATTGATATCAAATCTAAGCATTGGCAAGATTTTTTTTCAAAATAAAGTAAAATTCACTCTCTCTCGAGTAATAAATCTCCTACCCTAGGATCCAACCCATAGATATCTCCATCACACAAATTAAACCTAATGATGCATAAAATCAAGGAAATCTAATTACAAGCCAAAAAGCTCTAGAATCACTATCTCTAGGTAACCTCAAAATCTCATATATCACTAAGTTCTTGATATGACCTTGTGTGGACTTTTTCTTGGTGTTGTGAGTGGTTTAGTTGGTTATGTGTTCAGCTTAATCAATGAGACCAAAAACAGAGATTTTTCTTGGGACAAAAAGGAGAAATGAAATAACAACATACCCTCTATCAAACTCTTGAAAAACTAAGCTTCAAAGACCCTCAAGAATAGTAGAAAGTTCTACTATAATCTCACCCCAATATCCTTGAAGCAACAAAGGCAAATAAGAACAAATAGAATAGAGAAAATAAGCATCCAAGTAATGGAATTCAAACAAACCTTAGAAGAACAAAGCAATTAAGACCCATTCAAAGAAACCACGTTGGATTATCCAAAAGATTTATAGACTCATTCATAAGGAGGACTAACCCTTAAGCATAGTCTTGAACAAGATGAACAAGGAGGCTAGGGCCTCTCAAGATTCTCTCTCAAATTTGAATTAAAGTGTGTGAATTGTGTTGTCAAATCACTAAAAGTTCTATTTATACTATCCTAACCCTAGCTAGGTAATCCCTGAGATTCTATTATAGTTTAGGGTCATAATAAGTCTTTACAAACACTTTAAATTGGAGAAAATCGGAAAAAATATAAAAAACACGAGGCAGCCGACAGGATGGAGCCGGCGCCGGCTACGGCTTCTACAGTTGGCGCCAGTTGCGCTCTGCTTCCCGTCCGTCACGTGCAAGTTGAAGCCGTTGTTGGGCAGGTTGAAGCCGGCACTGGTTCGGCTACTTAGGCCGGCACCAGTTGTACACTGGAGACCTCCTTTTTGGTCTAGTTTTGTCCGTCTTTGTTGCCGGTTTGAGTTCTTATTGGAGTCCTTCTTGGATAGTCATCAAAATGGGCTCTTAGCTAGCTTTCACAACCTTCCAACCCTCTTCCATCCTCAAGCATGATTTTATGATCAATTGAAATTCATCTTGAAGCTTCTTGGACCTAGATCTTGTCATCGGTCCTTGTCCTTACATGGTCACGCCTCCCCCTCCTTGATCTTGACTTCCATGATGAAGCAGAGTCTCATCAGTTCTAAACCCCCCAAATCCTTTCTCAAGTTCATCAAGGGAAAACAAATCTATTGAATTAATATAAAAGGGAACCCATCTCATACATCCTTTCTTAAGCTCAACTTAAAATAATTACCCAATCAATTAATTCAATCAATCAAACCCAAGTGATAAATTGCTCAAAACAGACATCAATTAATCAAATAAACATCCAATATAAGAGTAAAATTAGGATACAACCCTTTAATTACAACTCAAATTAAATAAATCTATCAACTACAAAGTCAAACCACAAAGGGAAAAAGGGAAAACTCAGAAACAAGATTTCTCTTCTATTTTGTAATCTTCTTTTGGAGTTGCTCCTTTCTCCTCAAATCTCTCCTTGATCTTCTTTTCTCTTCTCTTTCTTTTGTTCCAAGGGATTTCTTATATGGGTTTCGTAAGTGGCTCTCCCTTAAACTCCCAGAAAATGGTGTATTTATATGTTCCCCTTCGAATTCCTAAAATTCTGCAGAACAGGAGATAATTTGCGATGTTGTATGCAACCGTGGAAAGTGGCTTACGTGGCACCATGTATACTTTGATCCTCTAATTTTGGCTTTAAACGATGTCGTTGGATTAACTATTGTCATGTGCTGGAATGATGCATGACGATATGGACAATGAGAGGCATGGCACCATGAAGCTGTAGATGTTCTACATTTTCTGCATTCTAATGATGCACGGTGACGTGCAATATGATGGGCACGGCACTGTTAACTCCCAGAATGTTGACTTCTAAAATTCTAAAGCTACACGACGGCATGTAGAACTAGTGGCACGATGTCGTGTCTTTTCATTTAGCTCTTTTCAATCTTTTTCTCCTTGAATCCTTATCTAATCTCAACTTTGTCATCCTACATAAAATAAGAAGAAAATGGGAGATTAAGTAGCAATCTAGAATTTATTTCTCCACAATTTAAGTATAAATGATGTATAAAATATGTATACAATGGACACTCATCATATATCAAATATTTTTGAGAAAGTTTGTGAAATGTTTTCAAAAGGAATTAAGTTTGTTTTTGAAAAATTCATTACACTAATCTATTCATTAGGCTTTTTGTCATGGTGATTCTTGAGTACTCGAAGGGATTTTACACTTATACTAACTTGTGTGGGTTAGAGAATGTTATTCGGTTGGTGGCCATCTTCGTATTGTAGTCTCTTTCTTTATGGGTGTCAGTATATAATGTTGAGTCGTCCTTAACTAGTAACACATTTTCCATTAGAGAAAATGGAGGTTAGACATGCGACATCTGTGCTAAGTAGTAATAATGTCAGTAGGTTATAACCTATTCGTGCTGGATTGGCATACCATGATAATGGTAATTATATGATTAATTGTGGTGGATGTACTAAGTTAATCATATATTTATATTTATCATATTCATATTATTGAAATCCTATGGTGTTGATATTGTCAGCTAGACTATGATCCTTCTGGGTATTATTATTGATAGAACAAGATCCTATTGACAGATGATGTGAGATTACAATGCATAATTTTGATTATGATATTCAAAATGTAGATTTCGAAATATGTGTTGTTATGATTGGATCGTATGTTGCGATCATATTGATAAAGCTCAAAACGATTAAATTGATTTATGTGAATAAACTATAATCTTGAAAAGTAATATTTTTTCCTAAAAATAAAGTAAATGAATTATATATTTTGGTCATTTAAATCCCCCATGAGTTACCCTATGTATTATCTATTGGAGGCACAAAATTCTATTACTCCATATCTGTTTTGATAAATTATCATGCATCGTGAAAATGTTTATTGAAAATTTTCACAAGTCACACACAGAGGAGTTACTAAAATTTTATCCGATACCTTTTAATTCATGTTTTATAGGAGATTATGCTTAGAAGTAAGACCGAATAAATGTTATGGAAATTATGTTTTGGCTTTGATGTTTTGTATTCTAGATATTTGCTCTATAGATGGTGTTGAGGATTGAGTTGGATATTTAAATTAACTATTAAATTGGGATGTTATCTTATTTTGGGATTCAATGTATTATTATGGAAGCGTTATAATATTTTTGTTTTGGCTATTCTCTTAAATCTCGGATATTTTCTTTATTTAGTTTTATGAAGACCCCTTGTCTCTTAAATGCGTCAACATCCACAATCATTTCAGCCCCAAGATTGTAGGGTGTTACACACCCTACCAAACAAACTCTCCCCCTTTACCACCTTAGACTTGCTCCCCTCTTCTCACGCCTCTCTATACTTTACTATTGAAACTCGTCCCCCTCTATCTTCCATAACTCACCACTTACCCACTTCAGTTGGAATTTTGAAACCTATCTCTAGCCTACTCCATCTTGCCCCTCTTCCTTCTTATTTACCCAATTCCACCAATCCCATAACCTGTCCCCTGCCTAGTTTCACAACTGCCTTCTGTCAAGGAAACATGAATTCCCACTTAACAATTCCCTTCACATAATTATTGTAACCTATAAAATCCCATCAATTTTATAGATTATCTTCTTAACCCTCAATTCTTCACCTTCTCATAAAGTCCTGAATTCACTTAGATCCTTGAAGATTATGCCAAAATTTCGTAATAGAGTTGCCTAGTCAAGTAAATTTGATCATTGTTGTAGACTGGATATGAATATTCTATGCATGTTGGTCCAAGAAGAACTCAAACTGAGTTGATTTAGTGTTGGTTTGGTGGCTAGAAAGGACTAAAATGGCAAGGAATAGTGAAGCAAGATGGGGAATATGGTTTTCTGGGGTAGAGCAAAAGGAGGCAAGAAGAGACGGAGAGTTATTAATTGAAGTCAACCAATGATTGGTCGAATGGCCTAAATTTTATTAAAGTGGAAGAGGGAACAAGGTAGACCTTGCTAGAAATAGGAATCTACAAGTTGGAGGTGTGGGTTTCAAAAGTGGGAAGAGGAAGGAGACGACTTTGAGATTCAAGATAGAAAAGGAATGTATGTGGGCTAAGGTGAAGGAAGAATGATAAGTTCGCAATGGTGGGGGATGGGCTCGTGTTTTGTAGGAAGAGGAAGATAGTAAATTGTTTTTTTTTCTATTTAAATGAAAAATGGTCAAGAAATGACTATGATAGCATTTTTTTTTCCATATAAGTAGGTCGCATGCCTAACTATGATTTTGTTTTGCACAAAAGTAAGTTTTAGGACTAAATTGGTACTATCAAAATATTTTAAGGAAAAAAATGGATAAAAATTTATTTGAGGATTAAAATGGTACTCTCTCGGTCTATAAATAATTGATTTAATTTCTTTTTTGATTTATCTAAAAATAACTGTCTACTTTCTAAATGTAAGTTGTATTTAATTTTTTTTTTTAATTTTACCTTTAACAAAATTTTCTATCAATTAATTAGTATTACAATATCCATACTAAAATTATTTTAACCAACAATAAAATCATGTTATCCTATAAAAACAGTCAAAAGTTTAATTTAATGAGGTGATATGAGTAAAAGAAGACTTTAAAATAAAGAGTGTGAAGAGAGAGACAAAGGACATAGGTGAGAAGAAAGAGACATATGTAATTATTAGAATGATATAATTAAAGAAGTAATGTGATTCAAATTAATGAGGTGATAAAGATAATAAAAATATTCCAAAAGGTATAATGGACATTTTAATCATTTTTATTATAAAATTTCATAATTTTTTAATATGTATAGTTTTTATAATTAGACCAGTTATTGATAGATGGAGGGAGTACTGTATAGTTTGAGAACTAAAAAAGATAATTACCCAAATAACTAATAGCAGGCAAAGTGAAAGGTAAATTGGAAGATTTCGTACCTATAATTTTTTGTCTTTAGAGGTTTTAGTCCCAACAATTACTTTTAACCTTTTGTTTTTGTCCATGTTTTTTCGTTCAGTTTTTTTGCATTTCTGACCACTTTCACAATATTTTCTGCCAAAGAAAAGAAAGTGCCATTCATACGACCCAATTAGAAAGGGTAAAAACAGGTAGTACCGTCATAGCGGCCATCGCAGTCAACCCCCTCAATCACCTCGTCTCTTCTTCTTTATGCAAGATTTGATTATATTTCCTACAAAACATCAAAGCACTAGTCCACCAACATAGGAGTAGAGAAAAGTTAACAACTTCCTCTCTTCAAATTTGTTACCAACTTCCTCCGTTCAAATATGTTACCATCTATTTTACGGCGGTGGCTACTACAGTAGTGAAAGGGGTAGAGACAGGGGCAATGGCGGCAATAGTGAGAAGGAATAGAGAAAAAGCACATCAGACCCAGGAGCTTTTGAACAAATCGGGTCAAATGCTGAGACACACACCGCGAGGAGGATAGGTGGGGAAGGTATCTACGTGCATAGGGTTCATCGCGATTAGCGGATGTGATGTCAACCACTACATCACGATAGGAAATAGCGAATTATAATCAATCCTGCCCGACCGAAGATAAAGATGCCCTAGAGCTGCCCAAGTGAAAAAGCTGATCACCACGCGACTGCCAGTCGCGCGGTGAGTGACTGCACGACTGCCAATCGTGTGGTCTAAAAGGTGAAGAATCTCTAATTCAAATCAGAGATTCGTTTGACCATTACACAGAGGTTCACGCGGGGGGGGGGGCTTTTGCACTACTATAAATACATACGAAATCACTCCTCTTGCAAAGCATTCTCTTCTTCCTCTTCTTCATTTGCAAATTTCTCTTGTTCAATTTCATTTTGCAGAACGCCTCCAATTTCTGCATTCTTCCTCCTTTACACTGCAGAACAGATTTCACCTTCTTCTCATTGCACTACTATTCTCCTTTTCTATTTTTTTTCTTAATTTATTTGGCAAAAAAAATTTATTTTGTTTGTTGTGAAAGAAGCATATTTTTGGAGTAAAGTATTACTGTAGAATCTATTCCAGATAAAGAGAGTGTTCACTGACAGTGTTCTCCACATATACTAGGTTTTTCTTTTTAAACAATAAATTTTTTCAATTCTATATTTATTTGTAATTTAATTGAATATAATATTATAATTTATTGTTAAATTATAGACCGTATGTATTTGAGAGTATGTTAAATAATTTATAAATATATTTCTTGTATTTATGTGGAATTAAAAATTTTATTAGATTTTGTTTTGATTTGTATTATGTTATCTTATGATTAATTATGTGAAATAGCATAGTATGTCATGAATAGTAAATGAAATTTTAGTGATAGTTATTGTTATGGATAGATTTTTGGTGTTCTATATCTTTGATTTTTTGTGCCAGTCTTTCTTTACATAATTAGTTTATTATGCAAACTAATTAATTAATTATACTTTACATATTTTAATTTCATTAGTTTGCGGGATATTTTTAATTAATTATTTTAAATTATTTTGGTTAATATTTTAATGAATTATTATTTACATTTTAATTAAGTAATACTTGACATTTTTAATTGATATTTTAATTAATTATTTATTTTAGTAAGTTTAGATGATTAATTATACTTAAATATTTTTTAGACTTTACATATTTTTAAAATATTATATTATTTTAAATATTTTACAAATTGATAGATAATTAAAATATTGTTATATTTTGAATATTTACATATTTTAAATATTTTTTGGTAATTTAATTAATTATAAACTACGTAATTAATTTAATTAATGCGGGATATTTTTAATTAATTATTTTAAATTATTTTAGTTAATATTTTAATTAATTATAATTTACATTTTAATTAAGTAATCCTTGACATTTTTAATTGATATTTTAATTAATTATTTATTTTAGTAAGTTTAGATAATGAATTATACTTAAATATTTTCTAGACTTTACACTTTTTTAAAATATTATATTATTTTAAATATTTTACAAATTGATAGATAATTAAAATGTTGTTATATTTTGAATATTTACATATTTTAAATATTTTTTGGTAATTTAATTAATTATAAAAGACTTAATTAATTTAATTAATACTAAAATTTTTTATTTAATTATTTTAATTTATTTTAGTTAATATTTTAATTAATTAATACTTGTCATTTTTATTAATATTTTAATTAATTATTTATTTTAGTAAATTTAAATAAATAATTATACTTGGCATATATTTCTTTGTAATGATAATTGATATAGTATGATAGCTTTTTTTATATTTTTTAATTATTTAATAGACAAATACTTTTAATTTTATATAGGTACAATGTCATTAGAACAATCTGTTAGATTACGGTTATATTGGGACTACGATATTATACGTACAGAACATGGCGATTTTTTTAATGGTCCATGTCGTAAAGCATTGGTTATTAGAAATCGAGTTAATTTCCTTGGTTTAGTCAATAAAATATGTGTAATTTGAGGATTTGATACGGCTGCTGTTCAGTTACAAATCACAATGAGGGAAAACATTACTATTGGTACAACGATAAGGTCTACAACAACTTTCATAACAGATGATGAAGATATGGAAAGTTTGTAGTACTATTCATCTACCATGCAAGGACAACCAATTGATCTGCATATTAGTTATAAGATCATCCAGATACCAAATGTACTCGGATTAGAAAGTCAAGAGCAAAACAGCCAAGCAAATTTCACTGGGACTTTCACTGAATTATTAAACTCAGCTATTCATGAGAACATGCCTAATTTTGATTTAAATCTACCTGCACCTGTTGACCTCAATATTCAACGATAGCTCCCAACTGACACTTTTCAATCCCTCCAGATAACATCCACTCCAAATACTCCAGTTGTTGGAACAAGCAATCAGTCATATTCAACCCCGACATGTTTTGTTACGTCTCCACTTCATGTTAATAATCAACCCTTCCAACTAAGTGTTATGACACAACTATTTTCATTTGTGAAAATCGGTGTACCCTTAGATGTAACTCCAATTAATGAATGGGTTACTCGTGAACGCAATTAGGTTGGTGCACCGAAAGCGACGGTAGACGGTTTAGGTCCTACCTCTAATATTGATGGGCCTACTGCAGAAGATACTCCCGATGAGGATGACGACACCAAGGGGGGTGACGATGCTGAAGAACAGATTCCCGATCACTTCGTAATGCAGCAAGAGCCTGAAAGACCCGCTGAATATGGACATTTATATAATCCACCATATGCAGTATACCTTGATAGGTTGGATGATGCTCAGGAAGTAGAAAACGAAGGTGATGGATTTGGATCAAGTAGTAGTGTGATGGATTTTTGGTCGGAATTGAACAATGATTTGAGGGTTGGCATGTGGTTTAGGGATAAAGATGAGTTACTTTGGGCTGTTCAATCATGGCCAATTATGATTGGACGTGAGTTTAAAATAGTGGAAAGCAAGAGTGCACTGTGGATTGTTGAGTGTAAACATTCAACTTAGCAGCATCCTTGTTCTTGGAGAATCCATGCAAGAAAGAAAAAGAGTCATGGCTTATGGCAGATATCTCGCTGGAATGGAGATCACATTTGTCTAGTGCAAACTGTGGGCGGGAACCATCACAATATGAGCGTGAAATTCATGGAGAAACATATTATGACGATGATTCATGATAATTTGGAGATTAAAGTCAGCAAGTTAAACAGTCATATTCAAAATACACTGCATTTTACTCTACCCTACAGAAAAGGGTGGGATGCTCAAAGGTTTGCTATTGAGATGATATACGGAGATTGATCTAGTTCGTTCGACCAACTACCGCGGTATATGCTAGAATTACAGGATGCGAATCCTGGTTCCGTTATGGCGTGGTACTTCTTACCCACTGAATCGAATGGGGCCAAGACATTTCGATATGTGTTTTTGGATATTCAAACCATACATTGATGTGTTTCTTCACATGAAACTGGTGGTTAGCGTTGACGGGATATTTCTTAGAGGCATATATTAGGGAAAACTGTTAACAACAGTGGGTCAAGATGCCAATAATCATATACTGCCCCTTGCATTTGCAGTCGTCGATGAAAAAACGAATGACAGTTGGGGTTGGTTTTTCTCCCTACTCAGAAAGCATGTGCTAAAGGATCGAAGAGTTTGTTTAATATCAGACAGATACATTGGGATAAAGAATGCTGTTGATCGACTACCCAGCTGGTAGGAGCCAATGGTAGTGCACAGATTTTGTCTTAAACATATCCGGAGTAACTTCAATGTAAAGTTCAAGAATCATCAGTTGAAGAAGTTGATGTATGCAGTTGGGACTCAAAGCAAAGAGCGCAAATTTGTGAAGATTATAGAAGAAATAAGTTTGCTAAACCCGAAAGCGAAGTCTTGGCTAGATTTGATCCTGAAAGAGCAGTGGACGCTTATTTATGATGGCGGACATCGGTTTGGTAATATGACAACTAATCTTGCAGAATCATTTAATAGTATTGTCAAAGCCATACTTGCTCTACCCATCAAGGTGATTGTCGAATCTTCTTTCAAAAAAATAGTTAAATACTTCAATGACCACAGAGAGAAAGCAAATCATGGTAGATATCACTTTCCTTCTCGGATATAGTCCAAATTTGTGAAGAATGAGCAAGGGGAGAAGCCATCGTGTGCAAGCTTATGATCAAGGTCGGGGCATTTTTAGTGTTTTATCACCATTTCGTGTGCATGGGAAGGGAAATAATTCATACCAGATTGATCTTGGTTCAAGGATCTGCAGCTGCTGCAAATGGCAACTATACAGAATACGTTGTTCGTATGCAGTTGCAACTTGTCAACAAATAGGGTTGAATGCAGGGGATCTCGTGTCACCCTTAAACACCACAACATGTTACCAGATGACTTATTTAGAACAGTTCAGGCCCAGTCCACACGAGGATTACTGGCGCAATTCTCCTTTTACGTTGGCTCCAAATGTTCATCGATTCAAAAACCGTCGTCGCGGTTATATGAGGACGTCACGCATCAGAAATGAGATGGACAAGCGTAACCCTGACTCGCCTTCTCGGTGTAGAAACTATCATCATACTGGGCATAATAGGAGAAATTGCCCTAATAGTACATTTCATGGTTCATGATGTGGTGGTTTTCTAGGGTAGATTGTATTATTAGAAATTATTGTATCATGTATAATTGTTAGTGTATCAACTTTAATTATTGGTGTATGATTAGAAATTATTGTATCTTAGTATTGTCTTAAAGTAATTTGGTACATACAGTTTTTATCGTCTATATTTCCTCTACTTTTTGTATGGCTTTATCTGATATTGTACTTTCTTTTATGAGAGATAAACTTACTACTCTTCTAAACATGTCGCTATTTTAGGATAATATGACCGAACCTACGGTTGAGGGAGTCGATCCTGGGCCTATTATCTCGGATGTGCTGACACAGCAGCGTAGACATCGATCCACTTTTATTTGGATAGGGTAATTGGAAGAACAAGTACTGTATGCAATGCGTCATGATAGTACATTTTGGGATGTTAGATCATTCGATCCCCGTGTAGTACAACTTATAGATGTAATTGAATTCGGTGGAATCATCCGTCTACCGTATATAAAAATTGATCATCTGCTTATTACGGCATAGGTGGAGAAATGGTGCCAAGAGACACACACCTTCCACCTATTAGTTGGTGAGGCGACTATTACACTGTAAGATATGGAGGTTCTATTCGGTTTATGCATTGACGGTGATCCGATCATTAGTCGTGGGTTTAACTGCTCACAAGAGGAGTTGTATGCCTTGTGCGATGTGCTACTCGGTTTTCGACCCACTAGCACGGACCTAGATGGGTCTCGGTTGAGGTTAAGCGCAATCGAGCGAGCCCTAACTCAACCATTCCCACCAGACGCAACTGCAGATATAGTTGTACAGCACATACGGTGTCGCATCATGCAACTTCTTGGCGGATTCCTTTTCTCGGACAAATTCGGGAGTCGTGTTCATTTGCGCTTCCTAATATATATCCGTGACTTAGACTTGTTGGGGACCCTTAGTTGGGGAAGTGCAGCACTGGCATATTTGTATCGTTGTAGGTGCAATGCTACTTCATACACGGCGCATCAAATCAGTAGTCCCCTACTATTGCTTTAGGTACGTAATAAAATTAATTACGAGATTTAATTTTAAACTTATTATTATTTTATTGTAAAAATAATTATGAGATCTAATTATAAAATTATTATTACTTTTATAATAGTTATGGGCATGGAGCGCATTCCTACTATCAGACTCTGATAGAGTGCGTCCAATAGAAGATGTTGCACAACATGCGCCCAGAGGAGCAATATGGCAGGGTCTATTAGAATTTTCTCGCACGTCAACCCATATCCTGATTGCGTATAGAGATCAATTGGATCGAATGCGACACAATCATATAAGTATTATATTTTTTAATGTACAGTCATGTAAATTTTATAAATTGTCATTATTTTTTGTTTGATACTAAACTCGAGTTAATTTGTGCAATTTATTTGGCAACCATACAATGAGCACACGTTGGCATCTCTCCCTCCATATTGCACACATAGACGACAGATCTGAGCGTCTGTCACATCACTGTTGTATTGGGAGACGATAGAACTGCATCGACCCGATAGAGTCAAGCAACAATTTGGAATGGTGCAATTAATTCCTGATGCTGTTGACACGGGGTTGAATTTGCACAGGCGTAACCTGCATACTACTGGTATTGGATGAGATGAGGTTGATATGCTGCACCGTACTAACTAGATAAATCGGCATGCATACGTTTTGACAGGACAACTCATTTTTGGGCAAGCGGTGGTTTCACCTGATTATGCTGCTTAGTATTGGACTCGCACATGGTGATTGATTAGCAATCCAACAATACAATAACCAAATCCTATAGGTTACCAATCCATTAGTTTAACACTTGAAGTATATGTAAGTAAATTTTTTTCTAGTGCATGTATGTATATATAAATTATAATTTATTTATATATTTTTAATGACATTTTTTAAAATGCATATGCAGGCCGATGCGTTGCACAGAATCTTGCAAATAAGCAACGAAGCGTCCCAAGCTGATGATACATCGTACTCTCAGCAAGGCTACGGAAGAATATCAGATATTGTCCATCGTACATTGACTGCTAGTGGCAAAATAGATCGTCTGAATCACATGTCGTATGAGCCTTCTAAACGATCGTATTCTTCTGACCCAATACCACAGATTCCACAATAAGTCCCTCGAGAAGTACCAATTCAAAGGGGCGGTAAGCAGGTACGTCGGCGTGCTGCAGCGGACAAAGTTCCTCAACAGGATCACTACTCACCTGTGCCTGTAGATGAAGGTGATTATGTTGCAGGTGATCCTGCACCGATTGATGATTTTATTACTCCACAGCACCTAGTATTCGATACTAAGCGCCATTCTTCTGTCGGCGAGTATGATGTTGGTCCATCAAATGAGTGGTTTCGTAGACAGCATATGCAGTTTGAAGATGATGTAGGTCCCTCATACGCTACAGAAGAACAAGATGAGGGACCATCTGAACCACAATCTCAAGAACAACTTCCAAGACGAGTTCAGCCCTCGAGGAACCGTCAAGGATTTTATTGTGGGACTAGCTGGCATTCTTTTATTAGATGATTTCATTGTAATATGACTACTTGATATATAATTTTTTTTCCTCAATGATTTATTTATTAAATTTTACATTCTATTTTGAAATTCATACTTTTATGTTTGAAATTAAAAAAAACGCTTGGTAATTCACGAAATATTTCATCGTTATTATTCACTAAAATATAAATTATTATTTTTGTAATTTATATAATTTTTTATTTATTATTGAGATTAAATTTTTCTTTATTTTTCACAAATAATTAATTGTAATTAAATACTATAAATTATACATTTACAAATAATTAAATTTAAATTTATTTTTAAGAGAAATAAATAATACTTTTATGTTTTATTTTATAGATAATTATTTAAAATTATATAGATTTTTTTATTTTAAAAAAATAATATAAATTTATTCAAAAAAACTTTTAAATTTACTTAAATGAATCAAAAAATAAAAAAAATTAAAACAAAAGGATACCAATCCTAAACAAAAAATAACGGTTAGTAATAAAAAAAATAATTTTTTTATTAAAAGGATGCCTCGCGACTGGCAATCGCGAGGCACAAGGGTTTTTTAAATAAAAACGTAATCTCGCGATTGGTAGTCGCGAGGCAAGGTTGTCGGACAGGGCGGGGGCTGCTCGCTGTTGACAACAATGAGGTCGCGCTTGACCTCGGTATTGGCCAACGCGAGGAATCCCATAAACCTAAATACCCTCCCAACCATCCCCTGGCAGTGCATGTTTCAGCTTTTGACTTGATTTTGTCAAAAGCTTTCAGTCCCAGAATTACTTGAATCTCTATGCAATCAATAAAAGAAGATATGCAACTAGAAAAATGTCCATTTACGAAAATTGTGTTTCCTCTTAAGAAAGCAATAATTACCATTTTCTCCTCCAAGCTCTGCAAGAATTCCTCCACTCGAAAGCCTTTTTACCCCACCGATCTTCCTTCTCCCTAGCATCTGCTCCCCCTTTTCACGATCTCGTCAGACTCTGAATCCAAAATCAAAGATGAAAGCAACGGCGGCAGCAGTGATGAACTCATGAAACCTCCTTTATTTCTATTAGTAATAAAACAAATCTTTGTAAATTCATCAACTTTGATTTATTTTTTCTAACTTTACAGCAATGGTAAAGGGCTTACTACAAGAGTTCAAGATATGCGGGAGTTAAAAGTGGTCTTCAGGTGGAGTTTAAAAGAATGGTATATAATGTATTATAAATATATGATAATTTTTTAAAAAATAAAATTTAGTTAAATAATAATTATTTTAAATTGTGAACAAAAACTGTCCAAATGCACTCATAGAAAACCCATTGTAATGTGGGAGCCCAAAACACATGGTTGCAGTAGATGAATGTCGAACAATAATGGTGTACTTGTAAAAGTAACTCTGCTCCAGGTTGGTAAAGATAGAGTGCTGGTCTAGGTGGAGAAGAACATGGTATTTTCTTTTATATTTGAATGTAAAGAGTTTTTTTTTTTTTTCTGCATTGCTATTTGATTGGATAAAGATGCCCTCCATTATACATTCTATAAAAAAAGAAAAAGAAAGAGTTTTTTTGTTTTTTGTCTTTTTATATTCATAAAGAAATTTAGAACGGTTTCGAATTCTAGCCTAGGTGGAGGTAGAGTAGTGGTGGCAAAGGGAGGGGAAATGGAGGAGGGCAAGTAGTGGCAGTTTTTTGATAATGAGGGTTTGTGAAGGAGAAGAAGAGAAAAAAGTAAAGTAAGAAAAGAAAGGAAAATAAAATTTATAAATTGCTATTTTTACTCTAACTAAGGCTAAGAGTTTATTTTAATTACAATTCTTTTTAGAAGGGTTTGTTTAAATTGAATAATAATAATTATAAAAAAATATGTGGGGCATTGTGAAGTTAAAAGAGATAATATAATAATTTTGATTCTAAAAATATATAAATTATTTAGATTATGAATTTTTTTTAATTGAAATGATAATTTGGATTGAATTGAGTTTCAAATCCAAATGCATTTTAAGGTTTTAATTGGTTAACGACTTTTTTTCAAATAAATTCTAATTCAAAATTTTATTTTAATTTAAAAAATTATTATTTTATATAATTTTTATTTTTTAAAAACGGTAATATACTTACCATTCAGTATAATTTCTTTCTTTAATTTTATTTTGAACAATCCACACATTTAATAAATTGTTATTATATTTAATAAATTTATTTTAATTTAATTATTATCTAATTAGAACTTAAATTTCTTATGTGTCACATTTATTAGAAAGAAGCAGGAAAGTGACTTGAAGAATTAAAATATTTAAATGATAAAATATTTGGGACTTAAAAATTTGAAAATAAAATTCTTAGAGACCAAACAGACAAAATTCGCCATCTTCTCCAAATCGAAATATGCGGTACACTTTTTGGGGTTAACTCTACTGAAAAAGAAAAAATACTCTCTCTCCAGGTTACGGGAAGTTTTCTCATGAATCCTCGGCTGTCCACTCACGCCGGCAAATTCCTCCGTACCCATCCGTCCACTGCCACGTACCACCACAGTGCCAAGCTTCGCCTATCTCTCTCCTTCTCTCTACCGGCTATGCATACTACCACAACACCACCATCGTCCATCTTTATCTTTTCACCTGTTTTCTCCATTTTTCACTTATATTCTACGCTGGCACCATCGACCATCTGATTCATCTCTGCATATTTTTCTTCCCTTCCAGCTTGGGCTCATTTTCTAATTCAAGGTAAGTTAATTTTCCTCTCAACTCACTATCCATATATGCAAGCTATTTATTTATGTGACTTCTGTCATTATGCTTCGGTGAATAATCTGTTGGAAGTTATCAGTTGGTGATTATTCTGAAATTATGGTTATTTATTTATTTATTTGATGGAGTTGATTCTGACTGGGCTTCTATTTACTTTATTCTAGTTTTTTTTTTTTAATAATTTCCTCAAGATGCGTTTAGTCTTTCATTTAATTTTAGCTCCCGCTTACATTTAAGTTTCAAGTTTCCATTATTGGTAATATGTTTCCAAGATGGTTCCTTTGGTCCTTGTGAATTGCAATTTTTGTTAAATTTTTGGTTGGATAATGTAAAAAAAAAAAAAAAAAATCAGATTTTGCAATTGTTGAAAGTAGTAGTTTGAAATTTTACCAGAATATTGATAGTTAAGTTGTCTATTTAGTCATTTGTAGTTTTTTGGCTCATGACATGTATTTCCAAAATCCCAAAACATTTCATCGTTTTTGGATCATAATTAAGTCTATTCTTGGTGTTAAGATTTTTGTTTGACATAGTTTTGTAGCTTGTCTCCTCATGTTATATTCCCTTTTTTGAATGAGGAAGATAAGTAATTCATTACTGCATTACATTACTGGCTTTGGTCAAGTTTCATTGGTTTTGATACCATGAACATGCATGGAGCATGCATTTTACAGCTTTAGAGACAACTCTAGTGCTAGTTTTGTAGTGTATAGTGCATTCAGTTATTCTAGTTATTTTCTGCGGGATAGGAGCAAGCTAAGAAATCCAAGTAGTACTATACTTATGTGGATTGAGTTTTGTGGAAAATTTGAGACTATTCCACACTTGTTTTCCTGGGTTCAACCAAGGGTATCTCCAGGCACATTCTATTCCATACTATTCGATTGAAGAATCATTTATACAGGTGGTAAGTTTTAAGAAAGCAATCTAAGTTTTAAAAGCTGTAATAGGTTCGGGTCACTTGTACCTGGCTTGAGATCCTGTCAGGTCGGGCCTGACAGTTAATTGGTCCAGGTCCAGGTCCAATCCATGTCCTTTAGAGCCCATTCTGGGCCTGGGAGGTAGTTATGGACCACCCTGTTATACAGGCCTAGATTTACTATTTTTCCATATTCAGTTGACCATATTTGAATCCTTCAAACACGGGTTGGAGTTTTCTTCTATGTATGGTAGATGTGTACTAAAAACCAATTAATGCCTGTTAAGTGAGTGATGAGGACTTGTCTTATCTATAGTTCAGAACTTCAGATTATCAAGTGCTTTTGGAAAGTTTCAGCTGGAACTACATTAACTCACCCTATTCGCATAATTAAAGATTAAAGGGAAAAAACAAAATGGGCACCAATAGCATGGTTCAGATACTGATTAATTTGAGGCAGAAAAGTGGTAAAGCTAGTAATTCTGCTTCCTCAGTTTAGTTTTCAAAGTTCTCAAGCAGCTGTTAATTTTGGGGCAGAGAGACCATTACCAATGAATAGCAGCAGTGGCAGACAGAAGACCGTTGGGGGTGGGGGTCATGTACTGGACTATCTAAAGAGAATGCAAACAGAAAGTGCTACTTTCTTCTATGCAATTCAGGGTGATAACGAACAATCTGGTGCCAATATATTTTGGGCTGATGCCACGTCGAGGACTAACTACAACTATTTTGGGGATGCTGTCAGATTTGATCTGCTGTACCAGAGCAAACGGTATAGGGTGCCTCTTGCTACCTTCACCGGCCTAAATCATCATGCCCAACCTGTACTATTTGGTTGTGCATTAATCTTCAATGAGTCTGATAGTTCTTTTATTTGGCTCCTTCAGACTTGGCTTCAAGCAATGTCCGGAAAATGCCCTGTTTCCATCACAACCAACATTGACCATCTGATACAGGTTGCTGTTGCTCATGTTCTTCCAAAAGCACGTCATCGAATTTGTAAATGGAGTGTATTTGATGAAGCTCAGGAGAAACTGGCTGGCGTGTATCAGGCACATCCTACTTTTGAGTTTGAATTTAGTAAGTGCATCAATGAAGCTGAGACAGTTGAAGAGTTTGAGTTGCATTGGTGTTCACTTTTGGAGAGATTCTGTCTTGTGAACAATGAATGGCTTCAGTCCATGTACAATGCCCGTCATCAATGGGTTCCTGTTTATTTGCGAGATACATTTTTTGGGGAATTTTCGACAACTGATGGAAGTGATGCAGTAAATTTGTATTTTGATGGCTTTGTTAATGCTAGCACCACCATGCAGACGTTGATTAAACAGTATGAGAGAGCTATAACAAGTTGGCATGAAAAAGAGTTGAAGGCTGACTTTGATACGACTAATACTACCCCAGTTCTGAAGACACCATCTCCTATGGAGAAACAAGCTGCTAATCTTTACACAAGGAGAATATTCATGAAATTTCAAGGCGAGTTGGTTGACACACTTGCCAATCCTGCTACTAAAATTGATGACACAGGAACAATTATGACATTTCGTGTGGCCAAATTTGGGGAAGAACACAAACCACATACTGTCAGGTTCAATGCATGTGAAATGAAGGCTAATTGTAGCTGTCACATGTTTGAGTTCTCTGGTATTATTTGTAGGCATGTACTATCAGTATATAGGGCAAAAAATGTTCTTACTCTCCCCTCTGCATATTTATTGAAACGGTGGACAAGAGAGGCCAAAAGTATCATTGGAGGCTCTGCAGAGGAACCTGCTTCTGAGTTTCCAAGCAATTCTCATGAGTCTTTAACAGTGCGCTACAATAATCTACGCCAAGAGGCTATTAAATTTGTAGAAGAAGGTGCAAAATCCATACAGATTTATAATGTGGCAATGAATGCTCTGCAGGAGGCCACAAAAAAGGTTGCTATTGCGAAGAAGAAAAGCACTGAGGCAACAATAGAGAACAATCAAGCTAACAGAAGCAATCAAGATATGCATGTGGTCAAAGATAACCAAGCTGCAGCTAATCTTTCCTTGGTGAGATTTTATATAGACGTCTTTTACTTTTATGTAATCCAAATTTCTTGATGTATCTTCAATAATACATGAGAATGCATATATTAGCCTTAAAAAAAAGTGAGTTTGGATAGTTGCATTATGATGCTTTTGATCTCTATGTATGTCTGAGGTTTTTCTTCCGTTGAATGTTAATAATTTTTTTTACCCATATCCATTTTAAGCTATTGAATAATCTAGATATATTCTTTTACCGTTTCCTGTTCAAAATGATTATTGTGTTTGAGGACCATATCGTCTCTGCCTAACAAGGGAAAGCTTCAAGATTTGGGAATAGTATATAATTCATCTTCTTGAGAGATAATGTACTTCGCTAGGGATAGACTTTGGGGCATTTCAATGCTTTCTAGAATGGTTTCAAGATTCTCACCAATTGGAACCATAATCTTGGCTGTTACCATCCCATACCTGGCATCATTCAAATTGATGTGCCCCTTATGGCTGGTATCTTTTAGTGTTTAAACCCCCTATTAGATTGTTTTCTTCAAGCTCTCCTAACCATTTAATCGATAGTCTCTAGAAATTTGTTAGCTTGTTTTCTAGAATACTGATATCCATTTATTATATATATCCATATTTCCTTATATGCCTCAACATAGTGGAGAAAATTGGAGTACAGAAACAAGAGAAATTCTGTTTCATTGTGGTGAAGCATTGTTTCCTTTGATAAGAGATTAGAGGTTAATGTTCTTTGTCCCGCATTAGTTATTTCCAACAGGAGAATACAGAAAAGGAATCTCTAGCTATTAGATTAAACTATGATGAAACAATGGTTGAACAATGTGATGCCAAGTGTTTTGTAAGATCTCCGCTGCTGTGCGCATAAGTTGTATATCTATGGTGGAAATTTACATACTTAAAAATCCCTTTTCCCCTTCAATCATAATTTCGGTTTATAGCTTCCCTTCCAGTACTAACCAAAAACGTAGAAGGACTAACAAAAATATACTTTATGACGAGAGACTTTTCTCAGATATTTTTCCCCTCTAGATAAGAGATGCTAGGCCTTGGGCTTTGTTTATTGGGTTTCCAAATTGGGAGAGATGACTGGTTGAGATAATGCAGATGTTTTGGGTGCTATACAATTGGGCTGTTGTTTTCATTTTAAATTTTTGCATCTTCCTAAAGAAAGTGATCACCAAATTTCCAGGATATATGAATGCTGAATGCAGCATATAAACTTTTTAATACATTAACGTTATATGGTGGAGTGGATACATAGTCTTGTATTGGTTTATATAGCCGATCCCATGTGGTTATTGTTGTTGTTGTATTTTTATTTTTTAACTTCCAGGGGAAAGTTTGCACATTCTGCCTTAGAGTGAATGCACGGCAATGGAAGCCTTGTGCCCTTGTTATTATAATCTTTCCTAATAATGATTGTTGTTTTACCTTGCCATTTTAAACACAGATGTGGTTTGCAAAGGTAATTAATTTTCATGGCATTTTCTATACGTGATTCAGGAAGGATTTGGGTGATTTTCTAAACCAACTCATCTTATGTGTTGTTTTCTCTCTGGATACATAGAGGGCACAAGGGCTAGAAAAAGGGAAGGGGAATGACATAACTAAGTCAACAAAAGGAGCTTTAATTTACCTTTCCCCAGAGAGAAACTGAGAGATGTTTTTCTATCTGGAGCATTCAGATTACCAAACCTACCAGTTTAAATTTAGTGATCAAAGTATCTATTTGAAGCAGCCTGCTAACATTTATCACCCTTTACTTTGCAGGAGGAGAAGGAGAAAAAAATCCAGCAGTTAACAGCCGAGTTGGAATGCATAAACCAGAAACGTGAAATTTATCGTGCCAATCTTCTTGCAGTTTTGAGGGACATGGAAGACCAAAAGTTAAAGCTATCAGTTAAAGTACAGAATGCGCGGCTCAGCTTACGTGAGTAAATACCTTTTTGGTGTTTGCTTCCCCGCCCCCCTCCAAAAAAAAAATATTGCTAAACTATTGTCAACCTTCTCTAAATTTAAAAGTGACGAGGTGAGATTGACAAGTATTTGAAATGTCTGTCTACCAGTTTGTGTAGGAAATTTTATTGTATGATACAAGTAGCAATAACTAGTACTATTTGTTTTGTGATCCTGGCGCTTCCAGAGCTTTTGTATTAAAGGACAAGTATCACTTTGACGTCATAAAATTTTCCAACTCAGATAACCCAAGAAGTAGAGCATCAGATCAATTTGCAGTTCTCTGGAATTATTATTCCTTTCTAATTTGATATAAACAAGATCCAATAGATTTGTTATACCGGAGGCGATATTTGGACCCAATACCGTACTTTTTACTCTTTTGTTTTTATCAATTATCTACATGTAACTGAAAGTTATATTACTTGTTAATTTATCAAAAAAAAAAGAAAATTTATTTATCAAGACAAGTTGTTGATTCACTTTTTGCTTTTTAATTGACTTTATTTGAAGGTTGACAGGGTCAAAATACCCATAGCCGAAGTAGATTAATCGCCAAGATGTGGTTGATTATAGCTCGGGCAAATTTTATGTTGAATTGGAAAAGCTCTTTTGAGCATGTAGTGAGCAGATTAATAGGTAAAGTATTCCCCCTGACGTTGCGCATGCAATACTGAAAACCAATATTCCGGTTGGGAACTGGATTCTCTTTTTTGGATACTCTCCAAGAAAGGGGTGTTCACTATAAGATGCTATAGATTTAACTAGCAAGAGAGGATGTCACATAATTCCCCCAAATCGAAAAGCGTTTGGAAGAAAGTTTGGAAATTGGAGCTACATAATATACATAAGAATTTGGTGTAAAGGATATTTTCAGATATTATCGCCACTAATTTGCAACTTGCAAAGTTCATACATTAAGTGGATGAGGAATGTATCATTTGCTGGATGGGATAGGAGTCTATTAGACATTTACTCCTAGAATATCCCCTCATGCTGCAGGTCTAGTGGAATTCAAGATGGCAAATAAGACTTATGACATTTCCAATGGCAAGCAAATCAGTGGCTTGAAGAGTTGCTCAATCCCAGTAATCAAATTCGTACCACAGTTGAAGACAAAGATAAGATGCTTAACTATGCACTAGTTGCGTTTGAACGAGTGTGGTGGCATAGAAATAATTGAGGAATGGAGGAATGGTGTCATCCTAGAATGAATTAAGCAACAAACCAACACGTTGGCCATAAAAAAACTCCATATGTGAAGTCACTACAGTGGAGTCCACCTCATCATCCCCCCCCCCAGGGGATCTTTGAGTCTCAACTTTGTCTCAATATACCAATCTGGATAATCTACAGTTGCACGATTAGATGGGGAGCATTCAGGTAATATATGCGGTGCTTGAATAGGCAACTTTAGAGGGAGTGATGCCTATGTAGCAAAGGTTAGAGCTGCCCTCCAAGCTCTTCAATTTGCAAAAGCTTAGGACTGTCGAAAAACAATTATTGAAGGAGACCCAATCAATGCGATGCAGGCACTAAAAGGTTGTACAGAAGCCGAGGAATGGAAAGCCAAAGCTTTTTAGGTCAAAAGACTTGGCACCAAAGACTATGAAAAAGTAGTTCACACTCCTAGGCAATGTAATACAGGGGTTTATAATCTTGTTAGGGGGGTTGCCATAATTTTCTTGGTCGTAAACTGCCTGAGTTGATCCCCCGCAATCCTTTGTGATGAGGGTACTGATATTAGTGGCTGTAATTACGTGGTTTTCGCTAATCGATAAGTACTTAATTATCTAAAAATAGGGATGGAATCGGAAATTTAGAAAATGTTTCTAAGTTTAAAAAAACATATACTAAAGGAAAATATTTTAACTTTAGAAAACGTTTTAGGGGTTTAAAACACTTTTTAAAAAATTAATTTTTTTAAGGAAAATATAAAATTTTATCATTGCCTGAAAATATGTTGGAGACGTTCTTTTGGCCTGTTGTTAAAAGGCATGTTACTTCATCTATATTTAAAAGACGTTTAAAAGATATTTAAAATATGATATGAGCTTCAACTTAATTTTTAGTTCTTAAAAGTTAAACTAATCATGTCTTGTAAATATATTAGTGAATTAGTAGAAGTTCCACTAATTCCATTAGTGGATATGGATATCCACTACTAATACATATTAGTGAGTTAGTGGAGACACCACTAATACATTAGTGAAAATAGATGATTAACTCCACTAATAAAGCTTTATAAATAAACCTCTTCCTAAACTTGAGAGATATTCCAATTGTGAGAGAAAAGAAAGAGAGACATTTGAAGAAATTATTGTACAAATAATAGTCAGAGATTTATTATGTGTAGATTTTATTCTAACACTACCAAAATTTCATAACACGTTATCAGTATGAGTCTTTGCCGTTACAAAAGCCAAAAGATTAAAGCACGAGTCTCTACCGTTACAAAAGCTAGAAGACTAAATGTACGCATTTCTTGATCCCTATGGCTAATCTTACTAAACTCGAATTTGTAACCCTTGATATTTTTGGAAAAAATTATATGTCATGGGTTCTCAATGCAGAAATGTATCTAAATACTGAAGGCCTTAGTGAAACTATTAAAGAAAAAAATAATGCATTTGCACAATAAAAGGCCAAAGCTTTGATTTTTATCCGTCGTCATCTCGATGACAATTTGAAAATAGAATATCTTATCGAAAAAGATCCATATGTCCTGTGCATAAATTTAAAAGAAAGATTTGACCACCTAAAGATGGTCATACTACCAACTACATGGTATGAATAATTGCATCTGAAGTTGCAAGATTTTAAAATCGTGAATGAATATAACTCCGCCATGTATAAAATTACATCTCAGTTAAAATTATGCGGAGAAAAAATTACTGATGAAGATATGCTAGAGAAGACATTCTCCACCTTTCATGCCTCGAATATTGTCCTGCAGCAACAATATCGAGAAAAAGGGTATACAAAATTTATTGATTTAATTACTGGCTTTCTCATTATAGAGAAAAATAATGAGTTATTATTGAGAAATCATGAAGCCAGACCACCTGGCTCTACAGCACTCCTAGAAGTAAATGATGTTGGCTCTAGCAGAAGTCATAGTCGTAGTCATGGTTGTGGCCGTGGCCGTGGTAGTAGACACGTTCGATATTTTCCTTATCACAATAATAATCAAGTTGTGAGAAATCATAGCCACCTGAAGTGAGAAAGAAAAGATAATAAGGAAAAAGAAAAAGAAATGCAAAAAAATTATGAACATAAGTGTTATAAATGTGGCATGAAAGGTCATTGGTTACGTAACTGTCGCACGGCCAAGCATTTCGTGGAATTATATCAAGCTTTATTGAAAAAGAAAAATAAAAATGTTAAAGCAAATTTTTCTCAATACCCAATGAATGATGTTAACGACGATGATATTGATTCAAAAGATCTTAATATCAATATTACCCATATGGATGTATTTGATTTTTTCGAATACCTAAACGATAGGATAGACCATTTAATTGGTAATGGCAGTGTCCAAAAGAACTAATGTCTCACCCTGATATTTTTGAAATTTCATTATATTCTAATAATATTTACATTTGCATATACATATTTTTGTTCAAATGGCTGTTGTTAATGATGATGTATGTATTATTGATAGTGGAACTATACACACCATACTAAAAATGAGAAATATTTTTTTTACCTCAAAATGGGAGAAATAAATATTTATACTATAAACGGTAGTACAAATGTGATTAAAGGCTCCAGAAGATTATTGCTTGAAGGAACAACAATTAATATTGATAAGACACAATTTTTCTCAAAATTTAAAAGAAATTATTGAGTTTCAAAGATATCCGCATAAATGAGTATTATATTGAAACAAATAAGAAAAATGGTATTGAGTACTTTATATTACTCAAATTAATTTAGGTAAAAAATTTGTATTAGAAAAACTACCATATTTTCTACTTGCCTATATTTTGCAAAAATATGTACAATTAAGATTCATCATCTAGTAAATCAGAAGTTTACTAATCCTATTACTTTTAGCATTTGGGTTATCCAGTTGGGTCATTCGGGTTCTACTATAATGAGAAGAATAATTGAAAATACATATAGCCATCCATTAAAAAATAAAAAGATATTGATATTAGAAAAATTCTCATGTACTGCATGTTCTTTAGGAAAATTAATTATTAGACCATCACCAGTAAAAATAGGAGTTGAAAGTCCTATATTTCTTGAACGGATTCACGAATACATTTGTAGACTTATTCATCCACCATGTAGACCGTTCAGATATTTTATGATTTTAATTGATGCTTCATCCCGATAATCACATGTGGTACCAAACAAACGTACAAATATAGGTCCTCAAAGAAGAAATGGGATATATGTTGAATATGATTCTCCCTCTATTATCAGGTATATTGAACCTCTGACAGGAGATGTATTCACAGCAAGATTTGCTGATTGTCATTTTGATAAATCATTATTCCCTAAATTAGGAGAAGAACATAAATAGTAGAAGAAAGATCTTGCTTGGATAACATCTTTAAATTATCTTGATCCGCGCACAAGCATGTGTGAACTTGAAATTCAAAAGATAATTCATTTGCAAATCAAATGCCAGACATTTTTGTTGACTCCAGAAGAGTAACAAAATCGCATATTCTAACTATAAATGTTTCTATTCGAATTGAAGTCCCAACAGAACAAAAGATTATCCCTATAACTGCTAAGTCAAAAGCACGCCAGAAGCGTGGTCAACTTTTTGGTTCTAAAGATAAAAATTCTCGAAAGAAAAGAGGATTAAATGATCTAAATAATCATATTGAAGAAAAGAATGTTAAAGACCAAGAGAGAACTGATGACAAAATAAAAAAACCAGAAATTGATGAAAGTAACACTGAAATTTCTATCAATTATACCACTTCTGGTAGAAGTTGGAATCAGATAGAAACAGTTATTGATAATATGTTTGTATACAATATATCTCTTAATGTTATACAAAATAATGATGATCCTGAACTAATATCAGTTGATGAATGTCGACATAAAAAAGATTGGTTATAATGGAAAGATGTGATTTAATGGAGTTAAATGCACTTACAAAACGTGAAGTATTCGTACCTGCAATTCGAATATCGGAAGGTGTAAAACCTGTTGGCTACAAATGGATATTTGTGCAAAAGTGCAATGAAAATAATGAAATCGTACGATATAAAGCACGGTTAGTAGCCAAGATTTTTCACAAAGATCAGATATTGATTATGATAAAACTTATTCTTCTATTGTTGATGCTATTACACTCCGATATCTTATCAGTTTAGCAGTACATGAAAGGATAGATATGCGCCTATTAGATATTGTCACTGTTTACTTGTATGAAAAGTTAGAAAATGATGTTTACATGAAAATCTCCGAAGGATTTCGTATGCTCGAAGCATATAAACATTATCCTCATAAAAATTACTCCATCAAGTTGCAAAAATCATTATATGACCTGAAGCAATTTTGGTGCATGTGGTCCAATCGTCTTAGTGAATACTTATTAAAAGAGAGATTTAAAAATGACTAGATAAGTCCATATGTTTTTATTAAGAAATCTTATTCTAAATTTTTTATATTAGCTATATATGTTGATGATATTAATCTTATTGGAACTCCAGAAGAGCTCTAAGAAACAATTGATTATTTAAAAAGAGAATTCGAAATCAAAGATTTTGATAAAACTAAATTTTGCCTTGGTTTACAAATTGAACACATGGAAAGTGGAACATTTATTCATCAATCAACATATACAACAAAAGTTATAAAAAATTTTTACATAGACAAAGCACATCCATTGAGTATTCCAATGATCATCCGATCATTAGATATGAATAAAGATCCTTTCCGACCTCAAAAAGATGATAAAGAACTTTTTAGTCCTGAAGTACCATATCTCAATATAATTGGTGCATTGATGTATCTTGCTAATAATACACGACCTGATATTACATTTGTTATCAATTTATTAGCAAGATTTAGTTCTTCATCAATACGACAACATTGGAATGGAATTAAACAAGTCCTTCGATATCTCCAAGGTACAATTGATCTCGGATTATTTTATTCAAATAAAACCAACCCAATATTGATAACTTATGCAGATGTTGGTTATTTATCTGATTCACATAAAGTACGTTCTCAAACGGGCTATCTATTTACATATGGAAATACTGCTATATTATGGCGTTCTACAAAATAATCTATAATAGGTACTTTTTCAAATCATGCTGAAATTATAACCATTCATAAAGTAAGTCGAGAATGTGTATGGTTAAAATTAGTGATTCATTATATCTAAGAAAGTTATGGATTATCATCTAGAAGAGATATTCTAACTCCTCTTTATAAAGACAATGTAACTTGCATAGCTCAATTACATGGAGATTATATTAAAGGAGATCGGACAAAACATATTTCACCAAAATTCTTCTTTACTCATGAACTCTAGAAGAAAGGTGAAATTGATGTGCTACAAATTCGGTCATATGACAACCTGACAGATATTTTCACAAAGACTTTACCGACTGTAACATTTAAAAAGTTGAGATATAAAATCAATATGCGTCAGTTCAAAGATTTAAAGGGATCATCTGATCAGGGGAAGTAAAATAAGCAGACATATGGAATAGTGTACTCTTTTTTGTTTACTAAATTTTTTTCCCACTGGGTTTTTATCTAGTAAGGTTTTAACGAGATATATTCTTTATATAATAGATATCTAAGGGAAAGTGTTGTGAATTAGTGGAAGCTCCACTAATTCTATTAGTAGATATGGATGTCCACCATTAAGATCACTAATACATATTAGTGGAGTTAGCGGAGACACCACTAATACATTAGTGGAAATAGAAGATTAACTCCACTAATAATGCTTTATAAATAGAGCTCTTCCCAAACTTGGGAGATATACCAATTCTGAGAGAATTATTGCAGAAAAATGTGAGAGAAAAGAAAGAGAGAAGTTTGAAGAAATTATTGTGCAAATAATAATCAGAGATTTATTGTGTGTAGATTTTATTCTAATACTGTCAAAATTTCATAACACCATGTTTCTTTTTATATTGTAAAGGAATCAAAACCCTTATAATTCTCACACCTTTTAATCCTTTTACCTCAAAACTCAATCATTCCCAGTTGTATGGGTACTTTCTTTATTGTTCACATTTAACATTTCAAATAAGGCAAACAACTCTAGTGACTCTCCAATTATTTCGAATTCCATCTTCTGCCTTGCAACTAAAAAAGTGTAAAATGGTTCCTTAAACTTTCTAATCATTCAAATCTTGTTATTTCGTTAATTAACTAATGGTTAGCTCTCCTATTTGTCAAAAAATAAAGGGTAAAATTATCATTTTATTAGTCCTTCTTCTTCTTCCCATAAAATGAAGGGTAAAATAAAGGGAATTCCAGTTTCCCCTTCTCATTCGCCTTTCTTGCCTCTACAATTCCATTAAAAAAGAGAAAGCTTCAAGAAGGTTACAAGAAGAGGAATAGGAATTGTAGTAATAGGAGGAGACCTAGGAGTAGTGGGAGTTCTTCTAAATCCTTGAAAGAGTAAGGGTCGTAGATATAGGAGATCTAGAGGAATTGCTTTGGTCATTGATGGTTTCAGAGGTTGCTAATTGGAGGTAATGGAAAGTTATAGGTGGTTGATCAGGTAGCAAATAGGGTTTGAAAGGAGGGGTTGTGTCGGAGTTGAATCATTAAGGGAGGGTGACGGTTTGTTAGGGTCTTCATTCGGCTTTGGCTCTCTATTTTGATGAATTTGAAATACAATTAATTTACAGGTGATGTGAAAGTGGCGATCCAAGACTCTGCATTTCCAATTGCCATAAAATCTATTCCAGTGTGCCAAAAACAAAGGTTGAAGCCTCTGCTTCGGCTTCTTCGTGTCTATCAGGTAGCTCCAGAAGTGCAATTTTCAGAATGTCATCAGAAGGCAAGAATATTGCCCACTGTAGACTCTGGCCAAGGATTCAAAACCGAAGCCGAAGCCGATTCTTAGCTCCAGTCTTATGCGACACTAAAGCTGATTCTATTAGGTGTTGCTTTATCTTTCTTTGATTACTTCAATAATTTTCTCTAGATTTTAGTATTTCTTGTTCGATTTGGTTGAAATGGCATTCATAGAATTCGATGGGAATTCCACACTCTTTGATGATGAAAAAGTTATGGCCGTTGTTCTTTCTTACCTACCAACAAAACTTGCAATGGCTACTAGTGTTGTTTCCAAAGACTTTTGTGATCGTTAGAAATAAATCTTCTATCTTGATTTTGATGATCATGGTCATGGCAAAAATTCTGAGGAAGAAAAGAAAAGAAAAAAAAAAGAATAAAATAAAGATAAAACAAATGAATAAAATAAATATAAGATAGGGGAAGAAGAAGAAGGAACTGTAAAATGACAATTTTACCTTTCATTTTTTAACAGATAGGAGAGTTGACTATTGATCAATAGATGAAATGACAACATTTGGACGATTAGAAAATTCGAGAAATTGTTTTACAATTTTTTTAGTTGAAAAGAAAAAATTAGAATTCGAAAGTGTTGGAGGGTCACTAAGATTGTTTGCCCTTTCAAATAAATTAAATGTATGTTTTCTTGTTGATGGTTCCCAACCCTAATCTAGTTGTCTACTTATGGTTGCTTTTTTAAGGTTTTGGCAACATTGTTGAGCGAGTTTTATTCAAAATATTACCCTCAGTACAAAAGGTTTATTCTATTGCAATAGTTGAAATGGGAACAGAATCTCCTTATCCGTCAATGCTAGAATAGGAAATTTGTTTCTATTTTTAACACATCACCTCATCAACCTAGGCAAGTCTTGATTGACTGGCATAACTGAAAAAACCAATAGGCAAGTCTCTACGTGGGATTCGAACTTATAACCTTACGATCTCCGCACTCACTATTTGACCAACTCGGCTACACCTTATGGGGCAAAAATTATAATATTCTTTACTTTTATGTATGTATGTATTTGTATTTAAATAAATCCTTATTTTCAAAGTCAATTATATATCTTTATTTTCGTAAGTTTTCAAATAAATTCTTTTCTAATATGTGATAAAATATCACTTGTAGTTCACAATAAAACTAGTCCTCACTTTAGGATTTAAAAAAAAAAGAAGAAGAAGAAGAAAAGAATCAATTGTGATTAAATTTTTTTTAAGAATCAAATTAGAAATTTATTATTGGAGATCTACCAAAATTGTGAAATAAATGTCATTCGGGACATCACATCCTATTATAGAATACTAAAAAGATTTAAACTAACTATTGCAAGCAAATGAGTCAGGAAATTACTTGTTAACAAAGTTTTGAGTAAATGGCTGAATAACCTCTTCATGAGGATTGTAAAACCCACCCTAAGCTACCTTTAGAAATAGAGGAAGGGTATGCATTGCATTATTTTTGTACTTGCGTGTTTAATAGGCTCTTGTCCTGTTATGCTTGAGTTTTGGTTTAATTGTTTTTCTTGTGTAGAACTAGATACTTTACCAATTTGCTTAAAACTTATATGTTAGAAAGGTTTAAGTTTGAAACTAGGAGATATAAGTTTTAGTGTGTTTAAGGGAACACAAAAGCATTGTGGTGTAATGGTTAGAGTGCTAAACTTCTAGTCTAACAACCAAGGTTTGAATTCCATCTTTTGCATAATTTTACAATTTTCATTTTTTTTTCTATCCTTCTTAGCCTACCTTATACTCCCTAGCTGCCATTTTTCTTTTTCTTTTCTTTTTTTTTTTGTGAGGGGGAATATCCAATCAAGGGATTTGATCTTACTCTTTACTCTTTCAAAATATTCTTACTCTGTTTACTCGAGCTTTCCATATCTCACCTCCTTTTTTATGGCAGCCGACCATAACCTCTCCTAATCTCCTTGATTGGATACTAATTCTAGGAATTAGGAGTGATGAGAATTATCTCTTTCTGAGCTAGATTTTTCTTTCCTTTTCTACATAGAATTCGAAATTTGAAATTCCTAAAAATAATATTCCCATTCCTTTTTTGTTTGAAAGCTTACCATATTTGCTCCCTTACTATATTCTTGTTTTCTTTCATAAGCAAGCCTACCATTTTCCCTTTTTACTCAATATGGCAACCGACCATTCCATTTATCACACCCAAGATTGTGCATTAATCTTGTAAGGAGATTTATTCCTTACCTTATAACCTGCTTTTCCTTTTTTTTTCCCTCATAATTTGAATTTCAAATTCCATAGATTGCTCCATCAATCTATTACCTAATTTAGGCTGGATTGGGGCTGTTTAACTCCTAAATTTCAGCCAACCATATCTCTCATTTCCTTCTATGGCCTAACTAGATTTAGGGAGTATCTAAATAGAAGGAAAGCTTCCAATTTCATTTAAAGCAAGCAACTTTTGATTAGTACATTCATTCTTGAAGTAAGGGAAGTTATCATTTATTATTTATTCAAAATTCAAGCACACATCAACCTCTTTCCCTCCATGATCCACAAAATCCACCCAAAGCCTCAAGGAGTTTTGGTCACTTCTATTCTAGCATTTTCACAACCAAAACACACACTCAACACCAAGAAGGACTTCCAGCCTCTTATATGTATTAAGAAGAAAACACACACCAAAATCATTTTTGGCTCCTTTCCACTCACCACTTGAACAACAAGCGTTTGCACATATTTTTCCCTATCACTCTTAGCTCCTCTTCTCATCTCTTATCATTTCAACCGAAACACCAAGTGCCACAAAGCTCTTGGCTCCTTCTTCTCTTCCCTCGCCGTTCTAGCCAAGACAACAACAACACTAAAAGCCTTGGCCTCCCACTTTCCTATTACAAACACACTAACCGACACACTATCTTTTTCTCCTTTCCCCTCTCAAAACCGAGGTAGCTCTTCAAGGTCTCATTAGCTCTCAACATCTACTCCATTCAAGACAAGGCATGTGCTACATCATTTGCAAGTAGAAACCTTCGGACTCCTCAAGGCTAAACCAAGATTACACTCTTGATGCGTAAATTTTAGGTGTATAAAAATCATCAAATTTAAATCCATCTCTTAGTTAAGTTTTAATTAAAATATTAATCCCAAAATACACATACAAGCAAGAATATGCATTGCAAGCATAATATAGAAAATTAGTGAGTATCGATCCTCAAAAGAATAAGCACACACTAATCACTTTTCATTCATTGTTTAACCGACTCAAATAAAGTGAAAAAATAATAAAAGAAAAATAAAGAAATATTTACAACTCAAGGATGTAGGCATATGTAATTTAAGTAATTATCCTAGAAAACATGATAATGAACCAACTAGCAATACTTTCAACTAATTATCATCTTAGCACCATAAAAGAATATAAAGTAAAATTCAATCGTTTCTCAAGTAATGAATCTATTTAGATAAATTCCACTTCGTTTTTCAATCTATAAAATTACTATCTTTTGATTAATATTAACATATTTGCTAATCAAGCTAACATAACCAAAATATACATTAAGTTCAATTCCTTATAAACATGAAATTAGCTAATAACCCTTTGTCCGTGGTGAAATCAACTAATCTTTGATTACTTAGTCTTATAATCTTAACTTCGTCATCTAAGTCCATTAAGATTTAACAAATCCAAAATCAATGCAATGAAAATCCTAACATCGTTTTTCAAGCCAATTAAAAGAACTCGCATCAATAACTAATGATATCAAGTAATCAAATACCAAAGATGAAAAATAATTGATTAAATAACTAAATTAACAAAATATCATGAATCCAAAATAATGTCAAATTACAATAAAAACACTGAATACATCATTATTTAAGAAAAAGAAAACAAAGATAAAAGAAAGCACTCATAGACAAGCCTCATTCTTCTCCCTTGAAGATTCTTTTGAACAACCCTTCTTGATTTAGTGAATTTCTCATTCAATGAGTGATTAGGAATTTTTGCCCTTGGATCCACCTATTCATCTCTCTCCTTCATTCAATGAGTGATTGAGAATTTATGTCCTTAGATCCACCTCTCTGTCTCTCTCCCTCTATTCTCTTGTGTTTTCTCTTGCTTTTATAGGTTTCTTGGATGGTAAATTCGTTTCTTGAGGAACCTGGCCGAGTAAGAATTAGAAAATACCAAAATCTTTGAAAATTTTCCAAATTCATGCACGGGATTTTTGCCTGCCAAAGTGGGCCTGGTACGGGGTACCTTCGACCCACCTGATGCTAGGTATAATCTGTTCTTCCTCTAGTTTTTGCTCTATTTTCACTGGCCGAATAGAATGGACCAAAGGTTGGGCTAGATGCCAGGTCAGCTCTGGCAAAAAAAAAAATCACTTTTTTTTTTTGTATGGAATTTAATAGAATCAAAGACAAAAAAAAAAAAAATGAACTTATAAAAAGAATACAGTCTAACAATGAAAAAGAAACAACCAAATAAATGAAAACAAACAAAACTTAAAAAGATGTCCAAAAACTAAGGCAGTTCAAAATCAGCGATTTCCAAGGTCTTGATCATATGGATTAGGCTCAATGTTGCTTGGAAGTGATCTCATTTGACGATTACCAAGGAGTTTGGCTAGCTGTCCAATTTAACTTTCAAGGTTGCGTATGGACGCCTCCAAATTTCTCGTGGTTGCATCGACTCCTTGGAACCATGTCTCCATTCCACTTACCAGTTGGTTGACTAGCTCTTCCAAAGATGGTTTAGCCGGTAGGGCATTATATGGCAGTGGTGGTTGAGTCCTTTGCATCCCAAAATTAGAAGAAGCTTGCCGAGGTTGATTTTGATTATTCCATAAAAAGTTAGGATGATTTCTTCAACCTGGGTTGTAAGTATTGCTATAAGGATTATTACCTTGCCGACCATCATCTATAAATGCCGCTTGTTCCAATGATTCTTGTGAAGACCCCATATTTTGACACTCATGGTTTGGATGCCCTTCCCCACAAACTCCAAGCTTTCATGATATTGTTCCCCGACAATGGTGCCAAAAACTTGATGTGTAAATTTTGGGTGTATAAAAATCATCAAATTTAAACTCATCCCTCAGTCAAACTTTAATTAAATCATTAATCCCAAAATATACATAAGAGCAAGTATACTTATCACAAGTATAGTATAGGGAATTAACGAGTATCAGTCCTTAAAGGAACAAGTACACACTAATCACTTTTCATTTATTATTTAATCGATCCAAATAAAGTGAGAAAATAATAAAAAATAAAAATATATATACAACTCAAGGATGTAGGCATATGCAATTTAAGCAATTATCCTAGAAAATATGATAATGAACCAACTAGTAATTCTCTCAATTAATTATCATCTTGGTATCATGAAGAAATATAAAGTAAAATTCAATCGTTTCTCAAGTCATGAAACTATTTAGATAAATTCCACTTCCAATATATGGAATTACTATCTTTTGATTAATATTAACAGATTTGCCAATCAAGCTAACATAACCAAAACATGCATTAAACTCAATTCCTTATAAATATGAAATTAGCTAATAACCCTTTAGTTTGAGGTGAAATCAACTAATCTTTGATTACTTAGTCCGATAATCTTAACTTTGTTGTCTAAGTCCATTAAGATTTAACAAATCCAAAATCAATGCAATGAAACGCCAAACATTGTTTTTCCAAGTCAATTAAAAGAACTTGCATCAATAACCAATGATATCAAATAATCAAAATACCAAATATGACAAAGAATTGATCAAATAACTAAATTAACACAATATCATGAATCCAAAATAATATCAAATTACAATAAAAACACTGAATACATCATTGTTTAAGAAAAAGAAAAGAAAGATAAAAGAAAGCACTCATAGACAAGCCTCTTTCTTCTCTTTTGAAGACTCTCTTGAATAACCCTTCTTGATTTGGTGAATTCCTCATTCAATGAGTGATTGGAAATTTTTGCCCTTGGATCCACCTTTCTATCTCTCTCCCTCTATTCTCTTGTGTTTTCTCTTACTTCTATAGGCATCTTGGATGCTAAATTCGTTGCTTGAGGGATCTTAGCTGAGTAAGAATTAGAAAATATCGAAATCTTTGAAAAATTTCCAAATTCGTGCATAGGATTTTTGCCTTCCAGAGCGGGCTTGGCGCCGAGTACCTTCGACTGACACCAGGTACAATTTGTTGTTCCTCTGGTTTTTGCTCTATTTTCACTGGTCAGACAAAATAGACCTGGCGTCTGGTCCACTTGCCAGACCTAGTGTTGGGTCTGTTCTTTTTTTTCCCTGAAAGTTGCTTGGCTTCCTTTGCTTGACCAGAATGGACTCGACTCCTAGTCCCTTGGCTGGGTTTGGCGCCAGGTGCACTCTGGAATTGTTCACTTTTTACTCAAATTTAACTCAAATCTGCACAAATTTTTAAAAAACACTTTTCACAAGTAAAATGTCAAATAGGACGGAATATGTCTAGTTATTACAACATATGTATCACAAAACAAACTCAAATAACTAGAAAAATAATGATAATTTTATCCCCTTTCAACTCTCCCTCAAATAAATCTCAATGCTTCTTTTTTTGAATCCATTGGTTATTTTAGATGACTTGGTACTCTCAATGTTTATAGTTAATACATACAATGAGTATGTTGAGGGCATAGTATGATTATGTTGTTTTGCTTTCATGTCAAATATGGTCATGCCTAAAGGGTTTGATAACCCTTAGAAAGGTGGTGAATAAGGTTTATGATAAATAAATATAGATTTTAAAAGATTTTCTAAGGATCTAGAAGCAGATAAAAAATGGGTGAGTTTCAAAAGAGAAGTTTTTCCGTCTAGATTTAGATGCTGTCCGGGATCTTTCTAAGTTTTATCAAATGATAGGAAATAGACTAAGTCAAAGAATACAAATAGAGGATCAACAACCAATTCTCTCTTCAACATAAATTTGTTTTGTCAAATCAGTAAATATAGATAGAAGTGCTATGTATTTAAATTAGATGAATAGTGAAATTACAGTCATAGATTGCGAAATAAATGCAGGAGAATAGACCCAAAGATTTATAGTGATTCGATCATCAAATAATCTACATCTACTACCTTAAGCATGCACTTAAATATTTTAACTCAACCACTCAAACCTTTTTCCTAAATTAATGGTGGTAGGCAACACTAATCTTACAATAGAGGATCACCACACTTTGTTTTATTCCCAATCTCTATACACCCAACAATCAAGGATCACCCCAACTCAGTTTTACTTCCTTAACCTTGACACAACTTAGATTAAAGAGAAAGTACAAAACTAGCTTATAGATTGAGCAGATATACACAAAATAAAGCAGCTTTGCCTTTTTACTTTTAAAGCAATGAATCTCACTTTGAAACATAATGTGGATGAGGGATTCTTATTTTCAAATGTCATTGGATGTTTGCGAAAGTGTTAGAGCAAATCTCTTACTAAAAGTTGTGTTTAAATGGCTTTTATATGAATAAAAATTCAAGCCACAACGACTAGTATATTTTGAACTCACAGAATAAAAAATTGTATGTCCAAAAGGTACATCCAAAATAACACTTTATGCCGCGAAGTATATTTTGAACAATTTTAAATTTTTGCACTTTGGAAAAAGTTTTGGAGGGATGTTTTGGATTTCAGAGGTTTGTTTGAAAACGACTCTACCAAAGTCCTAAAAACTTTTTCTTCAAAATTCTTTTTTACGGACAAAACATAGATGAGAAGAATACCATCTTTTTTAAATAGTTTTGAGTGCTTCAATATGAAATAAATTGAACTTAAGGTAAAGAGACATAGAAAATACAAATAATACATTAGCCATAATTTTCTAGTCTATAATTCTTTTAATGTCTATATAGAATGCAACTTCCTTAAGTAGGATCTCGATTTGATCAATCATTCTTGAACTTTATTGTCTATAAGTTGCTTAGCAGTCCCTTTTTTTTTTTTTTTTTTTTTTTGGTAAGACTTAAAGAACCAAGATTAAACATATCATAATTCAAAAATCCTATCACTAGTTTTGTGATTTTGGACGTCCAAAGAGTGCGTCCAAAAAACAGAAATACAGCCTTTGTGAAAACATGTTTTGGACTGGGCATTTGGATGTAGGATTAATCCCCCTATGTCTATGTAGGGTTCAAACAGAGTCTCAAAATAATCCAAATTAATTTTGTAACACAGATTAATCCCAACTTTAGTCCAAATCATATGCATCCAGTCACATCACATAACATTCTACACACTCCGGTCTCAAAAGGTCATCAACATCAAAATCCAGTAAATTAATTTAGCCCATCACACACAATTTGGCCTCAATTTAGTTATCACAACCTAACTAGTCTATTATCCACAATCATCACAGAATACTCGCATCCACAATCTATTTAATTTATTTCTCCCTCTTTTGTCATCAGTCAAAAAAACCAGGGCAAATGGACAATTGAGACAGATAAACACAAGTAGCCTAATATAGAAGAGTGCAGCACAATATGCTTTAGCAGAGTGCAAAAAAAAAAAAAAAGAAAAGAAAAAAATAGCAAGTGCAGTAGAATATAAAAATTGTTCAACAGAATATAAAAGTTGGTCAACCAATTTTCTTCATAGTTTTCACACCATGCTTGTTGGTAGAGATTGCCATGTCAACCTAAATGACTACAGTTTCAGGCTAACAATGTCACCCTTCTTGTGCTGTCCGACAAGTCAGCTGAATTTTCTTTTGGCCACAACATGCTTCTGTCGACAGTCGAAGGAGCTACTAGGACAATTGGTTTTACTGCCTTAGAAGTTACCGAGGCAGCAATGGTTTTAGTGGTTTTGGTAATAGGAGGTTCTTCAGTGGGTTCAGTAGGAAGGCCTACAGTGGGATCAACATCAGTGTCCTTAGCTGATAAAGGGAGATCATGTAGGATTTCTATCATGCATAATCAGATTAAGCGCAGCGGAAAACAACAAGAAATCCAAGCCATGGATCACGGGTTTGCAATAGAAACGGGAAAAAGGAAAAGATTGCGTCTATTACCTCGTGAAGCCGGAATTCAAAAATTTCAGAAACAAGAACGCAGGCGCCATCTAGATTATCCAAAACCGTTCACTGCAGCTCAACTAAAGTCCAAGAAAGAACTCCCTCTAATGATAATCCACACAAGGTTGAATGCTCACAATCTCACAATTCTATGTTAGTAGAATTCGGGAGGCTAGGGTTTTGATCAAGAAGAGAGACGACTAGGGTTTGATCAAGAGAGAGGCAGAGAAACGGTCTCTCTGTTATTGCGTGAATAGTCTATCTCTCACCCTAAGGAAATCGTTTCCTTATATTTATAGATTTATAATTACCATAAATTACAACTTAGTCCTTCAACGTCCAATTGTCAACAAATTGATCCTTGAAATTTACTTAATTATAATTAGGTCCCATGAATTATAACAAACTTATAATTCACCTATAATTATATTCCCTTCTCTTAATTAACCCCACAATATTATCAAATAATATATTTGAGCATTCAAATCTTTATTGTGTGTGACCCATTAGGTTTCCTGGTCTTATTGGTAGTATAATATGAATTAAGTCTAACAATATTAGAATTAATAATCCTTAATAAAATAAAGGATTAAATTTATTAATTCTCTAATTAATAAATTCATATTTAGCATATCAAGAGCGACATCTAGCAATGACTCTTGACCACCCAAAAGTCCAGAAAGTCAAGTAGCTTGACATGAACCTTTCAATAGCAAATTATCAGTGCAATAAACTCCTTTCAACATACAATATCTCATTCGGTCTAGAGCATGGAATTAGTGCCAACTCCCTCCAGAATATTATTAGTTCTGGCCCAAATATTTTAGTACTTGTTCAAGAAATCCATTACTCGATATGTGTATCAATTGGAATAATTTCCATCACATAGTCGCCTTGGCCAAGGACTTCATGAGTAATGATTTCTACAAGTGGCCTTAAGATATACTCTCCTACTATTAAGAGTAGTGAATCCTTTATTGACCATCTCAACTACTTTCGTTTACTTTACGTTGTACCCAATATCTATCCCATAGGCGGTCCTAGCTAAGACTCCAAAGATTAGAATCAAAGTACAACGCTCGATAAACAAAGTACCTTGGAGATCTCAAGTCTAAGGATACTTGCACACTTGCTATAATGAGATTCTATCACTGGCACTAAATAGTTATCCAAGTGATTATCTCGAAGCTAGGTCATCCAATGAACTTGTTTCAAAACAAGCATCCACACATTAATCCTGAGTATCCCAATACTCACGGATATGAGAACCACCGCTTGATCCAATTAAGAGATATAACATGTGCCAGTCTTGGCGTATTAATAATGTCCCATCTTATTAATACTATGACTGGGGATTATTTAAGTACAAACACTGCATAGTGTAATAGGAATCTCACATCATGATCTCTATCATGATTTCCTTAACACTGTGTTGTACTAGGGACTTTATCTAACGGTTTGTATATATATTTAGATATAACAATCAAACTGAAAGATAAAGAATGCCTCTTATTAATTTAATATGCAATATACATGGTACAAGTGATTGCTTCTACGGCACAACACTAACAGATCAGTTTCTGGTTCTTACTCCTGTGGAGGAATTTGCTCTTCAGAGACCACTGCATTTTTAGACTGTTCCACATTTGTCAGGCGACTTCCCAAAATTTGCAGTTCAGTCTTCACTTCTACACTTAGGCCATCCACTCTGGCAGTCAAGAGAGTTAGAGCATCCAGAATGCTTTATGTTAACTCACTTCCTTTAGTCTTTTGCTTAGCCTTGCTGGATGATTCCTCTTGACTTTCATCTTTCCTTTTTGTTCCAGCAGTGGTAGCAGAGACAGATTTCTTGCCTTCAGCCTTAACCCTAAGTAGTTTTTCTTTTTCGTCATATATGGCATCCCTCAGCAGTATCCACTAATTATCCACTTGGATAAACCCTATCTTCTCAAATGAGTCCTTGTTGTAGACATTTACCTTGGAATGCTCAGTGATAACCACACTTAGATCCATATTGAAATGTCTGAACAACTTAGTTAGGAGGTTTCCAAAGGGTAAAGCTTTATTTGTGTTGTTTCGGGATTGAGTCATTAGCCTTGTAGCTAAAAATCTAAAATTCATAGGCCTGCCTTCTAACAACGCTATCATCACCACCATTTGCATATGCTTACGGAGGTTTTGGGCCCAAAACTTAGAATGACCATAGTTGAAACCATGTGATGAAGCAATCTCCCCATACCGTTCAACCACTTCGTATTGCGTTCGCTTGAATTTTTAAAACTCTTCCCGCCAGTGAATTTGTTCTCAAACCTCCTTAACTTAAACAAATCAAAATTCTCAGACAGTTTGTTCATCTCAAAGAACTGCACTCCTCTATCCCTCACATCAAAGATTCTGTTTAACAGCTGGCAGTCAAATTTAAAATTTACACCCCCAACCCGTGAGGCATACCACTGTACCAAAAACCCATCCCCTATTTCCACAAGTCTCCCCCTTCTTAAATTTGAATAAAACTCCTATACTAATATTATGTACAATTTCTCATTCACAAACAACAAACTTCCCAGCCAATCAATTCAAATAATCTCATAATATTTATGAAATTTAATAAGGCATCCGCATTAACCCGATAACCAACAATAATTGTTCTATTTCTAAATACCCAATCATTATAATCAGTTCACATTTTAAGTCAAGAAGTCGGGGCACCTAAGTGTCAGCATTTTCCTTCTCAGGTAGATGCTCCGATGAAGCAGTATGAGAGGTGGGTTCATCGACTGCTACCTTATTGTCCTTTTTCTTTCCAACTGCTTGAATAGGAGTGATTGATTTCTTTCCTGTTGTTTTGCTCTTCTTGGTCTCTTTTACCATTGGTTCGGTTGCCTTGTTGGTTTTTGGAGTTTTAGCCATGGCAGATGAGATTTTAAGGGTTTTATTTCTCTGGTTTCGGAGTGAGAGCGATGTGCAAAGAAAATAGAGAAAAAGATGATGGTTTCAAATTTAAAAAGTGATTTAAGGTAAGTTTAAAATCCTTTGGGCTTGATGAGGTATTGAATAGATAAGTACAATCAAGTACATTGAAAAATGTGACTTTTTCAGAGATTTAAGAAGATATTTTAACAGAGAGAGAGAGTATTTGCGGCTGATGAAGAAAAAGCGTAGATATTTAAAGTTTAAAAATTTTGAAAGGTTTGGGCACAGAAATCGTTCATCCAATTTGTCCATCCAAATGTGGATTACACTAGGCAATAAGATGCCACAATTTTTTACTTGAAAATCAGTCCAAAATGCCTATTTGATTTTGTCACTGGGTATTTTGATTTGAAAGAAGGTTCTAGTGAGGTTTAGTTTTGGATTCTTATATTTTAATTTCAGCATCCAACATCTCCATCCAAAATCAAATTTCATCAGCATCCTGCAAGAACAAACGGTTCACTCCAAAGAATATTAGTTTCATAGTCGAGTAATTCCCAAACCTCTTCTCGAGTGATTAAATCTATCTATAGCCAATGGTTTGGTAAATATATCTGTAAGTTGATCATTAGTGGAAATATATTCAATTCAGACATCATTCTTAAGTATATGATCTCGAATGAAATGATGTTTAATCTCAATGTACTTAGTTCTTGAATGCTGAATAGGATTTTTTGTTAAATTTATAGCACTAGTGTTGACACATAGAATGGGGACACATTTAAACTCAAAGCCAAAGTCAAGTAAGGAATGTTTCATCCATAAGATTTGAGCACAACAACTTCCCACAACTATATATTTAACTTCAGTTGTTGAAAGAGAAACACAAGCTTGCTTTTTATTATACCAAGAAACTAATAAATATCTAAGAAATTGGCAGTACCCACTTGTACTCTTTCTTTCAACTTTACATCCTGCATAATCTACATCTGTATATCTTCTAAGATCAAAAGAGTCAGTCTAAGGATACCATAATCCATAATCATGTGTCCCAATCAAGTATCTAGAAATATATTTTACAGCGCATAAATATAACTCTTTGGGACAAGATTGGAATCTTGCACAAAGGTAAACCGAGAACATGATATCAGGACGGCTAGCAGTGAGATATAGAAGGCTTCCAATCATACCTCAATATTTTGATTCATCTAGGTTCTTACCCTTTTCATCTTTGTCAAGCTTTAGTAAAGTACTCGTAGGTGTACTAATTTCCTTTGCTTGATTCATTCCGAACCTTTTGAGCACTTCTTTAGTATACTTGCCTTGACTTAGGAAGATCACATCCTTAGTTTGCTTAATTTGTAACCCGAGAAAGAAGTTGAGTTTATGATATTAGCATATTTCTTATTTGGAGATTCATTAGTAGCTCCAAAAATAATGTCATCAATATATATTTGAATAATCAAGACATCATCAAATTTTCAGCTTTGATGAATAATGTAGTGTGGTAGGTAAACACGGCAAAAAATATGAAACTCACAGTAGCATGTTGAAAAACAAAGCAAACGCAGAGCAGCGAAAGAGCTTTCTTTTTTTCTTACCTCTACGCTTTATCATTGGTCTAGCAGGTGTCGGCGATCCTGTCTGAACCACTGCTGATTCTGTGATCCTTTCTTCAGACTGTTGTCCCGTAAGTCGTCGACTCCATTTGAGCATCAACGCAATGCTTTGAGTCTTTCGGAATATAACCCATGCCTGAAAACTTGGTGAAAACTTGGTAAGGACGAAAATGATGATCTTCCTCTTCTGACTAAATGCTATCAAGCATTAATCAGAAGAAAAATCATGTCTCTATTCTTGCTATTCAATAGCACAGAGAACACCGTCTCAAGAGAGAAGAAGAACAGCTAGAGGAAACAACCATGTTCTGTGAAAGACTACATCTATTCTATTAAATCTCAACTGCATTGATAATAGGCTATTACCTAGGCATTCAAAAATCAAATAGAGGCGATAGAATCAGAGAAGCCTTAAGGCTCATGTCATGTTAAGCCATTAACTAGGCCTATGGGCCTATGACCCAATTCATTGGGTTAAGTCTTTAATTCAATGTAACTATTCCTGGGCTAATATAAAACCAATAATTAAATAACCCAAATGGACCAATTTAAACTTCAAGCCTTAGCCCAATTCAGTGGGTTAAACCTTTAATTCAATTTAATTATTCCTGGACTAATACAAGCTCAATAATTAAATTAATTAAATAACCTAACTGGGCCAATATATAATTCTCCTTTTTTGGACCTTTTATTTTATTCTAACTCAATAAATAAACTAGACTACTCAAATAAAATAAAATCCATTTTATACAAGACCAATCCCTTAACACAAAACCATCAGGATTTATGGGCTATTCCGAGGATCAAAAGACACATCGCATTGGCTATTAAAATGACCAAAATACCCCTACTATAGAAATAATTGTATTTTACATGTTAAATATTTTCTAATATCACCACAAGAAAATATTGACCCGAAGAACAATGCTGCGTTAGCAAAGTTTCCGACCTACAAGTGTAATGACTAAAATACCCCTCTACGCATCGCCGTACATATAGAGAGGAAGAGTGTACTAACACTTTTCTAAAAGACATCTACTATCCTTAAACCTATAGGCCAATGATCCACGACTCCTGGAATGTTTTCACTTTTCAGGGGAGTTACCTTAAAGTAAACATCCAAGTCATGTTCCCTAGGGCCCTGAATATTTAGATAATTCGAACAATCACAAGAGGCGATATAGCGCAGAAACTATCTTGTACAAATCTTTCTTAACTAACTAGTCACATATACCCAACATACAAGTATATTGGCTCTATAATAGAACTTCAACTACAGTATATCAAAGTACATGCTTCCAGCTTCGTCAGACTACCAACTCATACTTAAGCGGTAGAGTATTAGTCCATGTTGTAGCAGTAATAGTCTAGGTTTATTTTAAATAGTACTTTTAGAAATCACTATTACAAGTTCTATTCTACGTATTCGAAATACGTTTATGCTATGAAGTGAGTGGACTACTCACTGGCTAAAGGTAAGCCATTCCCCATTTGGAATTCATAACATAATAACCTAAACATGATGGGATTCTCATTCTCATCAATTGGTTAAGAAAAAATGTTTATGTGTTAAGTAACCCGTGATCCATACCTTACTGTGAAAAACCACATTTCACATGGATCACTTAAACACAATGGGTTTTTTTCAAATGTAAATCGTGTACAAATAAAATGTAAATTTACAAACAAAATTTGAGAATACAGTCTATGGGCATGCATTCCAACAATGTCAATAACACCTCATAAAAAACCTTTAGAAATGCGAAAGCCACTAAATTTTTCATACCAAGCATGAGGAGCTTGTTTTAAATCATAAAAGGTTTTGGAAAGTTTGAAGACATGATTTGGAAAATGTTCATGAGTAGAACTAGAAGGTTGCTCCACATATACTTCTACTTCAATAAAACCATTTAGAAAGACACTTTTAACATCCATTTGATAGAGTATGGAGCCTTTGAAAGATGCAAAAGCAAGCAACATTCTAATGGATTCTAGTCTAGCAACGAGTACAAAGTCTCATCATAATTAATGTACTCTTCTTGATTGAATCCTTGTGCAACAAGCCTGGCTTTGTTTCTAATAACAACACCATGCTCGTCAAGTTTATTTCTAAATACCCACTTGGTGCCAATCACGGGATGGTCGCGTGGTCAAGGAACAAGTTTCCAAACTTGATTTCCCTCAAATTAATTTAATTCTTCTTGCATGGCCATAATCTAAAAATTATCACTCAAGGCTACATCAATGCAATCAGGTTCAATACTTAAAAGTAATGCAAGATTATCAATAAAGTATCGTCTAGTTTTCACACCACAGCTCGGATCTCCGATGATTTATTCTTTTAGATGTCCGAGTTTGTATCTCCATTCTTTTGATAGACTTTGATCAACTTGATATCCATCTTTTTGCTTGCTAGCCTCAGCTTACTGTTCTTCTAATTCTTCTTCCTTAACATGGTTGTCGAACGATGGAGCCTTGTGATGTTCAATGATATTCTCTTTTGAAGTACTTACATTATCATCATCTCTTCTAAAAGAATATATGTTAGATTCATCAAATATAATATGTATGGATTCTTCCACACATAGAGTTCTTTTATTATATACTCTATATGCCTTTTTTTTGGAAGAGTATCCAAGAAATATAGTCTCATCTGATTTTCTATCGAATTTTCCAAGATTGTCTCGAGTATTAAGAATAAAATATTTACATCCAAAAACTTTGAACTATGAAATGGACAGGATTTTGTCAAATATAAGTTCAAAGAGTGTTTTCCTAAGAAAGGGCCTTAGCATAACTCTATTTACAATATAGCATGCTATATCTATAGTTTCCGTCCAGAAATATTTTGGAAGGGAATTTTCACACAGTATAGATCTTGCCATTTCTTGTAAGGTCCTATTTTTTCTCTCAACCATACCATTTTGTAGAGGAGTTTTTGCAGCTGAAAAGTTATAAAAGACACTATTCTCATCACAAAAATTTGTAAACTCATAGTTGTAAAATTCTCTCCCATTACCACTTCTAATTGAAATTAGTTTGCTCCCAACAGAATTTTGAACACGTTTAGCAGTTTTAAAAATTTAGAGAATGCTTTATCTTTTTGTGTAAGAAATAAGGTTCAAGTGAATTTCGAAAAATCATCTACTAATACATAAGCGTATCTCTTACCACAAAGGCTAGTAGTCCTCATAGGTCCATAAAAATGCATATGAATAAGTTCAAGAGATTTTGACATTGAAATCATTTTCTTAGGTTTAAAAGATGCCTTAGTTTGTTTTCCAAACTGGTAAGCATCACACAGCCGGTGTTTATCAAATTTCATTTTGGGCAGTCCTCTAACAAACACTTTTGAAGGCAATTCATTTAGCAAATCAATAGATACATGACCTAACCTTCTATGCCAAAGGTAACTATCATCATCGTTCATGGAAAGGTAATTTATATCATGAGCAATAAGATCATCAAGATAAAATATATAGACATTTCCAATTCGATTTGCAATAAAGACAATTTTATTACTGGAAGTATCAATGGTGGTGCATGAATCCTTTTCAGATTTAACTTTACAACTATTGTTACATACTTGGCTAATACTAAGCAAATTATACTTCAATCCATTAATCAACAATACTTGCTTAATAATGATAAAGGATCCCTTACCAACATTACCTATGCCAAAATTTTTTCCCTTTTTCTTGTCTCCAAAAGTGACAAATCCATAATTTGTAGCTTGAATGTCCTCTATTAGTGTTGTATTTCCAGTCATATGTCTAGAGTATCCACTATCCAAAAATCACTTTGTAGAGTTCATCTTTTGCGGTGAATGTACCTATATATATGATGGAAAAGTGACTTTTGGTACCCATTCTTTCTTAGGTCCTCGGGGGTTAATAATTGTTCATTTAATCCTCCACACTGATTTCACCTCAAATTCTACTTTCTTCCTAACATAACACTTAGATGCATTGTGTCCACCTTTATATGTGCAGTAAGTATGGGTTATATATGAAGAGTTAGCTTTCATAAAATGAGATTTGTAATTAGCTTTGTGCACATGCCTATGACCAAGACCATTTTTGTCTCCAGCTACACGTTTCATTCCAAGCAATTTATCTAGATTGTTTTTGCCATTTGTGAACTTCTCAATGCATGTAGACAGATCATCGACTTTCTTTTTCATGTCATCAAAGTCGCTAAGCATAGTTTCAAGAGATATTACTTTGTCGCATAGGCATTTATTTTCAAGTGACATATAATGCAAATAAGTTAAAATAACATCCTTCTCAATATATGAACTGTTAATGGAATCAAGTAGACTTTTATTCTCACTCAACAGCTTAGCATTGTCATCTAACAAGGAATCAGTTTTCATTTTCATTTCTTTGTTTCTCCTAGACAGCTTTTTGAGTTCATGGAACATGTAAATAAGAAGCCCACTCAGATCATCTGAATTTTCACAAGTAGAATCATGTAGTTCAGTTACAGAATTAGAAGGAGTAAGCTTTACCTTTTCTCCCATAGCCATAAAGCACATATTGGTTGTTTCAAGTTTAGAATCACTGTATTCTTCAATTCAGGATTCATCTTAATCCTAAGTTCCGATTAGTCCTTTTCCTTTCTTGGCCTTAATATCCTTTCTTTTCTTCTTGTTCTACTTAACTTCCTTTTCTTTGGCTATTGGACAGTCAACAACAAAGTGTTCAGTTCTTTCACACTTATAACATTAAGGTTTGAATGATGAAATTTATCCCATCTTTTTGACAAATTTCTTGCCCCTTTTGAAGTTGCTTTTTCTGAATATTTTCTTGAATTTTCTAGCAACCATGGCCAATTCCTTAGTGTCTAAATTAGTGTCATAGTCACTTTCGGATTATTCACTATTAGCCTCATTATCAGCAGTTTTTAAGGTAGTTCCTCTTTTGCCTCTATCATCGTTAACATGTTCTTGAAAGAGACTCAATCAGTTCATGAGTTAAAAGAGACTCAATCAGTTCTTCGGTTGGTAAATTATTTAAGTCTTTGGATTCTTCCGTAGCCAAGGTCTTAGGCTACTAGCTTTTTAGTAAGTCATTAAGTATTTTTCTGTTTTACTCTCTAATGGAATAAATTTTCCCATAAGCCTTCAATCTAGTCATAATATTTGTAAATCTAGTGAACATATCAATTACATTCTCATTTGGTTTCATAGAAAATAACTTATAGTCACAGACCAAGAGTCCTAGCTTTGATTCTTTTATTGATTTGTCCCTTCATGGGTGACTTTAAGTAACTTTCACATTTCATAAGTTGAATCACAACCACTTACCCGGTTGTATTCATTTGCATCAAGAGCATAGCACAATATGTTCATTGTCTGAAAGTGTAGGGTTTTTTTTAGGTATCCTCACTGTCATATTCATTGCTCTGTTTTGGCACTTTTCTGCCTTCGATAATTTTGAATGGAACAAATGGTCCTTTTTTAATCAAATTCCATAGCTCAAAATTGATTAACTATACATAGATTTTCATTTTATTTTTTCAGAACGTATAGTTGCTTCCATTGAATAATGGCGGTCTATTTGTTAAAGACCCCTCACTATATGGTAGGGATGAAGTGTTTGCCATCTAGATCTTTTCTACAAGGCTATCAGGCCAAAAATCGTGTAGACCAACGCTCTGATACCAATTGATAAACCTTAAGGGGAGTGAATAAGGTTTATTATAAATAAATACAGATTTTAAAAGATTTTCTAAGGATCTAGAAGCTGATCGAAAATGGGTGAGTTTCAAAAAAGAAGTTTTTCTGTTTGGAATTAGATGTTGTCTTCAACATAAATAGAGGATCAACAACTAATTCTCTCTTCAACATAAGTTTGTTTAGTCAAATTAGTAAATGCAGATAGAAGTGCTATGTATTTGAATCAGATGAACAGTGAAATTGCAATCATAGATTGTGAAATAAATGCAAGAGAATAGACCCAAAGATTTATAGTGATTCGATTCTTAAATGATCTACATCCACTACCTTAAGTCCAAACTTAAAGATTTTAACTTAACCACTCAAACCTTTTTCTCAAATTAATAGTGGTAGGCAATACCAATCATACAATAGAGGGTCACCACACTTGGTTTTACTTCACATTTCTATACATCCGACAATCAAGGATCACCCCAACTAGGCTTTACTTTCTTAACCTTGACACAACTCAAATTAAAGAGAAATTATAGAACTAGCTCACAGAATTATAGAACTAGCTCACAGATTGAGCAGATATACACCAAATAAAGCAGCTTTACCTTTTTACTTTTAAAGTAATGAATCTCACTTTGAAGCACAATGTAGATGAAGGATTCTTGGTTTCAAATGTCCTTGTATGTTTATGAAAGTGTTATTGCAAATCCCTTACTAAAAATCGTGTTTAAATGGCTTTTAGATGGGTAGAAATCAAAGCCACAGTGGCTAGTAACAATTAGTTGCTACACTGTCAGTTTTTGCAGGATTTTGGATTAACAAAATAAAAAATTGTACATTCGAAAGGTGAATCCAAACCAACAATTTGTGCCACGAAGTATATTTTGAAAAATTTTAAATTTAGGCACTTTGGAAACAAGTTTTGGAGAGATGTTTTAGATTTCAAAGGTCTGTTTGAAAACGACTCTACCAAAGTCCTAAAAACGTTTTCTTCTAAAAATTTTTTTTACAGACAAAACATAGATGAGAAGAATACCCTCTTTTAAAATAGTTTTGTATGCTTCAATATGAAATAAATTAAATTTAAGGTAATGAGATATAAGAAATACAAATAATACTTTAACCATAATTTTCTAATCTATAATTCTTCAAAAGTCTCCATGGAATGCAACTTCCTTAGGTAGGATCTCGATTTGATTAATCCTTCTTGAACTTTATTGTCTATTGCTTAGCAGTCCTTCTTTTTTTTTTCTTTGTAAGACTAAAAGAACTGAGATTAAATATGTCATAATCTAAAATTTCTATCACATACAAATTACACACGTTAGTCCATATCAATGTTTGTCATTTATCAAAACACAAGAGAAAGCCTTTTAGGCTAACAATGTTTGTTTCATGATTAGATTGTTGTTGATATCGAAAAATGTTATATCTAAGAAGCGTATTTTGATATTGCTATATTTTATATCAAGAGTATATGAGTAAGACCCAATTTGACTAATTCATCTATACCTGCTTGGTGGTTGATTGTATTAAGGTTTGTCTTTACTCTTGGCACTCTAGTGATTTGCTATGATGGTGATATGTGTCCAAGTTGTGACTATGTGAGTCAGTAATGAGTTGTTGATTTCATAGGAGATGAGTTTTCTAGGCTTTGTATGCCATGCTTGGATAATTGTGATATTGGGGGAAACTAATTGCTTGATGTGGGTATTTCATGTGTTTTAACTTAATACTTAAGAATTAAGCTTGTATTATGTGACTTGTGAATTAATGAGTACAATAATGGTTATGTATTGTTAAGGTATAGAGATCGGGGACCATAGCATGGAAGAATGTATTATATGGGAGGAATAGTATGATTTGGAATATTATGTCCGACTGTACTTGTTAGAGATTGAGTGTTGTAATTTTTTTGGTAGCATGATGTGGTGAACTAATTGAATAGAATCTAAGTGGATATTCCTTTTTGTACATCTTATTAGGCAGAGTTGGGAGTCAAGACCTATCTACTTAATAGCTTGATTATTAAGCAAAACCAATCAAATAAGTACTTGCATCTCATGAAACCTCTTTTGTTCGAAAGACATTGTAAAACCTTGCATAAGATATACTTTGTTACATAATGCTCAAATTCTGCAAATTCTATACTACATTGAAATGTTTCAATGCAAACTATTTTGCGAATACTTTGAAGGAAAAGAACTTTGTATCAAAGATTTACATCCATTATTTGTCAATCAATTTATGAACTCTACTCTAAAACTTTTGACCATCGATTTACACAAAGCATTGTTGCACGGATTTAAACATCGAGTTCAACAATAATGGTTTTGAATGAGAACTATTATTTAACTCTGGAAATACAATAAGTTGATTATACAGATTTTTAGATTGAACTATTCTTAAGTAGAGATAGCAAAAAACGTTGAGTACTCAATAAGGGTAGGCTGTTGATACTAGTATTTGAAGGATTAAGTAAATCTTTTGTTAGGAGGCATACCTTCGGAAGATGAGCTCTTTTTGGATGAGGCGACAGTACAATGAGTTAGGCCAGTCCGCACTAGTACCCAGTTCGAAGCAAGACTATTTTTCGAGGTTGGACAACCAGTATATTTGGGTGAGAGATGGAGGAGCATCTCACCTAGTGTGCCGATCATTCATTGATGTTGTGATGTAGGGTTTCACAATATCCTATCATAATACAAGGTTTCATGGCAAACTAAATTGGATTATGATGTAGGGTATCATAATCCGCCCTTATGTTTTCAAATTGAAGAGTAGTTCATTTAACAAGAAATTTATTTCGTTACCTACTTTTACAACAATGATTAACTCAACTGATTGTAAATATGCATAAAAACCACTCAACGACTATGAAATTGTTATGAAAGGACATTATTCTTTTCCACTCACTTTATTCAAACTTGCATCATAAATGTGTTTTAAAATATCAAGAGCACAATAGGACTTACTAGGAAATCTTTCTCACACAATTTCTAGCATGTTTTCATAAGGATCCTGTCTAGATATGGTTGCGAGTTCTTAGAGCTTTGAATATTTAAATTCATTGTATTTACTCATTTCATGTTAAGGATGTTGTCTATCTATTTTACCTTCGGATTTTGTATTATAAGTATTGGGAATTTTGTATTAAAATTTAATTATTTCCTTGAAATTTATTTGTACCTAGTTATAAAGACCTCTGATCCTCAAGATGGGGTAACATCCCCGACCCCTTTTGGATCATATATGGGTGGGGTGTTATAAGTTAAAAAAGGTTGCTATATAATCTATGTTTGGTAAGAGAATATATACAATTAATACACTACCTACTAATATTCTAATTTAAGTAAAAAGAACCAATACATTAATTATGATACAACTAATGCACTAATCACGGACGAAATTAATTGCATAATCTCAGCCATAATCTCTATGATTTTGCTCCACAATTTCTGCATAAATATCTTTACAATTTCTACCCATTGATATCACCCCTTAAATTGATGTTGGATGATTAAAAAGAATCAACTTGTTAACAAGAAAGAGATGGTGTGTCTTGGAAAAAGCCTCAGTAAACACATTGGTAGCCTAAAGAGTAGTGGTGATATATGGAAGAGAGATAACACGAGCGTTAAATGCTTCACAAATAGAATGACAATCCACTTCAATGTGCTTAGTGAGTTCATGAAATACTGGTATAGCATCAATCTCGATGGTACTAGTATTATCCGCTTGAAGGGGAGTGGGCTCAATTTAAGGAAATTTAAGGTCACCTAATAGTCCCCTAAGCCAAATAATTTTGCAACAAGTAGAGAACATAGTATGAAATTCTTAGACTCAATGGAGGACTTAGACACCTGATCTTGCTTATTACTTTTCCAAGAAACAAGAGAGTTACCAAGAAACATGCACCACCCCATAATTGATCGTCGAGTGTCAGAACAACCAATCCAATCAGCATCACTATATGCAATTGAACGAATAGGAGAATTCACATGGAAGAAAAGGCCTCGGGCAGAAGTTCCTTACAAATAGCGAACAATTATATGAACAATAGCTAGATGGAGGTGGGTTTATGCTTGCATAAATTTGCTAACTTGTTGAACAATAAAGAATTTTTAGGTCAAGTGATACTGAGATAATTTAAGCTCCCTACCAGTTATTTATATAAAGAGGGATTAGAGAGTAAATTACCCTCATCATGATAATATTTGACATTTACTTCCAAGAGGGTATCAATTGAATGACCTTTTTGAAGCAAATTAAAGCAACTAACTCCTAAATGTATTTATGCTAGTGCAGAAATATACCAGTGGAGGTAAAATGCACCTCAAGGCCTAAAAAATACTGTAAAGAACCTAAGTCCTTCATATGAAAAAAAAAAAACTGAAGATGGTCTTGAAGTTGGAAAATCAATTTAGTGCTAGCCCTAGTAATAATCATATCATCAACATATACCAAGAGCAAGACGATTCCTTAGTAGTCTTGTAGAGGAACGAAGAGGAATTATGCTGACTCTAGACAAAGAAGAAGCTAAGAAGTGTTGAGTGGAACTTATCAAATCACGCACGTGGGACTTGTTTCAAGCCATAGAGAGATTGTTTGAGCTTACAAACATCTACGGATCGGGTAGAAAATAACCTTAAAGGCAGAGTCATATCTCTTCCTTAAAATCTCTATGCAAAAGAGCATTCTTAACATCCATCTATCACAATGACTAGCCCTTAGAAGTAGCAATGGCTATAACAAATCGTACAATTGTTATCTTTGTTACAGCTACAAATATTTTCTCATAGTCTACCCCATATTCTTGTCGGTTAGCGAATACTACCAACATCGCTTTATATCTATCAGGTGTGCCATCAGACTGCAACTTAATAGAATATACCCATTTACAACTAATGGGTTTAACACTTGAAGGATAGAAAATGACATCCCAAGAATGATTTTCCGCAAAAGCCTTGAATTCTTTTTTCATAGCTTTTACCTAACATGCATGCTTAGTTGCTTGAGAATAAGAGGTAGGAATTGTGGTATCATCTAAAATAGTAGAGAAACTATACTGATCAGGAGGACAACTGATGAAAAAAGATCTTTGAAGAGCAATTAAACCAGAAATTGGATCAATATCCAGAATAATTTGTGATGTAGGGCACTATCTTTGCTAATAGACAAAACCAGGTTGAAAGCACTCCATGAGTGTTGAGATATCATCAAAGCTAGGAAGCTGAACATCATTGAAATGAGATACATGTTGTAGAAAGTAGTACTCATGTTTAAAGAAAATCATATTTCTGAAAATGCGCAAACGATTTGCAATAGTATTATAACAGGTAAATCCTTTTTTACTAGTGCTATAAGCTATAAAAGCACACCTTACGACCTGAGTTGTAAGCTTGTGACACTCATGAGTAGACAAATGAACAAAGCAAACGGATCCAAATATATAAAAATTATGATAATCAGGATGCACACCGAAAAGAAGGTAGTAAAGATAATCAAAATTTGATTGTTGATAAGGCATGCTATTAATCAAATAAAATGTAGTACATGAAGCTTCCATCCAAATTTTGGTGAAACTGAAGACTCCAAGAGCAACGTACGAACCATATTCAACAAATGACGATTTTTTACGTTCAGCCATCCTATTCTATTGAGGAGTATAAGGACATAATCGTTGAGATATGATGTGACATATGTTCTCCACCATTATCAAACCATAAAACCTTAATATAGGTCAAGAATTGTGTCTCAATATAAGCTTGAAAGGTTTGGAAAGTAGTGAAAACATCAACCTTGGTGTGCAAGAAATAGATCCAAGTAAAACAACTGTAATCATCATTGAAGGTAACAAAATATTTTATACTATACATGCGAAATCATAGGAGCAATACCCCAAATATCAAAATGTATAAACTCAAAATATATAGCAATATGACTACTATAAGCAGGGAAAGGTAAGGTTTTACTTTTCTCTAGTTTGCAAGATGATCAATCAAGAGACATGCTATGAGTGGAACTCTTATCTTTACTACCAAGAAAACCACACTTAATTAAATTAGACAAATTTCATTTTTTGGATGACCCAATCATTTTTGCTAAATTGTTGCCTTATTTTCAACAATAATAGAAGCGAAAGATAAAGCTCTAGGAATATTAAATTGCAGCAGAAATAATCTTCCTGCTTTAGGCCCCCTCATGCTGACCTTTCCTGACACTTGATCATGTACAAGACAACCAGTACAAGAGAAATGCACATCATAGTTACTATCCACCATTTGACTAATAGAGATTAAATTAGTAGGCAACCCAAAATAATGTCGAAAAGAAAGTCCACATCACTAATGGTTGTAATGGGAAGATTGTTAGGATTCGTGGATTCCTAAATGCGAAAAACATCCACGAATCCCTTTCAAAGACCCAAGCCAAACAAATAAGATCGATCTAGGGGTTACAGAATTACCTCTGTTTGCCGTAATCAAGACTTCTGCCTTCTATTTTTCAGGCGTATGTGCAACTTGAACGATCACCAGACATTGTAATGTGTAAACGTCCTTTCTCATATACATACGGCGAATCAGCTAGTTGTCCAGGAGTGCTAGCGCCTAGGGTTTTGAGAGGCTTAATTTTTCTGGTAATAGAAGCATGAATGTTTTGATAGAGAGCTAACTTAAGAAGACAGCTAGGGTTTTCTTTTTAAAAACCACCCAAACCTCTTAGAGTACAACTCTCATAATATCTTATCATATTTTATTTTAAATTCCAATTACATTAAAACTGATATGATAAAATTCTGCTATTATCTCGGTAATTTAACTAATTAATTTACTAAGTCAAATTCTTATAATCTGGACATCATTTAAATACATTGAATGTGGACATATTTTTATATTCATTGTATTTGGTCATTTTTCTAGGTTCAATTAACCAAGACATATTTCTAGATATATCAAACCTAGTTACCAGAAAAATAACTTAATGTATTCGCTTAATGTATGACCCTATAGGTTCATTTAACACTGGCAGTGTGCCAAATCACATTTAAATGGCCTACAAGTTATAAACAGTTTCTAGTAAAATATTATAACTATCCAGATCAGTGATCTCTTTGAACCAAACCATAATTTTATATTTAGTTCTTTTGTCACACAATATCCAGATTAAGCATAAGGCACAGAGTATGTCATCCTTATTAAGCTTAATCAATTATTTCTTGATTTCATAGTAGACTATTCAAATAAATTATATCAATATCTCAAATTGATATATTTGAGCATGACCATACATTTTAACAGTCTAACTTATCAAGGGGCCCATGGACATCTCTCTCAAAATTGAGAGGGACAAATTGCTTTTTTATCAATCATATTCATTCTCTATCCAACAATGGTCTAATTTATTATTTGGTTAAAGATAACGTCAAAATATAAAATTTATCAAGTAGAAAACTATGATAAAATTAGGTCGAATGACTTTTAATATCATTATGGCTAGAAAGTACTTGTGACATATTCTATTAAGTACTCTTACAATAGGTCATATCTAATACAATGTTCTCTAACATTTATTTATATTTTCACTTAATATCACATATATCCATGATTAGTAAAACATAGCCATCAAGTCACAAACATACTAATTTTAATTTATTATTATTTCACTAATAATAATTGATCATAGATGATTTAAGAATAGTCATTATATTTATTATAGGGTTTTACTATCAAGTCACGTACTTAATGACCACAAAACTAAATGCACTATTCATGAAAAGAAATGCCTCGTATTATTATATAATGACAATAGTATAAGTACAAATTGTTCTAGGGTATATCCCTAACAAAGATTACTACCATTAGCAGCCTGAATATTTTGTGTACCACTATACTCTCATAAATTACATAACAAATCAGATGAGTGGTCATATGATTAGATTCTCCATAACTAATAATTCAAGGAGGAGAGATAGAATTACTTTGATGAAGTCTAAAGGCACTGAATGCAGTGAAAATCGTTTATTGTACTAGTTCTGGAGTAACCATGGGTTGGTTGGTGCTAGTGGTTGTGGATGTAGAACCAGTAATTTGATTGTTTGAAACAGCAGCTTGAAAAGCTTATGCTTTCTGATTTTTTGGACGTGAGGGACATTATTTGACAATATGTCCATTCTACTTACAGTAACTGTAAAACTTCTTACCATAATTGCATGCAATATGGCCATACTCCTTGTAGCTATAGCATTGCATAGTTCTTTTTGCTAAATTCTTCCCTTGAGCAACATAAGCAACATTGACAATCTCAAATATCTCTTTGGACCCGCCATTAGAAATTGTGTAACCAGTTTTTCTTCTTCACGTAATATTTCGCTTAAATAGGCATCCAAAGAAGGAACTAGATTTTTGTTCAGCAATCCATCCTCAGTAATCTCAAATTCTGGTCTTAGTTTCATAAAAAACTAATCTCGCTTACTATCTTTATAAACCGCTTGAATGTTGGTTAAAGCCTCTTAGAATAGATAATACCATAATATTCACTCCATAAGTTAATAAAATGATAATAATATTGCTCAACAGAGAGATTACATTGACTGAGATTATGGATCTCAAGTCCAAGTTGAAAAGTGTCTTACGGTATTATCTTGATGATATATACGTTGTAGATAATCCCACATCTCTTTAGTTGTACCAAAGGAGCATAAATTGTTCCCCATATGACCTTCAACAGATGCTAAAATCCAAGAAATAATTTGAGCATCCTTTGTTCTCCTATTGGTGAAATTCTTTATCATTTGCAAGAGCGGGAGAAGTCCTATCAATATGACTCCAAAGCTTCTTCCTTCATCCTAAATTGAAATTCCCATGTAGCATAGTTCTTTCCTATAAATTTGATATTCAAAGTTTCTATAGACATTCTTAAAAAAAAAAAAAAAAAAAAAAAAAGGCAACACCAGAAATCTCAAAGCAAGACTATCAAAAGTTAATGGACTAAAAAAATCAAAACGAAGTTATTGATCAAAACATTAATCAACCTAAAGCAAAGGATAGACCAGGAGGTTATAGAATTGGCTCTGATACCATAACAAATGTTTGAGTAGATGGTTGAATGACCTCTTCTTGAGGATCCTTTCCTTTAAACAGGGTTGCTAGGCAACCTTTATTTGGTAAGAGAATATATAAAATTAATACTTTAACTACTAATATTCTTATTTAGGTAAGAATAGCTAATACACTAATTATGGTGCAACTAATGCACTAATTATGGATGAAATTGACTGTATAATCTCAACCATAATCTCTACAATTCTACTCTTGATATGATCTTGTGTGGGCAAATTTGTAGAACAATGGCAAACAAATGGGCAAAACCCTTAGCTCAACTAGTATAACCCAAACAGTACAAATTTGTGGCAAAATGAAGAAAGAAAACGATCTAACTATTCCCTAGCAAACCTTTGAAGAACAAAACATCACCCAAATATCTTTGACACAACAAAGGAAATCAAGAATAAAAGAAGTAGAACTATAAGCACTCAAGCAATGGAATTCAAGATAAACCTTAGAAGAACAAAGCAACTAAGACCCAATCAAGAGAAACCACAATCTAAAAGATTTAGAGACTCATTCAAATAGAGGACTAAGCCCTAAGTATGGTCTTGAACAAGATGAATAAGGAGGTAAAACCTCTCAAAGCTTTCTTTTACAATTTGAAAAAAGTAAGTTGAATGTGTTGTCAAATTACAAAAGATGTATTTATACTACCCTAACTCTAGCTAAGTGATTACTAAGGCCCTAAGACAATTTAAGGGCTTAAAAGGTCTTTTACAAAAGGTTTAAAATAGAGAAAATGTGGAGAAAACGGTAAAAATTGGCAAAATAGGGGTTGAGTCCCGACAGGGGCCGGCGCCGGCTCCATTTTGGAGCCGATCCTTGTGCCGGCAGACTGAGGCCAGCGCTGGCTCGGCTCTGGGAAGCATTTCTTCAGTTTTTCCTTCTTCTTTCGACGCAGGCTCAAGTTGTAGTTTAGGCTCCTTTTGGATATCCATCAAAATGAGTTCCTGCTTGCCTTCATCATCTTTCTAAATCTCCCCCATCTTCAAAAATTATTGTAAGAACAATTGGATTTCATCTTGGAATATCTTGGTTCTTGATCTTATCATTGGCTCTCTCAACATTGTTCCCCTTTCTTGAGATTGAACTGATTGGTTAGTTTGATTCCTATTATCTCCCTCTTCTTGAAATTAATTCTTCCACGAATCGTTACCTACATCAAAAGGAGTTAAGTCACTAACGTTAAATATAGCACTTACTTTATACACACCGGGTAAATTGATCTTGTAGGCATTATCTCCAATTTGGCCAATGACTTGGAAAGGTCCATCGCTTCTTGGGTCTAACTTATTTTTCATTAGAGTAGGGAATCTCTCAACGTGAAGGTGCACTCAAACCCAATCGCCGGGCTTAAATGAAATCTTTTTCCGTTCTTGGTTGCGCTTAAGTACAATGTCTTCATTTCGCTTTGCAATGGGTGCCTTTACTTTTCATGGAATGCCTTTACCACTTCGACCTTCTTGGCCCAATCAAAATTCATGCATTCTCTTAAAAGGCAAAGGAACCAAGTCCAAAGGCATTAGAGGATTAAAACCATACACAACTTCAAAAAAAGAGTAAGAAGTAGTAGAATAGATAGTCCGGTTGTAAGCAAACTCAATGTGTGGCAAGCACTCTTTTCAATTCTTCAAGTGTTTCTTGCTAATGGTCTTCAAGTGAGTGTTTGATTGACCACTTCCATTTGCCCATCTGTTTGGGAGTGACAAGTTGTGGAAAATAAAAGATTAGTGCTATGTTTATTCCACGGGACCCTCCAAAAATGACTAAGAAATTTAGTGTCCAAATCTGACACAATAATCTTTTGAATTCCATGCATCCTCACAATTTCTTTAAAGAATAAATCTGCAATATATGAAGCATCATTAGTCTTGGAACAAGTCACAAAATGAGCCATTTTATAGAATCTATCAACAACCACAAATAAGGAGTCCTTGCCCCATTTGGATCTATGCAATCCTAAAATAAAGTTCATTAAAATATCAACCTAATGAGCATTTGGAGTGGGCAAAAGAGTGTACAATCCATGTAGAAGTGACCTAGATTTAGCTCGCCTACAGCTTATGCATTGACAACAATGTTTCTCTACATCCCTTCTCATTTTTTGTCAAAAGAAATGTTTCTTAAGTATGCCTAAGGTTTTTGCAACACCAAAATGTCCCATTAATCCCCCCACTATAGGCCTTCTTAACTAGCAATTCCCTAATGGACTCTTTTGGCACACAAAGTCTTGATTCCTTAAACAAAAATTTGTCATGCCTATAGTATTTAGCAAATGCACATTTTTCACAAGCATGAAAGATATCACCAAACTCCCCATCGTTTTCATACAATTCCTTCACAAGCTCAAAACCTAGAATTTTAGCATCCAAAGAGTTTAAAAGTGCTACATTCGAGAGAGTGCATCCACAACTACATTGTCCTTACCCTTTTTATATTGAATGACATAAGGAAATGTCCCAATAAATTCCATCCATCTTGCATGCTTCTTGATCAAGTTTTGTTGGCTTTTGAGGTGCTTAAGGGTTTCATGGTCGATGTAGATCATAAACTCTCTTGGCAATAGGTAGTGTTGCCAATACTATAAGGTCCTTACCAAGGCAGTTCTTTGTCATAAGTAGAATAATTGGTAACTGTCCCAGATAATTTCTCACTAAAATAAGCAATGGGTTTTCGATATTGGATTAGAACCGCACCTATCCCCACCATACTTGCATCACACTCTATTTCAAATGCTTTCTCAAAGTTAGGTAGAATGAGAATTGGAGCTTGGCTCAATTTATCTTTAAGAGTTTGAAAGGCTTGTTGTTGGACTTCCTCCCACTTAAATTTCACATTTTTCTTCACCACTTTGGTTAGACGGGCTGCTAGGGTGCTAAAGTTCTTAATGAATCTCCTATAGAAACTAACTAGCCCATGAAAACTACGAACTTGGGTAATGGTGGTAGGGGTGGGCCAATCTTGAATGGCTTTCACTTTTTTCTCAACAATCTCAATCCCCTTAACACTCACAACATATCCAAGGAATGTAATTATGTAATCTTCTCCAAGCAAAAATAGCACTTTTCCAAGTTAGCATATAATCTTTTCCTTCTAAGAGCAACAAACACACATTGAAGGTGCTTTAAATTATTTACATATGATTTGTTATAAATTAATATATCATCAAAGTACATAACAATAAATTTCCCAATGAATTCTCTTAAAATATGATGCATTAAATTCATGAAAGTACTATGAGTATTATACAACCCAAAAGGCATAACAAGCCACTCATACAATCCTTATTTAGTTTTGAAAATCATTTTTCATTCATCCCCTTCCCTAATCCTAATTCAGTGATAACCGAATTTCAAATCAATTTTAGAGAAAATGCTTTCACCAAACAATTTATCAAGAAAGTCATCTAGCCTGGGAATGGTATAGTGATACTTAACCTTGATGTTGTTGATGGCACGACAATCCACACATATGCATCAAGTCCCATCCTTCTTGGGAATCAAGAGAATCGGAACTGCGTAAAGGCTTAGGCTCTCTCTCACATGTCCCTTCTCAAGTAATTCCTCCACCTACTTTTGTAATTAGCCTCTTCCGGATTGGTTCTATAGGTCGGTCGGTTGGGGATAACGGCTCCGGACACAAAATCTATTTGATGCTCGATTCCTCTTATGGGTGGCAATCCTCCGGGCACCTCCGTTAGGAAAATATCATCAAACTCTTGGAGAATTGCTACAATTTCACTTGGCAAAAATAAGGTTAAATTATTAGTAGAAACATAAGATCCTTTGCAAATAAGAAGAATAATCGGTTCTTTAGCTTCTATTGCTTCTATGATCTCACTCCCCTTTGCAAAGTAGTTCACTCTTCTTTTACCTCCTCTCTCTTGTCCTTGCTCACTCCCATATGTGATAATCAATAGCACTTGTTTTTTCATTCTCTCCCTCAACTCTTTCTCTTTCCTCTCTTGTTCTTTTCTCTCTAACTTTTGTTTTTGCTTAGCATCTTGTGCTCTCTTTTTCTTTTCTCCTTCCCTCATAATTTTTTGGTCTTTATTCACCTCACTTGGGGGCATGGGGGTTAGAGTGAATTTAAATCCCTCCTTAACAAATAGAATAGGTGTTCTTCCTCCCATCATGCTTTACATTCCTATCGTATTGCTAAGGTCTCCTAAGAATAAATGGCCTGCTTGCATAGGCACCACATCACATAGCACATCATCTTTATAGTTTCCCATCTCAAAAGATACCAAGACTTGTTTGTTGACTCTCAATTCTCCACTATCATTCAACCATTATAGCTTGTCGGGTTTAGAGTGTTTAATCCATTTCATACTCAACTCATCAACTAAACTTACACTAATCACATTAGTGCAACTTCCACTATCCACAATGATACTACAAAGAGTCTTGTTATTAGACACCTTGTGTAGAATATATTCTCCCTTTGTTGATGGTCTTGGTCTTTAATAGCTTGGGAGTTCAATGATCTTCTTGTGACTCTAACTAAGGAATACTCTTAGCCAACCACTTTCTCTTCATCACTTTCCTCTTCCATATTTTCTTCTTAGTCTTCTTGGCATCATTCTCCCTCCTCTTCTTCATTGGTTAAGACTTCTCCATAGGGGTTAGTATACATAGCCCTTTTATTTGGACACTCATGGGAAGTATGCTCATACCCAAGACACTTGAAGTACTTAATATCTTTATTTCGTTGTGGTCTTTCCATAGCTTTTCCCTTATTCTTGTTCCAATTTTCCGTAGGTTTTCAATCTTCCCTAGGCTTCCGTCCTTCCCTTGGCTTGATGTACTCCCTTTGGAAACATTTAGGAGCATCATCTTTCTTGATTGGCATCTTTCTAGTGGTGTTTGGATTTTGAAATATAGACTTAGCAAACGTCCTCCTCTTTTGTTGCTTTTCAATCTTGGTGGCGGCATAAATCATGTCCTCAAATCGGTCATAGGAGTACAACTCTACCAAATTAGCTATTTCCCTATTCAATCTACCCAAGAATCTAGCTCTTGTTATCCTAAGATACTCTTGGATTTGGGCTCTTATCAACATCATCTTCATTTTCTTATGGAGGTCATCCACACATTTATTCCTTTGTTTAAATGATCGAATCCTTTGGTAGAGGTCTTTGTAGTAGTAGTGTGGGACAAACCTAGTCCTCATTATGTATTTTAACAAGTTCTAGTTTTCCACGTCTTTTACTCCTATTTGCCTCCTTTGAGTGCTAACTTATTCCCATCAAACTAATATATACTCCGAAAACTCCAAAATAGCTAGCCTTACCTTTGATCTTTCACTATAAGTACAACATTAAACTGTATTTCCATCTTGCTCTCCTATTCAAAATAGGCTTTGGGATCACTCTTCCCATAGATTGTTAGTGGCTTCAACTTGATATGGTTGAACTCTCTATCCTTGTCATTTCATTCTCTCATACCTCCTCTATTACCCCGTCCTCTATTGAGTTTCCCATATGCATCACCATATTCTCCCTCATACCATTCATCAACTCTATCAAATTCTCTTTCTAACCCTTAGACTATTTCCTCCATTCCTTCCTTGACCTCTACCTCATCCTCTTCTTACTCCATGTCTTTCCCCTCTCATGGGAGCTTATTGGAAACCCTCAATTGGAGTGTTCATCCCAATCTTCACCTTGTTGAACATTTAGTGGAGAAGTATAGGCATCACCTTCCATCATTCTAAGGCTAGAAGCTTCAAACCGTTCTTATCCCCTTCTTTATGCCACGGTGGAGGATTAACCTAAATGTTGCATCAATCCAATAATCTCCCTTGTCATATCTTCGAATCTACTATGCATTTTCCTCATCATAGCATTCAAATCCTCTCGCAAAGCCCTAGTATTAAGTAGTTCTTCTTGTGACCTACTAAGACCACTTGGATTAGGCCTAGGAAGTTCTTGTTCATAGGCCATGGCAATGGAATTACTTAATGAGTTATATCTGCAAAAGAGATTAATAATAAAAAAAAAAGTAGTTCCTCTCTTCACTCCCTTGCGTGTTTACACACAATGGTTTTCATTCTACATTCGTGTTTACCCTCTTTGGCTCTTTTGATATTAGTCTCTCCCTTTTGCCTTTTTCTCAATACTCAAACCTTCTCATTCAATCCAATTCTCCCCAATGGTCAAAGATTTAGTCTAACCAAGTGAATCAACAAAATCAATGGATTTTCCCAATTATGGGGTCTTAGGAGAATTTCAACAAACACTTGTTGGGCACCCTAAGCAAACAAGTTTCCAAACAAGAATTTCAAAGAATAAAGACTCAAATGGTGCAAGAATAATCACAAAAATATAAGGAAGCAATTTTAAACAAGAAACGAACAAGAATTAGCAAGGAACAAGAAATATGAAAAAACTAGTAGATAGGAATAGGAAGAACAAGACTACCACAAATTAATATGCAATGGCAAAGATGAGTTCAATGAGCATAGATTTCAATAATAGAGTGATATATCAAGTCCCAACATCCCAAGGAATGAAAATCAAAAGTCAAAACTCACAACTATAGCCACAAACATCCTCATAGAACATTTATCAAACATCTTAGTTGCAATCCCTTCATGTAAGAACAACCAATATTTTTATCCATATTCAAGCTTATTTTCACCACAAACACAAGATAAATTTGTTCTCAAGAATTATAATAACATTAATGAACAATTTTCTCAAGAAAAAATCAAGAGATAGCAAAGATTTCATGTCCTTTTTGGAGTATGTTTTTTAGTTATAGGATTCTCCTATTTTTTTTCTTCAACTTGTAAGGCTCCTTTCTTTGATGTCAAGCTTTGATTGAGATCAAGGCTTTCCTTGCTCTAATACCAAATTCTTTAATATGATCTTGTGTGGAAAATTTTGTGGAACAATGGCAAACAAATGGGCAAAATCCTTAGCTCAACTAGTATAATCCAAACAGTGAAATTTGTGGCAAAATGAAGAAAGAAAACTATCTAACTATTCCCTAGCAAATCTTTGAAGAACAAAGCATCAAAGACCCATAAGAAATATAGCAAGACCTACTATAAATTCACTTAAATATCCTTGACACAACAAAGAAAATCAAGAATAAAAGAAGTAGAACTATAGCCACCAAAGCAATAGAATTCAAGATAAACCTTAGAAGAACAAAGCAACTAAGATTCAATCAAGAGAAACTACATTAGATTATCTAAAAGATTTAGAGACTCATTCAAATGGAGGACTAAGCCCTAAGCATGGTATTGAACAAAATGAACAAGAAGGTAAAACCTCTCAAAACTCTCTTTCACAATTTGAATAAAGTATGTTGAATGTGTTGTCAAATCACAAAATATATATTTATACTACCCTAACCCTAACTAAGTGATTACTAAGGCCCTAAGACAATTTAAGGGCTTAAAAGTGTTAGTGTTGTACCCTAGAGGCAATCACTTGTACATTGTATATGACACATTTTATTTTAATAAAATGCATTATTTATCTTACAATTTCTTTTGTTTACTTTAAGTAATATAACTATTCGATAAGGTCCATAGTACAACATTGTGTTAAGGAAATCATGATAGAGATCATGATATGAGATGCCTACTACACTGGATGGTGTTAGTACTTAAATAGTCCCTAGTCATAATATTAATGAGACAGGACATCATTAATGCGTTAAGACTAGCACGTGTTAGACTTCTTGATTTGATCAGGCCGTGGTTCTCATAACCGTGAGTATTGAGATACTCAAAGTTAACGCATTGAATGCTTGTTAATGGAACAAGTTCATTGGATAACCTAACTTTGAGATAATCACATGGATAACTATTTAGTGCCAGTGATATAATCTCAATATAGCAAACGTGCAAGTATCCTTAAACTTGAGATCTTCAAGGTACTTTGTTTGATGAGCTTTGTACTTTGATTCCAATCTCTGGAACTCGATCGAGGGCCACATATGGGATGGTATTGGGTACATTGTGAGGTAAACGAAAGTAGTTGAGAGGGTTAATAAAGGATTCACCACTCCTAATAGTATGGGCGAATATCTCACGACCACTTGTAGGAATTACAACGCGGAAAGTTCTTGGCCAAGGCGATTGTGTATTGGAAACAGTTCCAATTGATACACATCTAAAGTAGTGGGTTCCTGGTACAAGTACTATTGTATTTGAGCTAGAATTAATTCTGGAGGGAGTTGGCACTAATTCCGTACTCCAAACCGAATGAGATATTGTATGGTGAAATGAGTTAATTGCACTAAAGTTTATTATTAAAGGGTTCATGTCAAGCCACTTGACTTCTTGGACTCTTGGGTGGTTATGATGTGTTGCTAGATACCGCTCATGATCTGGGAATATGGGTTTATTAATTGATGAATTAATAAACCAATCCTAATTAGAAATAATATAATTAATTCTAATTAATTATGGATTATTAATCTCAATGACGTTTGGATTTATTAATTTTCACTACCAATTTATTGGGAAACCTAATAGATCACACACAATAGAGGATTATATACTCAAGATGTTATTTAATAACATAGTGGGATTAATTGAGAGAAAGAGAAGTTATTGTGGATAATTTATAATTAGTTATAATTTATAGTTCAAGTTGTAATTGTGAGAATATGATGTTTCCAATTACAATTAGGGAATTCTAATAGGATTAGAATTTTCAATTTTGGGAAGGTAAATTTCGTGTGACATATTAACAAGACACACAAAACCCTAGCTGAAAAGTGACAAACGAAAAACCAGCAACACTCGACCTTCTCTTCTCTCTATCTCTCTCGATTGTCTTGAGAAACAGCCCTAGCCGCCATCTTGTTTCTGCTAGCATAGGAAAGTTTGGTGCTTGAGTATTTCTCTGTGTGAATTACTGTTAGAAATAATCGCACACTGTGATTATAGTGGTTAGACATTCAACTCACATAGAGGTTGATCATGAGGATTGCTGGATCGCGCCTTAACTTGAAAAAGAAATTTTGTTCTTCGGACGATCAAACAAAGATAAAAAGTTACTACCTTTATTATCTTTATGTCTTGTTTTCCACACATAGGCAGGTCCTGGGATGGTATCTCGTTATTTTTCGCTGCGCCGTATAGGATACGAGCCTAAAATACCCAATAAAAAAGTCTTTACAAAATGTTTAAAATAGACAAAATGTGATGAAACCTTGCGCTGGCAAACCGAGGTCGGTGCTGGCTCGGCTTTGAGCTCCTTTTGGATATCCATTAAAATGAGTTCTTAGCTGCCTTCATCATCCTTCCAAATCCATCTTCAAACATTGTTATAGGAACAATTAGATTTCATCTTGGAGCCTTTTGATTCTTAATCTTGTCATTGGCCCTCTCAACGTCGTTCTCCTTCTTGAGATTGAACTGCTTTGTTAGCTTGATTCCTATTAGCTCCATAATTTCTTCATAGATATCTTCACAATTTCTACCCATTGATACCTATTTGGCGTACAAAGAAAAAATCAAAATAGGAATAGGCATTGAGGTCCTTCTTTAACCAATCAAGAAGTGACCCACCTCTAAGTAGTCTTCTTCCTTTTCTTTTTTCGGCTAAACCTCTAAGTAGTCTGCTTTATTATAGTTGTTAATCAATTTGTTTAATAGTTGCTAAGGAAAATTGATATTTTTATATGAAAATTGAATTGATATCTTTATATATAATCATTTATGAGTGTCAATTATGGCTATTAAATGTTTATATGTATTGAAGTTAATATTGTTATTTATGAAACCATTCACAATTGATTATATTAAAACATGGTCCACCCTTATATATTTTGAATCCATTTAGTATTGATAAAAATTGAAAGTATTGCTTCAGCCTACCTAGCAGAGAAAGTAGATAGGATCAATATCAATTATCTTACCAAGAAAAATATTTTTGTCTTAAGTTCGTAATATATTGTGATAATATTTTGAATTGTTATGGAATTTGAATTTCGATAAGTTGGTGAATGGATGTTTAGCCTTATGAATTATATATGCTTATGTTGAAAATTTTTATTTCCATAATGTTTTAAACTTTGAAAATCGAGTTTAAGAGGTGAATGTTTGCCGAGAAAACAAACCCTATATCCTTTGCATGAAATTTCATGCATGATAAGCTCCCAGAATGAAAAGTCCTTGAAGCATCTGGCTCCAATCTAATGCCATGTCTGACACTAGACATTGTAAGTCAACTTGAGTCAAATGGGGACAATTGGTGTAAGCTTTAAAAAAATAATTTCATTTTCTTTTTGAGTGATTTTCAAGAACTCCAATCTTTAGAAAAATATTATTTTGCTAAATTAAATTAGAAAAAGGATTACAAATCATTTAGGAACTAGATTTCCTATTTCCAAAATTTTTAAGGATTTCCATGAAAAGGAATTTATTACGGTTGATGTAATGTACTATCACATACATACATATGTGTGTGTGTGTGTGTGTGTGTGTGTGTGAAACATATTCAATCCATGATTCATCTGTACTATTTACTGTATACACGGTTTGCTCATTTCTTTCTCTTCTCTCTTACAGATGATTTAGGTAGCGATGAACGACTCTAATGCAACTTCTATTAGGATCAAGGATTGTCCTCTATTTTCTCTTCATAGATAGTTTATTAATAGTTGATTGAGGATTTGAATTATATAAATTATTGAGAATTGTTTTAGTTTGTTTTCATAAATTATTGTGCTAGAAGTTTTGGGTGTAATTAGATTGAAATTTTTTTCAATTCAAATTTTTATTTTAATTAAAATAATTATAATTTTATTTCTCAAGAATTATCTTATATTCAAAACATATTATATTATATTTTTTTAACATCATTTTAGCCTTACATGTTTTATAATTTTTATAACATTCAAATAAATTAATCTTTAAAAAAATGACTATCCAAATACACCTGAATCTTGTAATAGATATAAATTTGGAATTTATTTTATCATGGATTTTATGAATTGTAATTTGAGAATGTGAAACCTAGTGGGGCATGAAATTTCGTGGTATCAAAACTAGGATTAGATCATGGTTAGTGGGGACCTTAAGTATAGTAAGTTATACGATAAAAATATAATCTTTATTATTTCCAAATCCTCTAGCACACTCTCTGCAACATTCTCAAGTGCTTTTCATGTGATAAACTTTTGTTAGCTTTTAAAGTTTAATTGTGAATAAAAGGGTAAAATTAGTCTATTGGAGGGTAACCATTAATTATTTTTAGTTAGAAGATAGAACGTAAACTTTTAAAGGCTTTAAGGGTCTCTTGGATGTTTTGTCCATAAAACTATGAAAATATTTTATCAATATATTCTTTTTAGGGAAAGCCATTTAAAAAATAAATAAATAAAGGAATAGCACCATGAGTTTTCTTACAATATTACTCACCTCTTTCTAAGTTTTAAAAATATTATTCATTTCCCTTATAATCATTTACGCAATCACTTCTGATCTTATGACACAAAATGTTCTTACAAATTTCTCTTACGAATTAATATCTAATAAAATATCAACGTGTAAAATAACCAATTTACTCTAAATGTTTGTACCTAAACCTCCTAAATTTCACACCACAATTTAAATTTATAATTTATAATATTGTAGGGAATCTAAGACAAGTTTTTTAGGCATACATATAATTATAACCTATAAATATAACGATGAAAATAAATTTAAGCTACATTACATATATATAATCAAATACGTTAAAGTTTAAAACCTACAAATATAATGACGATAAGTAATAAATTTATGCTATATTACATATATTAGAATCATATATGTAACACCCCACTACCTATGTCTCATTAGGGTTGGAGATGTCGCCCTGTCCACAGGACAATGAGTCTTTATAACGAGAACACACAAAATAAAATAAAATAAATACTTCAAAATTAAACTTATTATAACCCAACAATACATGAACAAATTCAAAAATAAATGTCTGCTACTGTCTTTCTGAAAAATAACAAAGAGTCTTCAAAGCATGGGCAATAATCTAGCTAATGACCTTCACAGCAAGATCGACCTGAAAACATGGTATAAAAGGTGGTGAGATAAAAATCTCAATAAGCCCATGTGTACTTTGAGTGTTTCAGATAAAACAGTTCATGTATACAAGTTGTAAAAGTTTCATAAGAGAAAGTGTTGGCAAGTATTAAATAAATGTCATAAACAAAGAATGGCATTTTTCTTTACAAAACATACATATGCACAATAAATACAACCACTCTAAAGAGGCAGTCATGGCACCACACGTTGGACACTATGACAATATAACGATCAGATTTGCTATCAAGGTATGGATGCGTCTACCATGGGCTATGAATACGCTACCCAGATGCCTTCGTTGGTTTACCCGATATAATCGAGGTTCCAGTTAGATGGCTAAAGCCAAGGCCACTGCTGTGTTGGCCACCTTTTACCACATTTGGACTACCCGAAACAGGCTGTTGTTTGAGGATGCACATAGCCAACCGATGGATGTTGCCAAGAGAATCAAAACACATGTGTACAGGGTTATTTACACTTTGTACCCTCATGTTTTGGACCTTTTTGAATCTTATGTATGCTAGACTAGATAGTAGCTTAGACTCTTGTTTGTTGGGCTACTGCCTAGATGTGCTCGATGTACATTAACCATTTTTTATCTCTGTATATACTATTTACATTTTGATCAAAAAATATAACGATCAGAATGCCACACGTTGAGCATACTGATACAAGGTAGGTGTACGGCCTATCGGGTAAGATACTCCTCCATCTCTGCACCCAAACTTACCGGTTGTCCACTCCGAAAACACACAGTCCATTTTGACTGATCTTGCTAGCTCGGACTGGTATGACCTACCGGACTAACATCCTATCCGGGAAAGACTCACCCCTCAGAGGTGGCCACCTATTGAGAGACTTACCAAAACCCTTCAAAGACTAGTCTTAGTAGTCCCCTTTATTGAGTACTCAACGTTGTTTATCCCACTTAGGAGAAAAATGTCATACAATGATTTATTTGAAAATAGCAATTAAGGTTTCTAAAATTCTTGTCAAAATTTGGGTTTTAGAAAGAGTTTAGCGTTTTTGTGTAAAACTGTTTGTTTAAACTCAAATGGTTTGCTTGGCTGAAATAAAAAGGAAACTGTCCTTAATTGCCTTTACAGAACAAATGTTCATACACATTGAGTTTGGCTTGTCACATTAACTTTGGTCTTCAAATGACTCAATGCAGGAGTTTACCTGATCATTTGCTCTTTTAGGATTCAAAGATCTTCCAAGGTCAACCTAACCCCGCTTGGGGTAAACACAAGACATAAGATAACATTCGGACCATATCTACCTTACATTAATAATTCCTAATTCAACTTGTTACAACCATGACTAACCATGACCATAATGTCTTAGGCTTTAGTACTAGTTGATAAAGTATTTTATAAAATAAATCTAACTTGATAAGTTAAAATAACTAGGGGTTCTAAAATAATTACTAATGAATTATAGTTTCAAATAATAAATTATGAGTATTATTGCTAATAAATAAATTAGTGTCAAATGTTGAATAATACTAAGTCCTAAATAATATTGGTAAATGGTAATATTTAAGCAGTACTAAATAAATAATAAATTACACCTAATTTTTAATTAATAATTAATGGATAATAAATAACCAATAAAATTAATAATAAATTAATTATATTTAACTTTTAATTATTAAATAATAATTAAATTTTAATATAAATAATACTCATGGATATAGATAAAATTTTTAGTAAAGTTAATTATTATGATCTACAAGGTCATTTGATATTAATTAATTCTAATATTTTATTTATTATTATTATTATTATTATTATTATTTATGTATATATTTTTTTAATAAAAAATTTTATTTATTTAACTAGTAAAAATATTAATATTTTAATTAATATTCTATTCCCAACCTCCCTAGCAATTTCGAATTTCATAGGGAAAATATAATAGTGATTCTAATTAAAGTAATAAAATTTGTTAATAAAATAACTTAGGATTAACAATAAAATAATCTTTCATCATGATTTCCCTATTGTCAAGAAATATTCATGAACACATTGTCAAACATCAAATAATAGGCTAATCCATTCATGAACATATACTTGAATTAACCCCTACTAACACATGACCAATCTCCTACTAGGCATAATCATCATCCATGACCTCAATGAAAAGTAAGAATATAAAAGCCTAATCACCATTGGTGTCATAATATCTAACATGCTTTAAACATCCGTAAATCTCACTAATCATGATGAGCATATGTTGATTCGAAAGAAAAATCCATAAGACCTAATCATACATTTCAACCTTCATGTCGTAACTCCATCCCCTTCATCCACATACATATACTCAACCCCCATTTATATTTAATCTTACTATCAATATCTAAGAGACATGAATTCAGAAATTTAAAAGGATGATTCAAGAAGAAATATTTGGTAGATGATTGCTTGATGAAGGTTTCTTGATTAGTGAAGGTCCACGCGCTTAAGAGCCTTTTGATGTTCGAAAAACAACTATGGTTGGCCATCATCATTTCGGCCAAGAGAGAGAGAGAGAGAGAGAGCATTAGAATGGAGTATAAAAAGTTGAGTATAAGAGAAAGAATAAGAAGGTTGCTCTTGTTTTACCTTTTGATGTTCTTGAAACCTTCAACAAAAAAACTTATTTTGATCCGTTTGAAAATTTTGATTCTCATGATTTTGTGTTATAAAGACCAGAAATGAAGACTAGGGATTAAGTATGAGTGATTTGGAGTATTTGAGAGTGATTGGAGATGTTTAGGATAGGTTTAGGCTTGAAGATGTTAAGTATGTGTTCTTGGTGTTTTTGGAAGAGTTTGAGAGAAAATGGTTTGAGAATTGCTGGACTTGCTATTGGCTGAATGGCCTTGTGCAATTAAGAGTTTCGGTTTTAGCAAGAAGGAGAGAGAAGTGATCAATTTTTTTGAAATTCAAATGAAAAAAAATAAGGAGTTGTTTGAGGTTGAGGATTAGTTAATGGTGGCTGTTCATGGGAAGTCTCTTACTCTTCAATAGTGTAGAACTGAACAGCTAGGTTTAATGCAAAGAATAGAGAGCTGTTCAGTTTATAATGCTGGCCGAAAATGGTCTATAGTGGCAGAGAAATTTATGGTTTAATCACTTTCTACAAAAGTGTTTTAATGGAGCAAAAAATTTGGAATTAGTTTGAAGTTTAAATGAGTTTTGGATAGAGTAATCTTAGGAACTTTTTGAGGTGTGATCATGGAGTCCAAACACTCAAGGCTAGTATGGAGGTTAATGGTGTTCAGTCCATGGCTGAACAAGGTTTGATTTTCAGAGGTTTGGGAGGTGATTTTCGGCCTTTGCTTTGAGAAACCAAGCTGGAAATTTTTCTGGTTTTCAATGTTCAAGAGTACCTAGAATAGTGACGGTTTTTTATGCAGAATTCTCTGCATTCTTTGGCCCAATTTCTATTTTTCTGATGTGTTTGAAGGTCTTTTAATGGTGATTTTCCAGCCTTTTTCCTGAAGAAAAATAGAGGAAGTTCCAACTGATTTTATGACCAAAAGGTGGCTTCAATTCTAGCTTCAAAGTAGCGAATTTGCTAAAAGGAAAATTTCTTGTTTTGGACAGATTGAGCAGTCTGAAAATTCACTGTTTTCCCAACCTTCAACCTTACATGAAATGACCATTTTTCTGGCAGCAAATGGGGTAGGAATGTTGCTGAATTTTTTCGAAAACCATCTTGCAAGAATTCTGGAAAATTTCCAGATTTTTCCTTATCATGAACAAGATGAAGGTAGCATTTAAGTTATAACTATGGTGATTTCTTTTCCATGGAAACCCTTCCTAACTCTCCTCCCCATTTTCGACAATCCCCTATCCTTCAAGGCTGATTTTTGAATTTCAAGGTTAGGGGTTTATCGCAAAATTTTTTGGAATTAAAAAAAGAGATTAGTGGATTAAGGATAATTTAAATTATGAAGATGTCAGAATAAGGCTAGAGAAATTAAAGGAAACAAGAATTCCTCTAGAATTCTTTTTAAGACATGATCACATGATCAAGACATTATCTTCATGTCTCTCTTAAGACAATATTCCTATCTTTAAGGAATGTAAGAAAATTAAAAATTCAAATATAGCTAAGATAATCATAAATAAAACTTAAGTAATGGGATTTGAACTCATGACCTTAGAGATTAATTTACAAAGCTCTAACCACTTAACCACAACAACTTTTATTCTTATCTTCTTATCCAAATATTCTTCTTATCTAAACCTCAAGCCATCTTCCTATTTCGACCTCAAGCAAAATTATCTTTTTACCCTTTCTACCCAACAAGCATAAATAAGTCATTTAACCTATAAATTATAATTTTAAGGCACATAAAATCATTCAAATAGTATATTTTTATGCAGAATAATATGATATGCATCCCAACCCCCTTACTCTAAGGTTGGCTTTAGGCGGGGTTAATATAAGTTAAAGCTTAAAACCCATAAATATAAGGAAAATTAGTTAATTCAATATCTTAACTTTATTGTTCTAGGAGGTTAGGTCTCTCCTTTTTTTTTTTCAACTAGTTATGTCCTCTATTAACTGAAATTGTCTTTATAATTGTTTCCATTACTGTCACTGTCAAAAGAGAAGGGCAATCAGGGTACTTCACTATAGAAAATTCACTGATTCAATCCTTTAACTTTTATTATTCGGCGGTTGGGGTTTTTTCTTTTTTTTTCAATTTTTTAGACCCCCTAACCATTATTTTTGGTGTGTTTTGGTCCATTTCTTAACAGTCTTACTAATGGTAATGGTTATGAGGACCAAAAAAATTATTTGAAAATAGTTAGGGTACCTAAAAGTAAAAAAAGGGGGGGGGGGGATCAAAACCACTAAAAATAAAAGTTAAAGGACTAAATTGGAAAATTCTCCACACAAATACACTGAACTCTAAACTCTAAAGCTTACACATAAAGGGAAAAAAATGTACATTAAATTAACTTAAATTTTGAAACTAACCTATAGAAGGACCACAGGGTACAAACCTCCTTCTATAAAGGATCCATGGTATCACAGAGGCATTTATACATCTAAGCTAAAGTCGTGTTGCCCCGACTAAGTTGGCCATAAATGCATACCTTCTCCAAGAATAGTAAGTAACATAGTGGCAATAGGTATTCTAATTTATCAGACAAAACTACGTTATTAATAAGTAGAAGTTATCTTCAGGCCCTTTACAATATATCCACTTTAGAGGCATCACCTAGAAAAGGGATTGACACGTGCCTCCAAAGCTAACTGCTCGATTCAATTACCTCTAAATTGTTCATCATATGGATGAAAATTGAGAAATCTATAGATTAGGTCACTCCATATTGACCTCGGATAACCATATACATATTTTATAATAGGCTCACCGTCTATCTTAAGGCCCCATAATATAGCAACATCAACTAGTGTTACGATAGCCTCTCCATTCTAAAATAAATTGTACCAAAAAATAAGTTAATAAACAAATTGTTCAAGTACTAAGTTAACAAATTAGTGTTTACTATTTAAAGTTTATGATTTGGAGTTTGGGAGTTTAGGATTTGGGGTTTACAATTGTAGGATTCTAGTGTTTAGGGTTTTAGATTTTAGGATTTAAGGTTTTAGGGCTTAGTATTCTAGGTATCAAGGTTTAGAGTTTAGAATTTCTAAGATTCAGGTATTAGGGTTTAGGGTTTCGAGGTATTAGGGTTTAGGATTTAGAGTTTTTAGTATTTAAGATTTAGGATTTAAGGTTAGTTTAATTTTTGTAAATCAATTGAAATATACTATTTAAATATCTTTATGGCTTATTTTCTTGTATAAGAAGTATTATACATATTATGTGAAATTACAGATGGTAGAAGAACAATCATTTGAGTTTACTAAGGGTTTCAATTATTTTAAAATTAACTGCTATGAGTGAATACCAATTTCGCATAAATACAAACTTGTTTCCTTTGTTTTGCATTAAGAAGAGTATATAGTGTACTCTTAAATAAGGTGAAAGGATTGATCATCCAGAAAAGTAAGCTCCTAATGAATTACGACAACAAAGGAAATTGGTTTCTATATGAGACGAAATGGTTTTGTAGAAAAACAGCATTTCTTTTTACCTAATAAATATTAGTAAAAGTGTGAAGATATATATATATATATATATATATATATAGAGAGAGAGAGAGAGAGAGAGAGAGAGAGAAAATTTGTCACTTTAGTCTATTAACTTTTATTTTCAATGGTTTTGATCCTTTTTCTTTTTAGTGGTTTTGATCATTTTTCTTTTTTTTTAATTTTTTAGATCCCTTAATTATTTTCAGACAACTTTTTTGGTGACTACTTCCGTTAGTGAGATTGTAAAAAAAAGGTAACCAAAACCGACCAAATATAATAGTTAGGAGATCTAAAAAGTTTTTTTAATAAAAAAAAGGACCCTAGCCGCCAAACAATAAAAGTTAATGGATTGAATCGATGAATTTTTTTATTAGTAAATTGACTATTTTTTAAATGAATAATAAAATACCAAAATTACCCTTCTAATTTGACAGTAATAGTAATGGAATCGGTTATAAGGACTATTTCAATTAAAAAAATAGTTAGGGGACGTAACTAGTTGAAAAAGAAAAAGGAAAGGAATCTAACCCTCTAAAAAAATAAAGTTAAGGGATTTAATTAACTAATTTTCCTAAATATAATGATGATAAGTTATAAATTTAAACTGCATTACCTATATCATACTTATATAAGCTAAAGTTTAAAACTAATAAAATATAATAATGATGTGTAATAAATTTAAACTATATTACATATATCAAAGTCAAGATATAAAAGGTTTGCGATCAATTAATTATTTTACCAATAGATATTTTCTTGATCGTGGTTCACATGAAAATTAAAATATTTAGCAGTGCTTAGGTCTTTAGATTGAAAATAATTAAAAAAATCAATCATTAAAAACGTGAATAATATTTTCAAAACTTAAAAGGAGTTTAGCGATATTGATAAAAATCTTAAAGGAGATTTATGATGTGAAACCCCACCTAAAGCCAATCCTAGAGTAAAAGGGTTGGGATGCATATCATATCATTTTGTATGGATATATATATATATATATATATATATATATATATATATATTGAATGGTTTTATGTGCTTTAAAATTATGATTTATAGGTTAAAAGGCTTAGTTATGCTTATTAAGTAGGAATGGTAAAATGGTAATTGTACTTGAGGTCAAAATAGGAAGATAACTTGAGGATTAAATAAGAAGAATATTTGGGTGAGAAAATAAGAACAAGAGTTAGTGTGGTTTAGTGGTTAGAGCTTTGGAATTAATCTCTAAGGTCATGAGTTCAAATCCCATCATTTAAGTTTTAAGGGAAATTAATCTCCATGGTTAAACCTTCAAACTCCATTCCATAGTGTTTATATTCTTCATGAAAGAAATCTGAAAATTTTCCAAATTCTTGAGCAGCTTAAGCTTCGAAAATCACAGCCATCTTTCTTACTTATTTGCTGCCAGAAAAATGGCCAATTAATGTACAAAGCAGGTAAAATTCTGAGCAAATTTTGCTGCATAGCAGCCTAGAAATGGAGCTGTTTCTTCTGTCATACACCTCATATACCTCTCAAAAACCTCTACAAATCGGGCTGAAATATTGCAGAAAACTGCACAAAAAAATTGCAGCAAACCTTCGAACCATGAACACCATGAAACAAAAAAATTTCCAGCTTTGTTCCCTTCAAGCCTTGGCCGAAAACCACCCTTAAACCTCTGTAAATTAACCCTTGTTCAGCCATGAACTAAACACCATTAACCCCTCCACTTAACTTGCACACTGGGACTCCATAACCACACCTCAAATATCTCCTAAGATCACTCCATTCAAACTTCCATGTGAACTTCAAAATTTCCAACATTTGCTCCATGAAAACACTCTTGTACTAGGCTTCATAACCAGAAATTTCTCTGCCATTGAGCTTAGCATTTCGGCCAGCCTTAAAGCTCCATCAATCTTCATTCATTTTAGTAAAACATAGCAGTCCAGTCGGCTCCATTGCAGCACCAAGAAACCTCCAACAATCAAACACCATTAACATATCTTCTACCTCAAATCTCTCCATTTGAATTTCAAACAATCAGATTTTTCTCTCCCTCTCTAAGCTGAAAACCGAAACCCCTAAATTCCCTAAACCATTCAGCTAACACTCTCCAAAAATTTGTGCATATCCTTTCTCAAATTCTCTCCATTTTCACCAAGAACACTAAGAACACACACTACCTTTCTTCAAGACAAAGACCACTCTAAACACCTCCAATCTCTCTCAAAACTCCAGAATACTCCTACATTCTCCCTAGAGTTCATTTCTAGAATTTATAACATCAAATCTTGAAAACAAAAATTGGCATTCGGATCAAAACTAGTTTTTTCCCTTGAAGTCTCAAGAACATCATCAAGGTAACCAAGAACAACTCTTTTGTTCATCTTCTTCCATTCAACCTTTAACATATCATGCTAATGCTCTCTCTCTCTCTCTCTCTCTCTCTCTCTCTCTCTCTCTCTCTCTCTCTCTCTCTCTCTCTCTCGGCTGAAATGGTGGTTACAACCATGGTTGTTTTTCCTTCTCTCATGGACAATACAAGACCCTCAATCGCGTGGACCTTCTTGAATCTTCATCGAAGTAAACATCAATCGAGTACTTCTCCTTAATCTTTCTTTTTAATTCTGAATTCATGCCTCTTAGATGCTAATAGGGAGAACAGAATATGAATGGGGGAATTGAGTATATGCATATATATGAAGGGGTTGAGATTAGGACATGAGAATGATTGATCATGTTTAAGCTATATGGATTTTCTTGAAAATCAATGTATGATCATCATGTCTTAAGAGAATTATGATTTTTTAAGCATGCTAGATGTTATGACACCTTTGGTGAATAGGATTTTTATGTTCTTATCTCCTTTGAAGCCATGATTATGATTATACTTAGTAAAGAATTAGTCATGTGATAGTATGTATGGATTTAAGCCTACATTCATGAATGAATTAGTTTGTTGTTTGATGTTGGAGAATGTGTTCATGATTCTTGTTAACAATACGAAAATTATGATTATGATCTTGTTGATCCTAAGTTATTTTAATTAGCAAATTTTATTACCTGATTAAAATTATTACTATATTTTTCTCTAAGGATTTCGAAATTTTTAGAAAGTTTTGGAAATGGTATTAAATGAAATAGTGATAATTTAATAGTTAAATAAATAATATCTTTTCTTAAAAATAATATATATATATATATAATAATTAATAAAATCTTAATAATAGTAAAATATTAATGACCTTGTAGGCCTATATATTTATAAATATTATTTATATTAAAATTTATTTGTTATCTATTAATAAAAAATTTATTTATTATTAATTTTATTTATTACTAACTATTTATTATCTATTAATTAAAAGTTAATTGTAATTTATTATTTATTTATAATAATACTATTTAAAATTATCATTTATTAATATTATTTAAGGATTTAGTATTATTCAATGTTCAAACTTTAGTTTATTTATTAATAATAGTACTCAAAATTTATTATTTGAACCTAAAACTTATTAGTAATTATTTTACAACCCTTAGTTAATTTAACTTATCAAATTAGGCTCATTGTATAAAATTCTTTATTATCTAGCCTTAAAGTTTAGGACATTAAGGTCATGATTATAATTAGTTGAACTAGGATTATTTGTGTAAGCGAATATAGCTCAACTATAACCTTATGTCTTGTGTTTACCTCAGGCGCAATTAGGTCAGTCTTGGAAGATTTTTGAATTCAAGCAAGCAAATGATCAAGTAAGCTCCTGCATAGAATTTTGTGAAGACAAAAAATTATGGTGGCAAGCCAAATGCGATATTTATGGACATTCATTTTATAAAGGCAATTAAGTATTGTTTTTCTTTTTTATTTTAGTTATGCAAATCATTTGAAAATTAAACAAGAAGTTTTACACAAAATGCTAAACTCTTTCTAAAACCCAACTTCGACAAGAATTTTTGAAACCCTTAATTGCCATTTCAAAGAAAATCATCGTGTAATCAATTTTCTCCCGAGTGGGACAATCAACGTTGAGTACTCAATAAGGGTAAACTAGTAGTACTAGTTTTGAAGAGCAAAAGTGAGGCTTTTGGCAGGAGGCCACCTCCAGAAGATGAACTCAACTTGGAGAAGCGACAGTACTATTTAGTCATGCCGGTCTGAGCTAACAAGTTTCAGTCAAGTGGACTGTGTGTTTCCGAAGTGCACAACCGGTAAGTTTGGGTGTAGAGATGGAGGGGTATCTCACCCGGTAAGCCGTACACCTACCTTTTGTCAGCTTGCACAAAGTGTGGCATTCTGACCATTATATGGTCATGGGGCCCAACGTGTGGTAACCCATGACTACCCATTTGAGTGATTGTGTTTATTGTGCACATATATAATTTGAAAAGAAAAACGTCATTCTTTATTTTTAACATTTATTTAATACTTGCCAAAACTTTCTCTTATGAAATTTTTACAACTTACATACATGAACTGTTTTACCTGAAACACTCAAAGCACACACGGGCTTACTAAGATTTTTATCTCATCACATTTTCTACCATATTTTCAGGTCGATCCTGCTGTAGAGATGAATAGCTAGATTTGTTGCCTATGCTTTGAAAACTTTATGTTATTTTTCTTATGTGTTGTTTTGAGAGATGGTACCGAACAATTTGTTTTGGATTTGTTCATGTATTTTTGGATTGTAATGAATTTAATTTTAAAGTGTTGCTTTTATTTTCTTTTGTGTGACCTAATTATAAAGACCCTTTGTCCTATGGACGGGGCGACATCCCCAGCCCTATTGGGTTTAGGTAGCGGGGTGTTACATATGACATTATTCCAAAAATAAAACACGAACACTCAAAAGGTAACTTTTTAAACTCATTATCATGCATCTATAGGATTACAGATTTAATTCCTAGATACTCAATGCTAAATTACAAGCTACAATAAGACATGATTTTGTTTGGTAAAAAAAAGATATGGGATAATAATAATTTCTCTAATACTCCTATTAGCAAAGACGGAACTAGGAGGCGGGGGTGGAGCCTACACCCCTCCCCCCCCCCCCCCAAATTTTTTTTTAAATATCATATTTTATTTTAAAAATTTTAAAAAGATCTTTTAAAACTTTGTAATTCGCCCCCCTCGCCCCCAAAATTTTTTTTATAAAAATCATGTCATTGTCCTTCTATATCTTTTATATATAGTTTGCCTCTCCAACCCTAAGTCCCTAATTCCGTATCTGCCTAGTAGTATCATACTATATGTATGTGTGTGTGTGTGTGTGTGGAATGAGAAAAAAAATAGTATAAAGAGAATATTTGAATAGTTCTATTTATTATTTAAAGAAATCTTTATGATATTCACCGTTCTATTCCTTTCTATTACTCTTATTGAAAATTCTAGTAAAAGTATTTTATTTAAAATAATCAGTCCCATTTCCTATTCACCCTTATCAAAATCCCTATAAACAAGCACCCCCTCCCAACCTTTGGAAAACAAATCTACCTAAAGAAAAAAGGGGGAAAAACTATTGTAAATTTAATTCAAAATAGAATCAACAATCAAGAAAGTAAAATATAAAAACTGAAATTATAAGAAGAGAGAAATAAGAGAACTACTTAGATTCAAATTGATTCATCGTTCATTTACATAAGATCCCTATTTGTAGAAGTTTAGATACATCATCTGAAAGAATAAGAAATGAATCTAATAAATATAATTTTATCTTATCTATTAATAGTCTTAGAAAAATGAACAGTTATATCTATCTTCAAGATAAATGGATAGTTTCAGAAAAATGAATAGCCAACTACAAGGAAGAGAATTTGTTATAACTTGTTGGCCTTAGCATGCAAAATAGTTGTTGGATTGTAGCCCTCTTAGACTAGGTTTTTGATGTAAAATCAAATATTTTAATAAAAGAATTTATTTTCAGAAATTGTTTGTGAATTTACTTTTTGTTTGTGCACGATTTTCATTTGGAACAGACCCATTGTGTTTAAATAAGTGATCCATGTGAATGGCGGTCTTTCACAGTAAGGTACGGATTACGGGTTATTTAACACATAAACATTTGTTCTTAACCTATTAATGAGACTGGGAATCTCATCATGTTTAGGTTATTATATTATGAATTCTAAATAGGGAATGGCTTACCTTTAGCCAGTAAGTAGTCCACTCACTTCATAACATAAGCGTATTTCGAATACATAGGATAGGACCTGTAGTAGTGGTTTCTAAAAGTACTATATGATAGAAATTTAGACTACTACCGCTACAGCGTGGACTAGTACTCTACGACTTGAGTATAAGTTGGTGGTCTGGCGAAGCTGGAAGCATATATTTTGATTTGCTATAGTTGAGGCTCTATCGTAGGGCCAATATACTTGCATGTTGGGTATGTGTGACTAGTTAGTTAAGACAGATTTGTACAAGATAGTTTCTGCACTATATCGCCCCTTGTGGTTGTCCGAATGGTCTAAAATGTCCAGGGCCCTGGGAAACATGACTTGGATGTTTGCTTTAGAGTAGCTCTCTTGGAAAGCGGAAATACTTCAGGAAGTCGTGGATCATTGGACTAGAAGCCTAAGGATGGTAGATATTATTTAGAGGGGTGTTAATACACTTCTTCCTCTCTAAATGTACGGTGATGTGTAGAGGGGTATTTTAGTCATTTCACCTGTAGGTCGGAGACTTTGCTATCGCAGTATTGTCCTTGGAGTCAATATTTCCTTATGGTGATATTAGAAAATATTTAAAATGCAAAATACAGCTATTTATATAGCAGGGGTATTTTGGTCATTTTAGTCAGCCAAGGCGATGTGTCTTTTTGGTCCTCGGAATAGCCCGTAAGTCCTAACTAATTTTGGGTTGGGGAATTGGTCACAGTTGAAGAGGATTTTATTTTATTTGATTTTATTTGATTTTATTCAGGAAGTCTAATTTATTATTAAACTGGAATAAAATAAATAAATAAATAAAATAGGAGTTGAGAGAAAATTAATTATCTAGTTTATTTGGTTAATTAATTATTCAGGGCCTATGTTCAGTATGAATAATTAAGAAATTAACCTGGGCTTAAACTAGGGGAAATAATTAATGTTTAATTATTTATTGGGTTATTTATATAGGCCCAAGAAATAAATAATTAAAGATTAATTATTATGGTTCATTTGAGATCATTAATTATTTATTGGGTTGTTTATATAAGCCCAGGAAATAAATAATTAATATTTATTATTTTGGGCCTTTTGGATCCAAGGAAAATAATAAATATTTTTCTGGCCCAATAGCTTGGACCTTAGGGTTTTTCCAGATACGGTTAAGAGGAGTTTAGGGTTAGGCCAAACTGATTTTCAGGATAACATTTGGGTGTTTTGAAATCCCGGGGATTTGTTTATTAGATAATGAGAGACCTGTTTTGGCTAACCAATAAAAGTAGTCTCTGGTAGAAAATAAACCCTAATCTCCCTAACACACAAGAGACTCACGCCACTCTCTTGGTCTCTCACGTAGCTTCTCTCTCAGGGTCTCCTTCTTTCCTCGGTTGTTATTCTTGTTTCTTTGGCTAATCAATAGCAAGTGAATCAAGAACACTTGAGACCATTCCTCTTCACTGTTGTGTTCACCGACTAGAGGTTAGGCAGAGGAATACTCCGAGAGCTGGAAAGCTAGGCGTTCATGCAAACAAGACGGACTAGAAGGCTAGCGGGTGTTCAACCAGAAGCTTCTTCAAGTGGACAAAGCGAGGCGATTCCAGACGTTCAATCAGCTTCTACTCAACCTAGAAGGGTTAAGGAGTGCAAAGGTATGATCTTCACTCTTCCGTATGGCCTTTATGGCTCGCGGTTATTTTTTCTCCAATTTTTTTCACGTACAGTGCATGCTCCCCTGTTTTCTTCTTCCCTCAATGTGGTATCAGAGCCACTGGTTTTGATCAATATAGGAAGCATGGTAGTTAATAAAATTGGGGAAGATGATTATACCTATGATCCTTCGCTGTTTTGGTCTGGGATAGGCTTGATGTAAGCTTCACCGTTGAAGCATAGGAGCATACTGTAAATTTTTGGCTTTGATGTTTTAATCGTGTAAACCCAATTTTAATGAGTATAGGCGGTTGTGGTTATGTTTTGGATGAGTTTTTATAAGTAAAAATGTCCAAAGAAGTCAAAGTAGACAAAAAAATCGAAGAAAAAGATGCTCTGCAAGTCGCGCGAAACAGTAGAAAAAACGAAGAAGATGCACTGTTCCTAAGCCGTTGAAGCCGAGCCTCGAGCCGAGCCGCCACTATTTCTGTGTGAAGAGCCGTGTCACACGAGCCGCTGGAGCCGAGCCGCGACTGTAGCAATCCAAGCCGAATTCATTTTGAAGGTTGCAACTGAATTGCAATTGATTCCGGGTTGGGCGGCGAAATCCGGTAAAACACGCGGGTCGCGTGCAGAGGAGAAGCGGTTCGGGCGCGGTTCACGGGCGGGCGGGTCATGGCTTGGCGGGTTGGAAGCTGCAGGAGATCTGGTGCGGCTGGTTCACAGCGGCCGCGGTGGACCACAGGCCAATTGGGCTCGGATCCGGTGCGGCCGGTGCAGTGGACCTCCAGTCAAAAATTTTTTTTTTCTTTTTCGTTTTAGGTTCCATACCAGGCGAAGTTAATATTTTTGCAATTTTTATATTCTTGAAATATATTTGCATGAAAAATATTAATAAGGGATTTTAGGATTAAACAAGATCATTAATTAATTAATTAATGTGTTTAATTCTATTATTTGGACACTTAGGTTTAAAAAAAAAAAGAAAAGCATGAAAACGTTTACTGTTTTCGAGCATGCTATTTTTTTATGTACATATGTGTGCTTTTTCTCAAAGACCAAAGTCTTTGGGAACTTTTTGTTTTGACAAGAAAAATATTTTTCTTCAAAAAATTAAATGGTTATTTTAATTGGTACAAAAATTAATCCTTGAATATTTTCTCAAATGATTTAATCTTTGACATAAGGGCAATCTCCAAAACGAGGTATAAAATATAAGGGCAATCTCCAAAAGGATCAACTTAGATAAATAAAGAAATACTCTTATTACATCAGGCTCAACTTGGAGCAAAACGGAATAAAACAAAATATTGTTTAGAAGCATAAGCAACAAATGTCTCCTAGAATGAATAGAGAAAATAGCAAAAGCTTCAACTATTACATGCCCCGCTGACTCAGCACAGTCTATCTCCTGAAAACTTGATGTAAAACGGTGTGAGAATAAATCTCAGTAAGTCCTGTGTATGCATATGGTGTTTTGAATAGTACGTGTATGCAAAGTGTAAAATATTTGTAGAAATAATTTGGCAAGTCATAAACAATCTCTTTTCGCAAGGAGTGGATTTTTCTCATTGTCACACTTTGTACAAAATAAATCCTCCACTTGGATAAAAGTCATGTCACCACACGTTGGGCTCCATGAGAACAAAATGGCCAAGGCACCACACTTTGTGCACCTTGTCCGGACCAGATTACCACACGTTGGGCGTTCTGATCAAGGTGAGTGTACAGCCCACCGGGTGAGATACTCCTCCATCTCTACACCCAACAAAACCATCCGGGTGTCTATGCCGAGAAAATAAATAATACCTTTCAGGTATAATGCTAGCTCGGACTGGCCTGACCAACCAACACTGTCGCTTCTTCAGGCAGAGTTCATCTTCTAGAGGTGGCCTCCTGCCAGAAGACTTACGCTAGCCCTCCAAGACTAGTATTGTTAGCCTACCCTTATTGAGTACTCAACGAACATATCCGTCAATTCCTGATTCAAAATATTTTCAAACCTTGGCTTTGTAAAACGTGGTTTTCTTTAAAAGACATTTCTAAAAATTTAAGGACAGGAATAGTTTTCTTGCTAAAATCGTTAGTTTGACAAAACCGTTTAAAGAATAAATATCCACGTTTACAACCCAAGCAAACATAGTTTAACAATAGCTTTACAAAGCTTCACAATATAGACTTGCCATCACAACATTTAACAAAACAGTTTATGCAAGGACTTACCATCACAACATTTAATAATAGAGTTTATTCAAGGACTTACTTGATGTGCCTTAGAAAAATGTGATAAATTCACAGCTGGCTTTCCTCAATTATCCACCTGATCTAAACCATATAATATCATTATCAGGGTCTCAATTAATTCAAACATGCTCTAATCCCATTTATTTTCATAACAATTCGCAATCTCCTATTTAGTTCCAGGTAAACTATTCAATCCCCAAAGATCATATACTACGACCACATGTTTATCTCGCTAATAAACACTATTAAACTTTACTTTCGGCATCAAGGGAGGGTATTCCCTTACCTTGCAACCACCGGGTAATGAGGTCTCGATACTCCTATGGTGATCATCCCGAGTTCGCTTGAGAAGAAGAGAGAAGCTACCTCCTTTGCTTCCCTTGACCGAAAATTAAGGAAGAAGATGAAATCAGCCTCTATGGGGCATGATTTAAGGGAAGAAGAAAGAGAAAAGAATCATTAGAGAAAACGGCATCAAGAGGTTGAGAGGATTTGTGCTTACCTTAAGGTGTGTTCGACTTTTGGCTTAGAATAGCTCTTGTGTTTTCGAAAATTTTGCAAAGAGATGTTGCTGAAATTTTCGTGTAGAATGGAGAGGGTAGACGGTTGCTATGATTTAGAGTTGGAGAAGATTGGTTTAGGGTTAGATGGTGATGTTTAGATAGACTCCTAATGGCTTTAGATTTCATGGACAGCAAAGGCGAAATTTCAGCTTGTTGCGTGTCTCCTTGCTGCCGATTCTAGGTGAGTTTAATGGAGGAAAAGATTTTGCAATTTTGCTCCTTTATGCTGGCCGAAATACTGCTCAAGGGAAGGACTGAATGTGTTCAGAATTTTGAGCCAAACAAGGAAGAGTTTGAGTGAGTTTTGATGACTGAAAAATCCTGTGCAAGTGCTGTGAAAATTCTGTGCAAGAGTAACAAGGTTTAGACTGTTTTGGCTGCTGTACTTCTACCGGAATTTCCAGAGGAAAATTAGGGGTTTTGGGCGCTGAAAATAGCTTGATCAGTTGGGGGTTTTTGGTGTGTTTTGTGTGCAGAATTTTGGAGTAGGAACACAACAGCTGGCCGAAATTCCTGCACCAAGCTGCCGAAATTCCTGTGCATAAGCTGGACGAATTTTAGTGTTTTTGTGTGAATAAAATTCTGGTTTTGTGCAGCTAAGGTACCCTGAATTGATGAGGAATATTTATGTGTTTTGAGTTAGGATTTACAGAGTTGGATTGTAGCTAAGAAGCTGGAATTTTCGGACAGCTTGTGGTGACACAAGGCTGTCGAAATTCAGCTAGGAAAAGGAAGAAAATCCTAGTTGAATTTGGATTGAAATAAAATATGATTTTATCAAGGATTTGGATAGAATTTCCTCTAGTCCTAGAAGAGTTTGGATTAAGCTACAAGTCCTCCAAGAAGTGGCGGCACTTGCTGGAATTTTTTTCCAGATTTTTAGCTAACATTCTAGGATTAAAATCAACAAGATTTCCTACTAGGAAAAGGATTAATTAATTCCACCTATCCATGGCTACATTTATCTAGCTAAAGTCAAGCTAATATTTTAATTACTAGATAGGGTTTTTCGAAAATCCTAAGGAACACAAGCTGAAAATTAAAGGTGAACTTTATTCACGTCAAAGTCCTTGAATTTAGGAAATAACTATAGAGACTTATTCCCTTAGAGTAAAAACACTAAAATTTCTCTAGGATAGCTAGATTCTTTTTCAGCCAAGATAAGAAATGTTCTAAGGAAAAGAATTTCAAGAAGAGAAACTAACTTCACAAAAGGTAGGATTCAAACTCGGGTCACCAAAGGAAATCACCAACCTCCCCGCTATTCCAAAACAACTCCAATGCTAATTTTCTACAAGAAGTTCTTTCCACCCTAATACTCATCCTTCCAAATCTTCGACCAAACCTCCCTTAACCAACTCTTTAACAACATAACTATTTCACATTAATTAATTCAAATGTAAGAGCAACGGAAAAATTCACATGCATCCCTGCAAATAAAATTATTCTAGCTACCACATAAAATGCAAGATGCTATGCAATGCATGACTTTTCTCCATAGTCAAAGGTGGTTTTGGGCGGGGTATTACATGTACGACGATGTGTAGAGGGGTATTTTAATCATTTCACCTGTAGGTCGGAGACTTTGCTATCGCAGCATTGTCCTTGGGGTCAATATTTCCTTATGGTGATATTAGGAAATATTTAAAATGCAAAATACAGCTATGTATATAGTAGGGGTATTTTGGTCATTTTAGCAACCAAGGTGATGTGTCTTTTTGGTCTTCGGAATAGCCCGTAAATCCTAACTAATTTTGAGTTAAGGAATTGGTCTCAGTTGAAGAGGATTTGATTTTATTTGATTTTATTTGATTTTATTCAGGAAGTCTAATTTATTATTAAACTGGAATAAAATAAATAAATAAATAAAATAGGAGTTGAGAGAAAATTAATTATCTAGTTTATTTGGTTAATTAATTATTCAGGGCCTATGTTCAGTATGAATAATTAAGAAATTAACCTGGGCTTAAACTAGGGGAAATAATTAATGTTTAATTATTTATTGGGTTATTTATATAGGCCCAAGAAATAAATAATTAAAGATTAATTATTATGGTTCATTTGAGATCATTAATTATTTATTGGGTTGTTTATATAAGCCCAGGAAATAAATAATTAATATTTATTATTTTGGGCCTTTTGGATCCAAGGAAAATAATAAATATTTTTCTGGCCCAATAGCTTGGACCTTAGGGTTTTTCCAGATACGGTTAAGAGGAGTTTAGGGTTAGGCCAAACTGATTTTCAGGATAACATCTGGGTGTTTTGAAATCCCGGGGATTTGTTTATTAGATAATGAGAGACCTGTTTTGGCTAACCAATAAAAGTAGTCTCTGGTAGAAAATAAACCCTAATCTCCCTAACACACAAGAGACTCACGCCACTCTCTTGGTCTCTCACGTAGCTTCTCTCTCAGGGTCTCCTTCTTTCCTCGGTTGTTATTCTTGTTTCTTTGGCTAATCAATAGCAAGTGAATCAAGAACACTTGAGACCATTCCTCTTCACTGTTGTGTTCACCGACTAGAGGTTAGGCAGAGGAATACTCCGAGAGCTGGAAAGCTAGGCGTTCATGCAAACAAGACGGACTAGAAGGCTAGTGGGTGTTCAACCGGAAGCTTCTTCAAGTGGACAAAGCGAGGCGATTCCAGTCGTTCAATCCACTCCTACTCAACCTAGAAGGGTTAAGGAGCGCAAAGGTATGATCTTCACGCTTCCGTATGGCCTTTATGGCTCGTGGTTATTTTTTCTCCAATTTTTTTCACGTACAGTGCATGCTCCCCTGTTTTCTTCTTCCCTCAATAGTATATCCCCAAACAGATGTAGGGATATTTGTTCTCATTAATAACGGTCTAGTAATTAATTGTAATCTTTTAATAAATGATTTAGTTGGACCATTTTGGATATGAACATGATCTATCAGATGTTCAATAGTAATGTCAATCGACATACCATTAGTATTAAAGGCTTCGGAGCATTATCTAGACGAATCCTTTTACTAGGATAATCTAGAAATTGTGCTCGTAAGCGAATTATTTGGATAAGTACTCTCGCAAACACAAGGTTACGAGTTGATAATAAGTTGACATGTGACCATCGGGTTGATGGATCAATTAAAACCATAAAGTATCTAAATTACTCACATGGTGGATGAATTGGACTACATATATCACCATGTATTCTTTTCAGAAATGCTAAAGATTCAAAGCCCACTTGTGTTGGAGATGGTTTAATAACCAATTTCCCTTGAGAACATGCAATACGTGAAAATTTATTTGATGTCAAAATCTTTTGACTTCTCAAAGGATGACCATGCATATTTTTAATTATCCTTTGCATAATAATGGCTCTTGGATGACCCAAACAGACATGCTAAATGATAAATATAGTAAGATCAGTAAACTTTTGATTTACTGAATAATACACTTCAATTGCATGAATTTTTGCAGTATATAGGCTAGATGAAAGATATAGTAGCTTTTCTAATAAAGATTTCTTACCTAAAATAATTTGAGCAGTACAGAATACTCAAATCCATTTTTTTCCATTGTTTTAATGTGATATATATTTTGGCTAGTATTTTTAAAACTTAATAAATTTCTTCAAAATTTTGAAGAAAATAACCCTTTATAAATAACAACATTTATTCCTCCGGGTAATAATATGTTAGCACTTCCATAGCCTTCAATCAATTTTACACTACTACTTATAGTATTCACATTTGTTTCTCCTATCTCAGGTAAGAGAAATATTTTTTTATCTTTCAATATAGTTTGTGTTGTACCACTATCAATTAGATATATATATATCTTCAATGCCACTTTTGTATCTAGTAAATGGAGTAATAGCTATCTGAGTATAATAAAACATTTATAAATTTAAATACTTCAAACAATAAAATAACTTAAAATCTAATTACTATTATAATGCCAAAAATACAGAATACAAAACAAAGTAAACTTTTAATTCATTTGAACACTTCCATCACCAATCAAATGATCAATTTTTCTTTCTAGATTTCAAAGAATTAGCTACATCCAAATGAGTTACATTAATATTAACATCTTCAAGATTGGTATCATCATCATCATCATTATCATCATCATCATCATCAAGAGAATATTGTATAGTGAAATTTACTTCAGCATTTTTGCCTTTCTTTTCAATAGAAGTCTGATAAAGATTAATAATATGTTTTGCTGTACGAAAGGTACGGGACCAATGACCTTTCATACCACAACAATAACAATTATCTTCATAATTTGTAGAAACCTCCTCTATTCCTTTCATTTTTCATTATTTTTTGGTCACTTCTGGTAGTTAGTATTATTTCTCATAACTTTATTTTGACTTTTTTGATCATAATGAATATTTCTATTATAACCGCGTGCACATCCACGGCCATGGCCATAACCATGGTCACGACCTCTTCTAGAGTCAAAATCACGAGGTCTAACAACTTTCACTTTTAGGAATGGAGTAGAACCTGTTGGTTGGGCTTCATGATTTTTTATTAATAATTCATTATTTTGCTCAATTATAATAAGGTAAGATATCAATTTTGCATATTTCTTAAATCCATTTTCTTGATATTGTTGCTGCAAAAGCATATTTGAAACATGAAAAGTAGAGAAAGTTTTCTCCAATATATCTTCATCTGTAATACTTTCTCTATACAATTTTAACTACGGATTAATTTTAAACATTGTAGAATTATACTCACTAACGATTTAAAATCTTATAATTGCAGGTGCATCTAGTCATATTGTACTTTTGGAAGGATGACCATCTTTTGGTTGTCAAATCTTTCTTTCAAATTATTCTACAAAATAAGTAGATTTTTTTCGGTAAGATATTTCACTTTTAAATCTTCATAAAGATGATGATAGAGAAAAATCATAACTTTGGCATTATTTTGTGATGATGATAGATTTTCTTCTACAATAGTATTTGTCATACCCACTACAACTAAATGTATTGCAGTATCTAGTGTCCATAATAAATAGTTTTTTTTCGATAATATCTAAAATTGCAACTCAAATTTAGTAAGATTTGCCGTGTTGAACCAAAATCAAATAGAAAGAGTACCTTTCTTCCTTTGTTTAGAAATTTTTAAAAAAAATCAAACTACTTGATTGTACAGATTGATAGAATAACTACAATGGTGTTGGCTTGATTATCAACTTCAATAGAACATCTTCGGTAGAGTCTCGTACTAATAATATATTGTGAATTTGATTCCAAATAGAATCAATAATTAAGAAACCAAAATATAAAAACTGAAACTATAAGAAGAGAGTAATGAGAAAATTACTTAGATTCAAATTAATTCATCGTTCGTTTATATGAGGCCCCTACTTATAGATGTTTAGATATATCATTTAAAAGGATAATAAATGAATCTAATACATATAATTTTATTTTATCTATTAATAATCTTAGAAAAATAAATAATCATATCTATCTTCAAGATAAATGAATAGTTTCAAAAAAATAAATAGTCACATAATTATTGTCATAACAAAAATTTTATTTTTTCCAATACTCATTTTTAGAAAAATAAATAATCATATCTATCTTTAAAATAAATTAATAATTTAAAAAATAAATAGTCACATAATTATTTTCATAACAAAAACTTTGTTTTTCCCACTACCCATCACTTTGTCAACCAACACAGGGTAGGTTATTTCGCTTCCAGCTTCTTGTCCTAATTACTCCTAACTCACAGCATCCTTAATCATTAATCCCTCGCTCCACTTCACATCAAATCGCCACTCAATTCTCCCACACACAGCTGCACATACTACGGTTTCTCTCACACCCAAACACACTACTCTCTCTCTCTCTCTCTCTGCAAAAAAAGTACAACTCCCCAGATTCCATATTATAAGGGCCAATTTCTTTATGTTATTATAAATCTTTTTCCTTTTTTAAACTTTGGAAAAGCACAAAACTACTAATTTTCCAATTAATTTTTGGAAATATTAATAAATATAGAAATTAAAAATGGATGTCTTAACGTTCGGAATCATAGTCGGAATAATTATTCTCTTTTTCTGTGCTGTTTGTTTCATCACTATCGAAGGCACCTGCAAGAATCGGTCTTAATCTTATTTCCCAAACACGCCCTTACAGTCCTGAGCCCCTTCTTTTATTCCCTTTCTTACTCGATTCCTCTGTCCAAAACCCACTTTCTCCGTTCTCATTTTTTCCCCCCAAGAAATTGAAGCTGAAAGTGAAGAATGGGAGTTGGAAATGGGGTTTGGATCCATTGTTGGAGAAGGAGATTTGGGATGGTAGTGTTAATTTCTGTTTTGGCTATTTCTGGGTTTGGTGTTGCGGCGGCGCATGGAGATTCCTGTGAACATGCATTGCATGACCATGACCACCATTATCATCAGCATCACCACCACTGTGGTGGTCATGGGCATAATGGTGATCATCATCATGATCACAGGGATAAGAATATGCATGTGGGTCACGATGTATTTGAGAAGGAGATGACGAGGATGTTGCCAGAGGAATTGGCGGAAGAAGAGGACCTGAAGTTGTATGGATTTGGAGGTGGGGACCACAGTCACGATTATGATCATCATCATCATGGTGCGGCTGGAGATGCGGAGCTCTCTGGCATTGGTAAAATTCTACTAATTTGGATTTTGACTTATCTTCAATTTTCTTTTGGATTTTAATTGCTATAGTTTTTGGATATTATGATTGCTTCCGTATAGAATTTCTTGATTTAGTGCTATAAAAATAATATGTTTGTACCTTTTTTTTTTAACTGTTAACTGTTTATTTCTTGAACCAAACATTAAAAGTGCTAAAGTTGCAATTTTTACTTATAAAACAATTGTTTTTCAGGCTTGTTTATTAAGCATGAAACTTGTTGAAGGAAATGTGGAAAGTGGTTCCTTGGAAATCTATAGGAGAAGAAATAATTTCTTCGTCAGGTGGGTCACCAGCAGTCTGAAATTGTTGTAGGAAGATAATTTGCAATTGGAATTTAAGGGCCTATTTGATAAATGTTTTGATGTTCTCCAAATATTACTTGTGTATTTAATAGTACTTGTTTATTATAAATAGACAGATAATGAATAAGTCTCTTCGAATTGGTTCCCAAGTTTGGATATGTGCAATGTGAAGTTGTTTTCCCCCCTTTCTTGAAGAGTGTTTCAGGTAGATGGCAATTTTGTTTTTAGAATGGTGAGTGCTTTTTGTATATTACAAAAACTAATGGAAGATGACTTTCTGAACTAATAGGGTCAGGGGAACTTATGTGAGATACTATTAGCTTGATGACGCAGTTTCTTACTATCCATTTAGATGAATGATTTGTCTATATCTTACTAGATGCATGCTGTTGGAAATATCTGGTGTGCATGTATGTTTTTTTTTTCTTTTTAATATATCGACTGAATGGAGGGGAGAGTTGGTGTTTCATTGAAGTTGCATTAAGCTTTACAACTTAACTGTCTTTTATGACTGTTTTCGGTTTTGGATTTTATCTCCTAATCTGAAATTGAACTGTAATACAGAGCAGAGAGCAGTCTTATTTTCTCATGAATGATGCCTTTAATATAGAATTTCCCAACAATCAAGAGATGTCGATCTTGTACTTGCATTCCTTTACATGAATGTCCTAATACATGCCCTTTTCTTCTTTGCTTCATTGCAGGACTTTGGATTCATGCAATGGGATGCTCACTTTTGGTGAGCTTGGCTTCCCTTATTTGCTTGATTATTTTGCCTTTAATATTTAGTAAGTACCTTACATTTCCATAGTGCTTGATTTTGTTATCTCCTTTTCTTTGGATGCTTTTTGCTAATAACAAATAGTTGCTGTTTGCAGTACAAGGAAAGCCATCCAAGGCAGTTGTTGATTCATTGGCTTTATTTGGGGTTCGATTCTTCAGGCTTTTTTATCCTCGCTTCAGCTTTTCGTAGATTACGACTTTAAATTGTCTTTTGTCATGAATTCTATATGCTTTTTATTTTTATTTTATAATTGATTGCATTTTACAAGTATATTCTCCTTTAAGCTTATTAGAACAGGTTCTTCTGGCTCTTCATTGTCCTTTCTGCCCTTCATGAACTGCACACGGATATGTGCACGAACACTTGAATTTTTCTATCTCATTCGTATGGGGTTCTATGAATATTGGGATGGCTTTAGATTACTACCATAGCAATCTGAGGATTTCAAAGATACTTTAATTGGAAGATGCCCCCATATTTTTTGTACTGCTAATTCAAAGGATATGGCGGTTAAAAAATAGTTAGCTGACCCCAAGTTACTTGAGACTAAAGCTTAAATTTTTGTTGTTGTTGTTGTATATCTGTATTCTTAGAATGAACCCTGTAACTAGTTTTTTGTCAACTGGGAGCTCATACTCTTGTTTATTGCATAATAAGGTTATAAAATGCGTGAAATTTCCAAGCAGGTTGTTGACCAATTTCAGTAGATTATTCAAATTGAAAAACATATTTCATTTTTATTGTTTTGATGGATCAGTTGCATAATTTATTTTAATAGTATTACTTCTGTGCCTGCAGGCAGGAGCCATGCTAGGGGATGCTTTTCTTCACCAATTACCTCATGCTTTTGGTATGAATATGAAACAAGATGCATTATAAATATCATAATTTAGTTTTTTCTGCTTCTAGCTCTTCAGTATTTTCCCGTGGATCCCTGTAAACAGAATAGTTTTCATGTAAATTCTCTTACTAATAGAAAAGTGAGGAAATAATGCCTTCTATATGTTCTTGTTAACTGGTGGCTATTTCCTGTTATTTGACTGGGGGGTATTTTTTAAAGATAATTTTGGGTCTATCTTTTCCAGAAGTTGAGAATGAAGAATTCCATAGACAGGACAATATTTTAATCAAAGTGAACAGCCTGAAATATGATTAGACGTCTCCAGTAAGCAAGAAGAATTGGCTAACTTAGGAGATGGCACAGTTCAAAGGGCAGAAAAATGAAACATTAAAAAACTGTCTAAAATGAAAAAAAACAAAAGAACTGGAAATGGTTGATATTTACAATTGTTGAGATCTTTACTTTCATCCAGTTATTCAGTCCTCAAAATATACTCTTTTTCATACCTATTTGGACAAAAGAAAATTGATGTAGAATGCAAAAATAATGACTAATTAGACTTGGAAAATCGCATATGATCATAAAGTTGAGATTTTTTAGTTATTTGTAGCATATATTAAAGGGTGCACTTGTTTTGCAACTTTTAAAAAAAAAAAATTTAATGCTTTTGGCTTTTTTAACAAAAAATGAACATAATGCAAACAAATTTTATTTGTAAAATATTGGCAGTTTTATTATTCACTCTAAGGAAATTGTAATGTTGATCTTTGAGTCCATAAATTCTTATAAAATTCAAAATCATCCTTACATTAAAAAAAAAAAAGAATATAATCCCAATCCAAGTAAACCCTAGAGTCTTGTAACAGTTGTAGTTTTGTATTTTTAGGATTTAGAAGTAATCTTCAACTTGCAATAAATTAGTTTAAGCAGTCACCTGCAATAGTTTTTGTTAAAAAATTTCAGCTTTTAAGTTGCTTAGTTTTGAAGTAGTTTTCGTTCTTTGTTTTGTGATGTCTATATATGAAACTGTAACAGCTAAGAGAGGATGATTATTGAATGATGAAATACAACTTTTTTTGTGAGACTTTGCCTCTTTCCTCTTTATCCTTTTCCCGAATTCTTTCCTGCCCTTTATTCTTTCTGTTTTTCTAAAACGACTCTTTTCTCTTTGTTTCTTCTTCTTCTTCCTAATCTTTATAAATTCTGCCATCAAGCTCTGCAGCCTAAGTAGTCCTCTCAGACCTTCACACAAAGAGATACATAACTATTTGTAGAAATTCTACTGTTTTGGTGCTGAATTGAAAGATCCTGCATAAAAATAGAGCTCTTGAACCTTCTGAAAATCTGGAAATGATGCAGCTTTTGAATGAGTAATCTAATGCATTTTATCAGTTACAAATATACTAAAATGACTTTGACTGCAGTTTCATCTTTATCTCAAGCTATAAATACTGCCTAGTTCTACATGTACGCATATCATAATATGAATGCATTTTAGTACTCAAGTTCTTTTTACACAACATTGTGGAGGCTCTTCCATGCATGACAAAATCTGTTGAAGCGAAGCATATCCTAGTTTCTTGGCATGCCAAAAGAATTATATACGTATTATGCAATGTTAACTTATCATAAAAATTTGGATGCCAAAAAATTTTATTTTTGTTTGGGTTCTTGATCATTTTAAAGCTAGTTTGAAAATTATATAATCTACATTGATCTAAATCTTTTTGTCCACCCCCCCTTCATTTGAGTTAGATAAATGCACTAATATTGACCACATATGCTCTTTGTTAAAGGATTAGTGGGATTTCTTGACTAGTTGCCTTAGAAGTGGGATTGAAATTGCATTACCCTTATACTGTGTTTTTACATATAAGAGAAATACTCACTTCATCTAGATTTGAATGTCTGATTTTGACTTGGCACAAAGATTTAGGAGGGCATTTGGCTATGGGAAAGTTACACCTTTTCCTTATTAATTAGAGAGGTTAGTGATGGGACTCATATGCTAGTGCAGTTTGTATACCTTAAATAGAGGAGGTTTGTATGGAAGTTTAGAGAGAAAATATCTCTATTTTAGGAAATTGAACATTCATTTTTGGAGATCTCAAAATAGAAATATGGACTTCAAATCCAGATAAAGGGAGTAGTAAATTGTATGCTGAATATTTTTACAGGATCTTACTCATTAAAATGAGCTGCCATTGGTGCAATGTCGGGATGCTTGTCATGGAGAGCTTATCTATATGAGATTATCATAGTGACATAACCTTCTTATTGTCTTTTCGTCTTAGAAATGAGATTAGTCTTTTTGGCTAAATGTCTCTGGATATGAACTAATTTTTAATACCAAGAGCTGGAATTGGTGCAACTATGAGGACTCTTGTCATGGGGCTATGGTTATGAGTTCATTGTGGTTAAACTGCCACTATATGAGCAGATGCAAAGGCTGCATACATGTAGCTTCTTCCAAAACCAGTAGCGTTAGAATCCTCATCTATTGTGATTAGTCTTTTGTGGGATTGTGTCAACTTTTTCATTGTTGAAGTCGTTCTTCAAACTTAGTCTTGTAAAATTTCTCTTTCGTCCAAGTGATTAAAGGAAGGAACAAATGAACAAATATATCTACAGACTACTACAATGTTTCGGTTGGACTCCAATATTGTCCTATTCGCACTTCATTTTCCTCCTTGGGGTGGATAACTTAATAGTAGGATCTCAATCTTGTGAAGCTTTTGTCATCTGGAAATATGTGTAATTTTTAATAATTGGTGATTTTCATCTGCTTAGTATGTTATCATTTGCAGGTGGTGAACACTCCCATTCACATGATCATCATGCAGATCATGCTTATCATCATAGTCATTCTGGTCATGAACACTTGCCATCCCATTCACATTCATTGAAGGATCTTTCTGTTGGATTGTCTATTTTAGGTAAGTAAAACATCTGTAAGCAGAAAACCTGCAAGTACTTTTATCTAAGTGCTGTAAGCATAACCTAACTGCCTTGCCTCCCCTCCCCTCCCCTCCCCACCACCAGCAAAAAATGGAAAAGTGGAAAATTGATATTTGCATAAATTTCTTGCAATTGTTGTGCAAAAGAGACGTAGATATGCTTGCCAGTTGGATGTTGGCTTTATCCAAAAAACTAAAGAGTTGAAGAAGGGTATGCCTTTCTCATGGTTATTATGGGTCTGTGGCAAAATTACTCTTGCAGTATAGCTGTCAACTGACAGTCATAAAAAGAAGTATTATTCTTGGCTCTGCCTTCATGCCAAAAGATGTTCCTCTCTCTCCTATTCTCTCTCCTGGTGGTGGAGCCAAGATCTCAAGGGTAGTGGGGGCACTTGTTTACAAACTTTGTACAAGTATGCTCTTTGTATGTTATCTATGCCATATACATGATAGCTTTAATCTTTACAACATAATTAGAATTTGTTGAAAAATCTTCTAAGTTTATTCTTCTTCTATTTTGTTTTAAACAATTTTGTGGATAACTATTGGGCTAAGAGGGAAAGAGTTGCTCATAAGGAATTACTTTCCTCTTGAGATATTTATCCTTGTTCTGTTCAAAATAAATAAAAATGCAGTTTAAATGGTGAATTTCAATTACATCATTTCGAATAAAAACCCCGAGTTTTCCATACGCAAACCCTAAAATTTTAATAATATACCAAGAATACTGTTAAAAATTTAACCTTTTAATGCTATTCAACATGTAATTCCAAATCAATATCATATTGAAATGTCATGCCTTCATTAAAATGTATCAGATCTCACAAATCCACCCATTTCAATTTTTATTTAAATTGAAGTACAAAATTTGTAATTGATTGTAAAAGTTTATTGGGGACTATGTAACACTTGAATAAGAGTGTGGGTGCACCCTCTAAACAATAGCCTATCAGTCAGTGTTATTGACGCGAGTGCCTAGGCGTTGAGGTGCCTCAAAGGTCTTTAGGCGAGGCTATTTTAATAAGGTGCACAGCCTAAGGTGCTCTAGGTGAACACTTGATTGAAATTAACTGTTTATATACCTTTTATAATAGCTGTTTGACATTGACTGATTTAAATTGACTCTTTAAATGCCTTTTTTAACAGCTATTTGTCATTGATTGATTAAAATTGATTCTTTAGATACCTCTTCTAATAGCTATTTGCCATTTTATATATTATGTGTCACAACTAGCTATATATTTACTATATTAAGCCTTTCTTAAAAGAAGAAATAAAGGTAAAATAGTAAAAGAAGGGGTAGACAACTGAGATAAAACATAACATTGGCTGCAAGCTTAAAAATTAAAAAAGTTTAGATATATAATTAAAAGATCTTTTAGTTATTAAGCATTTGATTTGCTGATTATATATATAGTTTATTTTCTAGATATATATTAAATTTTATATTTCTAAAAGGTGCTTTGCATTACTAAGGCAAGCTCTTTTTTACTACCTAGTGCCTCAGGCGATGCTAGGGTGAAGCGCCTTGAAGGCACCTCACGCCTTAAATAACCTTGTAGCCTATGCCCTATAGGGATTTTCTACTTGAGTGGGGGCACAGCTTACTCTATATAAGTACAAATATATGGAGTGTATGGGTATGAGAGTGTGTGCACTTTAGACATCTACACATGCCCACATGAATATAGAGAACAAAGCTTTGTTTCCAATTTCTTAGCTTCTTTGACCTTGAACATTTTCTTGTATAAGTTTCAGATATTTGACTCATGGTGAGATCCTTAGCAGAGGTAGATTTTCCCTTTTTCTCCTTGAAATACATTGAATTGTTGTGACCTTAGATGGGGAGGCTGCATTTAGGTAGGGGAGGCTACATCTTATACTAGTACTTTGGGCCTAAGAATTTATCTTTTGATAATGATCTAGATTCTACGAACTTTTGTGCTAGAAGGCCATCTATTGCTTGACCTTTACCTATTACCAGGATCTTGACAATATTACATGTTATTTCTAAGTGATAACCCATTATATGACATTTTAGGCAAAAGGTAAGAAAATTAAACAATTCATTTACATGATTGATGTACCCTCCCCCCCACCCCCCCCCCCCTCCCAAAAAAAAAAGAAAAGAAAGAAACATGCGGTAAATGGTGTAACAAATTATAGCTTAAGACTACGCTTTTAATTGATGTGTTGGAAGTATAGTACTCTCTTGAATGGATCTAGAACCAAAATCAAATCTTTTTGACTTAGGAATGGTTAGTTTAGAGGACAAGTGAATCCTATTTCTTGGCTTAGTAATAAAACTAGTTGGTTTTGGTTTTTTCCCAGATAGGGATTAATAAGGTTTGGGTTTGCATCAAGATATGAAGAAGGAAAGAGGAAGTTTTGGGTTGTTGAGAGATTGAAAGCCGTAGATTTGTTGTTTTGCACATGTTTGTGAGAACTATAAATTATGGAGCTGGGGATTAAAACAGCGGTAAACTGTTCTGTTTTCTGGCATATATATGCAGAAACTAAGAACTGGCTTTGGATTACAATTACTAGTCTTGAGATTCCCCGGCATGGGAGATCATTAATTCTGGTCTTAGGTTTCATGCAAGTTGTATGCAAACAAAATATGATCTGCCACCATATATCTAGCAATGTTAAGAAACGGGTGAGATATCACCTTTTGGAAGTACTAGCATGGTCAAGATAAAACATAATTCAGCAGTTTGGTACACCTAGAATTTCCAGTAGTAACAAACTCTGCTTGGCAAAGCAAGTTGTCAATAACTAAAGGGCTGTCTATGTTATACCCTTTTTCCCTACCCATGTTCAATTGACAATATGGAACTGAAGTATAATTTTCTTCCTTGATGTTGCTCAATACAAACATTTTGGAATCAGATGATACTTAACGTGAAGGATGATTTGGAATGTGTTACTTTCTCCGACTCTGAATAACTGGAATGAAATAATCTTGTCTCCTATTATGATCTTTGTGGACTGCATACTGGCTGTTTCTGATGGATGGTGCAAAACAGTATTTCCTAGGAACCAAAAGAACTGTATGTTACTCAGTGAAAGAAAATAACAGAAATCCTGAAAAATTGTTCCTTGCACTTCCGCCACCTACTGACTTTCTATTGGTCCTTTTTCCCTTATTTTTGAAGCATAAAATCTTTCTGTGGATAGCAGTAACCAAAAGCTACTATGATATGTTTGTCATTGCAGCTGGACTTATACTGTTTCTTCTCGTTGAGAAACTTGTGAGGTATGTCGAAGATTCATCTGATGGGGTTGGTGCATGGAGTCATGGTCATCATCATCATCATCATAAACAGAATAAAAAATGGAAGGCTGATGATGATGCTAATGAAAATGTCCAGGAGCTTCCTCATGATGACAAGGGTAGAAGTTCAGCAGGAATGTCATCTGAAGAAAAGATGTCGGATGGAACATCTGCCAATGGAGAAAAACAAACTGAAAATGCTGTTTTTCGAAAGGTAGGTTAAGAGGAGTCTACATCTCACATTTGAATCTCACGAGGAAATTCCTGTTTGCATGGCAACTGTGTCATGGCTGCCAAATATTCATACTGCTGCTGATGCTTTTATACTCCCTTTTTATTTTAAAGTTCGGCCCAAATCTTTAACTGCAAGCTAAAGCAAAGCCTGACGTGGTTTAGAAGTTTAATTTACATTTCAAAACAATGGATGGTTTTTATTCTTCCTGCCCTCCTGTATCCTTGTTCAAGAACTCCCTCGTCCCATAGGGAGCCAAACTGCAACTGGAAGAAATATCATGTTTGGAAGATGCAAATCGCAACAAAATTTATGAAAGTTCATTATCAATACATCATTGATGATTCTCTATTTATGAAAATGAGCAGTACATCCATGCACAATGTATTTTTTTGCATTCAATTTCTGGGGAGGTAAATGTGAAAATAACAAAGCTTTTCTTCATAGGTTTTGTTGGAGGTAAATTGACAATCTTACAGTGTATAATTGTTCCAACTTAATCTTTTACTTCTTGTTATTACAGCGACTTAACACAAAGGATTCATTCCATAGGTCCAGCATGTGATATTAATTCATAATTTCAGAACTTATATTACGATTATGTTTCTCTACTGCTTCCTGTTGCAGAGAAGTACTGGTGGTACGGAAAATAAAGCTGATGTAAATGCTACTAATGGCTCCACTGGCAATATCCAGTCTACAGGAAAAGAACCTGCGAAATCTTCATCAAATCTCGTGTTTGGTTATCTGAACCTTTTCTCTGATGGTGTGGTATGATTCTGTTCCTTTTCCTTTTCAATTTTCATTTTGTCAAAATATTGAGTATATGTGAATAATATCACTCTGATTTCCATTTTCTATAAAATTTTCTACTTCTGCATGTAATGTCCATGATGGCGCAGCACAATTTTACTGATGGGATGGCTTTGGGTAGTGCTTTCCTGCTTTATGGGTCCATTGGTGGGTGGTCAAGAACTCTGTTTCTTCTTGCTCATGAACTCCCACAAGAGGTCTGATTTTTCAGTATTTTTATCCACCTGTTGCAAGTAAATTGTTGTTGCATCCCTGAATACTGTTTTCCATTTAAATAAGCTAACAACATATTTAACTGAATTGTTTCTAGAGGTCCATGGCAAGCCCGCTTACTGGATACTGTATTTCTGTTCTTCCTCCCTTCTATAAAACAATGAAACATCTAACTCGGCATTTAAAATTAAAAAAAAAAACCTTAAAAAATTTGGCCTTGTGAAGAACATATTGTCCCTTTAATATTTTGTATTTGTAATTTTTCAAGGTGTCTGCATATAATGCTGTGCATCACAAGGTAGACTATGATGATAGTTTAGTAGCCTTTACTTTCTGGAGGTTAGGGAATGAATTGGATCCTTTCATATTGAACTTGCTACTTACAGTGATTGTATGTGTCTGGCTTTGTAGCTTTAATCACAATCATGTACTGTAGGGTAAAATTTATGCTAGTCTTGTTGCTAATAGGGATGCTATCCTTTTTTTATATATTTAATTTCACTTAAGAAAATGCATATGCTGGTCGTTAAGTCATTCTTTACAAGTGTTGAAATTGGAAAATTTGAGAAAGAATACTACCCTACTAGATCTAACCAGATCAAAACCTTTTGAAAGACTGTGCCGTATATGTTAAAATTTGAGAAAAAGACTAGATTTTGTTTTTACTATTTTCATCCAGAGAACAAAATCTGTGCTGATTCATGATTAAGAATCCTAGTGACTTGAAGTATTACTTATCCGATGTTTGGTTCACAAAGGAGGAGGGAGAGGGGGAAGAGGAGGGGGAAAGGAACTTTTACTTCCATTCGGAGAGTAAATATAATTTACTTCTGTTTTGTTTTGTTGGCGTGAAAGGAAAGTAATTGACAAGCAGTATTTTGATTTTAGTCCCAATTCGTCCAAATTTGGACGGAATGTTTTTCTGACGTGGAGGGAGAGAGCTGTCCCTTTTAATTTACTTTTCTTTCATCTTTTCTTATTAACCAAACGACGTAAATTACACATTTATATCTAGATTTACATTTGCTTCTCTTTTTCTCCCTCTTTTCATTCCAGCCAAACATACTAATGAGGTATTTCTCCTCTGAGGCATACTATAATTCGGTACCACCAGTGTATTAATGAGTTTAACTCTCACTGAAAAGTCAGACAATTGTCTCATAAATTAATCATTTGGTTGTTCAGATTGAACACTGCATATGAAATAATTAGCTCTACTTTTTCTTTAACATGCTACTTTAAACATGGGTGAATCAACAGTCAATCTGCGTTTATCATCTTTGGCACCCCATAATCTAAGATATTCTTCATAACTTTGTGAAATATATTCTGCAGATAGGTGACTTTGGGATATTGGTGAGGTCTGGTTTCTCCGTCTCCAAAGCCCTATTCTTTAACTTTCTTTCAGCATTGGTGGCACTAGCAGGAACTGCATTGGTATGTATTTTCTCAGTCAGGACAGATTGAAATATTTCTACAATTTTTTTCACTTACCTTCCCGTCTTTTTCTAAATCTTTGTTAATACTGTCATTTACTCAGTGTGATGAAAAACCTAATAACCAAAAGTAAATAAACATCTAAAAAGTAATACGGAAGTTGTGTTCATGTAGGCTTTGATGATTGGTCAAGATCCAGGGCAGTCCTCTTTGATAGAGGTGGGACTGGCTTTATTCATGCAGTGCTTTCCTGTCTCGATGATTTACAGCTGCTATATGGCTCAATAATTAACTATTTCTGTCCTACTTCAACAGGGATTCACAGCAGGTGGATTTATATATATTGCTGTTGCTGGGGTTTTAGCAGAGATGAATACAGATTGCTCATCCTTGAAAAGTACCGCGATCCAATTAGTATCGTTGATGATGGGTATGGTTGTTGCTGTAGGTATCTCTCTTGTTGAATAACTTTGAAACCTAAACTCTATGGTAAAGTACACTCATAGAGTTTAGGAATCTTTCCTATGTTCAAAGTTTTTATGTAGTTGTAAACTACTGTTGTATCATTTCATATTAATAGAAAGGAAAAATATCTTTGGAATGTGTTTCAAAAATTTGAGATGAGTGAATCTCTTTTTGATGATTTTGCAATTTTTGGAGCCTAATTTGTTCAAATATCTTCAAGAATTCGTGTAGCGTCTAAAAGGAATTTCTAAGCAAATCTGATCAATTATCAAGTTTGTTTAGTCTTGGAATTGCTTAGTCCTTTTTGCAAATATTGTTTTCTTTTTGTATTTTTGGGAGGAGCTTACTTTTTCCCAAAAAAATAAGTATGTGCTTATTGTTTTTCAGCATTATCATTAAAAGAATTAAACAGTTCTTGCATTTTATTCCTCTTGTCCTAAATTGAATTCCTAGCTTTATGAACATATTTTTAATTAGATTTTTACAACTAACCCTCAATTTAATTGATGTGAGTTTCCGTGATGAGTAGGTTTATGGTGGTAAAGTTGTAATTTACATCATGAAACGAAAAAGAATACTAAAAAGAAAATGCCAACTATCGGGAAATAAATATTCTCTATTCAGAATTGGATATCCTATCCAACCCCGATCAAGGAAGTATTTCTTAGGCATTATGTATGCATACACCATAACACACACAAAAAAAAAAAAAAAAAGAATAGTGAAAAGAAAATGGTGATTTTTAGAAAATAAATAATCTTTTTATTCAAAATTTAATGTCTTATTTTTATTTTGACACAGATTTAAAAGAGTATCTGATTATGAATAAATTCTTGTCTAAAACCAATTAATTCAAGAAGACAGTAGTGGAAATTATATGTTAGAAGAAGAAGGTTAGTGGTGAAATTTCAAATAAAAAAAATGTTATTTTAGAAAAATAAATATTCATTTTGACATTTTAAGATAAAATATTGACATTTAATTTCTGAACGTAGTAAAATATAAATAAATGAAGAAATTAAAGACGATATACAAGAAAAAAAACAAGCACATGAAAATTTATATACAAAAGAAATTATGAACATTATAATATATTGTACAAAAATAACTTTGTGATATAAATTGACGGAATTATAAACCAAAATAGAAGTTAAAAATTATCCAAATATATTACAAGCTCTTACAATTTTTTTTTTCTTTCCAAATTACTCCTTGCTAACATATTTTCAAAATTCTATGAATTAAACTCTACCCAAAAACTTAAAATTATTTTTTGAGGGCGGTGAAAGGGTAGGGCGGAGACATTGTGATGAGAGACGTCGCCGTATGGTTGCTCCTCATTTGACTCTGAATGTGAGGCCTTTTACGCATTGCGACGCGAGGAGTTGTTCTTCCCAATAGCAACTCTTTTTCGTCCATCACTGCTACAAATTTTGCTTTTCTTCTCAAAATGTCATAGGACTCTTCATCGTACGAGTTTTCATCCTACAAATGAATTAATTTTTTTTCAAAAAAAGGTTAGGACTAAATTACAGATATACCTTCTAATCATTCAAATGCTTAAAAAGAATTCACTCTGCAATCATTTCAAAGGTAAAATTATAGTTTTGGATTATCTCGTGAGCTTTTCCATTTTCATTTTATTTTTATTTCAAGATTTTTTTAAATTTATTTTGAATCAATGATTGAATCTTTTTTTTTTCCCCTCATTTTTACTTTTCTTCTCTCGTAATTTAATCAACCAATTCCAAATGATATTGTTACTTTATCAAATATAAAATTTTTACGTCAAGGTAATTTTTAATTTGGAGCCTCCAAAGTACGAACAAAAAGAAAAGGTAAGGGGGAAAAATAAAAATTTATCATCTTTCTTTTTTTCCCCTCAAATGACTTTCTAATGATTTACAAAGAAAGGGGAAAAATAATCCAAATTCTGTAATCAAAATAATTATATAAATGCCAACTCCAAAAAAAAAAAAAAAAATGGAAATACTTACATTCATTGGAGAAGTATCTGGGATATTTGGACATTTGATAGGTCGATCTTCCTCCATAGGCTCATGAGGATGCTCAACTGGCCAGAACTCCAACTTGCTGTGAATCCCATTTCTATGGAAATCCATATCAACAAGCTCTACCAACTCTCCTCTGTTACTGCAACTCTGCTCTCTCTATCATATCCCTAGCATTTCACCAGTAAAAATGGAAATTAAAAAAAATGAAAAAGGTTAATTAGACAAGTGCGCTTGCAAATACAGAGACATACATGAGGAGGGAGAGAGCAAGAAAAGAAGTCTAATGAAGAATATACATGAGATGAAGGAGCAAAGAGTACACTGGGAAGGAGAAGCCAAAAAGCCCTTTTAAACTCCCTTTGGACCGGCTGATTCAACCCGTGGCATGTTGGTTCGATACTAAAATTTGATCAAACTTAGTAGAAAGAGCCAAAATGCCCTAAGCACTACTTTGATATACTTTTAATATTTATAAAGACTAAATTGAGTAAAGTAATTTTTGATAAATTTAATTAAGATAATTATATATTTTTGAGTAATAATTTAAAAATTAACCTACATATATCAATCAAAAACTTTAGTATACAAGTATACTTAATATTTTTTCCTTAATAAACTAAAAAAATATTATAAAATATATTAAAAAAATGTCAGCCAGTACACTAACAATTGTATTGTAGACCAAGCTTTGGTACAATGTTTTTAGAACTAGACCAAAAATTGAGTTGGAAAATTTATAAGTTTACAGTTCAACAGTCTAATCGTAATTGGACCATAATTAAATTGTAATTGAACCGATAGTATTATAATTTAAAGTTTTAAAATATAATTATTTTAAAAAATAAAATTGATCAATAATATAGTGTAATTTAAGTTTATAAAGACACAAACATCAAAATTGGAAGAAAATTGTAATATTTCTCTCCGTTACTATAGATTGTTTAGTTATTCTATATAACTTATTTATTTTCTATGAATATATTATCTAATCTACAGAAAGAGAGAGAAAACAACTCAATTGATTGGACCAGTTAGTTCAACGTTTGCTAATTGGACCGATCAGTTCAAAACAATTTACATAAAATGGAACGATTTTTTAAAAAAAAAAACAGCTCAAAATAAAAGACCAAGCTGGTTAAAGAATCGATTCACTAATTGGTCCGACCAGTTGATTTGGTCTGGTAAAAAAACAATGCTTTGATATATGTTAGGGATGGCAATTTCCCCGCTTAAACCGGGGACCTGGCCCGGCCCGACCCGGTTGTGCTGAGAATTCCCCTATTTAAGCGGGGATGGGCCGAGGACGGGCTTCATTTCTCGACTCGCTAACCGGGGACGGGAGTTGCATGATTTCCGCCCTCGGCCCGGCCCTCTTTACATATTATATATATATATATATATATATATATATATATATATATATATATATCTCCACACACACACATATATATAGGTGAATTATATATGTATTGTAGATGTATATATATTATATAAATTATATATATACATATATATATATATATATCTATATTGGTATGTACACATTATATAAATTATAGGTAGATTATATATGTATATAAAATAAAATAGAAAAGAAGAGAAAAAATAAAAAATAAAAAAATTATTAATTATTAATTATTAATTTTACTCTTACTAATATAGTGATATGATAAATATATGAATTATTGAAAATCACTACAAAAATTTTCTATATGGTTAAAAAATTTTGAATAAAAATATATTGGAGACAAATTTTTTTAAAAAAAAATCTTTATAATTATTTTCGGACTCAAATGGACCCTCACTTCCCCGCTTTTTCGGGCCGAAACCGAGGATTGTTTTGTCCCCGACGGGCCGGGGGCGGGGTTTTCCACCTTTTTTCGTAGCGGAGATGGATCAAGAATGGAAATACGGGAACATATGCGGGAATAGAGCCGGAATTTCTAGTTCTCGGTCCGGCCCTGTCCCATTGCCATCCCTATTATTTGTTGAGGAGGCCCGAATCCGACCGCTACAAACCCGATAAGAGTGATACGCTATTGATTTGTCTGCAAAAAAGAGAGGCCCCATTTGGATCTTTAGGACAGTGAAAGACAAGGAAAGATTCCTACTGTTTGCTCCACTGAGGTTTAACTTTTTTCTCTTTCTTTATTGCTTATGGGTCCCCTCCCCACATGTTTCACTTTTCATGAGAACAGCGAGGCAAAGGAGGAGGGAGCTTTTTCTTTTCTTTCACTTAAAAGGATTTTCCGTTTTATTTGAAAATGTCCCCACTAAAGACAAACTTGCTATTTTTCTACAAGTTGGGATGGAAAAACTAAAGTAAATTAAGAAAAGGAAAAAAAAAAAGACTTTTTAAATTGATTTATATACTTCACTTAGAAACTGGGAAATAATTTTACTTTTAAAATACAATTTTTTCTAATCAATCGAAACTTTTAAAATTAATTCGATTAGTATATCTTAATCTAAGTTGTAATACTTTTATATTTAATTTCCAATATAATCATTATATTTCGTCTAAGAAAGTGAAAATGTTTAATATGAGTAGTTATGTAGTATTTATTTATTTTTTTACCAATTAAGTTGATGAAAGTAAGTCTCTTACTTGTTCTTAGTCATAAAAAACAGAAATTTATAAATAATTGAATTTGAATATCAATAAATGAATTAGTAATTCAAATTTTAAATTTAAATAATTTACAATTATAAAGAAAATAGAGTTTCTATTCTATTTAATTTTAATTTCCTAAAAATACATATTTGTATTCGAATTCTATCTAGAATTTGAAACTTCATTTTTTATTAACTATTAATACTAAATTGGATAAAATTGAATAAAATATATTGAAAACAGTAAATTGGAAAAGAACTTCGTCATTGAAAAAACAAAAATAGTTACAAGCATAGATTTATAAGTATTAAAAATCATACATTCTCAATTATCTTTTTAATTATTAGCTAGTTGACAATATAAAAGGAAATAGCTCAATTTTTTACCTTTATTGGGTTTGCAGCAGTCACGAAAGCAAACAGGCATGACAGAGGCAATAATTGAAAAGAGAATGTTGAATTTTGCCCTCCTGCAAAGGGAAGGCGTGAAAGGGCCGAAAGAACCAGACAGCTTCCACTTTACCCAATGCTTTTAGTTGTGGTACTTCATCGACTACATTGCATGCATAATGCCTCTTTCTTGTAATTTGTGAAGCTGTTATCATTTTCTGTTGAATATATCTAGAGGGATATGAATTTAAGTTAGAAGGAGTCAATATATATATATATATATATATATATATATATGTTATAAAATTAGGATAGTGTTAAAATAAAATTTTCACACTACACACTAATAAAACTCTAACTATTTTGCACAAGAATTTTTCTCTCTCTCTTTCCTCACAATTTTCTCTAATCTTTCTTTCACTAATCTTTTTTTCACAAAATAATGGTGTATTACAAGTTTAGAGAATAGCTCTATTTATAGAGCTCTAATTAGTGGAATACATCATGGCATACATCATCTTTCACTAATCTCAATTAGTGGTGTCTCCTCTAAATGGTGGACATCCATAAAAATCTTCTCTAATAATTCACATAAATCCATAATTAGTGGAGCATCCACTAATTAATGGAGATTCCAATAATTCATAACACTCCCCCTTGGATGTCCATCCATTACATAAAAAATATGCCTCGTTAAAACCTTACTAGATAAAAACCCAGTGGGAAAAAAAATCTAGTGAAGGAAAAATAGTACACTATTCTATATGTCTGTTTATTACTCCCCTTGATGAGATGATTCATTTAAATCTTTAAACCGACGCATACCGATTTTATATCTCAACTTCTCAAATGTTGCAGTCGGTAAAGTCTTCGTGAACATATCTGCGAGGTTGTCACATGACCGAATTTGTAGTACATCAATTTCACCTTTCTTTTGGAGTTCATGAGTAAAGAAGAATTTTGGTGAAATATGTTTTGTCCGATCTCCTTTAATATATCCTCCTCGTAATTGAGCTATGCAAGCTGCATTGTCTTCATAAAGAGGAGTTGGAATATCTTTGATTGATGATAATCCACAACTTTCTCGGATATAATGAATCATGGATCTTAGTCATACACATTCTCGACTTACTTCATGAATGGCTATAATTTCAGCATGATTTGAAGAAGTAGCTGCTATAGATTGTTTCGTAGAACGCCATGATATAGCAGTATTTTCACATGTAAATAGATAACCCGTTTGAGAACGTGCTTTATGTGGATCAGATAAATACCAGCATCTGCATAACCTATTAATGTTGGACTAGTTTTATTTGAATAAAATAATCCGAGATCAATTGTACCTTGGAGATATCGAATGACTTGTTTAATTCCATTCCAATGTCGTCGTGTTGGTGAAGAACTAAATCTTGCTAATAAATTGACAGCAAAAGCAATATCAGGTCGTGTATTATTAGCAAGATACATCAATGCACCAATTGCACTGAGATATGGTACTTCAGGACCAAGGAGTTCTTCATCATCTTCTTGAGGTCGGAAAGGATCTTTATCCACATTTAATGATCGGACGATCATTGGAATACTCAATGGATGTGTTTTGTTCATGTAAAATCTTTTTAGCACTTTTGCTGTATATGTTGATTGATGAATAAATGTTCCACTCTCCAAATGTTCAATTTGTAAACCAAGGCAAAATTTGGTTTTACCAAAATCTTTGATTTCGAATTCTCTTTTTAAATAATCAATTGTTTCTTGGAGCTCTTCAGGAGTTCCAATAAGATTAATATCATCAACATATATAGCTAATATCACAAATTTAGAACCAAATTTCTTAATAAAAACACATGGACATACCCGGTCATTTTTAAATCCCGCTTTCAATAAATATTCACTAAGACGTGTAAACCACATGCGCCTAGATTGCTTCAGGCCATATAATGATTTTTGCAACTTGATGGAGTAATTTTCACGAGGATAATGTTTATATGCTTCAGGCATATGAAATTCTTCGGGGATTTTCATGTAAACATCATTTTCTAAATTTTCATACAAGTAAGCAGTGACAACATCTAATAGGCGCATATCTATCTTTTCATGTACGCCAAACTGATAAGATATCGGAGTGTAATAGCATCAACAACAGGAGAATAAGTTTCATCATAATCAATACCTGGTCTTTGTGAAAAACCTTGGGCTACTAATCGCGCTTTATATCGAATGATTTCACTCTTTTCATTGCGCTTTCGCACAAATATCCATTTGTAGCCGACAAGTTTTACACCTTCTGGTGTTCGGATTGCAGGTCTGAAGATTTCACGTTTTGTCAGTGTATTTAACTCCGATTGAATCGCATCTTTCCATTGCAGCCAATCTTTTCTATGCCGATATTCATAAACTGATATTGGTTCAGGATCATCATTATCCTGTGTAACATCAAGAGATATATTGTATGCAAATATATTATCAATAACAGTTTCTATCCGATTCCAACTTCTACCGGAAGTGGTATAATTGATAGAAATTTCAGTGTTACTTTCATCAATTTCTGATTCTTTGTCATCAGTTCTCTCTTGGTCTTTATCATTCTTTTCTTCAATATGATCTTCTGGATCATTTAATCCTCTTTTCTTTCGAAGATTTTTATCTTTAGAACCAAGAGGTCGGCCACGCTTCTGGCGTGTTTTTGACTCAGCAGACTATAGGTATAATATTTTGTTCTCACTGGAACTTCAATTCGAATAGGAGCATTTATAGCTGGAATATGGATTTTGTAACTCTTCTGGAGTCAACAAAAGCGTCTGGCATTTGATTTGCAATGCTTTGCAAATGAATTATCTTTTGAACTTCAAGTTCACATGCGCTTGTGCGCGGATCAAGATAATTTAATGATGTTGTCCAAGCAAGATCCTTTTTATGCTTGTTTTGGTTCTCCCCTAATTTAGGGAATAATGATTCATCAAAATGACAATCAGCAAATCTTCGTCGTGAATACATCTCCTGTCAGGGGTTCAACATACCTGATAATAGAGGGAGAATCATATCCAACGTATATCCCATTTCTTCTTTAAGGACCATCTTTGTACGTTGGTTTGGTGCAATTGGAATATATACAGCACACCCAAAAATTCTTAAATGAGCAATATTTGGTTCGACCCAAAAGCCAATTGCAAAGGAGAGAATTTATGATAACTAGTCTGGTCTTATACGTACAAGTGTTGCAACATGTAGAATAGCATGTCCCCAGGCAGATGTTGGGAGATTTGTTTTCATTAATAATGGTCTAGCAATTAATTGTAATAGTTTAATCAAAGATTCAGCAAGACCATTTTGTGTGTGAACATGAGCTACAGGATGTTCAACATTAATTCCAATTGACATGCAATATGCATCAAAAGCATGTGATGAAAATTCACCAGCATTATCCAAACGGATATTTTTAATGTGATGGTCAGGAAATTGTGCTCGTAATTTAATTATTTGAGCAAGTAATCTCGCAAACGCCAGGTTGCGAGTAGATAATAAACATACATGTGACTATCGGGATGATGCATCAATTAAGACCATAAAATATTTGAACGGTCCATATGGTGGATCAATAGGTCCACAAATATCTCCATGAATCCGTTCGAGAAATGTAGGACTTTCAGCTCCTACTTTTACTGGTGATGGTTTAACAATTAACTTTTCTAGGGAACATGCAGTACATGCGAATTTTTCTGATGTTAATATCCTTTTATTTTTTAAAGGATGACCATGTGTATTCTCAATGATTCTTCTCATTATGGTAGATCTCGGATGACCCAACCGGTCATGCCAAATGCTAAAAGTAATAGGATCAGTAAACTTCTGGTTTACTAGATGATGAATTTCAATTGTACGTATTTTTACAAAATATAGGTCAGTAGAAAAAGACGGCAGTTTTTCTAATACAGATTTCTTACCCAAATGCATTTGAGTAATAAAAATATGCTCAATCCCATTTTCCTCATTTGTTTCAACATGATACCCATTTCTGCGGATATCTTTAAAACTCAGTCAATTTCTTCTGGATTTTGAGGAAAATAGTGCCTTATCAATAATAATTGTTGTTCCTTTAGGCAACAATATACTAGCTCTTCCGGAGCCCTCAATTACATTTGCACTATCATTTATCATATAAATATTTATTTCTCCCATTTTGAGATCAGAAAAATATTTCTCATTTTTTAGTATGGTGTGTGTAGTTCCACTATCAATAATGCATACATCATCATTCACAACAGCCATCTGAACACAAATATATATATATATATATATATATGCAAACGTAAATATTATTAGAATAGAATGAAAATGAAAATACAAAATATCAGGGTGATGCTTTAGTTCTTCTGGACACTGCCATCACCAATTAAATTGTAACACCCCACTATCTAGGCCCAACAGGGCCGGGGATGTCGCCCCGTCCAAAGGACAAGGGGTCTTTATAACTAGGTTACATGAAAATAAAATAAAACTAAAGATTGTAAAACTAAATTTATTACAACCCAAAAGATAAATTCTGGCACAAATCCAAAATCAATTGTTTACACCAATCCCTCAAACATTACTTAAAGTAAATAACAAGAGTCTTTAAGCAAGGCAACATTCTAGCTAATGATCTCCACAGCAGGATCTTCCTGAAAACATGGCATAAAATGTGGTGAGATAAAAATCTCAGTAAGCCCGTGTGTGCTTTAAGTGTTTCAGGTAAAATAATTCATGTATGCACGTTGTAAAAGTTTCATAGGGAAAAGTGCTGGCAAGCAATAAATAAGTGTTGAAAATAAAGAGTGGTGTTTCACTTTTCAAATCATACATGTGCACAATAAATACAGCCACTCAACTGGGTAGCCATGGGTTACCACACGTTGGGCCCCATGACCAATAACAGTCAGAATGCCACACTTTGTGCAATGCTGACAAAGGTGGGTGTACGGCCTACCGGGTGAGATACTCCTCCATCTCTACACCCAAACTTACCGGTTGTTCACTCCGGAACACACAGTCCACATGACTGAAACTTGCTAACTCGGACCGGTATGACCTACCGGACTGGCATCCTTTCCAGGAAGGACTCACTCCTCAGAGGTGGCCACCTACTGAGAGACTTACCCTAACCCTTCAAAGACTAGTCCTGGTGGTCTACCCTTATTGAGTACTCAACGTTGATTGTTCCACTTGGGAGAAAATTGATCAAACTCTGCTTAATTTGGAAATAGCAATTAAGGGTTTCCAAAAGTCTAGTCAAGTTGGATTTTAGAAAAAGTTTAGATTTGTGTAAAACTGTTTGTTCAATTTCCAAATGATTTGCTTGACTGAAATAAAAAGGAAAAAGAAAACAGTCCTTAATTGCCTTTACAAATAAATGTCCATATACATTGCATTTGCTTGCCACAATAACTTTTGATCTTCACAAAACTCCATGCAGCAGCTTACCTGCTTCTTTGCTTGCTCTACACAAAAGTCTTCCAAGGCTGACCTAACCCCTGCCTGGGGTAAACACAAAACATAGGGTCACATTCAAGCTATACATGCCTTACATAAATAATTCTTAGCTTAACTAGATACATCCATGACTAACCATGACCTTAATGTCCTAAGCTTTAAGGCTAGATGCTGAAGAATTTTACAAACTAAGTCTAGTTTGATAGATTGAAATAACTAGGGGTTCTAAAATAATTGTTAATAAATTATAGACTCAAATAATAATTCTTGAGTGTTATTATTAATAAATAAACCAAGGTTTGTATTTTAAATATTATTAAGTCCTATTTAATATTACTATTTAATATTAAGAAATTTAAAAGTAGCTTTATTATAAATAAATAAATAATAGATTAAATAAATAATAATTTTTTAATTAATTTCGAAGAGATAATAAATAATTAATAATAATTAAAATTTATTAATAAATTATTTTAAATTTCGTTTAATAAAAATATTAATAGTTTGATTTAATATTCTACTACAAATCCCCTAGTGTTTCGAATTTTTTTGAAGAAAAATATAGTAGTAATTTTAGTTTATGTAATAAAATTTGCTAATGAATATAGCTTAGAATTTACAAGAAAATAATCTTACATCATGGTCCTCCTATTGCTAAAAAAGATTCACGATCCCATTCTCCATAATCAAACAAGAAATTAATCTATTCATGCACAAACACTTGAACTATCTCATACTATCACATGGCCAAAATCCTACTAAGCATAATCATCAATCATGGTTTCCATGGGAAAATAAGATCATAAAAGCCTAATCACCTTTGGTGTCATAATATCTAATCATGCTTCAAAATCCATTAAATTCATCAAACATGAAGAACATATATTGATTCGAAAGGAAACACATACATCCTAGTCAAATACAACCATCATCATGTCATAACTTCATCCCCTAATCCATATGCATATATTCAATCTCCCAATCATAATCCATCATCAACTAGGAGACATGATTTCAGAATTTAATAAGAGAAATTTAAGAATGAATACTTGATTGTTGAGTCCTTTGATGAAGATAAAAGAAGGTCCACGCGCGATGGAATGACTTGAATGATCCAATGAAACAACGTTCATGGTTGATGGTTTGATCAACCATTTCGGTTAGAAGAGGGTGAGAGAGAGAGAGAGAAAAAAAGAAAGAGAGCATTAGATAGGGGTATTAAGAATTGAATGGAAGAAGATGAACAATAAAATTGTTTTTGTTTTACCTTGTTGATGTTCTTGAGGTCTTCAAGAAACCCTAATTTTTTGATCCGGTTGAAAATTCTTGCTTGCGAGATTTTGTGTTATAAATGGTAGAAATGAAGTCTAGGGATTAAGTAGAGATGATCGGGAGTATTTGAGAGTGATTGGTGGTGTTTGGAGTTGGTTTAGGCTTGAAGAAGTTTAGTGTGTGTTCTTGGTGTTCTTGGTGTTTTAGGTGAAAATGGAGAGAAACTAGAAGAAGTGCTGCACGATTTCTGCTAGAAGGCTGGCCGAATGGTAGGGTGTGATTGAGGGTTTCGGTTTTTCAGCTTTGTGAGAGAGAGAAATCAGATTTTATTTGAAATTTAAATGGAGGAAATGGTGGAGATGTTTAAGGTAAAAGATCAGCTATGGTGTTTGATCAAGAGAGGTGTCTAGGAGCTTTAATGGTGTCGGCTGGAACAAGCATGTTTTGCTGAAATGGTTGAGGGTTATTGTTGCTCAAGGCTGGCTGAAATTTAGTCCTTAAAGGCAGAGAAAATTCTAGTTATTTCAGCTTAATGCAAGAGTGATTTATGGGAGTGAAATGCTGGAATTATTTGAAGTTCAAATGGAGTTTGAATGGAGTGATCTTAGGAGTGTTTTGTGGTGCAGCCATGGAGTCCTTATGCTTCAAGGTAAGTGTGGGTTTAATGGTGTTCAGAGTATGGCTGAGCAAGGCTCAATTCTATAGAGATTGAAGGTGACTTTCGGTCCTAGGCTAGAAAGGAACAAGGCTGGAAAAATTCTGCTCTCAAGTGTTCATGGCTTTTCCGAAAATTTGCAGAATTTTGGTACAGGATTTTCGCACATTCTTAGCTCGGTTTTTCAGAGGTTCTTCAGGGTTGTTTGAGGGTCTTCCAAGGGTGGTTTTTCAGCCTCATGGACTAATGCAGAGAAGTTTGCTGGCTTGAAGATGAACTAAAAACAGCTTCATTTCCCTGATGAAGAGCTGCGAATTGCCCAGAAAAATTTCTGGTTTGGTGCTGTTTTGTGCAGTCCGAAAATTACACAATTTTTCCAGCTTCCAAGCCACTTGAAATGACCATTTTCTTGGTAGCAAATGATTGGGTTTATGGCCTGAATTTTCGAAGAGAAGGGCTGCAACAAATCTGGAAAATATCCATATTTCCTACCACTAAAGCATGAACATCTTGAAGATAGATTTGAAGGTCCTTCCATAGTGATTGATTTTCTCTTGGAATCCTTCCTATTTCCCCTCCTATTTTTTGGTCAACCTCCCTTCCCCAAAGCTGATTTTCGAAATTCAAGGGGAAGAAATTATCACAGAATTTTCTTGGAATTCAAAGAAAAAGATTTAATGGATTTTAGTTTATTTGAATTATGAAAATGCTAGGACAAAGCTAGAGGTAATAAGTTGGACAAGAATTCTTTTAGGACATGAGGATAAGATTAGGACATTCTCTTCATGTCTCCCTTAAGACAATCATTCCTATTTTCATGGAATGCAAGAAAACAAAAATTTAAACTTAATTAAGATAATCATGGTAAAAGCTTAAATGATGGGATTTGAACTCATGACCTTAGAGATTAATTCCAAGACTCTAACCCCTAAACCACAACAACTCTTGTTCTTATTTTCTCACCCACATATTTTTCTTATCTACTCCTCAAGTTATCTTCCTATTCTGACCTCAAGCAAAATTACCATTTTACCCCTCCTACTCAATAAGTATAACTAAGCATTTAAACCTATAATCCACGATTCCAAAGCACATAAAATCATTCAAAAACATATATATTCATGCAAAATAATATGATATGCATTCCCGACCCCCTTACTCTAGGGTTGGCTTTAGGTGGGGTTTCACATAAATGGTCTATCCTATCGTTTGGGTGTTCAAAAAAATCCGATACATCCATATAGGTAATATTGATATTAAGATCTTCAGGATCAATATCATCATCCTCAGCATTATTTATTGGATGTTGAGAAAAATTTGCTTCCACATTTTTATTTTTCAATGAAGCTTGATACAATTCAACTAAATGCTTAGCTGTACGACAGTTTCGTGACTAATGACCTTTCATGCCATATCTATAACATATATCCTCATGCTTTTCTTCAATTTCTTTTTCTTTTCCCTTATGATCTTTTCTGTTCTACTTCAGGTGGCCAGTATTTCTCACAGTTTGATTATGATTGTGATAAGGGAAATATCGAGCGTGTCTACGACCATAACCACGACCACGGCCACGGCCATGGCCACGACCACGACTATAACGATGGCTTCTACTAGAGCCAACAGCATTCACTTTTGGGAGTGCTGTTGAGCCAGTTGGTCTGGCTTCATGATTTCTCAATAATAACTCATTATTCTTCTCTGCAATGAGGAGGGTAGTAATTAAATCTGTAAATTTTGTATACCCCTTTTCTCGATATTGTTGCTGCAGGACAATATTTGAGGCATGAAAGGTGGAGAATGTCTTCTCCAACATATCTTCATCAGTCACTTTTTCTCCGCATAATTTTAATTGAGATGTAATTTTATACATTGCGGAGCTATATTCATTCACGGTTTTAAAATCTTGCAACCTCAGGTGCAACCATTCATACCGTGCAGTGGGTAGTACGACCATCTTCAGGTGGTCAAATCTTTCTTTTAAATTTACCCACAGGACATATGGATCTTTTTCGGTAAGATATTCCATTTTCAAATTTTCATCGAGATGACGACGAATAAAAATCAAAGCTTTAGCCTTGTGTTGTGCAGATGCACTATTATTTGCTTAAATAGTTTCACTAAGGCCTTCAGCATTTAGATGCATTTCTGCATCGAGAACCCATGACATATAATTTTTTCCAGAAATATCAAGGTCTACAAATTCGAGTTTAGCGAGATTAGCCATAGAGATCAATAAATGCGTACCTGTCTTCTGGTTTTGTTAACGGCAAAAACTCGTGCTTAGTCTTCTGGCTTTTGTACCGGTAGAGACTCGTGCTGATAACGTGTTATAAAATTAGGGTAGTGTTAGAATAAAATCTTCACACTACACACTAATAAGACTCTAACTATTTTGCACAAGAATTTCTCTCTTTCTCTTCTCTCACAATTTTCTCTAATCTTTCTTTCACAAAATAATGGTGTATTACAAGCTTAGAGAATAGCTCTATTTATAGAGCTCTAATTAGTGGAATACATCATGGCATACATCATCTTCCACTAATCTCAATTAGTGGTGTCTCCACTAAATGGTGGACATCCATAAAAATCTTCTCTAATAATTCACATAAATCCATAATTAGTGGAGCCTCCACTAATTAATGGAGATTCCAATAATTCATAACAATATATATATTAGTGGAGCCAAGACTCCAATAATTGAAGCATTTTAGACTTTATTTTTTTTAAAAAAAGTTACTATGACGAGATTGACAAGGTTCTTTTTATAAATATGCAATTCACATATTATTTATATGATAGTTTTAAAATTAACAGAGTAAATTAAGATTTTTGAAAGATTTTCTAAGTGTATTCTTGTTTTATTTTGTTTACAGCAATTTTGTATATCACTGTTTAATTGGGAGGAAAATAGTTGTTTATGACAAATTACTTTTCTTTTGAGAAAAATCTGTTTCTTATTTTTTTTTAAAAAATTAAATGTTAAATTTCAATTACATCATCTTTTAGTATATATTTTATTACACTCACAAGTTAATATATCACTAAAAATATGATACGTATATATTAATTTAATTAACAAATACTCAATTCAATCTTATCATTATATATAATATTGTATAAGAATAAATTGAATATTGTTGAATCGATAAATATGTATTGTATTTTTAATTGTAGACTTAATAACATATTAAAAGATCCAATCCCTCGAATTAGTGTGGCTCCGCCACTGCTTTCGCACGTGCCTCACGAAGAAGATAGTCGTACAGATTTTAGGCTTCACATACGATCCTAAACAAGTCTCCCTTGCCTAACTTTGATGCCACATGTTAAAATTTTGCATTATATGGAAAATGTTATAAAATTTAGGTAGTGTTAGAATAAAATCTACACACTACACACTAATAAAACTCTAACTATTCTTTGCACTAGAATTTCTCTCTTTCTTTTCTCTCACAATTTTCTCTAATCTTTCTTTCACAAAAGAATGGTGTATTACAAGTTTAGAGAATAGCTCTATTTATAGAGCTCTAATTAGTGGAATACATCATGGCATACATCACCTTCCACTAATCTTAATTAGTAGTGTCTCCACTAAATGGTGGACATTCATAAAAATCTTTTCTAATAATTCACACAAATTCATAATTAGTGGAGCCTCCATTAATTAGTGGAGCTTCCACTAATTTCTTCCAATATATTCATAACACTCCCCCTTAGATGTCCATCCATTACATAAAGAATATGACTCGTTAAAACCTTACTAGATAAAAACCCAATGGGAAAAAAAATCTAGTGAAGGAAAAAGAGTACACTATTCTATATGTTTGTTTATTACTCCCCCTGATGAGATGATTCCTTTAAATCTTTAAACCGACGCATATCGATTTTATATCTCAACTTCTCAAATGTTGCAGTCGGTAAAGTCTTCGTGAAAATATCTGCGAGGTTGTCACATGATCGAATTTGTAGCACATCAATTTCACCTTTCTTCTGGAGTTCATGAGTAAAGAAGAATTTTGGTGTAATATGTTTTTTCCGATCTCCTTTAATATATCCTCCTCGTAATTGAGTTATGCAAGCTGCATTGTCTTCATAAAGAGAAGTTAGAATATCTTTTATCAATGATAATCCACAACTTTCTCGAATATAATGAATCATGAATCTTAGCCATACACATTCTCGACTTGTTTCATGAATGGCTATAATTTCAGCATGATTTGAAGAAGTAGCTGCTATAGATTGTTTTGTAGAACGCCATGATATAACAATATTTTCACATGTAAATAGATAGCCCGTTTGAGAACGTGCTTTATGTGGATCAAATAAATAGCCAACATCTGCATAACCTATCAATATTGGGCTGGTTTTATTTGAATAAAATAATCCGAGATCAATTGTACCTTGGAGATATCAAATGACTTGTTTAATTCCATTCCAATGTCGTTGTATTGGTGAAAAACTAAATCTTGCTAATAAATTGACAGCAAAAGCAATATCAGGTCGTGTATTATTAGCAAGATACATCAATGCACCAATTGCACTGAGATATGGTACTTCAGGACCAAGGAGTTCTTCATCATCTTCTTGAGGTCGGAAAGGATCTTTATTCACATTTAATGACCGAACGATCATTGGAATACTCAATAGATGTGCTTTATCCATGTAAAATCGTTTTAGCACTTTTGTTGTATATGTTGATTGATGAATAAATGTTCCACTTTCCAGATGTTCAATTTGTAAACCAAGGCAAAATTTGGTTTTACCAAAATTCTTGATTTCGAATTCTCTTTTTAAACAATCAATTGTTTCTTGGAGCTCTTCAAGAGTTCCAATAAGATTAATATCATCAACATATATAGTTAATATTACAAATTTAGAACCATATTTCTTAATAAAAACACATGGACATACCTGGTCATTTTTAAATCCCGCTTTTAATAAATATTCACTAAGACGAGTGAACTACATGCGCCCAGATTGCTTCAGGCCATATAATAATTTCTACATTTTGATAGAGTAATTTTCACGAGGATAATATTTATATGCTGCAAGCATATGAAATCCTCCAGGGATTTTCATGTAAACATCATTTTCTAAATTTTCATACAAGTAAGTAGTGACAATATCTAATAGGCGCATATCTATCTTTTCATGTACTGCCAAACTGATAAAATATCAGAGTGTAATAGTATCAATAACAGGAGAATAAGTGTCATTATAATCAATACCTGGTCTTTGTGAAAAACATTGGGCTACTAACCGTGCTTTATATCGTACGATTTATTTTTATTGCTCTTTCGTACAAATATCCATTAGTAGCCAATAGGTTTCACACTTTCTGGTGTTTGGACTGTAAGTCCCAAGACTTCACATTTTGTCAGTACATTTAACTCCGATTGAATCGCATCTTTCCATTACAGCCAATCTTTTCTATGCCGATATTCATCAACTGATATTGGTTCAGGATCTGTGTAACATCAAGAGATATATTGGATGCAAGTATATTATCAATAACAGTTTCTATCCTATTCCAACTTTTACCGGAAGTGGTATAATGGATAGAAATTTCAATATTACTTTCATCAACTTCTGGTTCTTTGTCATCAATATGAACATCTGGAACATTTAATCCTCTTATATTTCGAGGATTTTTATCTTTAGAACCAAGAAGTCGGCCACGCTTCTGGCGTGTTTTTGGCTCAGCAGCTATAGGTATAATCTTTTGTTCTGCTGGAACTTCAAGTTGAATAGGAGCATCTATAGCTGGAATATGCGATTTTGTTACTCTTCTAGAGTCAACAAAAGTGTCTGGCATTTGATTTGCAATGCTTTACAGATGCATTATACTGTTGAACTTCAAGTTCACACGCGCTTGTACGCGGATCAAGATAATTTATGATATTGTCCTATCAAGATCTTTCTTATACTGTTTCTGTTCTCCCCCTAATTTAGGAAATAATGATTTCACAAGAGAATAATAAAAAGGAAAAGGAAATGTAAGAACATGATGACAAGTAGAAAATACCAAGAAATCTATTATAAAAATCTCCATTTTTTTTCACTCTTCCCGGTACCGACTTTTTCTCTTCCTTTCTTGTCTTTTCTTCTCCTCCGACCCTCCACCTATCATCTACCCCTTCTGCTTTCTCATACAGATATCTATATATATATATATCGATATGTATCTCAGTCATCAGTTATTAGTAAATATAAAAAACAAAAATCATAAAGCAGATATGGAGACTCGTAATTCATTTGAGACATGGTCAAATTTTGACTTGGTTTCTAACGCAGCAGATTTTGATGTATTTTCCTTTCTAAGCCAACCGCTTCCTCCTAATTCTAACGCAGAAGATTTTGATATGTTTTTCTTTCCAAGCCAACCGCTTCCTCCTAATTTCAGGTGAGATACCTTTGAGAGCTTCTATTTTTTTTTTTTTAGTGTGCTTGATAATAAAATTAAACTCTCTTTTGATTTGTTTTTTATATAAATCAGTGAACATACTGCTTTGGACCAATTTGATCTGCCCATGCAAGAGACTGCTTTTGATGTTGTTCCTCTTGATGCTATTCCTCTAAATGAGGATATGCTTGTGCATGATCCTTTCTACTCTCTAATAGATTTTGAACAAAGCCAGAATATGATTCCAGGTTATCATATAGTCAAACATAGATTTTGAATGGTATTATCTTTACTGATATTATTTTCTTTTTTAGGAGAAATAATGAGTGGTCTTGGCAACGAATTCGGAGTGAGTAATCATGACATGCATCTTGCATTTAATCTCGAAAGTCAAGATATTATTACAGACAAAATTCCTGGGGAGAAGAAGATGATTAGGAGGTAGAGAAAGGAGAAGGGCAATAGCGCCAAGACACTATCAAGAGAAACCATTTCGCAGTACTTTTACCTGCCAATCAAAAGTGTGGCCAAAGAATTGAATATTGGCTTAACTCGTCTTAAGAATAGATGTAGGGAGTTGGGAATTCGTCAATGGCCTCACAGGAAGTTGGTGAGCTTGGAGACCATAATTAAGAATGTTCAGGTTCTCTCTTATACACACTTATAAACTTACGTCACAGATTTGTAAGTTATGAAAAGTAAATAATGACCTGAATAAATATATCTCCACCGATATTTACAGGTGATGTAAAATGAAGAAGAAGGAGGACATATGGTTGAGAAGAAGTTGAAAGAAGCCATTGAGATACTAGAATGTGAAAAGAAGTTGGTGGAAGAAAATCCTGATACGCAATTGGAGGACCAAACACAGAAATTGAGACAAGCATGCTTCAAGGCCAAATATAATAAGAAACTTAAGGGAATGAGAAAATCCCAAGACTCATTGCGCAGTAACTTCACGGCTAATTCTACTGCTAGTCTAGATGTTGCTCAAAGGGGAAGGAAAAGGAGGAGGATGCCGAAGAAGAGAAGCTGAAGTCTATAATTGCTAATTGTTTATCTTCCTCTAATGTAAACATAGAAACAGAACAACTACAAACATTCACCCGAGATTTATCAGCTCTATTGAAAAAGAGCAACTATAATCATGTATCCTCAAGTTTATGTGAACATCAATGGGATGAATGAAGGAAATAAAAGTGACTTATGATTTTTTTTTTCTGAACTGTTAGTAGTAATGTAGTATATTGACATCCGAATGTAATATCTCAACAATTTGATGTGTATTATTACTGGAAATATCTTTTTATTACTGGACATGTCTTTTTCCCTTATTATCTTTTCTGTTCCACTTCAAGTGGTCAGTATTTCTCTGTGATAAGGGAAATATCGAGTGTGTCCATGACCATAACCACGGTCACTGCCACAACTACGATTATAACGATTATAACGATGGCTTCTGCTGGAGCTAACAACATTCACTTTTGGGAGTGCTGTTGAGCCAGTTCATCTAACTTCATGATTTCTCAATAATAACTCATGTTAGATCTGTCAACTTTGAATACCCTTTTTCTTGATATTGTTACTGTAGGACAATATTCGAGGTATGAAAAGTGGAGAATGTCTTCTCCAAGATATCTTCATCAGTAACTTTTTCTCCGCATAATTTTAACTGAGATGTAATTTTATACATCGCAGAATTCATGGTTTTAAAATCTTACAACTTCAGGTGCAATCATTCATACCGTGCAGTTGGTAGTACGACCATCTTCAGGTGGTCAAATCTTTCTTTTAAATTTACCCACAGGACATATGGATCTTTTTCGGTAAGATATTCTATTTTCAAATTTTCATCGAGATGACGACGAATAAAAATCAAAGCTTTAGCATTGTGTTGTGTAGATGCACTATTATTTGCTTGAATAGTTTCACTAAGGCCTTCAGTATTTAGATGCATTTCTGCATCGAGAACCCATGACATATAATTTTTTCCAGAAATATCAATGGCTACAAATTCGAGTTTAGCTAGGTTAGCCATAGAGATTAATAAACGCGTACCTGTCTTCTGGCTTGTGTAACGGTAGAGATTCGTGCTTAGTCTTCTGGCTTTTGTAACGGTAGAGACTCGTGCTGATAACGTGTTATAAAATTTGGGTAGTGTTAGAATAAAATCTACACGCTACACACTAAAAAACTTTAACTATTCTTTACACAAGAATTTATCTCTTTCTTTTCTCTCACAATTTTCTCTAATCTTTCTTTCACAAAAGAATGGTATATTACAAGTTTAGAGAATAGCTCTATTTATAGAACTCTAATTAGTGGAATACATCATGGCATACATCATCTTCCACTAATCTTAATTAGTGGTGTCTCCACTAAATGGTAGACATTCATAAAAATCTTCTCTAATAATTCACATAAATCCATAATTAGTGGAGCTTCTACTAATTTCTTCCAATATATTCATAACAACAAATTAAATCAAACGTATTAATTAGCATTCCTCATATTTTTTGAGGTTCAATTTGCAAAGTTATTGGTTTTGTTTCTAGTTTCGTCCTAAATGTCAAGTCTTAGTTTAGGACTTAATCACCAAGAGGCTTGAGGAAATATTATGATTTAATGTATCTGTAAGAATTTAGAATTAATAATATTATTTTTGTTGATTGTACAACACTATTTTCTAATAATTCTTACATTACAGTGTTAGATTTTTATTAAAAAATTTTTTAATTGGCATAATAATGTTGTCTTGACACAATGTTGTGCCCTAATATAAGAATCTTATTCTAACTTTACATATAGCTCTTTGTAGTATATTCTCTATTTTGATTCTAAATATTACCAGATAAGCGTATTTATATATTTTGTTTTACTAATTTATATAAATATATATATATATATATATATATATATATATATATATATATTACTAAATTGTATTGAGTTCCACCTTACGTATGCAAAGACTATAATATTTAGACCCATCTTCACTAATTACATATAGTAAGATCTTATATTTATTTAAAAGGTATAGTATATAAGGTATGTGATATAAAATTTTAATAATATAATCTATAAAAATTGAGATTTTATAAATGTTTTTATGATAAAATTTTATCATTTTCTAATATCTTAATATCACTTTTTTTCATAAAATTTTTGGACAAACTCAACATAAGAAATATTTTTTTTCCCAAGAAAAAAAACAATTGGAAATTCTGTGGGAATGGAGAGAGATTTTTTTTTAAATGAATAAAATAGTTAATCAAATCATTTTACTAAATTTTGCTCCAACTAAATCGTTCGGTAAGAAATTCCATCTGAGGAATTAATAACTATCATGATCAGTTTATCTCGTGGACTAAATCAGAATAATCAATCTTTTTTGTTACTGAAATTGTCAGAACAATATTTTGTTACTTAAGGCAAAGTGTAGAAAATATTAGAAAGGATGATCGGTGAGTCCCCCCCCCCTTTTTAGTGAGGATGTTAATAGATATAATCACAGAAATTAATTATAATACCAACCCGCAAATAAAATAATTATATTTAATAATTAATAATTCCCTGAGATCATATCCAATCTTTTTTACTAACTTTTTATTATAATTTTATGTATGAGTTATTATTATTATTATTATTATTATTATTATTATTATTATTATTATTATTATTATTATTATTATCAAAATATCACCAAAATATACCTTAAACAATATATGTAAAATATGTCCAGCCACCCGTTATGAATTTACTTGATCTTTTTATGTCAAAATGATTCCAGTTTCCATTCCTCTCTTTCTTTTGATAAGATCAGTCTTATAGTTCTAACCTACTCGAAGTTTTTTTTTAATAGAAAAAAGAAAAAAAAAAATAACATGAGACCTTGTTTGAAGGACGCCAAACTCCTTCCACTTTAAGCAACTCTTGTTAGTCAGGCTTTCCTTTTTCCATTTCATATAAATATATAGAATCTTAGTTGAAGGGTCAATATTTAAAAATTTTATAATTTTTTAATATTAATAACTTATATATCTGTAGTCCAAGAGAAGCCACCGGACCATTGAACGTTTTTTAGAGCTATTTATACAATTAGAGAATTTCACTAAGAAATAGACACTACAGGAAAAATCGGGTTTTACAATGGTCAAAAACCGTTGCAAAAGGGGATTAGCGACGGTTTTGTAAAGTCACAAAAAATGATGTTGCAATTTTCGACGGCCATGAAAAACTATCTCAATTTGTGACGGTTTTTGCGAGGGCAAAAAAAAAAAAAAAACCATTGCAATTTGCGACGGTTTTGCGAGGGGCAAAATGATGAGATCTTTTGTCTAAGTTTGACGAAATAGAAAATTTGCTACGGTTTTGTGACGAAATGCATAAGTCCATCACAAAATCTTTGCAATTTGCAACGATTTTGTGAGGACAAAATTCTTTAATGTACAAAGACCCTTACAAAATTGTTACAATTTGCGAGGGATTTTTTTTCCCCAAAACTTGTCCCTCGCAAAATCATCGCAATTTGGATGTTTTTGCGAGGGTTTTTTCTCCGCAGGAAGTGACCCTGGCAAAAATGTCGCAATTTACGAGGGTTTTGTGTGGAAAGTCTTCACCTCAAAACATGGCCCTCGCAAAATCGTCACAAATTGTGAGGGTTTTGCGAGGGGCATTTTAACACCAACCCGTGGCCCCTTGCAAGATTATCGCAAATTAAGAGAGTTTTGCGAGGGATTGTTTGACCCAAAAACATGGCCCTCGCAAAATCATCGCAATTTGCGAGGGTTTTGCGAAGGATAATTTGACCCTAACTTGTGGCCCTTGCAAAATCATCGCAATTTGAGAGGGTTTTGTGAGGGAATTTTACTGCCCTCGCAAAAACGTCGCAAATTGCAGGGGTTTTGAGAGGGTCTTTTTGACTCCCATGTTGTGGCCCTTGCAAAATCGTCGCAAATTGCAAGAGTTTTGCAAGGGATATTTTATCTCAACTATGACCCTTGCAAAATTGTTGCAATTTGTGAGGGATCTGTTTTGCCCTTAGAAAATTGTCACAATTTGTGAGGGATATATAGAGTAAGATCATGGCCCTCACAAATCATCGCAATATGCTACGGATTGTTGTAGCCCTTACTAATTCGTCGCAAATTGTGAAGATTTTGTGACGAAATTTTTAATTTTTTTTTCATTATTTCATTTATTTTAAATTATCAACTCCCTGTGAATCAATTCTCAAACACACAAACAAATACCAAAAATGTGTTCACAACCCCAAAAATAATTTAAAAAACTGAAACTAAGCACACCTAAATATTATTAAAATAGTGAAACTTAGTATAATATAAATGCATAGTAAGTATTTTAAAAAGTAAAATAGTTTATAGAAATAAGTATAAATATATAAAGAGTATAGAAATAAACACAACAAAGTCTATGTAGCTAATGAAGGAGCAGTTGCAGAAGGGGGTGGAGGAGGAGAACCAGAGCCCCTACGTAGGACTGGGTGCTCATCAGCTGGATCAAATCCATCGTCGGCATCGGGGTCATCATCTTCAGTATTAGCAGCTGCTCTGCTGTAGGAATGCCCACTTTGTCCGACATAACTGCCATCCGACCACCAAATGTAGAATGTTGCTGCCTTATGAAGTCACGGTATGAGTCTATTTGTCGATTGAACATCCGCTCAACATGCTGTACCTTTTGCTTTACTAGATGCCCGATATCAGTTGGTGTAATGGAAGATGTCTGTGGTCTACTCTGAAATAATCTAGATCGAACTTGTGCCACCTCTGAGCCTAACCCATAAACTCGTTCCCTTTTGAACCCATCTTGTGCCTTTACAAACATAGCCTTTTCATCAAAAGGAACAATCGAGTTTACTGAGCCACTAGACTTGGACTGAGTAGTGCTCTGTATTAGATTTCTCACATTATCCTTAAAAAAAAAAGAAAAGGAATTTTTAATGATAGATGCCAAATTAAACTGCAAATTCCATGAAATATAAAGAAATTTCAATATATTTAATCTATTTACTACTACCAAAGTCTGGCGAGATTGATCACCAACAAACTGGCCCTTTTGTGGTCCACTCTGAAAGACATGTAATATCTCAAACATGTCTATGTAGCTGAAAGAACTCCCCCTTCCTTCGCCCACTACATTCATGTTAACAAAACACAATTATTACAATTTTATATAAATTCATTTCAAAGTAATTTTGAAAATAAACAGTTAAGTGGAAATAAGCTACCAAACAATCATTGTGTTCTGTGAACGAGATAGACCCTCCAATATGGGTGCAACTATGTCCTCAATTCTTTTTTTTTAAATTTTTTAATTTTTTATTTTTATAGTTGAGAGCTTCTGATACTTCTCTAAACTCCAATATTGGCAAATGCCATTCCAATACCGAGCCTCTATCCAATGAGGATATGCCCCACCATCCCTCTTCCTCAGCCTAGACATTATGTCCAAAAATCATCGTCCGATACTTCTTTTCCCAAATAGATCGAATCTGGGTAGCGTATTCATCCCTCTACCAGAAATATTTCTTCATGATCATGATTAAGAATTGTGATTAATATATAACATAGTACTTAAAAAATAAATAATATTCAGCAATTGCTTACCCCAAATTCTTGAAACCATAAGTCTTGCACATTTATCGAGACGTAAGTGTATGTCGAATATGAGCCAGTGAAGTATTGCTGTTTTATATTTGAAATTTCTCGGACACATTTGTCCGAATTGGTGAACCTTTTTTTTCAATGACAACGTACAATAGAATTACATTAATCTCTAAAAAATTGATTGAATTAATACTTAACATATTTTAAAATTGATTATGTTACCTATTTCCCCGTGGAACAATCCAAGGCCGGGAGTTCGAAACTTGCCACCCAATGGGATGCGAAGCTGAAGTAGTGGATGATTCAAAAACTGGGGATAGTACTCCCTCGTCTCCAATAGAGCTATGTAAAGGCTGAGATACTGAAAGCCGAGGTAGTTGACTAGGGAATGGGGTATGAGGCTGCTGACCCCTTGACCCTCCTCCCTTAATAACTCTTCATTAGCAGACATTGCTAGAAGAGATGAAAAAGAAATATTAGTACATTTAAATTGCATCTACATTTTAAAAGAAGGATGCAAATAATATAATAAAAAAACGATAAAAGAATGTGAGTTTTGACATTTAAGTACTCATGCTTTTAATAATTAGAGAGAGACAAGTGAAATTTTGAGATGAAATAAGGGTAAGTATTTGGAAATAAAAATACTTATATCTTAAAAAGAAAAGTTAACTTTAAGAAATCATAAAGTAAGTGAACAATGACTTGCCATTATTTTACTGAAATAATAAATTGTTTCCATCGTGGTTTAAGATACTTCATAACCTTTATTTGTGAAACTTTATATCTACAAAGTAGTAAGAGTAATAGTATGATAAGGATGGATATTCCATTCCACAATAAATAGTACCAAATTTAAAAAAAAAAATTTGACAGAATCTCCCCTATAATTGGACATTTTTTAGGCACTAGGCTACCTCAAGATTTGACAATCAAAATGTTATTGCAACAACAAAGATAATTCATTCAATTATAGAAAAGTACAAAAAGTAATTAGGGAGTAATCACCCATTACCCAGGAGGAGTGATTACCCATCACTCACGGGGAATGATCACCCATCACTTATGGGGTTCCAAGTATTATGTTAGATACAGTTAAAGCCAAAGTAAAGAGAAGACCTGTTGGACAAGGAAAAAAAAGTCTACATATGACTTTGTCCTTGTGAAATGTCTGTCAATACTGTAACAATGCACTATATAGATTACCTTATTGTTTACACCACAAAAGAATATATTAAGGGCTAATAAAAAATCATATGGGTAGTAAGCATGTATATAATTACACTATATACCCAAGACAGTTGAATTTATGCAGGAACACACAGATAATTCCTCTAACGTTTCAATGTTTCTTTTTCTCCAGTCTGCTCAAGTTAATTCTTTGATCTTGCAAACTAGAAGGAGATAGGATTCCCAAAAATTAGACAAAATTAGTGTAAAAAATTGAATATGATGGAATTTAAAATAAAAGATATTAAAAGATTTGAAATGTAAAACAAAAAATAATAAGGATTGAAAATGTGTAATAAATGAAATTTAAAATTTGACATGGAATATTAATGATGTAATAGATTTCAGGAATCCCTTTCCATTAACCATATAAATAGTAAATGAATTTTAATTAGGCCTAATCACTGGAATCATGTTTTGATATATATTCTTCGTCATCTACTGAGGCATCGCTATTCGTATCCCATTTGTCTTCATTGATAGGAGAATTTTCCCTTGCCATTAGAGCCTCATCTTGAACATCCAACATTTCATTCATACCCGACTCATGCATCAAAATGCCAAGATCAACTACTAACGATATGTTCACTTCGTTAGTAGTATCTACTTTTCCTAATAAGCTCTGTCAACCACGTGTGCATCTATTATGTGTCGAGCATTGGTTTTGCAAACTATCAACCAATCAGATCTTGACCTCTTACTCCCTGGATATGATGCATAATGCACTTGGCTAGCTTGTTGAGCTAGAACAAATGGATCGTAGTTGGGATAGCTCCTTTTGTCGTTAATATCAATAAGATTATATTGCGGATACCCTCATTCCACGATTCAATGTTTGATCAACCAATGACATTTAAAAAGAACAACGTTTTATCGTGGATTACCTAGAAACTGCACTTCAATAATCTCATTTAACACTCCATAGTAATCAGGCCCTGTTGGGTCATTTCCAATCCCTTTCACACACACACACACACACTATTATTCATTGTTTTCTTTCCTTCTGCATAATCATTAGTGTGAAATTGATAGCCATTGACTATGTACCCATTATATGATTTTACTAGCCTTGACGGACCCAAAGTAAAGTTTCTTAAGCATTCATTTGTAAGCATATTTTTTGGATTTGTACCTAAAAAAAAAATTAAACAACTGGATGTTACATAAAATGAAATTTGTAGCATTATGAAATTTCTATTGCCCTAATGGAGTTCCAAATGCAAGTTAGCAACTTATGTAACTTACATATCCACTAAACCATTCTGCAAATTCGAGGCCTATTCTTCTATTGATTTCTTTCTCTGATATACTTGGAGTCAATCTTCGTAAAAATGAAACAACTAGATGTTACATAAAATGAAATTTGTAGCATTATGAAATTTCCGTTACCCCAATAGAGTTCCAAATGCAAGTTAGCAACTTATGTAACTTACATATCCACTAAACCATTTTGCAAATTTGAGGCCTATTCTTCTATTGATTTCTTTCTCTGATATACTTGGAGTCAATCTTCATAAGTATGCTGTGAATGATCTGTATTGAGTTAGAAGTATGAATATGTCAAAATCATTACGAGATCTTCATTTACTTTAAAAGATATATAAAGCAGTAGCTCATACTCAATGTATGACTGTACTTCCCCACAATTAAGCAACATGTAAATTCTTGCTGCATTGAATTCTGCAGAAGTAAGGAATCGGGTTCGAATCCTTCCTATTACCCTTCCTTGAACATTACAAATTAACAGCACAGGGTCTTGCACCCTCTCCAATCGTTTTCCCTCTTCATTATGCGCCATATTTGTACGTTTTGTTTGTACATGTGGTTCAAAATAATAGGAGAAGAAAGTGGATATTTCTTCAACGAGATAAGCATTGCAAATTGATCCTTCAACTCTAGCCTTATTTTTCACCTTGATTTTCAAATGATTCAAATACCTATTATTGTACAAATTTCATCATCAATCACACATGCTCATATTATACATGACAGGAAATGAATTAGATTGAATGATTAGATTACCTTTCAAATGGATATATCCACCTATATTGAATAGGACCACAAACTCTTGCTTTGTAAGGTAAATGAATTAGTAAATGTTCCATTACATCAAAGAATCTAGGTGGAAATATCTTCTCCAACTTACATAACAACAAAAGAATGTCGAACTCCAATTTGGCCATATGAGCTATACTCAACTTAGGAGAGCATAGATCTCAATAAAAAAGACTTAATTTCGTCAAAACACTCCACTTGTTAGAAGGAAGAAATTCCTTCAATGCAATGGGAAGTAGTCTCTCCATGAATACGTGACAATAATGTGATTTCATACCAAATAACTTCAACTCATTCAAATCAGCACATCTTCCCATGTTTGAAATGTATCCGTTTGGGAGTTGCAATTGTTAAGGATATGCCCTAGAGTCAATTTGTACTTATACTATTGTCGTTATGTATTATGTAATAATACGAGGTATTTCTTTTCATGAATAGTGCATTTAGTTTTGTAGTCATCAAGTATGTGATTTGATAGTAAAACCCTACAATCAATACAATGACTATTCTTAAACTGTCCCTGATCGATTATTATTAGAACAATAATAAATTAATATTAGTAAATTTGTGACTTGATGGCTATGTTTTACTGGTTATGGATATATGTGATATCAAGTCAAAATATAAATAAATGTTAGAGAACATTGTATTGGACATGATCCACTGTGAGAGTACTTCATGGAACATGTCATAAGTACTTTCTAGCCATAATGATATTAAAAGTTCCTCAACCTGAATTCATCATAGTTTTCTACTTGATAAATTCTATATTTTGATGTTGTCTAAAGATATTTTTAACCAGATAATATATTAGACTATTGTTAGATATAGAATAAATCAAGGAGAATAATATGATTGATAGTGAAAGAATTTGTCCCTCTCAATTATAGGAGAGATATCCATTGGCCCCTTGATAAGTTAGACTGTTAAAATGTATGGCCGTACTCAAATATATCAATATAAGATATTGATATCATTTGTTTAAACAATCTACTATGAGATCAAAAAATGATTGATTAAGCTTAATAAGGATGACATGCTCCGTGCCTTATATTTAATCTGGATATCATGTGACAAAAGGACTAAATATAAAATTATGATTTGGTTCAAACAGATCACTGATATTCATTTAACCTGGATATTTATAATGTTTTACTAAAAACCGCTTATAACTTGTGGGCCATTTAAATGTGATTTGGGCACACTGCCATTGTTAAATGAACCTATAGGGTTACACAATAAGCAAACTTGTTAGGTTATTTTTCTGGTAACCAGGTTCAATGAATCTGGAAATATGGCTAAGTTAATCGAACCTAGAAAATTTACCAGATACAATGAATTTGGAAATATGTCGATATTTGATGTATCTAGATGATGTCTAGATTGTAAAAATATGACTCGATAAATTAATTAGTTAAATTACTGAGATAATGGCAGAATCTTATCATATCAGTTTTAATTTAATTTGAATTTAAAATAAAATATGATAAAATATTATCAGAGTTGGACTCCAAGAGGTTCGAATGGGTTTTTAAGAAAACCCTGGTCGTCTTCTCAAGGTATCTGTTCTGTTAAAAATATTTGTGCCTCCATTCACCAGAAAAAATTAAGGCTCTCAAACCCTAGGTGCTAGCACTCTCGGGATAACGAGTTAGTTTGCCATGTGTATCTGATAGAGTGCGTTCGCACACTGCAGTGTCTGGTGATCGTTCGGGTTGCATGTACAATAGCAAAATCAGAATCGAATGATCTTGATTATGTCGAATAGAGGTAATTCTGTAATCTTTAGATCTTCTTAATCGTTTATTTAGGTCATCGAAAGGGATTCGTGGATGTTTTTTACTTTTAGGAGTCCACGAATCTTAACAGCAATCCCCTCAACCAGTTCAGTAGAAGTTTCTTTTGTTCTATTGTCAATGAGTAGCAAGCTTTAGGTATAGCCACCTTTCATCTTCCCACATCTGAGGCGTGTAGCTCTGGCCTATGGCAATATATTTCTATGTCACGTTTAGTCTTTAAATTGTCTTTTGATTTGTCCTTTACCTGCAGAACTATGTTCATAACATTGTCAAATACATTCTTCTCATTGTTCATTACATCAATATTATGTCAGACTAAATTAGTACACCAGTATGGCAAATCCCATAAAATACTCCTTTTTGCCCAATTGTGAGACATACCCCTACCATTACTCTTTCTGATTTCTTTGCCTGTTTTTGTGATTTTTTTATATTTAGACACACTACCCCAAATTTCTTCACCAGTAAGGTATTGCACAAGTGATGATGTCTCAGAACTTCAATCATTCCTAAAAGATCTCGTGTCCCTCCTGTAAGGATGGTCCGATGGTAAGAAACGACGATGGCAATTAAACCATGACTGTTTCCCACCATTTTGTAGATGAAAAGACTTTGTATTACTCATACAATATGGACAAGCCAGTCTCCCAACTGTGCTCCAGTCACTCAATATACTATATACAGGAAAATCATTAATAGTTTACAAAAGCACCGCCTGTAGTTGAGAGTTTTGTTTCATCGATAAGTCATAAGTGGTGACATATTCAAACCACGATTGGGTTAATTCTTCTATCAAGGGTTGTAGATAAACATCCGCTTGATGCTTTGGATTCTTTAGGCCCGGGATAATGATTGTTAAAAACATGATCGAATTCTTCAGACACATCCACGAATGAGATTATTCAGTATAAGAATGACTGGCCAGGATGGATATTACTTACCTGACATTCCAAATGGTGAGATCCATCTGTACATAAACCAAGTCTGACACTCCGTACTTCTTTTGGAAATTCAAGATGCATCCGGTCAAAGTGTTGCCATGCCTCACTATTACGAGGGTGTGTGAAACCCTAGTCGGAACCAACCTTAGAGTAAGGGGGTTGAGATGCATATCATACTTAATTGCATGTTTAAATATATTTTTATATGATTTTATGTGCTTTGAATTTGTGTTTTATAGTCTAGAGGGTTTGATTATGATTATTGGGTAAGAAGGGCAAAATGGTAATTTTTACTTGAGGAGGAAATAGGGAGATAGCTTGAGGATTAAATAGGAAAAATATTTTAGAGAGAAAATAAAAACAAGAGTTGTTGTGGTTTAGTGGTTAGAGCTTTGGAATTAATTCTTGAGGTCTTGGGTTCAAATTCCATCGTGGAGCTTTAGCATGGTTAAATTTTATTTTTGCTTGGGAAGGGGTATTTTCGGCCTTAAGAACTTTAGCATAGGGCCGAGGTGTTGTCCTAGGGGAGACATAATAGGAGTACTCTAATCCTATTCTTGTGCCTACTCAAAATTTCCTAAGAGAATTCATTTCTTCTTGATCTTTAATTTCTCTTAATTCTCAATTCATTAGATTGGTCAAATTTATTCTAGCCAATTTCATTCCAGAAATTTCAGTAAAGTGCTGTGGCTTTGAAGGTTCAAAATGTCTTAGTGAAATACATCTTATGGTCTGAAAATGTGGTAGAGATGTGGGAGATTCCAAGGGAATAAATCCCTCTAGTGAACCTTCTAAAATTGCACTCTAGCTAGGTTCATTTTCTTTCATGGCATGAACTGAAATTTTTCCAGCTTCTTGTGCTTTTAAGGTGTCGAAATTCTTAGCCATTATTCCCTCCCAAATGCTACCAAAATATGGCCTTTTGATCAGCTTGAGATCTGAATTTTTTTGGCCATCTTCGGACTGCACAAATGCTATACAAAACCAGAGAAATTTCTGGTTGACTTCACAGTTTTGGAGGTCCGAAACCAAGCTGTTTTCTTTCAGTTTTTGCTCAGCATCTTAGCTACGTTTTTCCTCCATAAAGAAGGCTAGAAACTAGCCTTGAAATATCTCTGAAATCTCCTCCAAACTCTTTGCAAGCTGACTGGAAAATGGCAGTTGAAACTGTCCAGAAATTCCAGCACCTTGAGAAAATTCTGTACAGAAAAATTTCTAACTTTGTTTCCTAATTCATCCCTGGTCGAAACTTCAGCTTTCTTCCGCACAAACTACTCTTAAACAGCCATGATCAGAATTCCATTGTCTTCCCCAAGCTCCTGCACGAAAATCACACATGGCCGCTCGAAAATCTCTCTAGCAAATCTCTACAGTCATGCTTTGATTAGATGCCAAAATTTCAGCAACATTAATTTAGCAACCTTTCATAAAATGTTCCTCAAACAATCAGACTTATTCTTCACCATTTCACTCCATCTTTTCAGCCACCATTACCCCTCTTCAATCAGCTTTCATCCAGCAGAAACACTGCACAACAATTCGGCCATAGCAGCTTCCCAAAAGCTCTCCAATGATCAAAGATATTCTTACTATATTTAGTTTCCAAATTTGATTCCTTAAGATATTCTTTTAGGATTTCAAAAACTAGCCTTTCCTTTTCCCTTCCAAACCAGAAAATCATCTAGCAAAACCCTACAAACAATTCGGCCAACCCTAATCCTTCAGAATTTCAGCAGCTTCAAATCAAAACCTCTCTACTCTCTTCAACCTTCAAGAATACATAGCACACCAAGAACACCTACTCATTCCTTTCGCCTAATACCCCTCCAAATCACTTCAAACTTCTTCTAAAAACTCCAGAATTCATCTACTCACTACTGTGAGTCCATCCATACCATTTTTAACACCAAACTCCAAAATCCAACTTGCTCTTTTGGATAAAAAATCAGAATTTTTGTGAAGGATCAAGAACACCTTTAAGGTAGGTTTGTTCTAACAAATTCATCTTCTCTAATCTTTGATCTCTAATGAGTATGTAAATGAATAAACATGCTAATGGACTCTCTTTCTCTCTCTTAGCCGAACCTCTCTTCTTCTTGGCCGAATGGCTTCTTCACCAATGGCCATACTTTTTTTATCTTCCTTGGACGGATCTAGTCATCTAGGAGTTGAGATCTATTCGAAACTCCTTCAAGGTATTCATCAATCAAGTAAGCCTTTTTAACATTCTTTTTAAATTCTAGATTCATGTCTCTAGGATGATGTTGATAGAAGATGGATTATGAATCGGGTTTGAGTATGTATTGTTGTGATAAGTTGAGATTGAAGCATGAATATATGTATGAATATGATGGAGATAGGATTTATGCATGAATTGATTATCTTGGTTGAATGCATGGTGTTTTAGGGTTTAATGCATGCCTCCATGATTAAGTATGCTAGAGATTATGTCATCTATGATGAATATGATTTATATTCTTGTGTGATTATTAAAGCCATGGTTATATTTATGCTAGTAAATGTTAGATTATGCCTTAGTAAATTTGGATCTATGCTTATATTCATGATTTGGATGATTTGATGATGTGAAGGGGTGAATATGTTCATGATTGTGGTTAGCAATAGAATTATAATCATGACTTAATTATCCCTAAGCTAATTTTATTTCTTCAATAAATATTTAATATTATGATTTTTTGACTAGTAATTTCGAAGAACCCTAGGAAGGGTAGATTTGGATTATTATATATAATAAGGATATTTTAGTCAAATAAATAATAGCTTTTGCTAGAAAAATAAAATATATAGATATTATATAAAATGATGAAATTAACTAAAGCCTTTTATGAAAATAATCATAATAAGTAAAATATTTATTATTAAATTTTAATTATTATCTTTTAGCCAAAACCTATTAAAGTTTATCTATTATCTTTCAATCAAGACTCATTAAAATTTATTTTCAACTAATTTTAGTTATCAATTATTTTCTAGCAAATAATTATTAATAAATCATTGTTTTACCTAATACCGCCTAGGGCTCTTCATCAAATAAACTCTAAATTTTTCTTAGTAAGATTTAAACCTTCAACTTATTAGTACCTATTTTCCAAAATACTAATTATTTTAAATATCATATTAGCCTTAACTTATAAACCTTTTTCCTTTATTATTTGGCCTTAAAGCTTGGGACATTAGGATCATGGTAGTAGTGAGTTGAGTTAGTTTTAAATTGAGAAAGTGAATTTTTGCTCGAGTTTGATTGTGGTTTATATTTACCCCATGCGGGGTTAGGTCGGTTGTTGGAGACCTCTTATTGTGAGCAAGAATCAGGTAAGCTCCTGCATAAAACCTATTTGATGCAAAATGTTTATTATGGCAAGCCAAATGTAGAGTGTATGGACACTCATTTCTGTAAAGGCAATTGAGGATTGATTCATTTCTTATTTTAGTCAAACAAATTATTTGGAAATCAATAAGTAGATTTACTCAAACTCAAAACTCTTTCTAAAATTGATTTTGACAAAGACTTTGAAAATTCTTAATTGCCATTTTTAAGTGGAACTATGTTATGTTCATTTTCCCAAAAGGGGGATATGTTACGTTGAGTACTCAATAGGGGTAGGCTAGTAGTACTAGTTTTGAAGAGTAAGAATGAGTCTTCTGGCAGGAGGTCACCTTCAGAAGATAAGCTCAACTTAGAGAAACGTCAGTACTACTTAGTCATGCCGGTCCGAGCTAGCAGTTTTGTTTTAGTCAAGTGACTGTGTTATGTGGGAATTGACACCCGGTTGTTGTTTGGGTATAGAGAAAGAGGAGTATCTTGCCCGGTAGGCCGATCACCTATCTTTTGTCAGTCTGCACAAAGTGTCGGTATTCTGACTAGTTATGGGGCCCAACGTGTGGTAACCCATAACCCTTTCTTTCGAGTGGTTGATTTTTATTGATTATGTGTGGCTGAAAAAGCCAAAACACCACTCTTTCTTTTGACTAATGTTTATTGCTTGCTAATTTTTCTCTTATAAAGATTTCACACTTTGCATCCACGAATTGTTTTCACTGAACACCCAAAGCACACACGGACTTACTGAGATTTCTATCTCATCACTTTTTTACCATGATTTCAGGTCGATTCTGCTGTGGGGATGAGTAGCTAGTGTTATCTGCCTTGGAAGAGAATGTTGTCATTTATTTTTATGTATTGCTTGGGGGAGTTGAGAGTAGATAATTTTATTTATGGATTTGTTTTTCTTTTGGGAATTCATGGATTTATTCTTCGGATGTAATAAATTTTAAGTTAAAGTATTATTTTTATTCTACTATTTTATTCGTGTGACCTAGTTATAAAGACCCCTTGTCTTTTGGATGGGGCGACATCCCCGGCTCGGGCGGGCCTAGGTAGTGGGGTGTTACAGGGTGACTCATGGTGCCTTCCTTTAGTCTATTCTCTCTATGCCATCTCATGTATTCAGCTATTGTTTTAGAAGTATACAACCTTTGTAGCCTCAGTGTTATCATGAAATAATACATCTTCTTGAATGAAATTTCCTTCCCACTTATGTTTTTTCCAACCTTTTTTTGTGCATATCGAGAATGGCCATAAAATTTACACTATCTACAATTCATGTTATCTTTTCAGTAAAGCATGCATCCTTTAATGCATATATCTATTTTTTGTACCGGCAAACCCAACCCAGCCACTAATTTTTTCATCTGATAGAAATCATCAAGAATAGTATTATTGCTAGGCATAACCTCTTTCATCAATTGCACAGAGGTTATTTTTAGACTTAATATTTAATAACCGTGAAGTAAGTGAAAGTTGCGAATGTGTAGTGCAACCATCCCATATAGGAGTCTCTGTAGCCCTCAACATATTGTAAAAACCTTTGTGCCTCCACATTAGGCGGTTCTTCAATATTTTCTACAGATAGAGCTTCAGGGGGAAAATCAGCACCTGCTACGTCAAAGACCATTTCTCGAGACAGATTTCCTTGATGTAACTCAATTTCTAGGATTGAGGTATACTCGAATAACTCACCATGACATGTCCACCGGTAATAATTAGCCACAAATCCAGACTTCTACAGGTGGAGCTTAACTTGTGCTGGATCTAAATATTTTTTATTCTTACACTTTGCACAAGAACATCTAATTATGCTTGATATTGCATTTGATAAGGCAAATTCCAAAAGAGCTTTAACCATTTCCTCAAACTTAACAGTGATCCCTTTTACACCAGCAGGGTGCCTTCTATACATCCAACTACGATCATCCATGACGTCTAAACGAGCAATAAGAACAAGCCATTCATTAAATAATTGATAGTAAAGTATGTTGTAAACTAATCAAATTATTTTATAATAATTAATATATATATATATATATATATATATATATATCCATAATAACAATAAGTTTCCTTTTAATTTCCCACGTGCTTGGCAATTGCCATATTAGGTCTATTATCATTTTGACAAAGAATAATACAATCAAAATATTCTTATAATTTTTTTTAGCTCAACTTGAAGTGGTCCTATTACTACATAGTCTTCCTTTTTTCCTAAATAAAAAAAATTGTAGTAATCTATTTTATTCATATGATTAAGATTAAATCGTCATATGATTAAGATTAAATTGAACAAAGCCCTCAAATTGATATGATACAATAAAAGCTTGACTGAACTTGGATCATTTGCCTGATCTTTTTCTTAAGTTTTATTTTATGTTTTAGTAAAAAAGAAAGTTTTTTTGAATTGTAAATAAAGAAAAAGATTTGTTATTTATTTTTAAAATAGTACTATATTGTCTTTCAAAATTCATCTAACTATAACACACACACACACACACACACACATATGGGATATATATACAAGTTCAATATAATAACACACTTCACGGTAAGGATGGATATTCTATTCTACTGTAAATAGTGCCAAAATTTTAAAAATATTTTGACAAAGTCTCCCTTATAATTGGACATTTTTCAGGCACTAGGCCACCTCAAGATTTAACAATCAAAATGTTGTTGCAAACAACAAAGATAGATAATTCAATTATAGAAAAGTCCAAAAAGTAACTAGGGGATAATCATCCATTATTCAGGAGGAGTAATCACTCATTACTCACGCGGAATGATCACTATCACTCACAGGGTTCCAATTATTAAGTTAGATACAGTTAAAACCAAAGTAAAGATCTACCTATTGGATAAGGAAAAAAAGCCTAGGTATGGCTCTGTCCTCGTGAAATGTCTGTCAATGCCGCAGCAATGCACTACATAAATATATTCCCTAATAATTGTGCAAATATTCACCCATAAGATATTTAAACATAGAGATCACTTGATATGTATAAACAAAAAATGAAGAATTGATAATTTACAAAGTTAGCAGCACTCCGTCGGACCAAATGCCTATTTTGTTGGTTTATTTTAATGGACAAATGAATAAAACATTATGCTAGTTTCTCCGTACTTTAAATTAACAAAAAGACTACGATTGGAGAATTTTGAAAGAGGGCTTTGATGCATTATATTGGCATGTCAATATTCAACTCGCATATACATACATTAATTTAGGGATGGAATAAACAACTTAGACTTGAGAAGTAAAACAAAAAGAAAGGAGTTGATGGGCACAATGTTAATATTTTTGTAGTTTTATAATTGTAGAAAAAAACAATTTTTAATTTTATAAAAAGCTCTTAGATAATAATTTTTTTTTTTACTTAAATATTCATGAACATATGTAATCTCAAGATGAACTTGGGAATGTAATATCCTTTAAAAAAAATAATATTATTCTAAATATATTTTGATGAAAAATAGATGTAATACAAATAAACCAAATATAAATAAGAGTAAGCCTAATTATTAAACAGCATGCAATATCCATATAAGGCGCTTATTTAACACATTTGCATCTCTCTCTCAACACATGCCTAAATCCCTATATAGTTAAGACTTATCATTTCCTTTTAATGCATCTAGCCAGTATACATCTACTAACATTCAGTATACAAGTCAAAGCCTCCGCTACCAATGTGATAAGTTATATATATATATATATATATATATATATATATATATATATATATATTCATGTAACATATATGTCAATAATGAAGACGGCAAATTACACAAAACTTTTGAATGCACTGCAAAGAAAGCTAAATTATTTAATGACGCAAATTTGTTCGTGTCTAGGCGAAAGATGATAAGTTCATTGGGTTCTCTTTTAAACAACAAATTAAAAACCCTCAAATTGCTGAAATCCCAATCTAATCAGTTTCCCAAAATCCTTTGAAGTACTAATTTTTTAAAAAATAAAATTTTATTGAAAGTTAAAATGTTGTTCTATAATTTATTTTTTCATATAGTTTGTCCCTTCATTCCTAAATTTTTGGTTCCATTCTTGGTATTATTTGCCAAAAAAAGAAAAAAAAAATGAGGCCGATGCACATAAATTTCTCTTACTTAGATGTAAGAAATTGACTTCAAAAGATTGTTTAAACAAGTTGCAAGTCACATTGGATTTGAACTTTCAGGGTGCTAAAGTGTTGTAACAAAGCCTCAAATTGACCAAATCTTCGAGTAATAATGTTTTTAATATTATGCAAATTAAACTCTAAACTACTTAAATCACAAATAATGTACTCCCATATTAAATTATTAGTTCACAAATATTTAATTTAATTAATTATCTTATTCTGTAAAGATTGAATCTTAAACATTTTAAATGATATTTAGTACTCTAGACAAAAATATCATCTTAATTTAATTTAAAAAAAGAAATAATCCAAATTTTAGTGACGAGGAAGACATTGCAATCTGGTCATTGTTTACTTGGAGATTAGATTAGTGAAGCAGATAAGACCAAAGACAAGGCAATTAAATGGTGATCCTATCTGAACATTATGTTATAATTACACAAAGGTAGAACAAAATAACAACATATGTTCACAGGAAAGATGATAATTCAATCATCATACGAAAATTACAATAATAATTTAAAAAAAAAATTGGGTTGGGGGCAGCTTCACCGACGCTGGGGGAGAGGGGGGAGGGGGGCGCTGGGGGGTTCGTGCAGTGGGGTAGTATCCCGTGGGGTGGGTGGGCGTCGTGGGAGAAAGGTAGATCTTGGCGGTGGAGGGAAGCGTCATCGGCAAGAGGGCGAGCGGGAGGAAGAAGAAAAAGAGGAAGAAAAAAGAAGAAGAAGAAATTCTTGGAAATGTTCTAAGTGTTAGAAATGTAAAAATAATATTTTTTTTGGGTATATTATCCGTAGCTATTTCGTTGCAAATTGTGACGAAATAACTAAATCCTCGCTAATTTCTCGCAAATTGAGACAAAGAACATTATAAATTAATCTCTACATTATAATTTTCATCATATTTTTTAACTGGTCTCAACAACAATACTATTTAAATTATTCTTCTGTATATATTTTACCTTATACACTACTTAATCAAAGTGATGGATAAAAAAATTAGCCATATATATATATATATACACATACCTACATGTTAATGTGTGTGTGTGTGTGTGTGTGTGTGTGTGTATGTATGTATGTGTATATATATATATATATATATATATATATATATATATAAAGAAATTATATACCCAACGTTGTAAATTTTCTAAATATATTATTAACAAAATAAATTATTTTTATCGACCTACCTAAATTATAGCTTATATACATTAAAGCAAAAAGATAATTATATATATATATATATATATATATATTATATACTATATAAACATATACATTTAATTATATATTGCAATAGGTGTATAACATAACATAATTACATATACATTTACTTATATATTACAATAGGTGTAAAACATAACATAATTATATATACATATATATAATAAAATGCACCATTTAAGACAAGTTATTAAGAAGATTTTAGTAAATTTGTCAAAATGTACCACCACACAAACACAGAAATAAAAAATAAAAATTAAAGAAAAATACAAGATGAAAACCCTATTATGTCGCAAAGCCCTCGCAAATTGAAATGGTTTTACGAGGAAAGAAGCAAATCCGTAGCAATTAGTGATGGATTTGCGACGAATTAGGGTATTCAATTTTTCACTGTGCAAAATTTCAAAAAATCGTTGAAGAACTCTAGCTAACAGATACAGCTTTTTAACAAATTTATGATGTTTAGACTTCTGAAAATATTACTTGAAAAAAAGGTGGTATTTTGAATATTTGAAATTTCGTTGCAAAACCCTCACATATTGCGAGGGTTTAGCTACAGAAGATTAAAATCCGTCACAATTAGCGAGGATTTTATGACGAATTTGCAACGAAAAGGAATATTCAATTCTTCCCCTTGCAAAAATTTAAAATTTTACCTAGGAAAAGGCAGTTTATTTGAAATTCAAAATTTCTTCGCAAAACCCTCGCAAATTTGCCAGGGTTTTGCGACAACTATCGACAAAGATTTTTTTCTTTTTACTCTCTTTTTAAATATGATAAGCAGTCACAAATCCTCGCAATTTGCGACGGTCTTGAAAGAAGATTTTCCTTTTTAAAAATAAAATTCCGTCAGACAGCCCTCTCTAATTGCAAGGCTTTTGCAACGGTCGTTGAATTTTTTTTTCTTTTGCACTTTCTTTTATTAAAAACATTCAACCATCGCAAAACCTTCACAAATTTTGCGAGGTTTTGCGACGGTCAACCGACTAGAATTTTCCCTTTTCATATTTTTAAATATGAAAAGTCTGTCGTAACATCCTTGCTAATTACAAGGATATTACGATGGTCGTCCAAAAATTTTTTCCTTCTACACATTTTATTATTAAAAAAACTCAAGTGTCGCAATTGTGAAGGTTTTGCAACGGTCAACTGACTACAATTTTTCTATTTTATATTTTTAAATATGAAAAGTCCGTCCCAACATCCTCGCTAATTGTGAGGACTTTACAACGATCATCCAAAAATTTTTTCCTTCTACACATTTTATTATTAAAAAAACTCGAGCATCGTAAAATCCTCACAAATTTGTGACGATTTGATATGATCTTGTGTGGATAAATTTGTGGAACAATGGCAAACAAATGAGCAAAACCCTTGGCTCAACTAGCGAAACCCAAATAGTAAAATTTTGTGGCTAAAATGAAGAAAGAAAACTATTTAACTATTCTCTAGCAAACCCTTGAAAAACTAAGTATCAAAGACCTACAAGAAACATAGCAAGATCTACTATAAATTCATCCAAATATCCTTGACACAACAAAGGAAATCAAGAACAAAAGAAGTAGAACTATAGGCACCTAAACAATGAAATTCAAGATAAACCTTAGAAGAACAAAACAACTAAGACCCCTCAAAGCATGGTCTGAACAAAATGAACAAGGAGGTAAAGACCTCTCAAAGCTCTCTTTCACAATTTGAATAATATAAATTAAATGAGTTGTCAAATCACCAAAAAGATGTATTTATACTACCCTAATCCTAATTAAGTGATTTTAAGGCCCACGGATAAAATAAGGCCTTAAAGGAACTTTACATAGTGTTTAAAGTAATCATAAATAGGAGAAAATCATAAAAATAGAAAAATAGAGGATCCTGCACGACTGGACCTAATGCCAAGAATAGGTGTTGGACCTGGTGCTAGGTCAGCGCTGGAATTCCAGCATATGGCTGGCACAACGCACCTAGCACCAGGTCAGCCTGTTGGGGCCGGTGCCAAGTTGGATCTGGTAGCTGGCTTTTAGTGTTTTCTTCCTCATTTGCTTCCTTTTTTCCCTCTTAGATGTTCATCAAATTGAGTTCTTAGCTACTTTCATCATTCTTCCAAATCTCTTCCATCCTCAAGTATGGTTGTAAGAGTAATTGGATATCGTCTTGGAGTCTCTTGATCCTTGATCTTGTCATTGGCCCTTGCAAGGTTGTTCCCCCTTCTTAGGATTGAACCATTTAGCTGGGTTGATTCCCATCATCTCCTCCTTCTTGAAGTTGATTCTTTCACGAATCATCACCTACATAAAAAGGAGTTAAGTAACTAATGTTAAACATAGCATTTACTTTATACTCGCTGGGTAAATCCTTATAGACATTATCTCCAACTTTGCCAATGACTTGGAAGGGTCCATCGCCTTTCGGGTTGAACTCGCTTCTCCGTTGAGTAGGAAATCTCTCATTGCGAAGGTGCACCTAAACCCAATCACTGAGCTCAAATGAAATCTTTTTCCTTCTTTGGTTACATTTAAGGGCAATTTCTTCATTTCGCTTTGCAATAGCTACTTTCACTTTTTCATGGAAAGCCATCACCACTTCTGCTTTCTTGGCTCTATCGAAATTCATTCGTTCTCCTACAGGTAAAGGAACTAAATCCAAAGGTGTTAGAGGATTAAAACTATATACAACTTCAAAAGGAGAATAAGAAGTAGTAGAATGGATAGCCCGATTGTAAGCAAACTTAATGTGTGGCAATCATTCTTCCCAATTCCTCAAGTTTTTCTTGATAATGATTCTTAAGAGTTAGGTGAGTGTTTGATTGACCACGTTCATTTGCCTATCCATTTGGGGGTGACAAGCTGTGGAAAATAAAAAATTAATGTTAAGTTTATTCCATAAGATCCTCAAAAAATGACTAAGAAATTAAGTGTCCCTATTCGACACAATAGTCTTTGAAATCCCATGCATCTTCACCACTTCTTTGAAGAATAAATCTGCAATACATAAAGCATCATTTGTCTTGGAACAAGCCACAAAATGAGCCATTTTTGAGAATTTATCAACAACTACAAATATGGAATCTTTGCCCCTTTTGGATCTAGGCAATTCTAAGATAAAATTCATTGAAATATTAACCCAAGGAGCATTTAGAGTGGGTAAAGGAGTGTACAATTCATGTGGAAGTGATCTAGATTTAGCTCGCTTACAAATTATGCATTGAGAACACTGTTTTTCTACATCTCTTCTCATTTTTGGATAAAAGAAATGTTTCCTAAAAATGCCTAAGGTCTTTACAACACCAAAATGTCCTATTAATCCCCCACTATGGGCCTCTTTGACTAGCAATTCCCTATCAAACCCTTTTGGTACACAAAGTCTTGACTCCCTAAAAAAAATCTATCATGCCTATAGTACTTAGGAAATGCACATTTTTCACAAGCATGAAAGATTTCTCAAAACTTCTCATCATTTTCATACAATTCCTTCACGAGCTCAAAACCAAGAATTTTAGCATCAAAGAGTTTGGAAGTGCAAACCTTTGAGATAGTGCGCCAGCAACCACATTATCCTTACCCTTTTTATATTGAATGATATAAAGAAATACCCTAATGAACTCCATTCAACTTGTATGCCTCTTGTTCAAATTTTATTGACTTTTGAGGTGCTTAAGGATTTCATAGTCGGTATGGATCACAAACTTTCTTGGCAATAGGTAGTGTTGCCAATACTCTAAAGTCTTCACCAAGGTAAAAAGTTCTTTATCATAGGTGGAATAATTGGTGGCTGTCCCCAGACAATTTCTCATTAAAATATGCAATGGGCTTTCGATCTTAGGTTAGAACCGCACTTATTCCTTCCTCACTTATATCACACTTTATCTCAAATGCTTTCTCAAAGTTGGATAGGATGAGAATTGGATCTTGGCTCAATTTGTCCTTAAGCTTTTGAAAGGCTTGTTGTTGAGCTTCTTCCCACTTAAATCCCACATTTTTCTTCACCACTTCGGTTAAAGGGGTTGTTAGGGTGCTAAAGTTCTTGATGAATCTCCTATAGAATCTAGATTGCCTGTAGAAACTACGAACTTGGTTAATGGTGGTAGAAGTAGGCCAATCTTGAATGGTTTTCACTTTTTCCTCATCAACCTCAATTCCTCTTAGCACTCACAACATACTTAAGGAATGTAATCTTCTCCAAACAAAAAGAGCATTTTTCCAAGTTAGTATACAATCTTTCCCTTATAAAAGCAACAAGCACACATCGAAGATGATTCAAATGATCCACGTATGATTTGCTAAAAATCAATATATAATCAAAGTAAACAACAATAAATTTCGCAATGAATTCTCTTAAAATATGATGCATTAAACGTATGAAAGTACTAGGAGTATTAGACAACCCAAAAGGCATAACAAGCCACTCATATAATCTTTATTTGGTTTTGAAAGCCATTTTCCATTCATCCCCTTCCCAAATCATAATTTGGTGACAATCGGATTTCAAATCAATTTTGAAAAAAAATGCTTATACCAAACAATTCATTAAATAAGTTATCTAGCCTAGGAATGGGGCAACGATACTTAACCGTGATGTTGTTGATAGCACGACAATCTACACACATGCACTAAGTCCCATCCTTCTTGGGAACCAAGAGAATCAGAGTCGCGCAAGGGTTTAGGCTCTCTCTTACACGTCCCTTCTCAAGTAATTTCTCTACTTACTTTTGTAATTCTTTGGTCTCTTTCGAATTAGTTCTATAAGGTGGTCGGTTGAGGATGATGGTTCCAGACACAAAATCCATTTAGTACTTGATTTCTCTTATGGGTGGCAATCTTCTGGGTACCTCCGTTGGGAAAACATCATTAAACTCTTGGAGAATGGCTACAATTTCACTTGGTAAAGATAAAGTAGAATCATTAGTAGAAATATAAGATCCTTTACAAAGAAGAAGAATAACTATTTCTTTAGCTTCTATTGCCTCTATGATGTCACTTCCTTTTGCAAAATAATTTACTCTTCTTTTACCTTCCCTCTCTTGTCCTTGCTCACTCCCATTCGTTATAGTTAATGGCACTTGTTTTTCCATTCTCTCCCTCAACTCTTTCTCTTTCCTCTCTTAGTCTTTTCTCTCTAACTCTTATTTTTGTTTGGTATCTTGTGCTCCCTTTTCTTTTCTCTTTCCCTCATGATTTTTTAGTCTTTGTTTACCTCACTTGGGGGCATAGGAGTTAGAGTGAATTTGGAACCCTCCTTGACAATGGAAAAGTGTTCTTTCTCTCATCATGCTTTACATTCCTATCATATTATCAAGGTCTCCCTAAGAGCAAATGGCCCTCTTGCATAGGCACCATATCATAAAGCACATCATCTTTGTAGTTCCATATCTCAAAAGATATCTAGACTTGTTTGCTGACCCTCAAATTTTCACTATCATTCAACCATGTAACTTGTAGGGTTTGGGATGTTTAATCCATTTCATGCTCAGTTCATCAACTAAGCTTGCACTAATTGTAACACCCCACTACCTACGTACCTAAATAGGGTAGGATGTCGCCCCGTCCATAGGACCAGGGGTTTTTATAACAAGGTATAAAAGAAAAATAGCTAAATAAAATATTGCAGAGATCTTATTACAAACAAAGGTAAAATTTAGACTACTCTAAGAATTGAATACTAACAATCGTCTCTTAAAAGTAATACAAAGCAAAATAAAATAAACTGAAGATCAATTTCTTATTTCTTTAATTTGTTAAGTAAAAACACTCCTCTAAAATCATGATATAAAATAGTATGAGATTGGTATCTTAGTAAATCTCGTGTGTGCGAGTGTCATATTTAAACATTTCGTGCATGAATGTTTATTAAAATTACAAAATCATGTTTGTAAGTCAATTTCATCAATAACATATATACAAAGGAGTCTTGCTCATTAAATCAAAACAGTTCACAATAAATTGTCATTTCATCATATTAATAAACTTATTAAGTAGGGATTAGCAATGATTCAAATAATAGTATCATAATCCATATCATAGTTACCACCATGATAGCGTCCCAATGTAACCTTCTAACAATAGACAGTGGGGGATCCACCTATTAGGGTGAGATACTCTTCCATCTCTATACCCAATACATCGGTTGTCCAACCCAGATAAGTAAAGACCACATGGACTAACGTGCTAACTCGGACTGGCCTGACTAAGTAGTACTGTCGCCTCTACAAGTTGAGTTCATCTTCTGGAGGTGGCCTCCTGCCAGAAGACTCACTTTAACTTTTCAAGACTAGTACCACTAGTCTACCACCACTGAGTACTCAACACTCCCCATTTAGGGGTAGATTCATTTCCCTTATTTTATATTCATTGATTACATTGTCTTTGCAAAATGTGACTTTTTACAAGAGGTTTTCCAAAATGTTTCGTAATAGAGTAACAAATCGTTTCTCAATTTAAAACCATTGAGAGTTGACAAACTCATTTAGAAAGTAGAATATTCACGTTCCCAAATCAAGCATCAAAACATCACAGTACAACTCATCATATTCAATCAATGATTCAATCATCTTGTCAATCATAATATTGACATCAACTCAAATATCATTGTACAAAATACTTGCAAACATGTAACATTTATCAAAATAGTTATGTATGGACTTACTTGGACAATCAATAGCTAAGCCAAAATTAACTGATTGGTCTCACTTCAACTCCTTACTTATCTAGTATCAACAATTCCAAAATTAGAACCCAAACTACACATTACCTAGCCACTATCAATTCATGGCATCTAAACTGATTAACTCATCATATTACATTCATAATTTCCCCTTGTCCTACCATATATCATAGTACATGCATTTACCCAAATCATGCCCCAATATAATAACTCCAATATTCAACCAGCATTAAATAATCATAATAAGCCCATTTAACGTCAAAAGATCCCATCTTAGCCAACATAGCATAGATCTCGACTCATCATAGCCAGATATAATAACGTCCTATCAAACATGCTTTGGCTAATTCCCGCATCATTGTATTTAGCAATCTAATCCATTCATGCTTTCATGCTAGACCCTATAAGCATTCTTAAATTAATACCATAAGGATCAAGTCCATTTAAACCAGAAAAGAAAGAGTCTTAAATACCTCTTAGTGAAATAGACTCGAGAAGCAAGATAACCCTTTGGTGATTAGCTTAAGTTCAATGGAGAAGAGAAGTAGTTGGTCTGCCTAGATGCTCTTGATTGAGATTCACCATGAAAAGGGAGAGATCAATCCCTTTAGACGTGATTTAGGAGGAAAAAAGAAAGAAAGAATGAAAGGAGAGATTGATAGAAGGATTGGAAGTTGCTTACCTTGAGCATTGTTTCGGTTTTGATATGATCTTGGAGTGTGCTGGCCGAAATTTTGAGAAAAGCAGAAGGCTACTTATTTCATGAGTTTGAGAGGTTTAGAGAGTGAAGATTTCGCTGGTTTGATGAGAAGAAAAGATTGGGTTTTGGTGGTTGGTTGTTTGAAGGAGTTCTACCTTGCTATGGACTCTTGATCACAAGAACAAGGTTGGACAGCTTTGAGGTTTTCCTTGTTAGCCGAAATTGGTCAATGGTTTGAAGATGTTGATGGCTGTGTTTTGATGCTTAAAGTGGCTGAAAATTTGGAGAGAAAAAGAGAGAAGAATAGGCTGGTTTCGGCCCTTGTTGTGGCGAGATTGAGAGAAGAAAAAAGAGTTTTGTGCACGTTGTGTTTTTGCTCAATAATAAGAGAGTGTTTGAGAGTTAATTGATCTAGAAATTTCATGCATGTTGTGAGTGTATTGTGGCCAAAAATTTGGAGGAAAGGAAGGGAAAATTTCTGGTATTTTGGCCAAATAAAAATCTTATTGGTTGAGGATTATCTTGGATAGACTTATCCTAGGTTTTGAAGAGTTTAAGTTGAGCTCAACTAGCTCCTAAGGTGGCGGCCAGCTTAGTGAATTTTCCAGAAAAATTACATGAGGAAAATAAGCTATTTGATCAAGAAATAATTTAATTAACTCCCTAAATTATTTTGAGTAAATTTAAATAACTAATAGATAATTATTTCACAAGATAAAATTTGATTTTCTTGAAGATAAAGCTGAAATTCCTTTTATCCCTCCCCTTAATTTCAAAAATTCATAATCCAAGAGATAAATGCTTAATTTAAAAATTAGCATTTATCCTTTTATTTTCCTTTTAAAATTCTTAGAAGAAAATTAAAATATGGAGACTTATCTCCTTTAAAAGTGATGGCCACATTGATGAAAACAAGATATATATTGATTATTTTATTTCCTAATAAATTACTTAGATAATAGATTTTAAAAATTCAAATTTGTAATATTTAAAATTCCCTTAAAGATTATGATAAGATATTAAAATAAGAATTTAATTTATTTTCAAATCTTTTATCAAATAAACCCAAGATAATTCACACTCCTAGATTTTAGGAGTTGGACTCCAAGATGGTGGCTTCTCCAAGGAAAATTTCAGCCAAGGCATAGAAAAATTAGGGAAAAGGGAATAAAAGAAAGAAAAGGATTTGCAAAAGTTGGGATTCGAACTCAAGCCCTCTAAGAAATAAACACCAAGCTTTATCCACTAGACCACAACTACTCTTGTTTAAATATTCCTCCAATAAATTCCCTTAACTTCCATTACTTACTTCATTTCCCTTATAATAAATTTCCTCAATAAAACAAAAGCTCAACCAGCTCAACTAACACAACTACATCAGAAGAAATAAATTCAAGAAATAGCAAACTCATGGAACTCATAGATTCATGAAAATAGTTTAAATTACCAAATGCAATGTAGAATGTTATGACATGCATGACTTCCCTCACATAATAAAGGTGGTTTAATACGGGGTATTATACTACTCACATTAGTGCAATTCCCACTATCTACAATGACACTACAAAGGGTCTTATTGATTACACACTTTGTGTAGAATATGTTCTCCCTTTGTTGATGGTCTTAATCTTCAATGCTTTGGGAGTTCAATGATCTTCGTGACTCTAACTAAGCAATACTCTTGGCCAACTACTTCCCTTTCATCATTTTTTTCTTCCATATTTTCTTCTTGGTCTCCTTGGCATCTTTCTCTCTCTTCTTCTTCGTTGGTTGAGACTTCTCTATAGGGATTAGTGTATATAGCTCTTTTTCTTGGACACTCATGGGAAGTATACCTATAGCCAAGACACTTGAAGCACTTGACGTGCCTATTCCATTGTGGCCTCTCCGTGGCTTTTCCCTTATCCTTATTCCATCCTTTCCTAGGCTTCCATCCTTCCATTGGCCTGTTGTACTCCATTTGGAAAGGTTTAGGAGCATCATTTTTCTTGATTGACATCTTGCTAGTGGTGTTCGAATTTTGAAATGTAGGTTCAGCAAAAGTCTTCCTCTTTAGTTGACTTTCAATCTTTGCAGTGGCATAAACCATATCCTCAAGTCGGTCATAGCAGTGCAACTTTACTAAATTGGCTATTTTCCTATTCAATCCACCCAAGAATCTAGCCCTTGTTGCCTTAGGCTCCTCTTAGATTTGAGCTCTCATCAACATCACCTCCATTTCCTTATGGTAATCCTCTACACCTTTATTCCCTTGTTTAAGTGATTAATCCTTTGGTAGAGGTCTTGGTAATAGTAGTGTAGGACAAACCTAGCCCTCATCATGTCCTTTAACAAATTCCAATTTTCCTCGTCTTCTACTCCCATTTTCCTCCTTTGAGTGCTAACTTGTTCCCATAAAACCAATGCATACTCCAAAAATTCTAAAATAGCTAGCCTCACCTTTGATCTTTCACTATAAGTATGGTATTGAAAGTATATTTTCATTTTGCTCTCTTATTCAAACTAGGCTTCGAGATCACTCTTTTCATAGAATGTTGGTGACTTCAATTTGATATAGTTCAACTCCCTATCCTCATCATTTTCTTCTCTCTTATCTCCTCTATTGCCTCATCTTATATTGGGTTCTCCATATGCATCACCATGTTCTCCCTCATACCATTCATCAACTCCATCAAATTCTCTTTCCAACCCCTTTGGATTGTTTCCTCCATTTTTTCCTTGGCCCTTATCTAGTCCTCCTCTTACTCTATGTCTTCCCCCTCTCATGAGAGCTTGTTGGAAACCACCAATTGAGTGTTCCTCCCAATCTTCACCTTGTTGAACATTTAGTGAATGAGTGTGGGCATCACCTTCCATCATTTTAGGGTTAGGATCTTCAAACCATTTTTTTTCCTCTTCTTTGTGCCACGGTGAAAGATTGACCAAAATGTTGCCTCAATCCTGTGATCTCTGTTGTCATATCTTCAAATCTACTATGCATTGTCCTCATCATAGCATTTAAATCCTCTTACAAAGCCCTAGCATCAAGTGGTTCTTCTTGTGGTCTACTAGGACCACTTAGATTAGGCCTAGGAAGTTCTTGTTCATGGGCCATGGTAATGAAATTACTCAATGAATTATATCTGCAAAAGAGATTAACAAAAAAGAAGAAGTTCCTCTTTTTACTCCCTTGTGTGTTTATTCTTAATAGTTTTCACTCTACACTTGTGTTTACCTTCTTTGGCTTTTTTGATGATAGTCTTTTCCTATTGCCTTTTTCTCAACACTCAAATTTTCTTGTTCAATCCAATCTTCCCTAATAACTAAGGATATTGTCCAACCAAGTGAATCCACAAAAACCAATGAAATTTTCAATTAGGGGGTCTTAGGGGAATTTTAATAAATATTTTTTGGGCACCTTAACAAACAAGCTTTTAAGAAAGAGTTTCAAAGAGTAAAGGATTCAATTAATACAAGAACAACACTAAAAGGCATAAGGAAGAAATTCCAAACAAGAAACGAACAAGAAGTAGCAAAATGAAGAAATAAGAACTACTAGGAAATAGGAATAGGAAGAACAAGATAATCACAAGTGTGCAATAGCAATGATGAATTCAATGAGTATGGATTTCAACAATTGATTGATATATCAAGCCCCAACATCCCAAGGAATGAAGAACAAAAGTCAAAATTCACAACTATAACCACAAACATTCTCTTAGAGCATATATCAAACACCTTGGTTGCAATCCCGTCACTTAAAAATAACCAATATTTTCACCCAAATTCAAGCCCCTTTTCAATACAAACACAAGATAAATTTATTCCCAAGCATTATAATAACATCAAGGAGCAATTTTCTCAAGAAGAAATTAAGAAATAACAAAGATATCATGACTTTTTTGAGGTTTTGTTTTGAGTTACGGGATTATCCCTGTTTTTCTTCAACTTTGAAAGGCTCTTCTTAATATCAAGCTTTGATTAGAATCAAGGTGTTTCTTACTCTGATACCAAACTCTTTAATATGATCTTATGTGGATAAATTTGTAGAACAATGGCAAACAAATGGGCAAAACCCTTAGCTCAACTAGTGAAACCCAAACAGTGGAATTTTGTGGCTAAAATGAAAAAAGAAAACTATCTAACTATTCTCTAGCAAACCCTTGAAGAACTAAGCATAAAAAACCTACAAGAAACATAAAAACATCTACTATAAATTTACCCAAATATGCTTGATACAAGAAAGGAAATTAAAAATAAAAGAAGTAGAACTATAGGCACCTAAACAATGGAATTCAAGATAAACCTTAGAAAACGAAAGCAACTGAGACCCAATCAAGAGAAACCACATTAGATTATCCAAAAGTTTTAGAGACTCATTCAAAGGGAGGATTAAGCCCTAAGCGTGGTCTGAACAAGATGAACAAAGAGGTAAAGTCCTCTCAAAACTCTCTTTCAAAATTTGAATAATGTAAGTTGAATGAGTTATTAAATCACCAAAAAGATGTATTTGTACTACGCTAACCCTAATTAAGTGATTACTAAGGCCTACAAACAAAATAAGGCCTTAAAGGAACTTTACATAGTGTTTAAAGTCATCATAAACTGGAAGAAATCATAAAAATTAGAAAACAGAGGGTCCTGCCCAACTGGACCCGGCGCCAGGGGTAGGTGCTTGATCTGGCTCCAAGTTGGCACTGGAATTTCAGCGTTTAGCTGGCAGAACTCACCTGGCGCCAGGTCAGCCTATTGGGGCCAGCACCAGGTTGGATCTGGTAGCTAGATTTCAGCGTTTTCTTCCTTTTTTGCTCCTTCTTTTAGTGCAAGCATGGGTTGTTGGGATCCCTCTTGGATATTCATCAAATTGAGTTCTTGGCTGCCTTCATCATTCTTCCAAATCTCTTCCATCCTCAAGTATAGTTGTAGAAGTAATTGGATATCGCTTTGGAGTCTTTTGATCCTTGATCTTGTCATTGGCCCTTGTAAGGTTGTTCCCCCTTCTTGGGATTAAACCATTTGCTTGGGTTGATTCCCTTCACGATTAGTGAGCTATCCATCGCAAAACCCTTGCAAATTGTGAGGATTTTGCAACGTTCAACTGACTAGAATTTTCTTTTTTTGTATTTTTAAGTTTGAAAAGTCCATGGCAATATCCTTGCTAATTGCGAGGATTTCATGACGGTCGTCCAAAATTTTTTTTCTTCTACACATTTTATTATTAAAAAAACTCAAGCATCTCAAAACTCTCGTAAATTTGCAAGGATTTTGCGACGAGTAGTGAGCTATCTGTCGTAAAACCCTCGCAAATTGCGAGGATTTTGCAACTGTCAACTGACTAGAATTTTCCTTTTTTTTTAGTTTTAAATATGAAAAGTCTGTCGCAATATCCTCGTTAATTGTGAGGATTTTGCAATAGTCGTCCAAATTTTTTTTCCTTCTATACATTTTATTATTAAAAAAACTCGAGCGTTGCAAAACTCTTGCAAATTTGTAAGGGTTTTGCAATGGTTAGTGAGCTATCCATCGCAAAACCATTGCAAATTACGAGGATTTTGCAATGGTTAACTGACTAGATTTTTTCTTTTTTGTGTTTTAAAATATGAAAATGCCATCGCAAAATCCTTGCTAATTGCGAGGATTTTACGATGATTGTAGCGATTTTTTTTTGTTTTAAATATTTTATTCTTAAAAGAGACTTAACCGTCGCAAAACCCTTATTAATTTGTGAGGAAATTCTAACTGTTGCAAAATCTTCGCAAATTGTGACGATTTTGTTGTGAATTGCGATGACCGTCGCAACTTGCGAGGTTTTTGTAACAGATTTGGTCAAATCTCGACATGATCAATTGTTGTCGCAAAACCGTCGCTAATTAACGACGACACTGTAGCCATCGCAAAATTTTCGTTGTAAATGATGATTTTTCCTGTAGTGAGAACAAATAAAGGAGGACATATAGAGAGAGATTAAAAATATACTTATATTTTTAAATAGATTTGGTATAATGAAATCTAAAATTAAGAATCAATTTATGAATATTAAATCATAATTACATGTACAATAATCATAATATTATACATAATTTCAAACCGATATCATTGTATTAAAAAAAAATCAATTAGCATATATGACTTATTTTATACCGTTCGATCGTTTTTCAATCTCAATCTCGCATGTTAAACTTGCGCGACCCCAAAATCCTTTCCAAATCACCCAATCTAATTCATGAAGGGACATTTTCAAGGTCTCAGAAACTGTCGTGATCAGATGGGGTTTAGTCGACCCAATCAATCGTAAAATCAAAAAATTAAGTTATTTTAGAGATGGCCTGCCTTCTTTTATTCTTTCTATCTTAGGTAAGACAGTTGGGTTAACAGGACAGCCTCAAGTTGTCTCAGAAGTCATACTAAAGCCTTCGGCCGGCAAAGGTGCGTTGTATGTGGGGATCCATTAGCCATTTCTACGAGTCTTATTCGTTTTGACTTACAATCATGTCCAAGAAAAGAATTGAAGGCCGCTAATCTAAACATGTTCAAACAACGAACAACCAACGGGTTTCTTCTTCATCAATCTAACCCAAGAAGAACATCAAGAAATAAGCAGATCTTGAACATCAGGAAATGAGGCTATGGAAAAGGGTTTCCGGAGTGTTAAAAGATCAGAATAGCCTCTGGATTTCAAGCTTATCGAGAAGAACAGCACTCCGGAACCCTGATATTGAAGCAGCTGTCATCAAAGCTACGAGCCACGATGAATTCTGCCTTGATTACAAGAACTTTCATCGAGTCCTCGCATGGCTTCGTCTTTCTGATGTTCATGTCAAGCCTGCGGTGCGTTGCATTGCGTCCCGAATGGCAAAAACTCGTAGTTGGGTGGTGGCCGTCAAAGGGTTGATGCTTATTCATGGAGTTGTTTCGGCTAGGGTTGGAGTTGTGCAATTGATTGGAAGATTGCCGTTTGATCTCTCCAATTTTAAAGATGGGCATTCCAAGTTGGGGAAAATCTGGGCTCATAATGCCTTCATTCGAGCCTACTTTGCGTTTCTTGATTGTAAGTCTGCCCTACTTTATTCAAACTTGAAGGAGGGCACAAGCACATCAACATATCGGAGGAGTATTCGAGAACCGAGCTCGATAATGAAAGATATTATGATTCTGCAGAAAGTGCAGGGATTGCTTGATCTCTTGCTTCAGATCAAACCCCAATCGAGTGCAGCCAATGTTTTCCTTATTGTTGAAGCAATGGACGGTATTGTCATGGAAAGTTTTGATATCTACAGCAGAATGTGTAAGATGATCGCCCATGTTGTTTCCAGAATTGAGACCGTTTCCAGTGCTGAAGCCGGGATGATACTCAGAATTCTACAGAAGGCTGTTGTGCAAGGGAATGATCTTGCCCTATATTTTGAGCTTTGTCGGGAAATTGGAGTCGAAAGAGCCTTAGAGATTCCTGATCCTCCAAATATCCCAGATGAAGATATCGAATTACTAAAGCAAATAGTCAATATTGGAGTTCCAGGGGCATCGAAAATCAATGAAATTCCTCCAGTACCACAAGAAAACAAAGCCATTGTCGTAAGAGAGGCTCAAAGGGACTATTCAAGAAGTGGATTCAAGACGATAATCACCAATGATTGGGAGAAATTCGATGAAGATTTGATGGTAGTCGCGGTTGGACCGAGTTCTGCCGGCATTGCTTCTGAGCAATCCATAGCAGAACAAAATCCATTCTTTACCCTTTCAGCTCCTCCACATGAATTGCAAAATCCTAAAAAATATCAAGATTTGCCAGATCTAATTAGCTTTTTGTAATCTGAGGATTAAGTTTCCATTTAATTTAGGTGCATTACAATCATATGACAAGGGCAAAGCATAATGAACTCACATGAAAATGTCCTATGTTTTCACATGGCATACACATGCACACACATTTTATCTTTGTTAAAATTATAGTACAAGGAAAAGCTACACAGTTAAGAGATCCATCTTGTTCAGTGAATGATGTGATTCTGTGGTTAAAGAGAAAAATGTCCTTGGATATCAAAGATTAGTGCCCTGAACTTCTGTTCATTGCTGCCATTTTGAGATCTTTTGCTTAACTTTAATTGTAGAATCTTATTTTGTGAATTTTTTCTATGATTTGGAATGACACATTGAAACTGTTGGATCAAAATTTTTGTCTCTTCACAACCTATAATCCAGAATGTAATTCAGGAGTTTGACAGTATTCATCGACAATTATGTGAGAACTATCTTTATCCGAATTCATTGTTCTTTCCTCCTTCTATATGGAATTAGGGCATTAAACTTTGCTTATCTTCTATTATGGTCCAAAGCTAGTTATATCACCCTGCAGAAACTGCTCTTTTTTTTTAGTAAGGAAGGAGGGGTTAATATATGTTTCCCCCCTACAAATACTTATACTTTGGATCGATGAATATCTCATTGAATTTGATCCAATAGAATTTTTGTTTTGAAACATCCATGTCTACAAGTGTTTAGAATTAATTCTTGCTGGGTTGGCAAGAATTAGGACCGTAGCTGAAGAAAGTTTTGGTCAGAAAAAAAAGTTGTTTTGGCCATTTCTGTTGGCTAAATGACAGATTCTTATTGGTCATTTATTCACACTTGGAAGTTCTTTCTAGTCAATTCCACTGTTCTATGAATGTAACAAAATCTATTTGGAAATTTATCCATACCTTCTTCTGGTAATTTCATGTAGTTGTCAAAATCCTCCAGACAAAGATCTAATAGCCGAAAGAAAATATTTTGATAGAAGCAATCTTTTTAACTTGTCACATAAAAATTAATAATATATGCTATATTATACTTTGAAAGAGTGTATATATTTTTTCCATTACTAAATTACATAGAATGTCAATTCAAGTCCTCTAGTTGTTTTTATTTGTGGATTTTGTCCACGGGTTTGGTTTGAGTTCTAGTATTAAAAATGACAGCGGCATTATCATAGCAAGAGTATTGAAGAAAAATCAAATTGTTAAGGATCACGTTTGGACCTATTTGATAAAGTTGAATTCAAAATGCTAGTATCTTAATGTCTAAGATCTGAATTTAAAGATAAATTCATTAGTACTATATTTTGTTATAATTTAGATTAATTAAAAAAGAGTAATAATAATTATATACCAATACTATCTTTAGTGTATTAATTGTCCATAATTAATTGTTTATTCTCCAAAATATATATATATACACACACACATTCTCATTGACTAGTTATTATCTTAACAACTAACATAATATTATTTGCATCGAAAGATATTTGTTTAAATTATACATCTATCAACGAAAAACAAACCTTAAACAGAATTTAATTTTATTCTAACATCTATAAGATAAGCAACAGGTTTTTTCCCCCTTAAAAAAACATATATAAGTGTTGACTCTGAATTTTACCATCTGACCATCAAGTCATCGATTAGTCGAATTGGTTGAAAAGGCGATTGGATTGGGCAAAGGTAAATTTTGGCTGGTCAAATGTTTCACACTTTTTTTTTTCTTCCACTATGCGATTATGTTTGGGAAATCACTCAAGAATGCTGAAAATCAAACGATAGGGTTCCTTGGAGTACTCCAAAAACCGCCCAAGCAAGTTTAGTTAGTGAAGTGAATGCAATTATCTAGTATGAATTAGAGGGAACGAATTCGAGAGCAAAAGTAATATCCAGAGAGCACAAACACTTAGAAATTTGAAAGAAAGACTTGGCTGGAATTGATCGAAAGCTGTAAACGTACATGAATTTAAAGGAAAGCTGTAAAGAAAAAGTAGTAAAATAAGCTTTTAAATGAAATTAAGGAATAAAATACACTCTGAAGACAATTTCTTGATGTCTTTTTCTTTTGTTCGTCTTCTAACTTTTATAGGCAGAATTTCTTGGTTCCCAAATTTTTAGGTTACGTCTCTATGGCTGAAAATGGTGATTGTGGCTATTTTCCTCTACTCCATTGTTAGTGATGATGTGGGAGGTCACTTGGAAAGAAATTCTTACCTTATCTCTTCAATTTCGTGCATTATCTCTTCAACAACTAACTTCCTTGAAAATAGGAAGTGTTTTAATTGTAGTTAAACTTTTGGCCGGTTGCTTCTCTAACTTGCCTGGGGTTCTGTTGGAGGTTGCCTGGCCTGGTTTACTTGTTTGGCCTATCCAGATGATGCTCATGACTAGGCCATCTAGTCATGCTCTGGCTAGCGTATCTAGTCACGTCTTGATTTGTTTGTCCAGTCAAGAATTGATTTGCCTGGCCAGCTACATTTTCTGGTGTCAACACTTGCCCCATTATTTGTCCCGTTGTCTTCTCAAAGAGAATGGGACAAATAACCTTTTGGCTTCCAAAAAATGGCAGATGGGCTCTTTGAAATGGCCTTCACCATCATGATCTTCATTTCCTGAAACCTGAATCACATCAAAATGGCATTGCTCTACAAATTGTCTACCCTGACCAGCCTCCAAATGATCCCTCTACTGATTGAATTTGGAGAACAATTTGGCTATAAACCCAGTTGGCTTGTAGTTGTGGTCACTAGACACATCATATATATATATATATATTGCTATAAAAATGGCTAGCCTAAAGCTGGGACATTTATCTCAAATTTTCCTAAATTTTGAATCCCCTCCTATATGGAAGAGTAGCAGGCTTTAAGAGTTTTCCATTTATATTTTTATCTAATACTTTACTGTTGAATTTTAATCATACAAAAAACAATTTATGTGTAGTGAAAATTAAAATGAAATCCACACAACAGGAAATGGGTCAAGAGAGAGAAAAATTCCGTTAATTGAAAATGCAACTTTTAAATTTTTTTTCACTCACGGAACTCTTCCAGAAATTGTTCAAGCCACGAACCACCAAAATTCTAAGCATAGCAATTCCTCTAATATTAATCCACATGTAGAACAGTACTCAAAACCACCAAGAACCAATGATAGTGGGTTATTTCTGACGGCTAGAGGAAATAATTTGTGGAGAAGAATAATACAGAAAAGGAGGCCACTACTTATTTCCAAAAGGACGACATATATATGTATATAACCACCGTATCTAGGAAAAACAAGAAAGCCTGCGTATGCTTCCTAAAACCATTCAGGAACAATAATAGAGCCTTTTACTTATGGGCTTGAGATTTAAAATTTTCAATTAAGCCCTTGAACTTTACATTGGCAGGTGGACCGGTTTGGCCCGTTAGATCAATAAGTTGGGCCGAGTTGGTCCCGACCCATATGCCTAATCATAGTATTGCAACGAGTTGGTCCCCGAGGCTGGACTGTGCTGGGCTAGGGATAAAAATCGCCGGCCCGCTGCGGGCTGGCCTACATTAGAGAGCCGTTACCCTCTCTAACTTTTAAAAATTACAATTTGACCCCCAACGGTCAAATTGCAATTTTTTTTTTGGGTGCAGAATAGCCCCCAACGGCTATTTCTCCCGCCAACTTCTAAAACTCTATAAATACCTCCCAATTCACTCCAAAACTCACCAAACACTCTCCAATTCTCTCCAATTCTCTATTTTCATTCTTCTTTATCTCATAATCGTTAAATCTCTCAATTTTTTCTACGAAAAGTGTTAGAATAAAATTTATTTTTTTATATATTTTTTTCAATTCTTCAAGAAAAATCATCATATTTGAGAAGGTTATTAAGTGATAGAATAGTTGATAATTCATGTTTTGAAGAAGAGAAGAAGTAAAGCTCAACAAGGTGTTATTATTTCTTGGCCATCAACTAGTTAGTGTTTTTTAATCTTACATTCTTATTTTTTAGCTTTATTAATTAATTAATTATTTTAGTTATTTATTTAATATTTAAGTTAATTTACAAGTTATTTATATTTTTTAATTTTCTTATTTCATTTTTTGTTAATACTTTATCTCATTTTATTTGAACTTTTATTTGAATTTGAATTTATTTATTATTTTTATTTAGAAATAATAGATCCAAATCAATATCATCATTTTTCTTCATAATTATCATCACATTTTGAATTTAATATAGATCAAACCTTAAATTTATTAAATAATGAAATAAGTAATGAAAATGAAGGCCCAAGCATTAGCATACAACAACTAACTCCAACTATTAATCTTAGTGATATTAATATAGGTGAGCTTCAGGACTAGGTTGATAGTGAAACTTTTGAAGCTATAGCTAAAGCAAAAACATTTATGATTTGGAATCTTTTTGAAAAGGATAATGAAAATGATAAGGCAACATGTAAAATTTGTAGGATGGTATATGCACATAAAAAAGGAGGAGGGACGAAACATTAGTTAGATATATGAAAAGGTTACATAATGATTGGTTAGAAAACCTACTTAAATAACAACAAATCCATACTTCAGGAGGTTAAATTATAGGTATTTTCAATACGATCATAAAAAATCAGAATTGGATTTGCTAAAATACTTGTTAAAGCTAAATTACCTTTTAGTTTTTCAGAATATGAACAACTCATGCAACACTATTAACAACCTGCATGGAGAAGGATTCCTAGAATAACATTAAAAAGTGATATAATAAAGATATATAAAGAGATAAAAGAGTTTCTTATTGCTATATTTGATTTTTATAATTGAAAATTTGCTTTTACTTGTGATAGTTGGATTGCAATTACTAATGAGTCTTATTTGTGCATTACATGTCATTGGATCGATCATGATTGATTAGTATAAAAAGGAACTATTTGTTTTAAAGTATTTGAATATCCTCATATAGGTACTAGTATTGCTATAATAGTTACTTAAACATGTCAAAATATCAAATATTAAATAAAATTACTTCTATTTCTTTATATAATGCTTCAAATAATGATTCTGCTATAACAATTTTGAAAAATACTATGAGTCCTAAGTTAGATGGAATTTTATTTCATACTAGGTGTCTTACCATATACTTAATTTGTGTATTAAAGAAGATATAAATATGTTGATGATATTGTTAATATAATTAGAAATATTATTTTATTTATTAAAATTTCTCCAATTAGGCTTCAAAATTTTAAGGCTTTATGCCAAGAACAAGATTTATCTTTTAAAAAATTTAGATTAGATTGTAAAATTAGATGGAACTCAACTTTTGATATGTTTGAAAGTGTTATAACTTTTCAAAATCAACTTATTAAATTTTGTAATTGTAATAATTTTCAACCTCAACTCACTGAAACTCATTTTGAAAATTGTATTGCGATTTCAATATTTTTATTTACTTTTAATGAAGCAACCGAACTTTTATCGGGATCTTATTATTCACTACTCATCATATTCTCCCCACACTTGCTAATGTAGCAAATATTTTTAATGAGTATATGAATCATCCCCAAATGGTAATTTTATAAAAAGTATGTTTGAAAATATAAAAAATATTATAAAGAAATTCCTTAGATCATTGAGTAAAAACTCTTGAATTTTATAGGATTATCGAATATCTTTATGAAATATTAGATTTTGAAAAATTTCCAATACTTAGACAATGCATAATAAAAGATATAAAAGAAAAAATGACTAAAACTCTATCTGATATTTATAATTTATATGAGTTTGAGTTTTCTTATTCTAGTTCTGCTACTATAAGTAAGGAAGGTTCACCATCATTATCTAGTAGTCAATTTCAACCACCACGAAGATCGACCTCTTCGATTTCATCAAAATTTAATCCATGGGAATCATGAAGCGTCAACAAAAATCATTCACTACCTATAATGAGATGATAATTTACGAGAAGCAACCTCTTGTAGAAAATGATGATCAACATTTTAACATTTGTGGTTGGTGGAAGGATCATGTAAAAGAATACTCAATTTTATCGAAAATGGCACGTGATCTTTTGACGCCACTTGTCTCCACAGTGTCATTGGAAAACGTCTTTAGTAAGAGCGTTCTAACAATTGATGAAAGAAAATCCCGATTGACTCTTCATAATTTGGAGATGTTAATATGCAGCAATAGTTAGTTCACAGTTGAGGATAGAACGACCAACTCGTGAATTGTTATTGATAACTCAAATAAAGAATGGGATGAGCTAAGTAGTTAGTTTAATATTTCAAATAACTAGAAATTTAGGTTATGTAATATTATTGTTAATTGTTTAATTTTATTTTCAAGATACTTATTTTATTTTTAGATTTTAATCGTTGTAATATTTTTAAGAGGTTTAGGCATCAAGTCCCCCTTTTATGTAATCTTTAGTTTATTAATTACTAAAACTAGTAAGAGTCCAAGCCAAACCTCCTGCCACTTTAATGTGCTTTTTTTTAATAATGATTTTAACTAATCGTATTATTTAAGTAATAATAAAAAATTACAAAAGAAAAGCATATTAAAATATTTTTAATCAAATTAAGGGGGAAAAAAATAAAGAGGGGGAGAGAGGAGAGGCTCGTGCCAGTCCTAGGATTTCTAGCCCTAGGTCTGGCCTGCGATTCCTGAGACTTTCCAGCATAGCAAGTGGGCCAGTCCCGGCATAGCCAAAGCTGTACAGCCAGCCCACTTGCCATCGCTACTAGAACTATAACAAGTTTATAATTCAACCACAAGAGTTTAGTAATTGCAATTTTAACCCTAATAAATTCTAATGATCGTATAATTAGTTCATTTAATTATTACTTCTCATAAATTAACTGTATAATATTAACATATAATATTTTGAGTTATAATTTAAAAATATGAACTAATTCTAAAAACTATAGAATTAATAATCCTTAATAATTAGAATTAACTTATCCATTCTAATTAGAACTAATTTATTAATCCTCTAATTAATAAATTCATATTTAGCAGATCATAAGCGGCATCTAGCAATGTAACATGACCACTCAAAAGACCAAAAAGTCAAGTAGCTTAACATGAACCTTTCAATAAGCGAAGTATCAATGCAACATACTTTTTCATCATATTATATATCATTTGTCTTGGAGTATGCAATTAGTGCCAACTCTCTCTAAAATATAATTAATTCTAGCTTGAATTTATTAGTACTTGTTCAAAAATCGATTACTCAACTTATGTATCATTTGGAACTTATTTCCAAAATATAGTCGTTTTGGCCAAGGACTTCTTGAGTAATAATTCCTACAATTGGTCGTGAGATATACACCCCTACTATTAAGAGCGATAAGTCCTTTATTGACCCTCTTAACTACTTTCATTTACTTTACATTGTACCCAATATCTATCCCATAGATGGTCCTAATATGTAATACCCCACCTATAGGTACCCTTAGTCCTTATAGGAGAAGGGGCACTGCATGGCATTATAAATGTGCATATATTAATTTTATTGCATTTATATGAGTATATGTAATCTTTGTACTTATTTATGTGTGAATTCATCTATTGAGTTATAGTGATGTTTGGTTGAGTTAGATGAGCTTTTATTTTGACAAATATAATTGATGGAAGGGATTGTGAAGTGTTGGTTGAGAGTGAAAGGAATTTGATAGGGAATATTTCAACAAGAATTATTGTAGTCTAGTGGATAAGGATTGGTGTTTAATTTCTTGACACTGGAGTTTGATCCAAACTTCAACATATTTCTTGCTTTTCATTTTTTTCTCCTATTTTTTCAAGCTTGGCCAAAATCCCTTGTGTCCACTACTCTTGGGAGTTTATCCCTCAAATATAGGAGTTTGAATTATCTCAAATTAAAAGATAAAAACAAAAAATTTTATCTTTTAGTTTAATTTATATTGCAATTATCTTTTATGAAGTTATCTATTTAAAATCTACATCCTTATCTTCAAAATAATATCTACTACCTTATTTTAAATTTTCCAATGATAAGATTATTTATTCCAAGATAATTTCCAGCAGCCATTTTTAAGGGATAAAGTTCCTAGAAATTAATTTTTGGAGTATTAAAATGCTGGATTAAAATTAAATCTTATTTTTATGTCTATAAAAAAAAATAATAACATTTGTCTTTTTTTAAAATTTTTCCTTCATTTTTATCATAAAAAATTCCAGATTTTGGGATCTCTTGGCCACCACTCTTAGGGGTCTTCAAGCCATAGCAAGACTCCTAAAATAACTAAGGGATATTACCCAAGATTTAGAGAAAAATCTAAGCATTTTTTATCTCAACATTATCTCTTAAAAACCAGAGTTTTCCTTCAGCTTAAACACTCTTCTTTTCCATTATAAAACCTACAATTCTTCCTCTTATTCGCTTATTTGGCTGGCCAACTCTAGAGCAAAAATAGCAGTCGTCAATTCTCTTCCATTCATCTCTCACTTTTGGCCAACATAGGAGAAAATCGTGCTTGATTTTTGGCCAGCTTTAGAGCAAAATACAACCATCACTTCTCTTCTATTTCTTCTGTCATTTTTGATGAATATAGGGGCAACTCTTAGCTGATTTTCAGCCTAGAACAAACAAGAGAGCAACCTTTTTCATCTTCTTTCTTCAACCAAGAGTTTGAAACAAAGAAGGAAACCTTCACACCTTCAAATACTAGGCCTTTATCTCTTCTGCTTAGCTAGTATTACCATCTATCTAAACCTCTACTCAACTAAACCTTTTACACCCTAAACCTTAATATATTTTCGGTCACTACACTCCCCAAACGTACGAAAACAAAGCAAGAGCACATAGCTAATTGAAGCTTTCAGCTAGCACACATATTCACCAAACAAATACCGAAACACACAATCCTAGTTACTCTTCAGCCTAAAAAACATACACATTTTTATACTTAGACTAGAATACTAAAAGAAGAGCAATACTTGGTCATTCATTGTAGCACTATCAATAGACACGAAAACTCTCTCTCTTCTCATCTACTTTCTCTGTCGGATCTCATTACTTGGTTATCTTTTCGTACAGGTAGACGAAACACATTCTTCCAAAGTAATGTGATTTGCTCTCTTCATTTCTAATCTCATTCTTCCTTCTCTTCTTCTTGGCTGAATCATAAGGCTAATTACTCTTTATCTTTTCTACAAACACTTGAACTCTCTAGTTTAGCAAGGCATTATTGATCTATCTCTTCTAGTGGAGGCAGATAGCTTGCTGTATTGTTAAGCTTCACACCACGAGATCTTCTAAGGTAAGCAAAGAGCCTGATCTCTACCTTTTAGATTTTTATTGAGGAGTATCATGAATATAAGATGTGAATGATGAGATTATGTTATAATTGATGATTGTTCTCAAGTCTAAGATTGATTAGTGTATATATGAGGTCGTATGCATGTTGAAAATATGAGTCTGATTTATTCTCTTGTTAGCATAAATGTTGAGTATGATATATGAAAGATTTATTAGTTTCTAGTAACTTGTTTTAAGATATGGGTATTGAAGATCTTGTTTTTATGATTAGCTTAGGTAGGAATGAGAATCCTATATGGTTTATTTTGGCCTATGAATACATGTATGAGTTGAGGTCCTAGAACTAAATTTTGGTATATTAAAATTAAGAAGTAAAGTGAGGATCTCTTTTAATTCCAGAATTATATGATTTTAGATAAGGGTGATAATTGAAGTGAAGGATCAAGTAGTTGACTTTGGCTTATCTATCTGAAATATTTCAAGTAAGTCATTGCATAAATGTTTTATTAAATAAAGTTCTTTTTTGCAAGTCACATGCTAAATGTTGATTGTATTGAGAAAACTTGAGATTACTTGGGATGCAAGTATGGTCCTTTTTGTTCACTATAGGGTTTTAACAAACAAGGTTTTAATAAATGCTATTCTCTCTTATCTCTCTCTCTTTCTCACACACACACACACACAACGTTTTAAGAGTACTCAATATGAAACCATATTTTGTAAAGCCAATGTATTTGTGTTTGTTAAAATTGGGATTGGTCTATAAGCAAAATGTTGGACGTTGAGTACTGAATACGGGTAGGCTTTTAGGGCTAGCCTTTGAAAGGTTAGGGTGAGTCTCTCAATAGGTGACCATCTTTGAAGGATGAGCTCTGCCTGGATAAGGCGTCAGTTCTAGTTAGTCAGGCCGATTTGAGCTAGCACTTTAGTCCAAGAGGACTATTATCCGAAGTGGACAATCGGTTTATTTGGGTGCAGAGATGGAGGAGTATCTTATCCTTGTGGGTAGATCACCCACTGCCCAGTGATGCAGGGTTTCACTGAAAGCTGTCATGATAGAATTCATGATATGGATTTTGATGCATAATTATGTTGATGAGTGGATGAATTTTTTAGAATGTTTCTACTATACCTTAATGATATGTTTTGTGAAATGTCACTCAGTGTCTAGAAAATTAATGAAGTATTCTTGACTTGCAAACACGTTTTGTGAAATGTTTTAAATGTACATACACGAAGCACTTGAAATGTCATGAGCACAAATGAGACTTATTGAGATGTATTTCTCACATATTTTATGTCATGATTTGAGGTTGATAGCATTGAAAGCTATTACTACTTTTGAGGACTACGTGTTTAATTCTAGATGAAGTTTTGTATTTATTTTTCCTTTTGAGACGTTTGTTGAGTTTGAGGAGACCTGTAATCATTTTCCAATGTAATAGGAGTTAGACAGTTTATTTTTATTTTTATTTTTTCAATTTTACCTCATTATAAAAACCATTGGTCATTTGGATGGGCGACACCCCTACCTTTTAAAAGGTATGTAGTATGGGGGTATTACATAATAAAACTCTAAAGATTAGAATCAAAGTACAATGCTCAGTAAATAAAGTACTTTGGAGATCTCAAATATAAGAATACTTGCACATTTGTTGTGATGAGATTCTATGCTGGCACTAAATAGTTATCTATCTGATTATTTTATAGTTAGGTCATCCAATATACTTGTTTATGTAACAAGCATCCACATGTTAAATTTAAGTATCATAATACCTATAGATATGAGAACTACTGCTTGATCCAATAAAAAAGTCTAACACTTACTAATCTTGGTGTATTAATGATGTCCTGTCTCATGAATACTATGACTATGGATGATTTAAGCACAAGTACTGCATAGTATATTAGGAATCTCAAATCATAATCTCTATCGTGATTTTCTTAACATTGTATATTATGATAAAGGCTTTATCTATCAGTTTTTACACATACACATATGAAATAAAGAAATTGATTAAAGAAGGATGCATTTATTAAATAAATGTGCATAGTACATAGTATAAATGGATTGGTTTTAAGGCATAACTTTAACAATTTCCTACTTGCACTAGACCAAATCATTTATGTATTGAATACTAAATGATTGAATATGACTATCATATTTCTTTTGGGGAATGCTTAGTAAGTGGATCAACTATGTTTTGATCTGTGAGAACTCTCTCTATCTTTATATCTTTCCTATTAATGATTTAGTGAATTAAGTGATAGCGCCTAAGTACATGTTAATTAGGTCGTTGATGAGATCATGGTTTCTTTGCTTGTGCAATGGCTCCATTGTTACTACAATACAAGGCTATTAGATTAACAATTATTAACAATGTTAGGTACCACTCTTAGTTCCATTATAAACTTCTTGATCTAGACCGCCTCTTTAGTTGCTTTAGACGCTGCTATGTACTTAGCTTTAGTAGTGAATCAACAATTGTATCTTGTTTGGAACTTTTTTAACTAACTGCCCCACCACCAAAAGTAAACACGTAGCTATATTGAGATTTGTAGTAATCCTTATCAAATTAGAAACTGGCATTAGTATACCCTTTAAGTTGTAAGTCACATTTTCCATATACCAAGAATACATAATTAGTTCTTCTTAAAACTTAAGGATATTCTTGACAGATACCTAATGACCTTTTCTAAGGTTAGATTGGTATATGCTTATCAAGCTATGAGTACGAGATACATCAGACCTAGTACATATCTTAGCATATATGATAGACCCAATTGACAAAGCATATGATATTCTACTAATGTGATCCCTTTCATCTTATATTTTAGGATACATAGATTTTGAAAGGTTTACCCCATAGCTCATGAGTAAGAATCCCCTCTTGAATTTATCCAAACTAAACCTCTTTGACACTTTGTCTATGTATGTAGACTGTGAAAGACCAAGCAACCTCTTTGTTATATCTTTATAAATCCTTATTTTCAAAATATAGGTTGCTTTTCTAAAGTCTTTCATAGAGAATTTTTATAACAACCAAATCTTAACTGATTGTAGAGTAGAGACATTATTTTCTATTAGAAATATGTCATCTACTGTCGTGTGTTTTTCAAGTGTTAGAAATATTATTACAAATCTACACAAAATCAAGTTTTATATATAAAATGCCAAAACACTTAGATCATACAATTAGATAAGCATGCCCATCGCGTAGTATAGCATATAATAGCAAGTATCGTTTTCCCTTAGGAAAGGGATAAAAGTATCACTACTAACTCTTTTTCTATTATTTAGTCTAATGAATTAATGGAATATACTAACTAAAATGGATTAACTAAGAGAATTAACATAAAACCACATAAGATTGGTCAAGAGAAAGTCAAAGATGAGAAATAGAGTATAAGACATGTATTTGTCAAGAATTCCCCAAAACTAGCCAATTACTAAACCAAACTCAACATAGTTAAATTCCAATTCTAATACTGGAGAGGTTACGAATGTAAAACTCTCTCTCTCTCTCTATATGAATTTCCTACCCTTAGGATAATTAAAAGGGTATCTCTACCTCCTTAATTGAACCCAAAAAACATTAAGTGCAAAACCCCCAAAATTCTAGAAGAACCCAATACCCCTACTGTTAGAATGTATGCTTTCTTAGACTAGATTTCTTATGTAATTTTGACTTGTATTAATAAAAGTATTTTTCTTAGAATTTATTTGTGAAATATTCTTTATATTTTTACACGATTTTATTGGAAAAGACCCATTGTGTTTAAGTAAATGGTTTATTGTAATGGTGGTCTTCCATAATAAAGTATGGACCATGGGATACTTAACACATAAACTATTGTTCTTAACCGAATGATAAGAATGAGAATCTCATCATGGCAAATTTATTGTGTTTAAGTAAATGGTTCATGTGAATGGTGGTCTTCCACAATAAGGTATGGACTATGGGATACTTAACACATAAACTATTGTTCTTAACCAGATGATAAGAATGGTAATCTTATCATGGCAAAGTTATTGTGTTATGAATTCTAAATAGGGAATGGCTTACCTTTAGCCAATCAGTAGTCTACTTATTTCATAGCACAAGTGTATTTCGAATATATAGACTAGGACATATAGTAGTAGTTTCTAAAAAGTACTATGTGATAGAAACCCAGACTACTACTGCAATAATGTGGACTTGTACTCTACAGCTTGTGTATAAGTTGGTGGTCTGACTAAGCTGGAAGTGTATGCTTTAATATATTATAGTTGAGGTTCTTGAGAATGACCAATATACTTGTATGTTGGGTATATCTAACTAGTTAGTCAAAACAGACTTGTATAAGATAGTGTTCACACTATATCGCCCATTGTGGTTGTTCAAATGATCTAATTATCCAAGGCCCTAGGGAACATGACTTGGATATTGGCTTTAGGGTAATTCTCTTGGAGAACTGAAATATTCTAAGAAGTCGTGGATCATTGGACTAGAAGCCTAAGGATGGTAGATATCTTTTAGAGAGGTATTAGTACATTATTTCCTCTCTAAATGAATGGCGATGTGTAGAGTAGTAATTTAGTTATTTCACCTATGGGTCGAAGACATAGCTAACACATCATTGTCCTTGGGGTTAATATTTTCTTATGGTAATATTAGAAAATATTTAAAATGTAAAATACAACTATTTATATAGTAAGGGTATTTTGATCATTTTAGTAGTAAGGCAATGTGTCTTTTTAGTCATCGGAATAGCCCGTAAGTCCTAATTATTTTAGATCGAGAAAATGGTCACAATGAAAAAGGATTTTATTTTATTCAGGAAGTCTAATTTATGTTTGGACTGGAATAAAATAAATGAACGAGAGAAATTAAATTTATTATCTACTTTAATTGGTTAATTAATTATTTAGGGCCTAAGCCCAGATTGAATAATTAGAAAAATTAACTTGGGTTTAAACTGGTTAATAAAAGGCTTAATAATTATTTTAATTCATTTGGGCTCATTAATTATTTATTTAGTTATTTTAATAGGCCTAGAAAATAAATAATTAATAGTTATTATTTTTGGGCTCATCGGGTCCAAGAAAAAATAATAAATTATTTTGGTCCAATAGCCTGGACTAAAAGGTTTTTTATTATTTATGGTACAGAAGAGTTAAGGATAACCAAAACCTTTTCTGTTGATAACCTTTGGATGTTTGAAATATCAAAATACCGAGGTTGGGTTATCTGGTGATGTGAGTAGGAGTCGTGAAGTAGTTCAGTTGAAAAAACACAGAACAATCATGTCACAAGAAAAAAGAAAAAAAAAACAGAGTTGTTGTCTTTGTTCTCTCCCTCTCATTTATCTCCTTTCCTTCTGTGTTCTTCTTGATCTTGCTAATCAATAGCAAGAAATCAAGAAGTGACTTTCCTCGCCTAGGTTGTTTTACCAACATAGATTAGGTAGAGAAATATTTTGAGAAGTGAAAAGCTTTGCCTACATGCTAAGGAGAAGCCGACGGATCGCTGGTTTCTCGCCGGAATCGTCATCGAGATAAGTAGCCGCTCCTGTGATTAGCACCTCTTCTTTGTACCAAACACCCAAAGGACATATAAAGGTATTGATTTTCACCTTCCAATGTGCCGTGTTTTGTTTTTTGGGTTTTGTTTCCTTGCGTGCATGGCGCCCCCTGTTTTTCAATGATTCTCCTATCTCTAGGTTATATCAAATTCCCAATGATTACCAAGTTCAAATCTCCCAAATCCTTTTTCAAGTTCATCAAGGGAAAACAAACATTGAATCAAATTGATTGGAACCCAACTCTTAACCTCATCTCTTAAATTCATTAGAAGAGAGTAACCTAAACAATGAATCCAACACAATGAAATCAAGTAATCATTCAATAGAAATTGAAATCCAACATGCCAAGAGTAGATTTAACACATGAACTAATTAGTGTTCTAAAAGATCACGGAAAAATAAAAACATAGTGGAAATTGCAAGTTAATAAAAATTTTCCCCAACCAAAGTCTAGGAATACTTACTTTTAGGGCGTTTAACTTGAATAATCGGAGCCAGATTCATATTCGACAAAGCTTTCTTGGTTGGAACAACGATTTGTTCTGCGTGAATACCAGCTAAATGTCGACTCCTTCGCATCAAACACTTATTATATTCGCTAGTTTTTGACCTTTTAGAGTATTCTCTGAACAACTATAGACTTCTATCAGTGAAAGTAGAATTAGGGTAAAGAAATTAGGGAGAAAACAGAAGAGCTAAACATTTAAAGGAAAAATAAAGGAAAAATGACAAGAAAACGGTGGCTTGGTTGTTGAAAGAAAAATAGAAGCTTCAGTATGTCTGGCTCTACACAGTGTATGTCGTTTAACCAACTTCACACACATACACACGAGAGACACTATTTAAATACCCAGCTTTCCTATTCCTTTTCCAACCAGACCACCAGCTCTATTTCTCTTTTATTTCCTTCTCCTTCACCAGTGGCAGCTTCGTGAGATTGAATAATTCCCTAAGTTGCTACAACACCGTGGTGGGCCAAGGTTTTATTCAATTAGCCTAAAACTAATTAAATAGCTCTTTTATTTATTAACTAATCTACTTGGGCCTAATATAAAAATTACCTAAGATAATTAATTATAAACTAATTAAATTAAATTAAACTAGCCTAATAAATTATTCTAACCCAAATAAATAAATAATTAGACTCTTAGAATAATTCTTTCAATACTAAATTCACCCAATAAGCTCATATGGTAAATAAATTTACTAAAGTTACTTGAGCTACTTTGAGAACCAAAAGACATATTTTTCTTGGCTATTAAAATGATCAAAATACGATTGCTAACAAATATTTTTATTTTATCATTTTAAATATTCTATTTATCATCATATGGAAATATTGACCCCGAGCATAATATTGCAACTACAGTGTCTTTGTCCTACAAGTGTAATGATAAAAATACTCCTCTACGTAACACTTGTCATTGAGATAGGAAAAATGTACTAACACATTTCCCAATAACATCTACCATCATTTGATATCTAGTCCGATAATCCATGACTTTCAGTATATATCCACTTATCTCAGGGAGTTACCTAAAAACATGCATACTTAGTCACAATTTTCAAGGCCTTGGATTATTTAGATTATCCCAGATAATCACAATAGATTTTTTCTTCACGTATTGAAGCATAGAAACTTCATTATATAAGTCTGTCTTAATTGATTAGAGTCATACACCTAATGTACAAGGTTATTGGCCTTGCGATAAGGCTTCATCTATCATACATCAAAACGCATAAGTCTAACTTTGCCAGACCACCAACTTATATTTAAGTCTTAGGGTATTCGTCCACGCAGTAATAGTGATAAACCAATATTTATTTATTTTAGCACTTTTATAAATATTATTATCGCATGGTCCAATTCTACATACTCTAAATACTCTTACACTATTGGTGTGAGTGAACTATTCAGTGGTTAAATGTAAACAATTTCCTATTTAGAAACTATAGTGTAATAATCTAAACTATGATAAAGTGCTCAATTTTATCAATCGATTAAGAATAATTTTTCACTTGTTTGTTAGTAACTCATAATTTACACTTTACTATGAAAGTACGATCCAATTACGTAAATTACTTACTAACACACTTAGTTCGTAATGTGCAATATATGTAAACAACAACCATTAGTGAATGAAATATTTTATTAATTTTTAAATTACAGAAATACATAATCTATTCTGGGTGTACATTCCAATAATCTTTCACTTACACTAAATAGACTATGAAAGTTCATCTATGGCACAACTTTAAGTTCTGTGACAAACTGCTTCTTTTTAATCTTCTGAAGCTGCCATATATTCAGCTTTCATAGTGGAATCAGTAATGTAAGATTGCTTAACACTCCTCTATGAAATAGCCCTCCAGGTAAAGTGAAAATATATCCACTAGTGAATTTTCTTTTATCTTTATCCGCCTAAAAGTTTATCAGTGTAACCAGTAGGAATCGATTCATCAGCTCTATAGACAAGCATATAATCCCTCGTTCCCTTCAAATACTTAAGAATATACTTTACAGTTTGCCAATGTTCTTCTCCTAGGTTGAACTGTTAGTTGCTAGCCATGCCTACTACAAAGCAGATATCTGGTCTTGTACAAAGCATGGTATACATGAGACTTCATACTGTCTAGGCATAAGGAATCTTACTCATCCTCTTCTTTCTTTTTGTGTATTAGGACATTGCTTGGAAGATAAGGTCAATCTATGCCGAAAAGGTATAATTGCCTATTTATACTGATCTATGCTAAACCTGATCAATATCTTGTCAATATAAACAGATTGTGATAAGCCTATATTCTTTGCTTCCTATCTCTAAGAAGTTTTATACCAAGAATTTAGATAACTTCTTCCATATTTTTCATGTTAAATTGACTTGATAGCCAAACTTTTATAGATGATAATGACCCTACATCATTCCCAATGAGTAAAATGTCATTTACATAAAATACCATAAAGGGCACGTTGTTTCCATCTGTCTTCCTATACACGCATGGTAAACTTGATGCGTAAATTTTGGGTGTATAAAAATTATCAAATTTAAATCTATCCCTTAGTCAAGTTTTAATTAAAACATTAATTCCAAAATACATATACAATCAAGTATACTTATCTCAAGCATAACATATGGAATTAACGAGTATCGATTCTCAAAGAACAAGTACACACTAATCACTTTTTATTCATTGTTTAACTGACCTAAATAAAATGAGAACATAAGAAAAAAGAAAACAAAGAAATATATACAACTCAAGGATGTGAAAATATGCAATTTAGACAAAGGCTCTTGAAAACATGATAATAAATCACTTAGCAAATATCACAATCAATTATTATCTTAGTTTCTTGAAAAATTTAAAATAGACCAACTTCATTTGCAATCTATGGAATCACTATCTTCTAGTTAAATTAGTAAACATATTCCGTCTCAACCAATTTACCCAAAAGATGTATTAAAATCAATCCTCATGTAAATCCCTATATTCTAGGTGATTTAAAATATGAAATTAGTCAATGAATCTAGATTATAGCAATCATCAACTGACCTTTGATTACCTATGTTCTAGACAATTAACCTCTTTTTCAAGAAAGTTAAAACATAACAAATATGAAATTAATTATTTGAAGTCATTATCAATCCCCTTTTCAAGCAAGTTAATAATAAAGATCAATAAACAAACTCCTTAAGCAAAACAAGTAATCAAATGTCAAGAACAATAATAAATTGATCAAAATACTAAATTACTTAAAAAATTATGAATCCAAAAAATAATGTCAAATTACAATGAAAAAATTAAATACATAATTGTTTAAGAGAAAGAAAACAAAGGTAAAAGAGGGCACTCATAGACAAGTCTCCTTCTTCTCATTTGAAAACTCTCTTGAACTACCCTCATTGAATGGTGAATTTCTCTTCTTTTGAGTGATTGATTTTTTTTTTTAATCTCTTGTATTTTCTCTTGATTTTATAGTCTTTTTAATACTAAATTCGTTGCTTGAGGAGTCTCGGTCTAGTAGGAATTGGAAAAATCTAAATCTTTGAAAAATTACTAAATTTGTGCACAGAATTTTCTTGTTCCACAGGGGACTTGGCGCCGGGTCACTTTGACCCACATGGCATTAGGTGTGTTTTGTTTCTCCCTGAATTTTGCTCTATTTTTCTCTGCTTGGACTGGAATAGACCTGGCACCTGGTCCACTTGTCAGACCTGGCGCTAGGTGTGTGCTCAAAAATTCTCCCTTTTGCTCGAATTCAACTTAAATCTGCACAAATTTATCAAAAATACTTTGTATAAGAAAAATGTAAAATACGAAGGAATATGCCTAGTTATTACAACAAAAGTATCTCAATTTAACCTCAAATAACTAGAAAAATAGTGATGATTTTAGCTTCTATCAATTCCCCCACATTTGAACTTTTGCTTGTCCTCAAGCAAAACACTTTGAGTCAAGAAATTCATCAAGAAAATACAAGCCTTTTCTTTTCATTAAAAAATTTAAAACATAACAAGGATTACAACTCCCTTCAAATTTTAGATAAAACCCTTTGAAAATAATTCAAACTATGAAACATTTGACAAGACATCACAAAACTCTTGAAGTCAAATTAATCGAGTGTATACCTTAGTCTATGAAAATTATTTCACCCTTCAAGTAAAAATATAGATAACATGAATCATACAAGTCAAGCTATCTACTGACTCAAGCATTATGAATAAAAAAATTGCATAACTCAGGTAATGATATAAGGAAAACACTTAATAAAAATTTCTCAATTTTTTTTTTCAATGACTTAGGGAATTAATAGCTTCAAGTGTATGGATTTCTCTTCACACATCGTATTGGCCCCCTTGTAGTCGTCACTCATCATTTTTTTTTTCAACACCTTCCCTCTCTTTTGCGTTTGGGAATTCATAGCCTCAAGAAAGTACATTTTTCTTCACTATCCATATTAGCCCCTATAATCAAGCAAAAACAATACTTTCTCATCTTCAAATAGGAAACAACAATTAGCTCATTTTTTCAATTCTTCAACTCACAAGAATTTTTCAAAATCTTTCTTTTCAAAGATCTTTTATCTTCTCACATTCCTTATCACAACTCCAAGCTAAGTAAAGTTTAAACCCATAATACAAGAGTTAGCCAATAAACTTTTCCCACATTCATCATATTTTCTATATTCAAACTGAATGAGTCAAATAATATTCAAACACCAATACATAAACAAGATTAATTCAAATTCTCAAGTCTTAAAAATATTCTATCCAATAAACCAATTTCATAAAAATCCACCAAATGAATGACCAAAATTCATATCCAAGTAAGAAAAATAATTTCAACCTTGCTAAATAATGAAAACCACAAATAAATTTCAAAAATTTCACACACAAAAATGATAATATGGAAAGCCAAGAAGATATCTTCAATACCTACATTCTCTCACCCACACTTAAATTGGGCTTTGGCCACCCAAAGATATAATAATAAAAGTAAAGCCAAGAAGACCAAAATAGATAAAGAGAAAGAACGAAGAGAAGAAAATACTTCCATTACACATTCGGTCTAACAAGTGTGAATCCATCACAAGGAGTAGTCATTAGAAAAGTCACAAAAGTATCTAATGTCAAAAGAAACAAAAACAAGAAAACGTAAATCTAGAAAAAGAAAAAGAAAAAGAAAAGCAACATATAAGAAAAGATAACTAAAAGCTAGAAAAGGTCATGAAAATTCAAAAAGAAAAAAATAACAGAGAAATGACAGAAAATAAAATAAAATACAAGTGCAAAGAGGAAGTCAAGAGTCCCCATCATCGTCCTTCTTATAAAGATCATCGGCTGCTTGACTTGAAGAGGCCCCAGTGGATTGTTGGATCAATGTTGCCAACTTTTGCTCTTGGACATCATGGTGTCGATGGAGGTCCGCAATGGAGTCTTGGAGCTAAAGAAGGATAGTCATTTGGCTCTCCTATTGAGCTTTCACTCGTGCCTCAAAATCAGTACGAGAATGAGAACTAGTGGCACGAGTAGAAGGTCTAGTAGGCTCCTCCTCCTCAGTACCAGGAGGAAGCTCCACTATCCCGGGGTGCTATACCTTAAAAGGCTTCTTCCATCGCCTTTCCCTCTTATTATAGTGATAACCACATTGAACCAAAGTATGCTCAATCACTAGGTCTCGGTTAGTAGTGGGCTCACTAAGCTCTCCATCTAATCTCACTCCAAAGTCTCTTAGGATGCGCATAATAACTAAGGAAAATTTTAAGGCTTTGGCTGATATACCAGAGTAAACAACCTCTTGCATGGATTGAATAATAATAGGGGCAAGGGGAATAGGCTCACTCATTCTCATTTTATCTAGAATGTAAAAATTAAGGACCCTAGACTTATTGAAGCCACTAGCCTTCGGGTAAACATTAAAAGCAAAGATGTAGACTATAGCACGCAATTGAGCCTCAAGGTCATTATTAGACCATGTTTAAACTTGCCCTCATAGCACTCACATCCCAAGTAGGCTAAAAAAATAATATTTTAGTTATTATGGTCTATAGCTATCCATAACCCTTCATCAGGGACTCCTAAAATCCTGGCTAATCTAACATTCTCAAACTAAATGGGTACCCCTTTTGCTATAGTAGAAATAGCCTGGATGTTGTTTTTCTTCTTGTCCCTTATATTGGCATAAAATTCTCTTACTCCCATAGGACAATAAGCACATTCCGGTCTAATGATAGGCTCCCATCCCAGTCGCCTAAACATAATAGAAAGCTCGAAGGAATTATCTAAAGAGGGCTTATACCACTTTTTTACTGTGATCTTGTTATGTTGGTGATTTTGATACCAAATTTGACAAGTGCGGTTATAGAATTGGGTAGGTTGGGTACGTAGAAGCTCGAAAAAAGGTGTAGAAGAAGATGCATCTCGAGCTTTCTTAATCCCAGGTGCCAACCCCCTAGGTCTTCTAAACATGATGGGATGATGAATAAAGATAGGATAAAAGAAAATAGAACACCCTCAAAATTACTCTTTACACCACAAGCAAACACAACCCTCAATTGTCACACTATCACCACAACTTTCAACACAAACACCACAAGAAAGCCAACAAAATACAACACAATCTCCTCCAACAAACCTGCAAGAGATATAGCCATTGTCCAATTCCCAACATATTATCAATAGTCATGATCAAACCACAATTCTCAACCAATTAACAATGTAACGCTCATTACCCCCATGCTAAGTTAGACATGAATAATTATCATATATCTAGATAAGCTCAAAATTACACCTAAAGAAGGCATTCTCAATAGCTTCCAAAAATATGAAAATAATAAGTGGCATTAATCAAATATCATTGTTAATTATATTCCCATGCTAACTAGCCTCAAAGAAAGCAACATTGACATTCAATCCATTCAACCAAAAATATACAAGAATTTTTTGCCAAAAATTCATAGAAAAATACCCAAAAATCAATAGGAAAACTTGAGCCATAGAAAGTGTAGAAAAATCATACCACAATGATCTTCAATGTATGGGCGATGATATTACGCAAAAAGATTGAAAAAATTGTGCACCAAATGGAAAATTTGAAAAATGGATTTTGGGAGAACAAATTAGATTTTTCCTAATTTGAATCCAAAACTTCAAGAATAAAGTAAGAATTTTGTGTTTGGAGGGTGTTTTGGAGGTTTAGAAAGTAATCCAGTGGTGTTTTAGAGGTGAACCCGGCAATAGGTTTAAAGAAAAAACGAGGGAGATGAGAGTGTTTTGAAAAAAATGGCTAAGAATGGTCGTGGGTTGCCTTATCGCCGATTAGGCTTGGTGCTGGGCCTATTCTGCCTTCGGTTTGCTGTCAGGCCGTGCTGGCCCGATACCCGGGCCAAAGTTCGGGCCCGGCACCAGGTCAACTCTAGCCAATCCAAAATGTATTTTTTAAAATTAATTAAATGAACATAAACATTAGTCAAAATACCAAATCACGAAGAGAATTTATTCTAAAAAAATTAAAAAGACAACAAAATAAATGAAAGCACACAAAAATTAAAGAGATGTGCCTAAGCTCAAAGCAGTAAAAATAATCTTTTTCCACGTTCTTGGTCAAGTGGATTAGTCACAATATTTCCTAGAAGTGATCCTGCTTGACGATCACCAAGGAGTTTGGCTATTTATCCAATTTGATTTTCAAGGTAGTGTATAGACACCTCCAAATTTCTCGTGGTTGCATCTACTCCTTGGAACCGTGTCTCTGTATCACTTACCAATTGGTTAACCAACTCTTCCAATGATGGCTTAGCTGGTGGGGCATTATAAGGCACTGGCAGTTGAGTCCTTTGAGTCCCAAAGTTAGAAGAAGCTTGCTCAGGTTGATTTTGGTTATTCCACGAAAAGTTAGAGTGATTCCTCTAACCCAGGTTGTAAGTGGTGCTATAGGGATTATTACCTTGTCACCCATTGCCCACAAACACGGCTTGTTCTAATGATTCTTGTGATAACTCCATGTTTTGACACTCATAATTTAGATGCCCCTCCCCACAAAAGTTACAACTTACACTCATCACCTGTCCGTGGGAATGGGACATCACTATTTGCTCCATCTTCTGTGTTAATGCCTCTATTTTGGCCTCCAAAGCCGCCATGCATCCACCTTATGTACACCATGAACATGACCACTTGACCGTGAACTCTTATAAGCATAGTTGTTTGTTGCTAAATTTTCAATCAAATCAAATACCTCCTCCGGGGTTTTAGAATTAATGGAGCTTCCTGCAGATGCATCAACCAATTGACTAGTAGCAAAACTTAACCTATGATGAAAAATTTGCATTTGCATGCCTACCTCGAACCCATGATGAGGACAGTTTCTAAGCATCTCCTTAAACCTCTTTCAACTCTCATAAATATTTTTAGATTCTAACTATTGGAAGGCAACAATATCAGTCCTAAGCTTGGATGTTCTAGCTGGGGGAAAGTATTTTACCAAAAAGTTTTCAGCTAAAACGTTCCAAGTGGTAATGGATTCGGCTGGCAAAGATTTTAATCAAGATTTCACTCTATCTCTCAAAGAAAAGGGAAAAAGCTTTAGTTTGATGGCATCCTTAGAAACACCATTCATTTTAAAAGTGTCACCTATTTCTAAAAAGCTCGCAATGGGACATTAGGGTCTTCCTCAGGTAGACCATCAAATTGTACCACGTTTTGGATCATTTGGATTATGTTAGGCTTTATTTCAAAGTTATTAGCCTCTATCATAGGTTTTGTAATACTCGAGCCCGTACCCAAAATTGCGAATTTCACAAAGTCATCCATAGTTCGCCTATTAATTCCACTATTACCACCATTGTTGGGTTGATTTACCTTCATATCTTTTCTTACCTTTTCGCTTACAACCTTTCGGACCTTTGTGAGGGTTCTCTCGATCTCAAGATCAAGATCTACTATGTCGGCTTTGGATTGTCGGGTCATACACTAAGGCAAGGTCTACAAAAAATAGAAGATAGTGAGATTATAGAATTTACAAGTTAGATAGTTAGTACATATTCACAAATTAAGTTAGAAAAACTACAACATGTAGGGACATTCAAGTACTAGTATATATGACACCTATGCATACAAGAAACATATTTACATATTTACATATAAATATATAAATATGGTTAAATCAGCAAAATTTAAGCTTTCATGACATTGTTCCCCGACAACGGTGACAAAAAACATGATACGTAAATTTTGGGTGTATAAAAATCATCAAATTTAAATCCATCCCTTAGTTAAGTTTTAATTAAAACATTAATTTCAAAATACACACACGAGCAAGTATACTCATCATAAGCATAGCATAGGAAATTAACGAGTATCGATCCTCAAAGAAACAAGTGCACACTAATCACTTTTCATTTATTATTTAACCGATCCAAATAAAGTAAGAAAATAAGAAAATAAATAAATAAATAAATATATACAACTTAAGGATGTGAAAATATTCAATTTAGACAAAAGCTCTTGAAAACATGATAATGTATCACTTGGTTAATATCATAGTCAATTATTATCTTGGTTTCATGAATGATTTAAAATAGACCCACTTCGTTTGTAATCCATGGAATCACTATCTTCTAGTTAAATCAGTGAACATATTCTGTCTCAACTAATTTACCCAAAAGATGCATTAAAATCAATTTTCATATAAATCCCTATATTCTAGGTGATTTAAAATATGAAATTAGTCAATGAATCCATATTCTAATAATAATTAACTAACTTTTGATTGCCTATATTTTAGATAATTAATCTATTTTTAAGCAAGTTAAAAGATAAGAAATATGAAACTAATTAATTGAAGTAATTACCAATCCATTTTTCAAGCAAGTTAATAACAAAAATCAACTAACCAACTCCTTATGCAAAACAAGGAATCAAATACCAATAACAATAATCAATTGATCAAAAGACTAAATTACTTAATAAATCATGAATCCAAAAATAATGTAAAATTACAATGGAAATATTAAATACATAATTGTTTAAGATAAAGAAAACAAAGGTAAAAGAGAGCATTCATAGACAAGTCTCCTTCTTCTCATTTGAAAACTCTCTTCAATAACCATCCTTAAATAGTGAATCTCTGCTCTTTTGAGTGTTTGAAATTTTTTATCTTGGATTCACTCTTAATCTCTTATATTTTCTCTTAGTTTTATAGGCTTCTATGATGCCAAATTCATTTCTTGAGGAGTCTTGGCCGAGTAAAAATTGAAAAATACCAAAATCTTTAGAAAATTAATAAATTCGTGCACAGAATTTCTAGCCCCAGAGCGGACCTGGCACTAGGTGTGTTTTGTTTCTCCCTGAGTTTTGCTCTTTTTTTTCTCTACTCAGACTAATATGGACCTGGCTGCTGGTCCACTTGCCAGACTTAGCACTAGGTGTGTGCTTGAAAATTCTCCCTTTTGCTCGAAATCAATTTAAATCTGTACAAATTTGTCAAAAATACTTTCTACAAGTAAAATGTCAAATAGGAAGGAATATGTCTAGTTATTACAACAAAAGTATATCAATTTAACATCAAATAATTAGGAAAATAGTGATGATTTTAGCTTTTATCATTTATCTACGTTTACTATGAAACCATAAAACTTTACGGTCTCATCAAAACGTATTTCCATACTCGTGATGCTTGCTTAAGTCCATAAATGGACTTCTTAAACTTATAGACTATATGTTCTTGGCCTTTCGTAATAAAGCCTTCAGGCTGGGTCATATAGATGTCTTCGCTAAGATAGCCATTAAGAAATGTCGTCTTGACATCCATTTGCCATATTCTGTAGTCATATTGACATGCAATGTCCAAGAGAATACGAATGGATTTAAGTATGAAAAAAGGTGAAAAAATATCTTGATAATCAATTCCTTTTTGCTGAGTATAATCTTTTGCAACTAACTTGATATGATCTTAAGAAACACAAATTTGGGTTTTGAAGCTCAAAACCAAGAGACCTAATTTAAGACTAGAACCCTAGGTAAACTAGCTTCCTAGAACTCAAAATCTAATGAATTGAGCCAACTAAATCAACACCTAAACACCCCTAACCCAAGAAGGATGAAGAACAAATGGGATGGGAAGATTTAGGCAACCAATTAAACTGCTAAAAAAACTCTAGATTAGCTAAGAATCTAAGACCCACTTTAGAAAGAACAATTATCTATCCTAAGAAGAGTAGAGACTAAATTCTTAGGTTGGATTAAAGCTTAAGAGTAGTCTTGATTGGTTTGGGAATTACCCAAGAGGAACACCCTCAAGAACTCTCTCTAGAGAGAACAAAAGATTTCTCTATTCAAAATATTAAAAGTTATGTTTACAAGAGCTATAATAGCATATTTATAGATGCCTTGCCCTAAACCAATTAACAAACTAATCCTAACTATTAAATAGCTTTAATATAGGTTTTGAGGCCCTATTACATGCCTTAAAATAGGTTAAAACAAAATAAAAGTAGTGAAAATTAAATTACAAGTATAATAGGCTGAAAACATGAAAAAATAGCAAAAAGTTGGGATTGGCCGGAGCTGTTTTTGATGCACATACCCGGTGCCGGGTCGGTTTTGTCCAAAATAAAATTGCATCGACTTTGGGCCGGCGCCAGTCCAAAATTCTCACCTGGCATCGGGTAAGCTCTGGTCACCCACTATTGTTTTGTTGCACTCCAATCCATGCTTATTTGACCTTTATTTCTTTTTCATTTGTTCCCTTAATCTTCTAAATGAAATGTTGGTTGTTTTGAGCTTTTCTTGTTACTCCTTTGGCATTCAATCCTTGTTTAAAGATTAGCTTAATCTTACACATGGATTGTTGCTTGTATTGTGTGTCTTTTGGCACTTCCTTTACCATCTATCTCTTCACAATCTTCTTGGAACTAGCTTTGTTGAATTTTTTATCTTGAAAATTCCCTTGAATCCTCTTGAATATTGTTCTTACCCATAGAACTATGAAGTGTGATTGATATGTCCGGACTTGGGTATAAAAATATTACAACAACTAAACACATTCTCAATCAAGTTTAAATTAAAACATTCAACCCAAATCACACATATAAGCAAGCGTACTCAACATTAACCGAGCATAGGGTTCAAACAAGTGTCGATCCTCAAAGAACAAGTATACACTAATCACCTTTCTTTCATTGTTTAATCGACTCGATAAAGTGAAAAAAAAACAAAATAAAACAAAGGAAAAAAAAAACAAAAATATATGCATGTCAAGGATAGAGAAGTATGTAACTCAAATCATTGTTTAGACAAACATGATCTCAAAGGACCTAACCATTATCATAACTAATTCTTCTCTTGGCACCATGAAGAATAAATGTAAATTAGCATCACTTGGTCTGTCTCAACTAATTACTATCTTCTAGATAAATTAGCATCACTTGGTCTGTCTGAACTAATTCATCCAAAAGATGCATTAAACACAATCCTTGATTAAATTTCCTTGGTCTGGCAAATTTAAAGCATGAAATTAATCAATGAATCCTTGATGTGTCCGGACTTGGGTATAAAAATCATACAACAACTAAGCACATTCCCAATCAAGTTTAAATTAAAACTTTCAACCCAAATCATACATATGAGCAAGCGTACTCATTATTAACCGAGCATAGGGTTCAAACGAGTGTTGATCCTCAAGGAACAAGTATACACTAATCACCTTTCTTTCATTATTTAACCAACTCGATAAAGTGAAAAAGAAACAAAATAAAACAAATGAAAATAAAAACATGATCTCAAAGGACCTAACCATTATCATAACTAATTCTTCTCTTGACATCATGAAGGATAAAGGTAAATTAGTATCACTTGATCTGTCTCAACTAATTCATCCAAAAGATGCATTAAATATAATTATTGATTAAATTTCCTTGGTTTGGCAAATTTACAGCATGAAATTAATAAATGAATCCTTAGTCTGGCAAACATCAATTAACCTTTAATTACTCAATCCTCAGCAATTAATCTCTTTGGTCTAGCAAGTTAACAACCAATAACTATGAAATCAATCAATTGCAACTACCATCAACCTCTTTGGTCTAGCAAGTTAATGAAAAGAAACAACCAATTAATCTTGTAATACGCACAAGTAATTAAATACCAAGAAGAACAATTAATTAATCAAAAGATCAAATAACTCTAAGAATCATGAATATCTAAAACAATGTCAAATTATATTGAAACAATTAACATATCATTGTTCAAGAAAAAGAAAAGAAAGTACTCATAGACAAACCTCATTCTTCTTCCTTTGAAGACCTTCTTGTACAACCCTTCTTAAATTGAAGAATTCCTCCTTAAATTGAGTGATTTTCTATGATGATCAATAAATTTTCCCTCTTTTCCCTTGTGTTCTTCATCTATTTATAGGCTTAGGAAGTGCCTAAACTTGTAGGTACAGTGTTCTTGGCCGAGTAGAAGTTGGAAGATACTAAAACTCCACAGATTACCAAAACCTGCGTAGAAAAATCACAGCACCGCCTTAGCTTTAGGGCACAATCGGCGTTGCCCTGGATCTCGGAGCCGGCGCCGGTTGTGTTTTGCTTCTCTACTCGTTCATCGATTTTTCTCCGAATTTTGCACAATGAAGACCAGAATGCAGCCAGCGCTGCCTTAACTCTTGGAGCCGTCGCCGGTTTGGCTCTATTTTTCTCTGTTTCACCAATTTTTTCGTCGCTTCGAAGTACGTGTCAATAGTGCATGGCCAGCGCCGGTTCTAGAGCCCTAACCGGCGCCGCCTCTCCTCTGTTTTGTGACGTTTTTGTTTTGTTTTACCCTAAAAATCTGAAATAATGAACAAAATACCTTTCCAAGGATAAAATCTCAAATATGAAGGAATATGACTAGTTATTGAATAAAATATATCACAAAAGAACCTCAAATTACTAGGAAAAATATGACTAATTTAGCCCCTATCATATTCCCCCACATTTAACTCTTTGCTTGTCCTCAAGCAAAGTATCAAGAACAAGTAGGAAAACACAAGGTTCAACAAATCACTCAATCAATTTCAAAATCATATCTTCAATGCTTTCTTCATTCAAGAACATAAAACACATGCTACTATATCTTTCACAACCAATGCAAGACTTGTGTTAGTGATAAATGACTTAGTAGAACCATCACAATACTTAACAATATTCTCAAACCATTGGAAAGAATTTAGTTCAAAAAGAATATGTATTCCATATGCTTACTTTTCATACACTCTCTCCACTAATCTAAGGCACATCATGATTCTGCTTAGATCAAGTAGGACTTTTAAGCTTGTAATATAATGCTAAAGGCTTGTAATGTAACTTATCAAACGAAGGATATAGGAGAATAAAAAATCAAAGATATTGAGAGTTCGCAAGAAAAGGATAAACAAAATGAATCAATAATTTTCAACTCTTCTTGCTCTCCTATTCCAAGAATCAATCAAACCATAACCTATTCAACAATTCCATCTCCACTCAAGCAAATCTTGCATTTTTTTTCTCTTATTTTTTTTCCCGTCAACTCTTCTCTATTTCTTTCATAAGATCACTCAAAATTTCCAGCCATGGTGTCAAGTACTTTAATATGAACTTTAACTTTTACAGCTCAATCACCATCCCTTTTGTGATCTTTCGTCTTACTTTTCTTTTGAAAAATTTTTCTCTTCTCTTTCTTTTCTCTTTTTTTCACTCTCACTGTTACTTTTCTTTTCTTTCGCAATTTCTTTCTTCCTTTTCTTTTCTAGCAGTTGTTTCCTTTCTTCTCTTCTTTTCAATATCTCTTTTCTTTTTCTTCTCTTTCTTTGCTTTCTTTTTTTTTTTCCTCTCTCTTTCCAGCTCAATTCACTATTGATACATAACTGAAAGTAATAAGTCATGATCCTTTTCAAGTATTCTTCCTCAATATTCTCTTACATATACTTTCATCCATCAAGAGCATAAAGATTTGGAAAATGATTCAAACTTCTAGCAACAAGCAATGGACAAAATATTGTGATGAGTTTTCAAGAAAGAAATCAACAATTTAGGCTTAAAATAAGCACTAGAGATAATATAACAATAGGTAGTTTGAAAAGCTCAAACTATCCAAAGAATGCCTATTACCGTCATCCCTAAGTTAAATCATGATTGTCTTTTTTATTTCGCCTCAAAAGGTATTTAAGTAAGTTCTAGAATGCTCCATGAATTTTAGTAGAAAAATAGGTTTAAGAACAATGCAAAGCATTTGATCAAGAACTACTTAGTCCAAGTGCGTGCAAAAAGTCATGCATAAGCTATAAATGATCTAGAACATATGCTCTATAATTCATCATAAAGACATGCATTAAAAATACAGCTTGAAATCTTAAAGAAAGAAAAATTTTGAAAAATTTTGCTCACAAGAAGAAGGAAAGTATAAATTATGATGCATAGAAGAATTTTCAATCGAATCACTCCTCCACACTTAAACTGGACATTGTCCTCAATGGCCAAATAAATATAACAAGAAAGAAACAATGCCATGGGACCAAAAATATAAAGGAGAAGAGATAAGAAAGATAATACTTCCATATATTGTGCAATGTGCTAAAATTGATGAAAATTTGGACAAAGTATATCCCCAAACCACTCCCCTATACTTAAGTTGGACACAGTCCTCCTTGGCAACAAATAAACATAAGAAAGCATCTCCAAATGGACCAAAAATAATAAAGGGGTATAAAGTTTAAGTAATACTTCCCAAGTGCAATAATGCTCCAATAGATATCCAACTTGAGGTAAAGAGAAGAGCTTGTCCAAGAGGACTTTATTCCTATAAAATAAAACATAAATAAAAGCACAAAGAAAATAATAGTAAAATGAAAGAAAACCTAAATGAAAGAAAACAAGCTAAAGAAAAAGACTAAAATAAAAATAAAACAAAAACTTTTCACACTCACAATGCTTCCTTATCAAACCTTTTGAAAAGAAATTAAAGCTCAAAATAGAAGATATGCATAATGAATGTAGAATGAAGAATGGAGGATTTTGAAAAATGGAAGGTTCATGAAAATAATTTTTTTTTTTCACTAAAGCCAAACACATAAACCTCTATCTCTAACATTTCTTTAGATACATAAATATTGTTGTTAACATATAAGGGCACATGGTTTCTAAAGAATATATCAAACTTGAAATCACCGATTAACCCTTCAAAAGAATGTTCATAATTAAAATTCCCCTTAGAACTTAGTAATTGAGTTCTTAAAGATTGGATCAAGAAAATCCGTACTTTTCAAGGCATAGTCTACAAAAACTAAGTTACCTCCCTGAAATTGGAGTGAAGGGTAGAATTCGTCAATATCCTCAAAGGGTTTCTTAGAATGAATGATAAATCCAACTTCTTGATGCATGTTAAACTCCATACATCATCAGTGGGACCAATGTTCTCCAAGAAGTGAGAGGAACCTAAGAAATTATGTGACAAAGAAATATTAGCCTTATGAGCACATAGAGTAGAGTCAAATACCTCTCTTGCCACATTATGCAATTGTCCCTCATAACCTCTCTTTTTTTTTTTCCATGGTCAAGTGTACGGGCTGGCATGAACTCATGAGTCTCCTCAACAATCTTAACAAATTGTTTCCTTTGATCGCACAATTGTTGGGAAGCTTCTTCATGCCCATGAATAGATGAATTTGTATTGGCAACAAAAGATTTCACTAATGTTTCTAATGACGTCTCACTAAAAACATTACTGTGAGCTTGTAATTTTACCAATACATTAATGCTCTTTTTTTTCTTTTTACAACTAAAAACTATCCTAATTGAATGCATGACCACGATACATTTAAAATAAGAATTCCTAAATTAAACTAAAAGTAAAAATTGAAAATAAAGAAACAACTAATAAAATAGTTCGTCTCCAATATCGTGTTAGCTTAAGTCCAAACTTGAAAATAAAAAGAGTTAGTATTGATTCAAAATTATAGATGTAAAAATCAACAAATTAAAAATATCATTATTACACCTATTCCACATTAACATCAGGTTAGTAAAATTAAATAACTAAATATACAATTTATACAAACATACAAAAACAAGTTAGTTATTATTAACATGTATCTACTTATTTACATATTTACAACGTATAGTGAAAGTAAAAAAAATTATACAAACAATAAAATATGACACTTTTTTATACAAGGAACATATATACATATTTACCTATTTACGTATTTAAATGGTTAAATCAACAAAATCCAAGTTTTGATGCTATTGTTCCCCGGCAACGACGCCAAAAACTTGATGTGTCCGGACTTGGGTATAAAAATCATACAACAACTAAGCACATTCCCAATTAAGTTTAAATTAAAACGTTCAACCCAAATCACACATATGAGCAAGTGTACTAATCATTAACTGAGCATAGGGTTCAAACAAGTGTCGATCCTCAAGGAACAAGTATACACTAATCACATTTCTTTCATTGTTTAACCGACTCGATAAAGCGAAAAAGAAAAAAAATAAAACAAAGGAAAATAAAAAATATATATATATACATGTCAAGGATGGAGAAGTATGTAACTCAAACCATTGTTTAGACAAACATGATCTCAAAGGACCTAACCATTATCATAACTAATTCTTCTCTTAGCACCATGAAGGATAAAGGTAAATTAGCATTACTTGTTCTGTCTCAACTAATTACTATCTTCTAGATAAATTAGCATCACTTGGCCTGTCTCAATTAATTCATTCAAAATATACATTAAACATAATCCTTGATTAAATTTCCTAGGTCTGGCAAATTTACAGCATAAAATTAATCAATGAATCCTTTGTCTAGCAAACATCAATTAACCTTTAATTACTCAATCCTCAGCAATTAACCCCTTTGGTCTAGTAAGTTAATAGCTAATAAATATGAAATCAATCAATTGCAACTACCATCAACCTTTTTGGTCTAGCAAGTTAATGAAAAGAAATAACCAATTAATCTCGTAATACGCCCAAGTAATTAAATACCAAGAAGAACAATCAATTAATCAAAAGATCAAATAACTCTAAGAATAATGAATATCTAAAACAATGTCAAATTACAATGAAACAATTAACATATCATTGTTCAAGAAAAAGAAAAGAAAGTACTCATAGACAAACATCATTCTTCTTTCTTTGAAGACCTTCTTGTGCAACAATCCTTGAATTGAAGAATTCCTCCTTAGATTTAGTGATTTTCTATGATGATCAATGAATTTTCCCCCTTTCCCCTTGTGTTCTTCATCTATTTATAGGCTTAGGAAGTGCCTAAACTCGTAGGTACAGTGTTCTTGGCCGAGTAGAAGTTGGAAGATACTAAAACTCCACCGATTACCAAAAATCGAGTAGAAAAATCACAGCACCGCCTTAGCTTCAGGGCACAGCCGGTGCTGCATTGGATCTCGGAGCCGGCGCCGGTTGTGTTTTGCTTCTCTACTCGTTCATCGATTTTTCTTCAAATTTTGCACAATGAAGACCAGAATGCAACTGGCGCCACCTTGACTCTTGGAGCCGGCACCAGTTTAGCTTTGTTTTGCTCCGTTTCACCAATTTTTCTATCGCTTCAAAGTACGTGTCAACAGTGCATGACCGGCGCCGGTTCTAGGGCCTTAGCCGGCGCCACCTCTCCTCTGTTTTGCGACGTTTTTGTTTTGTTTTACCCTAAAAATCTGAAATAATAAACGAAATACCTTTCCAAGGGTAAAATCTCAAATATGAAGGAATATGACTAGTTATTGAACAAAATGTATCACAAAAGAACCTCAAATAATTAGAAAAAATATGACTAATTTAGCCCCTATCAGTGATTTTGCCCGTCTTCCCCTTTCTTAAAAATGGCATTCATGCCTAATTTGATTCCTATAATTTCCCCCTTCTTGAAGATGATTCGTCTTCAAATCGATACCCATATTACAATTCAAGCAAGACATTTGTATGAAGGTAAAACTTTTGGCTTTAGATCCTTATTAAGTCCTTTGTATTTTCTCTTTTCAACCCAAGCTCTCAACCTCATTTTACCTCCACTTATTTTCCTTTTCTCAACCTCTTGCATGGCTCTCTCTTGCACCATTTTACTTTGTGTGTGCCTCTCTTCATGCTTTCTCACTCTCCTCTCTTCTTCTTTTACCTCAAACTCTTTCATCTCACACTCTTTCATCTCTTCCCTCTTCTCTTTTAGCTCTCTCTCTGTCTTTTTATCCTCTCTTATCTCTTGCAATTGTTTTTCCCTCTCTTGCTTTTCCTTCTCTTTTTGTTCTCTTTTCTTTTTATCTTCCTCCCTAAAAAAATATTGATTTTTTACAATCTCACTTGGAGGTATAGGGCAAAATGTGAATTTCCTTCCATTCATGCATAAAGAGTAAGTGTTTTTCTTCCCATGATGAACTATCTCTCTATCATATAGCCAAGGCATTCCCAACAATATATGCCCAACATGCATAGGAAACACATCACGTATCACCTTGTCTTTATATCCCCCCATGACAATTGTAACATTAACTTGTTTGTTCACCTTTACTTCACCATAATTGTGTTAGTGTTTTGCCATAGAGGCAATCACTTGTACATTGTATATAACACATTTTATTTTAATAAAGGGCAGTATTTATCTTACAGTTTCTTTTGTTTACTTTTGTGTAAAATAACTGTTAGATAAAGTCCCTAGTACAACACTGTGTTAAGGAAATCATAATAGAGATCATGATATGAGATTTCTACTACACTGTATAATGTTAATACTTAAATAGTCCCTAGTCGTAGTATTAATGAGACAGGACATCATTAATGCGTTAAGACTAATATGTGTTAGACTTCCTGATTTGATCTGGCGGTGGTTCTCATATCCGTGAGTATTGAGATACTCAAAGTTAACACGTGGATGCTTGTTAATGGAACAAGTTCATTGGATGACCTAGCTTTGAGATAATCACATGGATAACTATTTAGTGCTAGTGATATAATCTCGATATAGCAAACGTGCAAGTATCCTTAGACTTGAGATCTCTAAGGTACTTTGTTTGCTGAGCATTGTACTTTAATTCCAATCTCTAGAGCTCGATCGAGGGCCACCTATGGGATGGATATTGGATACATTGTGAGGTAAATGAAAGTAGTTGAGAGGGTCAATAAAGGATTCATCACTCCTAATAGTAGGGGCAAATATCTTACGGCCACTTGTAGGAATTACTACTCAAGAAGTTCTTGGCCAAGGCAATTATGTATTGAAAATAGTTCTAATTGATACACATCTAGAGTAGTGGGTTCCTGGTACAAGTACTATTGTATTCGGGCCAGAATTAATATATATTATGGAGAGAGTTGGCACTAATTTCGTACTCCAAATCGAATGAGATATTGTATGGTGAAAGGAGTTAATTGCACTATAGTTTGTTATTAAAGGGTTCATGTCAAGCCACTTGACTTCCTAGACTCTTTGGTGGTCATGATGTGTTGCTAGATGCCGCTTGTGATATGGAAATATGGGTTTATTAATTAATAAATTAATAAACCAATCTTGATTAGAATTAATATGATTAATTTTAATTAATTATGAATTATTAATCTCAAAGACATTTGGATTAATTTATATTCATTGACTGGGAAACCTAATCGGTCACATACAATAGAGGATTATATACTCAAGATATTATTTGATAATATAGTGGGGTTAATTGCGCGAAAGAGAAGTTGTCATAGCCAAATTATAATTATGATAACTTGATAACTCCAATTACAATTAGGGAATTCTAATTGTTTTAGAATTCTCAATTTTGGTAATTCTTTTCATGAGATATAGGATATGCACAAAACCCTAATTAGTTAGGGGGCAATACACACGAAACAAGTTCTTTCAAAAAAACCTCTTCTTTTCTCTCTCTCTCTCTCTCTCTCTCTCTCTCTCTCTCTCTCTCTCTCTCTCTCTCTCTCTCTCTCGTCCTTCTTTTGAAGAAGAAAAAACCCTAGCCACCATTGTTGTTTTCTGCTAGCATAGAAAATCTTGGTGCTTGAGTGTATCCTCTGTGTAGATTTCTATTAGAGATAATCACACACTGTGATTATAATGGTTGGATGTTCAACTCTCGTGATATTTGATCAAGAGGATTGCTGGATCGTGTCTCAACTTGAAGAAGGAAAATTTTATTTTTCACACGATCAAAGAATGGTAAAAAGTTGTTACCTTTGTTATTTTTATGTTTTGTTTTCCACACATATGCAGATCTTGGAATGATATCTCGTTCTTATTCTTCTGCTGCGCCATATATGATATGCGAAAGATATCCAACAGTGGTATCAGAGCCATGCTATGTGTGGATTGCAAATATTGTTTTTGGCATGAAAAGCTGTTTTCATGAATTCGTGTTTATCTTTGTTCTCTGTGAAAACTATTTTCACTCGAGTCGAAATCGTTTCGAGCATTATGGGTTAGGTCCGTAGCACCATATGATTGTGTAATAGTTACAGCATATTTCAAAAGATGCTTTCTTTATGTGCTGTAAGTTTTTGCAAAAAAATGTTTTCTTTAACATGGTTGATTGCCTTCCATTTCATCCTAATTTTCTGTTTTGGTTTTGTTTAAACTAACAAATTGGTTGTTGTTTTGAGCTTTAAAACAAAAAACACTCCTGCGAATTGTTCTCACAAAAAATTTGCAGAGGAAGAAGGCACCAGAAACTGTTTCTAGAAAAATTTCAATAATTGTCGCCTTGTTCCCGACTATAGCCGGCGCCGGCTCCAGTCCCTAACCGGCGCCAGTTCTATGCTGTTTCGCGAATGTCCAAAAATTATTTCTAGAAGAAAATTTTTCTTAAAACCTGAATGTAGCCGGTGCCGGCTCTGGCTTCCAAACCGGCACCCGTTCTGCTCTGTTTGCGACGTTCCAGCTATTTAAAAAAAAAATTCTTGGAGTAGAATTTTGAAAAGGAAAAATCTCATCTGATGAGAGATGGTAAAATAAACATTTTTCCAAGAAGGCACTACCACCCTGACCCCTGCCCACTGACTGGCCAGCAGGACCGTCGTTTTCGTTGCTAGAGACGAAACCCAAAAGCATTTTCTCAAAATTAGTTTTGAGGCAAACAATTTTATTTTTAAAAATAGTGATTTTGAAAATTTAAAATTAATGTATTTTTCTAAAATATTGATTTTAGAATTTGTTTTATTTTTCCAAAATAGTGATTTTGGAATAATAAAAATTATATGTTTATTTTGTTTAAGCATAATTAATGGCATGGTGGATAGTTATTGACTAAAACCAATTATATCTATTCATGCATTTTGCAGTTTTGATTTTTTATGAAATAGGGCCTGTGTGTCCTACCTTCTCTGGAATTCTTGTGTAATTCTCTTCTCATCTAACTCCCCTCAAATGTAACTCAAGATTTTCTCGCTTTAGGAAATTATGTAATTAGTTTACATAGGTTAGATAGGAGTAGAATTATTCTATTTTGGAGATGTCAACCAAAATAAGGCGAGAAGGTAAGACATTCTATTTAAATCATGCATGAACACATAGGATTAACTATATTAATTTCTTTTATGGCTCAAAGGAATTAATTTAGGGTAAAGTCTATAACTATACCACGTAATCTCTTTATTACCATAAATATCATTTTTGTGATTTATTGATTTTTATGCATGTCATTTGTTGAAATCACTAAAAGGAACAAATTCCTCAATTAATATTAAACATAATTCCTTCCATTAATAAAGTAAGAACGAGAGTCCTTTTTCGAGACCAGGTTGTTGGGCAAACTCAAGCCTACTCGACATCGGGCATGTTCAAGCTATGGAATTAAATTCATTTGGAATTAAATTCCTGATTAATGGGTTGGATTTAACTAAATTCTTTATTCCGGTTGGGCAAACTCAAGCATAAAGAAATTTAGAGGAAAAGTTGGGGTAGCCCAAAAGGCTTTAAGCTGTTAATCACCCAATGATCTAATAGTTACATACGATATAATTGGTATTGGATACCTACCAATGAACTCAAGGGTGGCTTGTTGGGCAAATCCAAAGTTATTCTTGAGGAATTTGGATACTGGTCCACTGGGAAAGCTTCCAACGGGGTTTCCCGAATCAGTAGTGAGGGCTATTGGTTTGAGTAAAATAATGGAGTAAAAATGCGCTTAATTAAAGTCCTAATTATTTGCATTTCATGTGCATATACAGTAGCTAATCCTCTCTATCTTTACATCTAGAACACTTGCATCATGTCAACAAACCTAAACCTACATAGCATCTTGGAAACCAACAAGTTAAACGAATCAAATTAGCTCGACTGGTATAGAAATTTGAGAATCGTTCTCAGATCGGAAAAGTTGCTCTACGTGCTAGATGTTCCTATTCCACCACCACCAGCTCAAGATTCTCATGTTGATGAGCATGCTGTACACAAAAGGCACAAAGAGGATAGTGATAAAGCATTATGTATTATGCTGGCATCCATGACTCCCGAGTTGCAAAAACAGCACGAGCATATGGATGTTTAATCAATTATACTATATCTTCGAGAGCTATTCAAGACAGAACTGAGAGATACGAGATCTTGAAGTAACTATATCATTGCAAAATGGCAGAGGGTTCTTCTGTGGCCACTCATGGGCTGAAGATGTTGGGCTTGATAGAGAAGCTTGGATCTCTCGGGTTTACAATAGATCATAACTTAAGTGTTGACTTAATTCTATAGTCTTTGCCTGAAAGTTTCTCACAATTTGTGATTAACTATCAGATGAACAAGATTGAGTCCACCATTCCTAAGTTGATCAATCTTCTCAAAACTACAGAGTCCTCCATGAAAAAGGATTCCAATGCAGTTTTAATGGTAGAATCTTCCTCTTCTAAGAAGAAAGTTCAAAAGAAGAAGAAGAAGGCTCCTATAAAGCCTAAAGGTGGTGTGAACAAGAAGGATGCAGCTACCAAGGGCCCATGCCATCATTGTGGGAAGATGGGCCACTGGAGTTGCAATTGCAAAGCCTACTCGGAGACCCTTAAGGACAAGAAGCAGAAGGAGAAATTTACAAGCACTTCTACTTCTACTCCAGGTATGTTTATGATTAAGATAAATAATACCTTTAGAAATGATATATGGGTATTAGATATCGGATGTGGATATCATTTGTGCAAATAACTTGTAGGGACTAAAGAGTAGTAGAAGGCTAGAGAAAGGTGATGTGGACCTACATACTGCAAATGAGACAAAGGTTGCTGCACTTGTTGTGGAAACATACGAGCTGAACCTACCTTCGGGATTAATTCTAGAACTGCAAAACTGTTATTTTGTACCAATTTTAATGAAAAAACATTATCTCAGTTGCGTGTTTAGACTTTATGGATTTCATTTGATATTTAAGAATAAATGTTGTTCTTTTTCATTGAATGATATTCATTATGGTTCAGCAACTCTGGTTAATGGTTTATATATTCTAGACTTGGATAATCCAATTCTCAATATAAGCAATAAGAAACCCAAAATGGATAACTCTAACACCACTTATTTATGGCATTGTCGTTTGGGCCATGTAAACAAAAATCGTGTTTCTAAGTTACAAAAGTTTGGTGACTTAGAGTCATTTGATTATAAATCATATGACATATGCGAATCTTGTTTATTAGGCAAAATGACTAAAACTCATTTTCCAGGAAAAGGAAAATGGGCCAAGGAGTTATTAGAACTCATACATTATGATGTATGTGGCCCAATGTCAATACAAGCAAGAGGAGGTTATAACTATTTCATAACCTTTATCGATGATTTCTCACGATACGGGTATTTGTATTTAATGAAATACAAATCTGAGGCCTTTGAAAGGTTCAAAGACTTCAAGAATGAAAGAGAGAAACAACTTGGCAAAAGTATTAAGACTCTAAGATCTAATCAAGGAGGAGAATACTTGAGCCAAGAGTTCCTGAGTTATCTTAGAGATAATGGGATATTATCTCAATAAACTCCACCACATACACCTCAACATAACGATGCATCTAAGATATGGAATCAAACCCTTCTGGACATGGTACGGACCATAATAGCTTCTGCAGACCTACCAAAATCGTTTTAGGGGCATGCACTAGAAACTTCTGATTATATACTAAACAGAGTTTCGATAAAAACGGTTGATTCTACCCTATTTGAGATGTTCTTTGGTAAGAAACCAAAGTTCCCTCACTTGCGAGTATGGGGTTGTCCTGCCTTTGTCAAAAGGCTACAGTCAGACAAACCTGATAGTAAGTCTGACATGTGTTTGTTTGTGAGATATCCAAAAGAATTTTTTGGATATTACTTCTACCTCCCTTCCAAAAACAAATTATTTATTTCAAAGCATGCCGTCTTTTTAGAGAATGAGCATATGCTCAAAGGGGACAATGGGAGTAAGATTGAACTTAGTGAAGTTCATGAAATTCAAACAAATGAGGATCAACCATCTTACCCCACATCTATTGAGAAAATAGATGAACCTTCTAATACATAAGAACCTTGTAGATCTAATAGGATACATGTGGCACCTGAGAGATATAGATTTCTCATTAATGACCACAATGACGTATTGCTCATAGATGAAGATAAGCCTACTACCTACAATGATGTTCTAAATAGTTCAAAATCTGGCAAATGGCTCGAGGCCATAAAGTCAGAGATGGATTCCATGTAGACAACTAAGTATGGACTTTAGTTGATCCACCCAAAGGAATTAAATCTATTGGGTGCAAGTGGGTTTTCAAGAAAAAAATGGACATGAATGGTAACTTAGTTACCTATAAAGCACGTCTAGTGGCGAAGGGTTATCATCAACAACATGGTATTGACTACAACGAAACCTTTTCGCCAGTAGCCATATTAAAATCCATCAGGATACGCCTAGTCATTGCTGCTCATTATGATTATGAGATTTGGCAAATGGATGTGAAAACAGCTTTCCTAAATGAAAATCTGACTGAGGAAGTGTCTATGACACAACCTGAGGGTTTCACATCCAATGATAACACAAAGGTGAAGGTCTATTTATGGACTTAAGCAAGTTTCAAGGAGCTGGAACATCTGTTTTGATGAAACAATCAAAGAATTTTTTTATTCAAAACATGGATGAGCCTTGTGTATACAAGAAGGTTAGTGGGAGTGCAATCATTTTCTTATTGCTTTAAGTAGATAACATATTGCTAATAGGAAACGATATACCTGTCTTGCAAACGGTTAAAGTTTGGTTATCCAAACAATTCTCCATGAAAGACCTTGGAAAAGTAACCTATATTCTCGGAATAAGGATCTATAGAGACAGATCCAACAGGTTGCTAGGTCTTTCGCAGTCTATATACATAAATAAAGTGCTAAAGAGATTTAGCATGGATCAATTAAAAAAGGGATTCTTAATCATGTCACATGGTGTAAGCCTTTCAAAGCCGATATCTTTATTAGGCGGCTATAAAGAACATCCTTAAGTATTTACGAAGGACTAAAGGTATGTTCTTAGTATCTGGAGAAGGTGATATGAATATAAACGGGTATACTGATGCCAGTTTTCAATCTGACAAAGATGATTTCAAATCACAATCAGGCTACGTGTTTACGTTGTGCATAGGGACAATAAGTTGGAAAGGTTCTAAACAAAAGACTATTGCCGACTCTACGACAGAAGCTGAGTACATAGCCGCTTCTGAAGCAGCTAAGGAAATAAAGATAGGGAGAGTTCCCACGGATGAGAACATAGTTGACCCGCTTACAAAAGCACATCCCAAAAGTAACATGATTGTCATGTTAAGTCATTCGATATTAGATACATGAATGATTGGCTCTAGTGTAAGTGGGACTTTGTTAGTGTTGTGCCCTAGAGCCAATCACTTGTACATTATATAGATACATTTTATATTAATAAAAGGTATTATTTATCTTACAGTTTCTTTTATTTACTTTTAAGTAATATAACGATTTGATAAAGTCCCTAGTACAACACTGTGTTAAGAAAATCATGATAGAGATCATGATATGAGATTCCTACTACACTGTATAGTGTTAGTACTTAAATAGTGTTTAGTCGTAATATTAATGAGATAGGACATCATTAATGCGTTAAGACTAGCATGTGTTAAACTTCCTGATTTGATCAGGCAGTGGTTCTCATTGTTAGTGTTGTGCCCTAGAGGCAATTACTTATACATTATATATGACTCATTTTATTTTAATCAAAGGCATTATTTATCTTGCAGTTTATTTTGTTTACTTTTAAGTAATATAACTGTTCGATAAAGTCCCTAGTACAACACTGTGTTAAGGAAATCATGATAGAGATCATGATATGAGATTCCTACTACATTATATAGTGTTAGTACTTAAATAGTCCCTAGTTATAGTATTAATGAGACGGGACATCATTAATGCATTAAGAATATCATGTGTTAGACTTTCTGATTTGATCAGGTGGTGGTTCTCATATCCGTAAGTATTGAGATATTCAAAGTTAACACATGGATGCTTGTTAATAGAAAAAGTTCATTAGATGACGTAACTTTGAGATAATCATATGGATAACTATTTAATGCCAGTGATATAATCTCAATATAGCAAACGTGCAAGTATCCTTAGACTTGAGATCTTCAAGATACTTTGTTTGCTAAGTATTGTACTTTGATTCCAATCTCTAGAGCTCGATCGATGGCCGCCTATGGGATGGATATTGGGTACATTGTGAGATAAACGAAAGTAGTTGAGAGGGTCAATAAAGGATTCACCACTCCTAATAGTAGGGGTAAATATCTCACGGCTACTTGTAGAAATTACTACTCATGAAGTCCTTGGCCAAGGCGATTGTGTATTAGAAACAGTTCCAATTGATACACATCTAGAGTAGTGGGTTCCTAGTACAAGTACTATTGTATTCGGGCCAGCATTAATTTTGGAGGGAGTTGGTCCTAATTCCGTACTCCAAACCGAATGAGATATTGTATGGTGAAAGGAGTTAATTGTACTATAGTTTGTTGTTGAAGAGTTCATGTCAAGCCACTTGACTTCCTGGACTCTTGGGTGGTCATGATGTGTTGCTAGATACCGCTTATGATTTGGGAATATGGGTTTATTAATTGATGAATTAATAAACCAATCCTTATTAGAATTAATAGGATTAATTCTAATTAATTTTGGGTTATTAATCTCAAAGATGTTTGGATTAATTCATGTTCGCTACCAATTGACTGGGAAACCTAATAGGTCACACACAATAGAGGATTATATACTCAAGACATTATTTGATAACATAGTGGGGTTGATTGAGAGAAAGAGAAGTTGTTGTGGACAAATTATAATTAGCTATAATTTGTGGTCCAAGTTGTAATTTTGAAAACTTGATATTTCCAATTATAATTAGGGAAATTCAACTATTTTAGAATTCCGAGATTGGAGTATATTTGGAGCAGGATTTTTCGTGTGATATGGGGATAACATATGAAACCCTAGCTAAGGTGTAAGACACGACTCCAACCCTAGCAACACTTAACATTCTCTCTTCTCTCTCTCTCTCTCTCGATTGTTCTTGAGAAGCCCTAGCTGCCATCTTGTTTCTGCTAGCACAGAAAATTTTTGTACTTGAGTATTCCTCTGTGTAGATTACTGTTAGAGATAATCATACACTGTGATTATAGTGGTTAAACGTTCAACTCTCTTGAAGTTGGATCAAGAGGATTGTTGGATCGCGCTTCAACTTGAAGAAGAAATTTTTGTTCTTCGGACGATCAAACAAAGGTAAAAATCTTCTACCTTTATTATCTTTATGTCTTTTTTCCCACATATAGGTGGGTCTTGAGATGGTATCTCATTTGATTCTTCTGCTGCGCCATATATGATACGAGCCTGAGATATCCAACACTCATATTCGTGAGTATTAAGATACTCAAAGTTAACACATGGATGCTTATTAATGGAACAAGTTCATTAGATGACTTTGCTTTGAGATAATCATATAGATAACTATTTAGTACAAGTGATATAATCTCAATATAGCAAACGTGCAAGTATCCTTAGACTTGAGATCTCCAAGGTATTTTGTTTACTGAGCATTGTCCTTTGATTCCAATCTCTAGAGCTCGATCGAGGGCCGCCTATGGGATGGATATTGGGTACATTATGACGTAAACAAAAGTAGTTGAGAGGGTCAATAAAGGATTCACCACTCCCAATAGTTGGGGCGAATATCTCCCGGCCACTTGTAGGAATTACTACTCAGGAAGTCCTTGACCAAGGCGATTGTGTATTGGAAATAGTTCCAATTGATACACATCTAGAATAGTGGGTTCCTAGTACAAGTACTATTGTATTCGGGCCAGCATTAATTCTGGAGGGAGTTGGCACAAATTTTGTACTCCAAATCGAATGAGATATTATATGGTGAAATGAGTTAATTGCATTGTAATTTGTTATTAAAGGGTTCATGTCAAGCCACTTGACTTCTTGGACTTTTGGGTGGTCATGATGTATTGCTAGATACCGCTCATGATCTAGGAATTTGGGTTTATTAATTGATGAATTAATAAACCAATCCTGATTAGAATTAATAGGATTAATTCTAATTAATTATGGATTATTAATCTCAAAGACGTTTGGATTAATTCATGTTCGCTACCAATTGACTGAAAAACCTAATAGGTCACACACAATAAAGGATTATATACTCAAGATGTTATTCGATAACATAGTGGGGTTGACTGAGAGAAAAAGGAGTTGTTGTGGACAAATTATAATTAGTTATAATTAATGGTCCAAATTGTAATTGTGATAACTTGATATTTCCAATTACAATTAGGGAATTCTAACTGTTTTAGAATTCTAAGATTGGAGTATATTTGAGGAAGGATTTTTTTTTTTTTTTTTGTGACACAAAGATACACTCGAAACCCTAGCTGATTTTGTGTAAGACACGAAAATAACTCCAAACCCTAAGGCACACGATTTCTCTTCTTCTTCTCTCTCTTACGATTGTTCTTGAGAAACCCTAGCCGCCATCTTTTTCTCCTAGCACAGGAAATTTTGGTGCTTGAGTATTCCTCTGTGTGGATTACTGTTAGAGATAATCACACATTGTGATTATAGTGGTTAGATGTTCAATGATGTGTATGGATTTGGGTATAAAAATCATATAAAAATTAAGCAGATTCCCAATCAAGTTTACATTAAAACGTTAAACCCCAAATTATACATATGAGTAAGCGTACTCATCATTAACATAGCATAGGGTTCAAACGAGTGTCGATCCTCAAGGAACAAGTTTTCTTTCATTATTCAACCGACTTCATAAAGTGAAAAAGAAATAAAAAGTAAAATAAAATAAAATATATACATGTCAAGGATGGAGAATTATGTAACTTAAACCATTGTTTAGACAAACACGGTCTTAAAGAACCCAACCATTATCACAACTAATCATTTTCTTGGCATTATGAAGGATTAAGATAGACTCACTTCTTTTTCAATCCATGAAATCACTATCTTCTAGACAAATTAGCAGCACATATTCTGTCTCAACTAATTGACCCAAAAGATGCATTAAACACAATCCTTGATTAAATTTCCATATTCTAGCAAACTTAAAACATGAAACTAACCAATGAATCAATATTCTGACAGACATCAATTAACATTTAATTACTTAATTCTTCGCAATTAACCCATTTTTCAAGTAAGTTAAAAGATAACAAATATGAAAATAATGAATTGAAACCACCATCAACCTCTTTTTCAAGCAAGTCAATGGAAAGAAACAATCAAATAACCTCGTAATAGGCACAAGTAATTAAATACCAAGAATAACAATCAATTAATCGAAAGATCAAATAACTCTAAATACCATGAATATCTAAAACAATGTCGAATTACAAAAAAACAATTAACATATCATTGTTCAAGAAAAGGAAAACAAAGTAAAAGAAAGCACTCATAGACAAGCCTCATTCTTCTTCCTTTGAAGACCTTCTTGCACAATCCTCATTGATTGGAAGAATTCCTCCTTTGATTGAATGATTTTCTATGATAATCAATGAATTCTACCATTTTTTCTTGTGTTTTACATCTATTTATAGGCTTGGAAAGCGTCTAAACTCGTTGGTGTAATGTTCTTGGCCGAGTAGAAGTTGGAAGATTCTAAAACTCCACAAATTACCAAAAACCGCATAGAAAAATCACAATCCCGTCTTTTCCTCAGAGCACAGCCGTCTTGCCTTGCCTCTTGGAGCCGACTCTAGTTCCACTCTGTTCCGATCTGTTTCTCCAATTTTTCTTCGCCTCGAAGTGTGTGTCAATAGTACATGGCCGGCGCCAGTTCTTATGCCTTGTCTGGCGCTGCCTCTCTTCTGTTTTGCAACGTTCTTGCTTCGTTTTAGCCTTAAAATCTAAAATAATGAACAAAATACCTTTCCTAGGATAAAATCTCAAATATGAAGAAATATGGCTAGTTATTGAACAAAATATATCACAAAAGAGCCTCAAATAACTACGAAAAATATGACTAATTTAGCCCCTATCATATTCCCCCACACTTAGCTCTTCACTTGTCCTCAAGCAGAGTATCAAAGACAAGTAGGAAAACACAAGGTTTAATCAACCACTCAATCAATTTCAAAACAATATCTTCAATGCTTTCTTCATTCAAGAACATAAAACACATGCTACTACACTCTTCATAACAAATGCAAGATTTGTGTAAGTGAATAATGAATTAGTAGAACTATCACAATACTTAAAAATATTCTCAAACCATTGAAAAGATTTTAGCTCAAAAAGAATATGCATTCCATAAGCTTACTTTTCATACACTCTCTCCACTAATCCGAGACATATCATGGTTCTACTTAGGTCAAGTAGGACTTTCAAACTTGTAATGTAAGACTAAAGCCTTGTAATGTAGCTTAGCAAACGAAGGATATAGGAAAATCAAATATCAAAGAACTGAGAGTTCACAAGAAAAGGATAAAAAAAAAATGAATCAATAATTTCCAACTCTTCTTGCTCTCCTATTCCATAAATCAATCAAATCATAACCTTATTTAGAAATTACAACTCAACTCAAGCAAATCCTACATTTTTTCTTTTTTTTCCATTCTTCTTCTCTCCTTTCCACTTCCTTCATCAATTCTTCTTTATTTTTCACAAGATCACTCAAATGTTCAGCAATGGTGTTAAGTATTTTATATGAACTCAACTTTTACAGCTCAATCACCATTCATCTTGTGATCTTTCTTCTCTCTTTTTCTTTCAATTTTCTTTTCTTTCACTCCTCTTTTGTTCTTTTCTGCTGCTGTTTTTTCTTTCGCATTTTCTCTCTTTCCATTTTTCTAGCAGCTTTTTGTTTTCTTTTCTTGTTTTCAACCCCTCTTTTCTTTTTTTTTCTTTTCTTTTTCTTACTCAACACAACTATCGATACATGACTGAAAGTAACGAGTCATGATCTTTCTCCAAGTATTCTTCCTCATATTCTCCTATCTATCAAGAATATAAAGATTTGTAAAAATTATTCAAACTCTCAGAAACAAGCAATGGACAAAGTATGATAACGGGTTTTAAAGAAAGAAATCAACAATTTAGGCTTAAAATAGGCACTATGGATAATATAAAAATAGGTAGGCTTGAAAAAGCTCAAACTATCCAAAGAAGGCCTATTACCGTCATTCCTAAATTAAATCATGATTGTCTTTCTAATTTTGCCTCGAGAGATATTCAAGTAAGTCCTAGAATGCTCCATGAATTTTAGTAGAAAAACAGGTTTAAGAACAATGCAAAGCATTCGATCAAGAACTTCGTCCAAGTGCGTGCAAAAAGTCATGCATAAGTCATAACTGATCTAGAACATATGCTCTATAGTCCATCATAAAGACATGCATTAAAAATACAGCTAGAAATCTCAAAGAAAATAAGAAAAAAAATTTGCTCACAAGAAGGATGAAGTATAAAAGAATGATGCGTAGAAGAATTCTCTATCTATCCACTCCCTCACACTTAAATTGGACATTGTCCTCAATAGAACAAGGAAGAAATAATTCCATGGGACCAAAAATAAATGGAAAAATAGAAAAAAGAAATTACTTCCATGACGGAGTAGCTCCAATTTTCCAAACTTTGTGCTCAAAATAAAATTGATAAAAACTTGAACAAAGTATATCATCAAACCACTCCTCCACACTTAAATTGGACAATGTCCTCCTTAGCAAAAAATAAACACAAGAAAGCATCTCCAAAGGGACCAAAAATAATAAAGGGGTAGAAAGTTTAAGTAATACTTCCCAAGTTCAATAATGCTCCAATAGATATCCAAACTTGAGGTAAAGAGAATGGCTTGTCCAAGAGGGCTTTATTCCTATAAATTAAAACACAAATAAAAGCACAAAGAAAATAATAATAAAATAAAAATAAACCTAAATAAAAGAAAACAAGCTAAAGAAAAAGACTAAAATAAAAATAAAACAAAAACTTTTCACACTCATCATGCTTCCTCATCAAACCTTTTGAAAAGAAATTAAAGCTCAAAATAGAATGTAGGTATGATGAGTGTAGAATGAAGAATAGAGGATTTTGAAAAATGGAAGGTTCATGAAAATAATTTTTTATTTTTTCACTAAAGCCAAACACATAAACCTCTTTCTCTAACATTTCTTTAGATACATAAATATTGTTGTTAACATATAAGTCCACATGGATTCTAAAGAATGCATCAAGCTTGAAATCACCAATTAACCCTTTAAAAGAATTTTTACAATTTAAAATACCCCTTTAAACTTAGCGTTTGAGTTCTTAAAGATGGGATTAGGAAATCCTTACTTTTCAATACTTCTACAAATACAAAGTTACCTCCCTAAGATTGAGGTGAAGGTTGGGATTTGTCAATATCCTCAAAGGATTTCTTAGAATGAATGATAAATTCAACTTCTTGAGGTATGTTGAGCTCCATACATCATCATTGGGACTATTGTTCTCCAAGAAGTGAGAAGAGCCTAAGAAATCGTGCGACAAAGAAATATTAGAATTATGAGCATATAGAGTAGAATCAAATACCTCTCTTGCCACATAATGCAATTGTCCCTCGTAGCCTCTTTTTTTTTTTTTTTTCATGGTCAATAATACGGGCTAGCATGAACTCCTGAGTCTCCTCAACAATCTTAACTAATTGTTTCCTTTAATCGCCCAATCGTTGCGAAGCTTTTTTATGCCACTAAACAGATGAATTTGTATTGGCAACAAAAGAATTCACTAATACTTCTAATGACGTCTCACTAAAAACATCAATGTTAGCTTGTAATTTTGCCAATCTATCATCAATATACAAATGTTTTTTTTTTTTTGAAAAACGAAATAAAAATGATGAACATGCAGCAATGATGAATAATGCAATTTAATTCATGAAGGAAGAAATAAATATGAAACAAAATGAAATCTACTATATCGCCTTCAGGTCATTGGATCATGTCCCAAGGCTAACACCTAGCAAAGACAATATGAAAGTTAAATAACAGAATTCATGATTACAATAAAATACAAAGTTAGTAAATTATATTACAAGAGTATACAAAGATACACAAGATAGCACCTTTTTGTGAAAAGAACAATTGTACATATTTACATATTTATCTATGTACATATTTACATGATTAAATCAATAAAATCGAAGCAACGGCGTAAAAAAACTTGATGTTTTTGGCACGAAGAAAGAATTATTAAACCAATAAACACAGATTTATCCCCGGCAACGGTGCCAAAAACTTGATGCGTATTTATTTGGGTATAAAAATCATATAAAAATTAAGCACATTCCCAATCAAGTTTACATTAAAACATTAAACCCCAAATTACACATATGAGCAAGCGTACTTATCATTAACATAGCATAGGGTTCAAACGAGTGTCGATCCTCAAGGAACAAGTAGACATTAATCACTTTTATTTCATTGTTCAATCGACTCCATAAAGTGAAAAAGAAATAAAATTAAAATAAAATAAAATATATATATATATATATATGTCAAGGATGAAGAATTATGTAACTCAAACCATTGTTTAGACAAACACGATCTTAAAGAACCCAACCATTATCATAATTAATCATTCCCTTGGCATCATAAAGGATTAAGATAGACTCACTTCTTTTTCAATCCAGGAAATCACTATCTTCTAGACAAATTAGCATCACATATTCTGCCTCAACTAATTCACCCAAAAGATGCATTAAACACAATCCTTGATTAAATTTTCATATTCTGGCAAACTCAAAACATGAAATTAACCAATGAATCCATATTCTGGCAGACATCAATTAACCTTTAATTACTTTGTCCTTCGCAATTAACCCATTTTTCAAGTAAGTTAAAAGACAACAAATATGAAACTAATGAATTGAAACCACCATCAACCTCTTTTTGAAGTAAGTCAATGGAAAGAAACAATCAAATAATCTCGTAATAGGCACAAGTAATTAGATACCAAGAATAACAATCAATTAATCAAAAGATCAAATAACTCTAAATACCATGAATATCTAAAACAATGTCGAATTACAAAAAAACAATTAACATATCATTGTTCAAGAAAAGGAAAACAAAGTAAAAGAAAGCACTCATAGACAAGCCTCATTCTTCTTCCTTTGAAGACCTTCTTGCACAATCCTCATTGATTGGAAGAATTTCTCCTTTGATTGAATGATTTTCTGTGATAATCAATGAATTCTTCCATTTTTCCTTGTGTTTTTCATCTATTTATAGGCTTGGGAAGTGCCTAAACTTGTTGGTGTAATGTTCTTGGCCGAGTAGAAGTTGGAAAATACTAAAACTCTATAAATTACCAAAAACCGCGTAGAAAAATCACAATCCCGCCTTTTCCTCAAATCACAGCTGGCGCCGCCTTGCCTCTTGGAGCCGGCGCTAGTTCCACTCTGTTTCGATCTGTTTCACCAATTTTTCATCGCCTCGAAGTGTGTGTCAACTGTGCATGATCGGCGCCGGTTCCTATGCCCTGTCCGGTGCCGCCTCTCTTCTGTTTTGCGATGTTTTTGCTTCGTTTTACCCTTAAAATTTGAAATAATGAACAAAATACCTTTCTAAGGGTAAAATCTCAAATATGAAGGAATATGGCTAGTTATTGAACAAAACGTATCACAAAAGAGCCTCAAATAACTAGGAAAAATATGACTAATTTAGCCCCTATCATTCAACTCTCGTGGAGTTTGATCAAGAGGATTACTAGATCGCACCTCGACTTGAAGAAGAAAACTTTTGTTCTTCGAATGATCAAAGAAAGGTAAAAGGTGTTACCTTTGTTATCTTTATGTCTTGTTTTCTACACATATGCGGATCCTGGGATGGTATCTCGTTTTATTCTTCTATTGTGCCATATAAGATATAAGCCTGAGATACCTAATATGGATGTGAAAACAGCTTTCCTAAATGAAAATCTAACTGAGTAAGTGTATATGACACAACCTGAGGGTTTCACATCCAATGATAACACAAAGGTATGCAAGTTGTAAAGGTCTATTTATGGACTTAAGCAAGCTTCTAGGAGTTGGAATATCCATTTTGATGAAACAATCAAAGAGTTTGGTTTCCTTCAAAACATGGATGAGCCTTGTGTATACAAGAAGGTTAGTGGGGGGGTGCAATCGTCTTCTTATTGCTTTATGTAGATGACATATTGCTAATAGAAAACGATATACCTGTCTTGCTAACAGTTAAAATTTGGTTGTCCAAATAATTCTCCATGAAAGACCTTGGTGAAGAAAACTATATTCTTGGAATAAGGATCTATAGAGATAAGTCTAAAAGGTTGCTAGGTCTTTCATAGTCTACATACATAGATAAAGTACTAAAGAGGTTTAGCATGAATCAATCCAAATTCTTACCCATGTCACATGGTGTAAGCTTTTCAAAGTCGATGTCTCCCAAGACACAAGTTGAAAGGGATCACATGAGTAAGATTCCATATACTTCGGTAGTTGGATCTATAATGCATGGTATGATATGTATTAGGCCTGATGTATCTCGTGCTCTCAATTTGATAAGTAGATACCATTCTGACCCTGGTGAGGGTCATTGGCCGGCTGTAAAAAACATCCTTAAGCACTTACGAAGGACTAAGGATGTGTTCTTAGTATATGGAGAGGGTAATTTGAAAATAAACGGGTATATTGATACTAGTTTTCAATCCGATAAAGATGATTTAAAATCATAATTTAGCTACGTGTTTACGTTATGCAGTGGGGCAATAAGTTGGAAGAGTTCCAAATAAGAGACTATTGCCGACTCTACGACAGAAGCTGAGTACATAGCCGTTTCTGAAGTAACTAAGGAAATAAAGATAGAGAGAGTTTCCAGGGATGAGAACATAGTTGACCTGCTTACAAAAGCACTATCCCAAAAGAAACATGATTGCCATGTTGAGTCATTTGGTATTAGATACATAAATGATTGGCTCTAGTGCAAGTGAAAGTTTGTTTATGTTGTATCCTAGAAGCAATCACTTGTACATTATATATGACATATTTTATTTTAATAAAAGATATTATTTATCTTACAGTTTCTTTTATTTACTTTTGTGTAAAATAACTGTTAGATAAAGTCTCTAGTACAATACTGTGTTAAAAAAATCATAATAGAGATCATGATATGAGATTCCTACTACACTATAGAGTGTTAGTACTTAAATAGTCCCTAGTCGTAGTATTAATAAAACAAGACATCATTAATGTATTAAGACTAACATGTGTTAGACTTTCTTATTTGATCAGGCAGTGGTTCTCATATTTGTGAGTATTGAGATACTCAAAGTTAACACATGGAAGCTTGTTAATGGAACAAGTTCATTGGATGACCTAGCTTTGAGATAATCACATGGATAACTATTTAGTGGCAGTGATATAATTTCGATATAGCAAACGTGCAAGTATCCTTAGACTTGAGATCTCTAAGGTACTTTATTTGCTGAGTATTTTACTTTGATTCCAATCTCTGGAGCTCGATCGAGGGCCGCCTATAAGATGGATATTGGGTACATTGTGAGATAAACGAAAGTAGTTGAGAGGGTCAATAAAGGATTCACCACTCCTAATAGTAGCAGCGAATATCTCATGGCCACTTGTAGGAATTATTACATGAGAAGTCCTTAGCTAAGGCTATTGTGTATTGAAAATAGTTCCAATTGATGCACATCTAGAGTAGTGGGTTCCTGGTACAAGTACTACTATATTCGGGCCAGAATTAATATATATTCTGGAGGGAGTTGGAACTAATTTCGTACTTCAAACCGAATGAGATATTGTATGGTGAAAGGGGTTAATTGCACTGTAGTGTGTTATTGAAAGGTTCATGTCAAGCTACTTGACTTCCTAGACTCTTGGGTGGTTATGATGTGTTGCTAGAGACCGCTCATGATCTGGGAATATGGGTTTATTAATTGATGAATTAATAAACCATTCCTCATTAAAATTAATAGGATTAATTCTAATTAATTATGAATTATTAATCTAAAAAATGTTTAGATTAATTTATGTTCGCTACCAATTAACTGAGAAACCTAATAGGTCACACACAATGGAGGATTATATACTAAAGATGTTATTTGATAATATAATGGGGTTAATTGCGAGAAAGAGAAATTGTCATGGCTAAATTATAATTAATTATAATTTATCGGTCAAATTGTAATTATGAGAACTTGATAACTCCAATTACAATTAGGAAATTTTAATTGTTTTAGAATTCTCAATTTTGGTAATTCTTTTCGTGAGATATAGGATATGCACAAAACCCTAATTAGTTAGGGGGCAATACACACGAAACAAGGGCTTTCAAAAAAACCTCTTCTCTTCTCTCTCTCTCTCTCTCGTCCTTCTTTTGAAGAAAAAACCCTAGCCCCCATTGTTGTTTTCTGCTAGCACAGAAAATCTTTGTGCTTGAGTGTATCCTCTGTGTGGATTTCTGTTAAGGATAATCACACATTGTGATTATAGTGGTTGGACGTTCAACTCTCGTGGTGTTTGATCATGAGGATTGCTGGATCACGCCTCGACTTGAAGAAGGATAATTTTGTTTTCCACACAATCAAATAAAGGTAAAAAGCTGTTATCTTTGCTATCTTTATGTCTTATTTTCCACACATATACAGATTCTAGGATGGAATCTCGTTCTTATTCTTCCACTACGCCATATATGATATGCGAGAAATACCCAACAAATTGTTCAACCATTGAAGCTTATAAGGTTTAGGATGTTTTAAGGTCTCCATTCCCAATTCCTCTACCAATATAGCACTAATCACATTTTTACAACTCTCTCCATCAATAATCAAGCTACATGGTTTTTTTTTTTTTATTTGACACTTTGAATAGAAAATATTTTCCCTTTGTAAATCCTCTTTTTTGTCAACCTAACAAACTTTAATAACTTCCTTCATAACACCAATCAATGCACATAGTTTCTCAAGTGTATCTGCATTTCTTCCATCCACTCTATCTTCTCCATTAGATTTGGTGTCATTTTGTGAAGTTGAACTAGATGCTTCATTCTTATTAACTTCACACATTCTCATTTGCTCTTGCACAACTTCTAGCCAACTCTTCTTTTTCTCCTCTTGTGGATGTGAGCTTTCTCTCACTTCATAAGTACTTGAAACACTTTTGGGACCATTATTCATAGCACACATTTGCTCATTCTCCAACTTAATCCTTGAATTCTTTGGCTCTTCAACAAATTCTATTCTCTTTTGCCCAATTTCTTCTTGTTCATCCTCCTCCAATACTCCTAAAGAATATGACTCATCTTTTAAGAAGAATAGAATATTGTAGAACTCCTTAGTCATCCTTTTTGTTGGACTCAATTGATCTACTTCATCTCCTTCATCATCACTATGCTCCTTATCAACCTCATGAACATTTTTCTCAACTTCTTGATACATTACTTCATCATTTTGATTGAGCATTCCTTGGCATTTGACCCCATTTTCTAACTTCTCCTCCTTCTCAAAGTCATGCAATTCATTTTGCTCAACCCTCTCAACTTTTTCTTCATTTCTTGCCTTTCTTGGCTCCTCAACATATACAACATTTTGCTTGGCCACTTTAGTCTCAAGTTTAGATCTTTGCTTCTCAAATTTTTGAATCTCACTTTGCTCCTTAGAGGACTTCCAATGACACTCAAATGAATTGTGCCCATAGCCACTACAATGCTCACAAGGAATTGCACTACCCTTTTGCAAATCAAAACTTATTTCTTGATCATTCAATCTTGGGCAATCACATATATTATAACCATATTTCCAACAAGTAGAGCAAATATAATCTTGTTTTCTCCTCATTCCTCATTTTAAAAAATTTCGTATTATACTTCCCTCTAGGATTAGAACTTCTTGGATAATTATGGGACATGTGAGCAAAATTTTCACATATTTGGCATTCATCGGGGTCAAACCGCTCTCTCATCAGTTCTTTCATCTCTTCCCAAGAATCTACCATTTGATACCCACTTCGCCTTCTTTGTGCATTTCTTTTCTTCCACCGTTCTAAAACCTTTTTAGAAAAGCCCATTAGTGCCCATTTCACCTTGAGACTTTCATTAGGCGCAAAACATTTAAACAATTCTTCCATTCTTCTTTCCCATTCATAATACTCCCTCCAATCACTCTTCCCATAGAATAGAGGCACCAATTTCTCATTATTCTTCAACTTCCTATAATTACTTCCATTAGGATAAGACGCCTTATCATATTCATGCCCTTTGCTATTACTCCAACTAGCCATTGTGAATTTTTCTTTCAAAAGAAGTTCCCACAAAACTTAAGTAGAAAACACAAGAAAAATTCCTTACTTCACTCCCTCACGTGTTTACACTCAATTTTTAGTGGTCACTCTTCACTCAATTTTAGTGGTCACTCCCTCACTCAATTTTTAGTGGTCACTAATTCCGAATTGCTTAGGAATTAGTCCAACTAGACAAGTCAAACCAACCCACTAAGGACAATTAAGTAGGGTTAGATGGAAGTCTGATCATCAACAACAATGAGCCTCATGGAATTTATATTAAAAGTCAATAAATTCAAGAGAGCTCAACAACTTCAACAACTAAGGAATGGGTAAATTGACAAGACCTAACAACATTTTCAATGAAGCACTAGAAGTTCAAGAACATAGCACTTAAGAATAAGAGTAAGAATTCAACAACTATAATGATTTCAATTGATCAAGAAATTCCCCAAAAACATGAATTCTCAAGAGTTTAACAATAAGGGAAAGTGTTGACAAAATAATTGATCACAATTTCAAAGCTCTAAGTCCATTCAAACAAAATATCAAACACTTGAGGTGCAACCTCGTAACTCAAGGGGTTTCAAAATTTTTACACTTATAGCAACCCAAAAACTCAAGAATCACAAGAAAATTAATCCCCAATGGTTATACTTGTTAGTGTTGTGCCCTAGAGGCGATCACTTGTACATTGTATATGACACATTTTATTTTAATAAAAGGCATTATTTATCTTACAGTTTCTTTTATCTACAAGTAATATAACTATTCGATAAAGTCCCTAGTACAACACTGTGTTAAAGAAATCATGATAGAGATCATGATATAAGATTCTTACTATACTGTATAGTGTTAGTACTTAAATAGTCTCCAATCATAGTATTAATGAGACAGGACATTATTTATGTGTTAAGACTAGCATGTGTTAGACTTCCTGATTTGATCAGGCGGTGGTTCTCATATCCGTATGTATTGAGATACTCAAAGTTAACACATGGATGCTTGTTAATGGAACAAGTTCATTGGATGACCTAACTATGAGATAATCACATGGACAACTATTTAGTACCAGTGATATAATCTTAATATAGCAAACGTGCAAGTATCCTTAGACTTGAGATCTCAAAGGTATTTTATTTACTGAGTATTGTACTTTAATTCCAATCTCTGGAGTTCGATCGAAAGCCGCATATGGGATGGATATTGGGTACATTATAAGATAAACAAAAGTAGTTGAGAGGATCAATAAAGGATAAACCACTCCTAATAGTAGGAGTGAATATATCACGGCCACTTGTAGGAATTACTACTCGAGAAGTCCTTGGCCAAGGCAATTGTATATTGGAAATAGTTTCAATTAATACACATCTAGAGTAGTGGGTTCCTGGTACAAGTACTATTGTATTCGGGTTAGAATTTATTCTAGAGGAAGTTAGCACTAATTCCGTACTCCAAACCGAATGAGCTATTGTATAGTGAAATGAGTTAATTGCACTGTAGTTTGTTATTGAAGGATTCATGTCAAGACATTTGACTTCCTGGACTCTTGGGTTGTCATGATGTGTTACTAGATACCGCTCATGATCTGGGAATATGGGTTTATTAATTGATGAATTAATAAACTAATCCTGATTAGAATCAATATGATTAATTCTAATTAATTATGGGCTATTAATCTCAAAGACATTTAGATTAATTCATGTTTGCTACCAATTGATTGGGAAACTTAATAGGTCACACACAATAGAGGATTATATATTCAAGATGTTATTTGATAACATAGTAAGGTTGATTGAGAGAAAGAGAAGTTGTTGTGGACAGATTATAATTAATTATAATTTGTGGTCCAAATTGCAATTGTGAGAACTTGATGTTTCCAATTACAATTAGGGAATTCTAATTGTTTTAGGATTTCAGTTTTTTCAGTGAATTTTTTTGTTTATATGATGATATAACCGAAACCCTAGGAGGGGTGATTCACACGAAACAACAGTTTCTCTTCCCTCTCCTTATCTCGTTTTTCCTGAAAAATAAGAATAAACGCTAGCCGCCATCTTATTTTTGCTAGCACAGAAAATCTTGGTGCTTAAGTATTCCTCTATGTAGATTATTGTTAGAGATAATCACACACTGTGATTATTGTGGTTGGACGTTCAACTCTCGTGGAGTTTGATTAAGAGGATTGCTGGATCACGCCTTGATTTGAAGTGGAAAAGTTTTTGTTCTTCAGATGATCAAACAAAGGTAAAAAGCTATTACCTTTGATCTATTTATGGTTTGTTTTTCACATATATGTGGGTCCTAGGATGGTATCTCATTCTTATTCTTCTACTGCGCCGTATAGGATACGAGTCTGAAATACCCAACAATACTAACATCAAGGAACAATTTTAAAACAAAAACATAGTAAAAACTTGAGTTTTATAACTCACAAAATTAGCATGAACATGAGTTACAAGATTTTCTTGTGTTCAGAATTTTATAGCAAAAACACCTAAGGAAACTCAAAATTTCTGCAATTTGAAAACTCAAATAACTTTCTAATCATCAACCAAACATGTAGGCTCAATTTCATAACAAACCTATGGCACAATTTAAAGTATTCAACTCTCAAAAATTGCAAGAAAATTAGTTATAGGATTTGAATTTGCAGCAATGGGTTGAATGAGATTTCCACCTTATTTGTGCTCAAAATCAACAACTATTCATTCGAAATGATTCCTCAAACATCATACCAAATATAAGATCAATTTTACATCAAGTTCATGGCATAATTTTAAGTTTCAAGCATTCAAAATAACACCTAATAAAGTGACGATAACCTAAAAATTTCACAAATGCTTGAAGAGATTGTACCTTTGCCTAAAAAACGTTGTGTTAATTAGAATCAACACAACCTTGCTCTGATAGCAAACTCTTTAATATGATCTTAAAAAACACCAAAAACACCAATTTAGATTTTGAAGCTCAAAACCAATAGACCTAATTGAAGACTAGAACCTTAGGTAAACTAGCTTCCTAGGACCCAAAACCTAATGAACTAAGCCAACTAAATCAATACCCAAATGCCCCTAACCAAAGAAGGATCAAGAACAAATGGGATGAGAAGATTTAGGCAACCAATTGAACTCCTAAAAGAATCCTAGATTAGCTAGGAATCTAAGACCCATATAAGAAAGAACAATGATCTATCCTAAGAAAATTAGAGACTGAATTTTTAGGTTAGACTAAAGCTTAAGAGTAGTTTTGATTGATTTGGGAATCATCTAAGAGGAACACTCTCAAGAATTCTCTCTAGAGAGAACAAAAGATTTCTCTAATCAAAATATTAAAAGTTATGTTTATAAGAGCTATAATGGCATATTTATAAATGCCTTGCCTTAAACCAATTAGCAAACTAATCCTAACTATTAAATGGCCTTAATACAAGTTTTGAGGCCCTATTACATACCTTAAAATAGATTAAAATAAAATATAAGTCATAAAAATTAAATTACAAGTGTAAGAGGCTAAAAACAGGAAAAAATAGCAAAAAGTTGGGATTAGCTCGAATAGGGCCGGCGCCGTTTTGGACACACATACCTGGCGCCAGGTCGGTTCTATCTAAAATAGAATCACGTCGACTTTGGGCCAAAGCTAGGTCCAAAATTCTCACCTAGCATTGGGTAAGCTCCGGTCACCCACCATTGTTTTGTTACATTCCAATCCATGCTCATTTGACCTTCATTTCTTTTCCATGTGTCCTCTTGATCTTTCAAATAAAATGTTGGTCATTTTGAACTCTTCTTGTTACTCCTTTGGCCTTCAATCCTTATTTAAAGATTGGCTCGATCCTCTACTTGGATTGTTGCTTGTGTTGTGTGTCTTTTGGCCCTTCTTTTACCATCAATTTCTTCACAATCTTCTTGGACCTAGGTTTGTTGAATTTGTTATCTTGAAAATTCTCTTGAATCCTCTTGAATATTGTTCTTACCCATTGAACCATGAAGTGTGATTTTGTCTTTCTTCCCCGTTCTTGAAAATGGCCTTTATGTCTAATTTAATTTCTATCATAACCTTGCTTTATAGGTTTCCACTTTTCCATCTACACCTTTCTTTCTCTTGTATATCTACTTACACCCTATGATTTTAATCCCTTTAGGTGCAATAACAAGATCCCAGATTTGATTGAGATATATAGACTCAATCTCAGCATCTATTTCTACTTATTATTTGTCTACATCAACAATAGCAATGACATCATTGTATCTAACGGGATATTGTTCCTGATGGTTGGAGACCATCTTAAAGTCTTTTCTAGTCTACCTTTCCAAAACTCTAGATATCCTCCTACTATGACGTGGTTCATTTTGTATTAGAACATCTGTCTGTGACTCTTTAGGCTCTTCAACTGGGGTACTAGAAGGTAAAGTGTCAATCAACTTCTCTTCTAATTCTTCCTTACTCGAGACCTTAGTAGATACACTTTGTTCATCTTTTAAGTATCTAGTATGAGTACTAACAAGTACTTTTTGCTCTTGGAGATGATAAAAGTATCTACTCCTTGTTCCTTTTAGATACCTTATGAAGTAGTACAATTCTGATCTTGGATCTAGTTTACTTTATTTAGTCAGTACATAAGTTGGACAATCTCATACCTTGAGATGATTCATACTGGGCTTGCGTCCAGTCCATTTCCAAAGAGTGTCCTAGGCACTGACTTGGAAAACACCAAGTTCAGAATATATGTTGCTATTTCCAAAACATATCTCAAAAAAGAAATAGGAAGAGTTGCATGACTCATCATGCTTATGACCATTTCTATTAATATTCTATTTCTTCTCTCAGGTACTTCATGCAGCTGAGGAGTCCCAAGTGTAATCAACTGAGATATTATTCCTTAATGTGTTGAATAGTTCTTGAATTCACCAAGGAGGTATTTTTCACCACAAACTGATCTAAGCTTCTTGATTAGTTTACCTGTTTAACGTTGCACTTTAGCCTTAAACTTCTTGAATTTATCAAAAGAGTCGGATTTGTGCCTCATCAAGTAAACATAACCAAAACGTGCATGATCATCCGTGAAAGTGATGAAGTATTCATACCTTCCTCTAGTTGGTGTAGATAAAGGAATACAAACATTAATGTGAACTAACTCAAGTATTTTGTTTTTGCTTTTTCCGCTTTTTGAGTAAAGAACGTTTTGGTCATTTACGCATAAGACAATATAGACATTGAGGTCATTCCTCCAATTTCAATGATTCCAAAGACCTATTTTAGATTAACCTCTGAATCCGATTAAGATTTATATGTCCTAGTCTTCAGTGCCATAAATATAGTTATTTGATGTGGTCTTTTTCTTCTTATTTTTAGGCTCAGTCTAAGTATTATTTATTTGATAACTTATAGGATTAATATAAAATAGATTGCCATATATGTTTCTAGAATAAATAATTTTTCCATCTTTACTGATTGAAACACCAAAATAGAAAGAAATAGAATATTCTTGATTAATCAATCTTGAAACTAAAATCAAATTCTATTTAAAATTAGAAACATATAAAATATCTTTTAAACTAAAATCCTATTATAATAAAATAAAAGTTCCAAGTCTGCTACTACTTCAGCTCGTACTTTTGCTCCATTTCCTAGTGGATGATGATCCAACCATCAAAACAGACTATAAATAAAGAGCAACACCTGAAGAAGACTTGGCCAAGAAGTCCGGACAATATTTTTTGAAATGTCTCTTCTTGCCATACTTGAAATACTTGCCCTTGGGCTTGGCATTAGATTTGGACGAACTGAGTTTTGATCCCTTAAGCTGGCCCCATGCATTATTCTAGACCTTCTTTAAAAATAAAAAAATAAAAAAAGCTTTTTTGGTTAGGCCCTAGTTCTAGAAGATAAATCAGAACGAGTAACTAAAACATTTGACACAAGCTTCATAATTTTCTCAACAGCTTGGAGTTCTTTCATTAACTCAGTCAAAGATACTCAACTTGTTCATGTTATAATTTAACTTGAATTGAGAGTAAGAATTTGGCAAAGTCTCAAGAACCATATCAAATTAGCTCTCAGGATCTATCATTACCCCTAAGACCTTGGCCTCCTCGTAGTAACCAATCATCTTGAGCATATACTCGCGAATCGTTGGCCCCTCAACCACCTTAATGTTCATGATTGCTTTAAGAGCTTCCTGCCTTGCAGGCTGGCTCTTGTTTACAAACATGGTATGTAATGATATATCGATATCACATGTAGTAAGTATGTTCTCGTGCTTAGACTGAAGAACATTGGATATAGAAGTCAACATATAGCAACGTGCCATCTCATCGACTTTCTTCCGTGTCCTTTCAGCTTCACAATCTTGGTCCATGGAATCTTTCCCAATTTCATGACAATGTCAGTCAGAACATAATTGTACTCTTTTGCAGTGAGCACTATATTTAGATTCCTTTTCCAATCCACGTAATTAGGTCCAGTTAATTTATTCTCCTTGAGAATAATGGACGAAAGACTGAAACCAAACATTTTTGTTGATTGGAGAAAAACTTCATTTAGAAAAATGTTTGTTTTGGAAAAACATATAAAAATTACACATTTAAACATCACATTATTTCTATGATATGGTTAATCTATTAAAACTATTATAAAAAATATGAAAAAATTAGAACTTAGAAAAATTAACAAAGCTTCGTAGGACGGTTAGCAAATTTTTAAGTTACATGTAAAACCATCACAATTTAAACTTCCTTAATATGTAATGATCTATAAATAGTTTCATTAATAAAATGGCCACTACTCTCACCACTTATGGATAATATATTATTAATTCCTCCAATGATAGGCTGGCCGACACTAACACATATCCTAGGCATTAATTATAATTCCTCTGTTAGGTCTAAATTCTCGTGAAAATCCATCGTATAGGGGGTCATGCTCAGAATGACACGAGGATAACTACAATCTCTAATAGAAATCCATGATGGAAGCCGTGGAGCCATTGGAACCCCTCTCCCACTTAATCTTTTGAGAAAAATAAGTTTTTGAGAAAAATATTTTCTTAAAATAAATATTAATTTTAGTGAAATCTAAAAAATTCAACAATTATTCTCTATATCAAGTTTAAAACCCTTTAAGAGAATAAACTATAAATTTTTATGTTCACTACTTAAGTTAAAACCATTTTGTATGAACGAAATTCAAAATATTTAAATTCAAAATATTCTCCATGTCAAGGATAAAACCCTTTGGAAGAATAAATTATGAATTTTATTTTAAATTCCTTAGCTCCATTTTAAAACATTTTCTTTAATTATTTTACATAGAGAAAAAATTAATTTCTCAAAAATCTTTGTGGATTTGATCACAAAATTAAATAAAATATCTATACTTCCAAAATTAAACTTTTTACATGCTATTTCTATCATTTAATTCTTTTGTGACAAAATAATGAATTAATCATCATAATAATAAAATTAAATTGATTTTGTTTAATCCTAAGATGGTTCCTCCTTTACTAACCATTTTCATGTAAAATTATTTGTCACATAAATAAACCATTGTAAGAAAATAATCTCGTATGATATGAAACCCCAAAAAGAAAAGAAAATTATAAAGAAAATAGGAAAACAGTGGCTCTTCAGAGATGACCAAATCCGAAAACCAAGCGCAACCCAAACAGTCTGAAACTAAGAAAAATTGAAACCAGTTCTTCAATTGTTCCTTGTAGGTGGTCCATGGCTTGCTCCAAACCATGGACCGCCTTGCTCTCTTGTAAAGCTGAAACCGATCATGGGCATGCATTTGATCTCTGGGCTACCTTGATTTTTCTCTCACAAAGTCATGCCCACCTTGCTCCCTAGCCATGGCCACCTTGCACCATAGCTATGCATGGCTTGGTCTTCAAGCTGTTTGTCTCCTAAAGCTGTGTTTTACCACTTTTCATCTATTCAACTTTCTTCCTCCTTTTCATGGGATTTCAATGTTTGATCTAGCACCAATATTGTTACATAAATTGGTAGATAAAATTGGAATATAACATCAAACTTACAAGGGGTAATTTAGATAAATTGTTACCTAAAAGCATGCAAACTTAGTCACATTTCCCAGAGCCCTAGATTATTTAGATTATCCTAGACAATTACAAGGGGTAATTTCTTTACGTATGAAAGTATAGAAACTCTATTGTATAAGTTTGTCTTAATTAACTAGAGACATGTACCCAACGTACAAGGTTATTAGCCTTGTGATAAGATCTCACCTGTCATACATCAAGGTGTACAAGTCCAACTTTACTAGACCACCAACTTATACTCAAGTCTTATGATACTCGTTCACGTAGTAACAGCGATAAACCCAATCTTTATTTATTTTATTACTTTTATAAAGATTATTATCGCATGGCTTAGTACTACGTATTCCAAATACGCATGCACTATTAGTGTGAATGGACTACTTACTGGTTAAATGTAAACTATTCTCAATTTAAAAACCATAGTGTAATGATCTAAACCTTAGTGAAGAGCCCAGCTTCATTAATTGATCAAGAACAATATTTCACTTGTGTGTTAGTAGCTTGTAATCTATTCTTTACTGTGAAAACATGACCCAGTCACGTAGATTACTTACTAACATACTTAGACCTTAATGTATATTATATATAAATAGATAGTCATTAATGAATGAAATATTTTATTAATTTTCAAAATATAGAAATACCTAGTCTATTTTAGGCATACATTCCAACAGGTTTAACTCTTCAAGAACAATTAAAGTACTTAATTACATTGCCAAGTGAAAAATGAAGAAAAGAGAAAGGAAAACTTATAGACAAGCTTACTTCTTCATCTTCTTCAAGCTTTCTGATATGCATGGATTTGGGTATAAAAATAATATAAAAACTAAGCACATTCCCAATCAAGTTTATATTAAAATGTTAAACCCCAAATTATACATATAAGCAAGCGTACTCATTATTAACATAGCACATGGTTCAAACGAGTTTCGATCCTCAAGGAACAAGTATGCATTAATCACTTTTCTTTCATTGTTCAATCGACTCCATAAAGTGAAAAAGAAATAAAAAGTAAAATAAAATAAAATAAAATATATACATGTCAAGAATGGAGAATTATGTAACTTAAACCATTGTTTAGACAAACACGATCTTAAAGAACCCAACCATTATCATAATTAATTATTCCCTTAGCATCATGAAGGATTAAGATAGACTCACTTTTTTTTCAATTCATGAAATCACTATCTCCTAGATAAATTAGCATCACATATTCTGTCTCAACTAATTCACCTAAAAGATGCAAACACAATCCTTGATTAAATTTCCATATTCTGGCAAACTTAAAATATGAAATTAACCAATGAATCCATATTCTGGCAAATATCAATTAACCTTCAATTACCTAGTTCTTCGCAATTAACCTCTTTTTCAAGTAAGTTAAGAGACAACAAATATGAAACTAATGAATTGAAACCACCATTAACCTCTTTTTTCAAGCAAATTAATGGAAAGAAACCATCAATTAATCTCGTAATAGGCACAAGTAATTAAATACCAAGAATAACAATCAATTGATCAAACGATCAAATAACTCTAAATTCCATGAATATCTAAAACAATGTTGAATTACAATACAATAATTAACATATCATTATTCAAGAAAAGGAAAACAAAGTAAAAGAAAGCACTCATAGACAAACCTCCTTCTTCTTCTTCCTTTGAAGACCTTCTTACACAATCCTCCTTGATTTGAAGAATTCCTCCTTTGATTGAATGATTTTCTGTGATAATCAATGAATTCTACCATTTTTCCTTGTGTTTTTCATCTATTTATAGGCTTGAAAAGTGCCTAAAATCGTTGGTGTTTTTCATCTGTTCCGGTCTGTTTTGATAATTTTTCGTCGCCTCAAAGTGTGTGTCAATAGTGCATGGCCGGCGCCGGTTCCTATGCCCTGTCCGGCGCCGCCTCTCTTCTATTTTGTGACGTTTTTGCTTCGTTTTACCCCAAAAATCTGTAATAATGAAAAAAAAAATACATTTCCAAGGGTAAATTTGTTAGGATTCGTGGACTCCTAAACGCGGAAAACATCTACGAATCCCTCCCGAGGACCTAAGTAAACGATTAAGAAGATCTAAGCTTTAAGAATTACCTCTCAGTTGCTTGTAATCGAAATCCTTCGATTCCGGTTTGCGTTGTTGTACGTTCAACCTGAACAATCACCAGACGCTGTAGTATGCGAACGTCCTCTATTGGATACACACCGCAAACTCACTCGATACCCGGGGAGTGCTAGCGCCTAGGGTTTGAGAGGTTTTTTTTTTCTTTCTAGTAGAGAATGGCACGAATGTTCTCAACCGAAAAATTGGACTATTGAAAAGACGGCTACGGTTTTCTTAAAAACCCTCGAACCTCTTAGAGTCCAACCCTAATAATATCTTATCATATTCTAATTTAAATTCAAATTAAATTAAAACTGATATGATAAGATTCTGCTATTATCTCGGTAATTTAACTAATTATTTTACCGAGTCGATTCTTATAATCCGGATATCATCCAGATTCATCGAACCTGGTCACTGGAAAAATAACCTAACAAGTTCGCTTATTGTGTGACCCTATAGGTTCATTTAACACTGGCAGTGTGCCTAAATCATATTTAAATGGCCCACAAGTTATAAGCGGTTTCTAGCAAAACATTATAACTATCCAGGTTAAATGAAGATCGGTGATCTCTTTGAACCAAACCATAATTTTATATTTAATCCTTTTTGTCACACGATATCCAGATTAAGCATAAGGCACGGAGCATGTCATCCTTATTAAGCTTAATCAATTATTTCTTGATTTCATAGTAGACTGTTCAAACAAATGATATCAATATCTTAGATTGATATATTTGAGCACGGCCATGCATTTTTAACAGTCTAACTTATCAAGGGGCCCATGGATATCTCTCCCATAACTGAGAGGGACAAATTCTTTCACAATCAATCATATTCCTCTCCTTGATTTATTCTATATCCAACAATAGTCTAATTTATTATCTGGTTAAAGACAACTTTAGACAATGTCAAAATATAGAATTTATCAAGTAAGAAACTATGATGAATTTAGGTCGAAGGACTTTCAATATTATTATGGCTAGAAAGTACTTATGACATATTCCATGAAGTACTCTCACAGTGGGCCATGTCCAATACAATGTTCTCTAACATTTATTTATGTCTTGACTCGATATCACAAATATCCATGGCCAGTAAAACATAGCCATCAAGTCACAAACATACTAATCTTAATTTATTATTATTCCAATAATAATAATCGATCGAGACGATTTTAGAATAGTCATTGTATTCATTGTAGGGTTTCACTATCAAGTCACGTACTTGATGACCAACAAAACAAAACTCACTATTCATGGAAAGGAAAGCCTCATATTATTATATAAAATATAATGACAATTGTATAAGTACAAATTGACTCTAGGGCATATCCCCAACAAAATTTTCAAATATGAAGAAATATGGTTAGTTATTAAACCAAATGTATCACAAAAGAACCTCAAATAACTTGAAAAAATATGACTAATTTAGCTCCTATCACTTTCCTTGTGCAACTCTTTATTCTTCACCTTCAATCTCCACTATTGTGTGTGTGGGTGTTTTTTCCTAGAGTTGGCCACCCAAAATGGTACTATTCATTCTTATTTATAGGGCTCAAAAAGCCTTAAGAATGGCGGTTGAAAGAAATCAGAATTTCAAAATTTTATTTAAGTGTACTAGCTCTCAAACGACATCGTAATGGGTGAAGTTTATTATGCACTGTAACCTTGCACGGCAGGGTCTAATATGATATGGATGGAGTCGTTAACTCTCAAATGTTTGGACATTTCTGAATATTGATGATGCACGATGCCAAGTAATATGATAGGAATGGCACCGTTTATAGTCTCTTTATCTTTATTATTTATCAAATATTTATGACTTGATTCCTACACAAAACAATGTGAAAATGTGAGGATGAATGGTCATTTAAACTAAATTCTACAACAAGTATAGTACAATTCATACAAAAATATGTATATTGGTAGGGCCTAAATTATCATATATTTTTCTAGTTATTTAAGTATATTTTGTGAAACTTTTGATATAATAACTAGTCATATTCCTTCCTATTTGATATTTCACTTATAAAAATATTTTTCTGTAATTTTATGCAAAAATATATGAATTTGAAGGAATATTGAAAAAATTACAGTGAAGACTAGGCACCAGGCCAAGAAGACAAATTTGTCGCCAGGCCAAGTCTAGATAAACAGAGAAAAGCGAAACAGAGGAGCCGAAATTGGAATTGGAAAAGAAGAAGAAAAAAAAAATAGCAATTTTTTGAAGCTCGCGGGAGTATTAATTGAGTCTGTGAGAGGATTGAATGAATTGAAGCTCACGGCTCAACAAAATACAAAAAGGAAAAATAAACAAATAGCTCTCTGGGTCATTTGAACAAACAAAACAAAGCAAACAAAGAAAAGGGAAAAGGACAAAGAAGCATCGTAGGGAGGATGTTGAACATCCTGGGAAGGATGCAACACAAGAAGACAAGCCGCGGCTCGCCAAAGAAGAAATGAGAATGGCTTGTGTGGCTTCAGTGGCTTGGTACAAAAGGAAGATCCTCTCGAGAAAGCCGATCTCAAGTTTTTGAGAAATTTCGGTGGCTTCATGGCTCGGGCAGCTTCATCGACTCAAAGGAAGTTGCGGTGGCTTCACGACTTGTCATCAGCTTTTGTTCAATTTAGTTTCCACAAGAGTGTTTCTTCAGTGCAAACTGAAAACAAAATAGAGTTGCCAATTCTTTCAGTTGGTGGCCTTCTTTATTTGAAATTCTATTAGGAAATTATTCCTTCTTGATGTAGGATTTTTTTAGGTAGTTCATGTTCCCATAAATTGGTTATTTATGTTAGAAAGAGGGGTGTGCTTAATGTGAAATTTTAGACATATCTTTTAGAGTACACCATTAATATTTTTTCTAGAAAAATTACTCAAGGAGTATTGATTTTGGGAAGAGTTTTCATTGAAAATTGAAAGGCTTGTCTATGAGTATTTATCTCTTTCTTTTGTTTTCTTTTTCTTGAACAATAATGAGTTTAATTCATTAATTATATTTGGATATTATTCTTGGATTTATGATTTTGAATTTATTTAATGTTTGATTAATTAATTATTTTCTTTTGTATTTGATTACTTGTTATCGTTGGTTATTAATGGGTTTTCTTCTAATTGACTTGAGAAACGATGTTAGAAGTTCATTGCATTGATTTCATATTAGTTAGATCTTGATGGACTTGGGAAACGAAGTTACGATTAAAGAACCTAAGTAATCAAAGTTTAGTTAATTTCATCTAGAGTATAGGTTTATTGACTAATTTCATATTTAATATCACCTAGAGTATAGGAAAAATTTATAAGGAATTGAGTTTAATGCATCTTTTGGTTGTTTTAGTGTGATTGAAAATCTGCTAATTTAATTAAGAGATAGAGATTCCATGGATTAGGAAAGAAATTGAGTCTATAAAAGTGGATTCATGACTTGGGAAGTGATTAAATTTTACTTTTCATGATGCTAAGAAAATAATTGGTTGTAATAAGTATTAGATGATTCATGTCATGTGTTTAAGAATAACTATTTAATTACATGTTTTTCCTCCATGAGTTGTGTGTGTGTGTGTGTATATATATATATATATATATATATGTTTTTACTTTTATTTTTTATTTGAATTTATTTATCACTTCATTGGGTCGGTTAAATAATGAATGAAGAGTGATTGGTGTGCACTTGTTCCTTTGAGGATCGATACTCGTTAATTCCCTATACTATACTTGCGATGAGTATATGCAATTTGGGATTAATGTTTTAATTAAAACTTGGCTAAAGGATGGATTTAAATTTAAAAATTTTTATACACCTAAAATTTATGCATTAAGTTTTGGGCGTCGTTGCTGGGGAATAATATTATGAAAATTTGGATTTCATTGATTTAACCATGTAAATATGTAAATAGGTGGACACGTGTTAATAATTACTTGTTCTTATATGTTTGTATATATTGTATTTTTAGCTATTTAATTTTATTAATCCCATGTTAATGTGAAATAAGTGTATTAATTGTATTCGATTATTCGATGATTTTTACTTCATAAAGTTTGAGTCAATACTAACTATTTTTATTTTCAAGTTTGAACTTTTGTTGACACGATATTTAAGATGAACTGAATTTATTTTATTTTATTTATTTATAATTTTTTATTTTAGTTTAATGTTTAATTTATGCATTCTTATTTTACATGTTTTGTGCACGTGCATTAACTTAGGATTAATTTTTATTTATGTATTTATTTTGTTTTATATTAAAAGAAAAAAATATTTTCTTATTTGGACTGAATTCATTCCCCACCCTATTTTTTCTTTCCTTTTCTTTTCTTTTACTTTTACTTTTTCTTGTTTTCCTTATTCTTCCCAGATTCCTATAAATATGTAAATATTCTTTTTAGGTTCCCTGTAAATAATTTAATATCTTGTTGAATTATATATATTTATTTATTTTGAAAAAAAATTGTGAATAAACTAAATATTAATGTATTATAAAAATTATTGTTGTATATTTGTTAGCTGCTAAATATTATATTAATACTAACACTAATAATATTTATATTTGTAATTAGACTATAAGGTTGTATTTTACTCATGTATTGTAATTGTTTAATTGTTCCATATAATAATAATTGTAAAAATAAGTGTTATTTGTAATTTATGTTACTAATTGGTTTGTATCTGTGTCACTATGTCGTCATTTTTTATTGGTGATTTGAAAAAAAAAAAAAATCAGTTTTTCGAAGCCAAGCCAAGCCACGTCATGGCTGGCTTCGGTCAAAAGGTGGACGGACCTTCACAGGGCTTTCACGTGGGAATTTAATTGCTTCTTCTTTTACACACAAGGAATCAAGGTTTTTCTTCATCAATTAATCGGTTTTTCTTTTTGTCTTTTTTCTACTCCACAATCCACTAAACCGACATGCCCATGTGACATTTTCAGCTTTTTCTTCACGCCACCGCACCAAAACTTACTCTTCCTGTTTGTTCTGGGTATCTTTTCTTTTCCTCTTACCATTCACAGATTCCTTTCCCTTCAATATATTTGTTCTCTTTTCTATTTTTCTTTTTCATTTCGTTTGTTTTATTTTGTTTTACTTTCTTTTATTAGTTTTCTTTTAATTTCTTTGAACACTTTTACTTGGCGTATTTTTTTTTTTTTTGTAGATTTATTTTTTCACTAGCAATAATTCTTCTAACTTTTTGAAGACTGACGGTCATTTTACTTGGAGCTAATCTGCCTTGAAGCGTATTATTTTCTTTTCCCTCTTTACATTTTTGGTCCATTGATTATACTTTATCGTGCTATTTTAAGCTATTGAGGATAATGTCCAATTAAAGTGTGGGGGAGGGATTTAGTATTTTCTCAAGTGCACCTTGCTGAGATTTAATGGATTTTTTTGACTATGGGTATATATTTTGAAATTTTAAAAAATTGGTATGAAATTATTTTTGCTTGTGATAAGGTTATAATTTTCTCTTTCACTTTGGATATGATTTTGTCATTCAAATTGGTTGGATTTTATTGGGTAAAATTGTGTATTAAGTTGAATATGTTAAGTCTTGGCAATTTAAGCTAATCTTGATTATGTTTTAATATTTGAATTTTATTCTACTTTTCTTGTTTGGATATGGATGGTGTGATGAAATATGGGGAGATTTGTTGATTACTTCTTGATTCATGGTTTTTTAAATTTGTTTAACTTGGAGTTGTGAATAAGGATTGTGTGAATTGGAAAAAAGAGAGTGCATTTTTCTTTTCGTGAGAATGGGAAAAAATGTTTATTTTATTTCGAAAGAAAATGCTTATTTTATTTGAAAATTGCTTAAGAGGGCTAATACGGTTAGTGGAAGTGAACAAACAAGAAATATCACACTTTCTTGAGGCTAATTCCCGAAAAGCAAAGAAAAAAAAAATGTTAGGGGCCAATACGATGCATGAAGGTAATGTTCATGCACTTGAGGCTAAGAAAAAAAAAAAAAAGAGTGATTAAAAAAAATGATGGAAAAAAAAAAACATGAGCGTCTCTTTATTTTGCTACTTAAAATTTTTACAAATTTTATTCTATGAGTTTTGAAATGGTTAAACAACTTGACTTATATGATTTGTGTTATCTATGTCTTGACTTGAAAGGTGAAATAATTTTCTTAGACTAAAAGTATAAACTTGTTTAACTTAATTTTGAGAGTCTTGATATATTTGATTTAATGCATGAGTTTAAAAAGATTTTTTTTAAGAGTGAATGAATGACAATTTTATATATAAGGGTGGGAAGGAAATTATGGCTTTGTTATGGATGAATGTGAGAAGAAATAAATTGTTTTGAATACTTTGTTTAAGTATTTACTTGAGGACAAGTAAAGAGTTAGGTGTGAGGAAATGTGATAGGGATTAAATTGTCATATATTTTTCGAGTTATTTGAGTATATTTTGTGACACTTTTGATATGATAACTAGTCATATTCCTTCCTATTTGATATTTCACTTATAATTTTTTTTTTTGTGATTTTATGCAAAAATGCGTGAATTTGGAGGAAAATTGGAAAAGTTAAAATAAAGACCCGACACCAAGCCAAGAAGACAGACCTAGTGCCAGGCCAAGTCTAGATAAATAGAAAAAAGCAAAACAGAGGAGCCAAAATTGGAATTGGAAAAGAAGAAGAAAAAAATAGCAAGTGAAATCCTGGGGAGTATTAATTGAGTCCATGGGAGGATTGAATGAATTGAAGCCACAACAAAAGACAAAAAGGGGGAAAAAAAAAATAGCTCAATGGGTCATCTGAACAAACAAAACAGAGCAAACAAAGAAAGGGAAAAGGACAAAGAAGCATCATGGGGAGGATGTTGAACATCTTGGGGGGATGCAACACAAGAAGACAAGCCGCGGCTGGCCAAAGAAGAAACGGGAATGGCTTGTGTGGCTTCGGCGGCTCGGTACAAAAGGAAGATCGTCTCGGGTGAGCTGATCTCAAGTTTTTGAGAAATTACAGTGGCTTCATGGCTCAGGCAGCTTCATTGGCTCGAAGGAAGTTGCAGTGGCTTCGCAGCTCGTCATTAGCTTTTGTTTAATTTAGTTTCTGCAAGAGTGTTTCTTCAGTGCAAAACAAAAACAAAACAGAGTTGCCAATTCTTTCAGTCGGTTGCCTTCTTTATTTGAAATTCTATTAGGGAATTACTCCTTCTTGGTGTAGGATTTTTTTAAGGAAGTTCTTGTGCCTATAAATTGGTTATTTATGTTAGAAAGAAGGGTGTGCTTAATGTGGAAATTTAGACATATCTTTTAGAGTGCACCATTAATATTTTCTCTAGAGAAATTATTCAAGGAGCATTGATTTTGGGAAGAGTTTTCATTGAAAATTGAAAGGTTTGTCTATGAATATTTATCTCTTTCCTTTGTTTTCTTTTTCTTAAACAATGATGGGTTTAATTCTTTAATTGTATTTAGATATTATTCTTGGAGTTATGCTTTTGAATTTATTTAATCTTTGATTAATTAATTATTTTACTTTGGTATTTGATTACTTGTCATTGATTACTGATACGTTTTTTTCTAATTGACTTGGGAAACGATGTTAGAAGTTCATGGCATTGATTTCATATTTGTTAGATCATAATAGATTTGGAAAACGAAGTTAAGATTAAAGAACCTAAGCGATCAAAAATTAGTTAATTTCGCCTAGAGTATAGGGTTATTGACTAATTTCATGTATATTATCACCTAGAGTGTGAAACCCCACCTAAAGCCAACCTTAAAGTAAGAGAGTCGGGATGCATATCATATTATTCGGCATAAAAATATATATTTTTGAATAATTTTATGTGCTTTAGAATTATGGTTTATAGGTTAAAAGGCTTAGTTATGCTTATTGAGCCTTAGGAAGGGTAAAAAGGTAATTTTTTTAGGTCAAAATAGGAAGATGGCTTGAGGTTTAAATACGAAGAATATTTGGGTGAGAAAATAAGAACAAGAGTTAATATGGTTAAGTGGTTAGAGCTTTGTGATTAATCTCTAAGGTCATGAGTTCAAACCCCATCACTTAGGTTTTATTCATGATTATCTTAGTTATGTTTGAATTTTTATTTTTCTTACATTTCTTAAAGATGGGAATGTTGTCTTAGGGGAGACATGAAGAGAATGTCTTAATCATATAATCATGTCCTAAAAGGAATTCTAGAGGAATTCTTGTCCTTGTTATTACCTCCTAACATCTTCACAATTTAAATTAGTCAAAATTTATTAAATCTCTTCTTTTAATTCCAAAAACTCTGAGATAATTCCTCAGTCTTGAATTTTAAAAATTAATCTTGGAAGATAGAGGATTGGCCAAAAATAGGGAGAAGAATTCATGAGAAATAAATCACCATGGTAGAACCTTCAAACCCATCTTCATGTTGTTCATGTTTTTTATGAAGAAAATCTAAAAATTTTCCAGAATTTTGAGTAGTCTAGCTTTCGAAAAATTCAGTCAGTACTCTTGCTCATTTGTTGCTAGAAAAATGACCAATTCATATAGCTTGAAGACTGGAATTTCTGTGCAAAATTTGGACTGTATAAAACTGGACAAAACCAGAAAAATTCCTGTGCAATTTTTTTGCACACCAAGCTTAGATTGAAGCTGTTTTTCTTGTCATCAATCCATCAAAACCCCCTTTGATTTTCTCTAGAAAGAAGGCTAGAAACCAATCTTAAAAGACCTTCAAACATCCCTCAAAACCATCTGCAAATTGGACTGAAGAAATGCAGAAATTCTGCACAGAAAAATCATCAACTATTCGAAGCATTGAACAACCTTGAAACCAGAAAATTCAAGTTTCGCCTCCTTAGGCCTAGGCAGAAAAACCACCTTCAAACCTCTGCAAAATGGACCTTGTGCAGCCATGGACTGAGCACCATTAACCTCCACACTTACCTTGAGTACTTGGACTCCATAATCACATCTCAAAAGTCTCTTAAGATCACTCTATCCAAAACACATTTGAACTTCAAAAATATTCTAGAATTTTGCTCCATGAAAACACCCTTGTATTAAGCTACTAAACCAAAAATTCCTCTGCCATTAAACACTAAAATTTGGCCAACCTTATAGCTTGAACAACCTTCATTCCCTTGCCATAAAATTAATCAGTCCAGCCGGCACTATTGAAGAGCAAAGAAACCTCCATCAATCAAACATTATTAGCTTATCTTCTACCTTAAACAACTCAACAACTTTCTCCATTTGAAATTCAAACAAGACCAACTTATTCTCTTTCCTTCTAGCTAAAAACTGAAACTCCTAATCACCCTAGACCATTCGGCAAACATCATTCCAGATTTCGTGTAGCTCTTCTCTCAAATTCTCTCAATTTTCACCAAGAACACACACTACACTTCTTCAAGCTAAAACCTACCCTAAACATCTCCAATCACTCTCAAATACTCCAGATTACTCCTACTTAATCCCTAGTGTTCATTTCTGGTCTTTATAACATAAAATCACACAAATAAGAATTTTCCATCGGATCAAAAATCAGTTTTTTTCTTGAAGGTCTAAAGAGCATCTTCAAGGTAAATCAAGAACAACTTCCTTATTCATCCTCTTTCATTCAACCTTCAATGTACCATACTAATGCTCTCTCTCTCTCTCTCTGCCGAAATGTTTGATCATCAACCATGACTTTTTTTTTCCCTTGGACAACTCAAGACTCTCAATCGTGCGTGGACCTTCTTTAGCCTTCATCAAAGTAATCGACAATCAAGTATTTTTTCCTTAATCCTCCTTTTTAATTCTGAATTCATGTCTCTTAAATGTTGATAGGAGGAATGGATATGAATGAGGGATTAAGTGTATGCATGTGGATGAAGGTGATGGGGTTAGGGCATGAGAATTGTTGTATATGAATAAGCTATACGAATTTTCTTGGGAATCAATGTATGATCATCATGTCTTAGGAGAGTTATGGATGTTTAAACTATGTTAGATGTTATGGCACCTATGGTGAATAGGATTTTTATGTTCTTATTTCCATTGAAGCAATGAATGATGTATATGCCTAGTAGGAAATTAGCCTTGTGATAGTATGTGTTAATTCAAGTATATGTCCATGAATGATTTAGCCTATTAGTTGGTGTTTAGGAATGTGTTCTTGAATCTTGTTTAGCAATAGGAAAATCATGATGGAAGATTATTTTCCTGTTAATCCTAGGTTATTTTTATTAACGAATTTTATTATTTTAATTAAAATTATTATTACATTTTCCTTAAGAGTTTCGAAATGTATAGGAAGGTTTGGAAATGAAATATTAATATTTGATTGGTCAAATAAATAATATCTTTTGGAAAAAATAATATATATATATATATAATCTTTTAAATAAAATATTAGAATTAATTAATGACCTTGTAGACCTTACTTTAAACTTTTACCTATATTCACAAATATTATTTATATTAAAAATTTATTTGTTATTTATTAATAAAAAATTTAATATAATTCATTTATTATTAATTTTATTTATTACTAATTATTTATTATCTATTAATTATTAATTAAAAATTTAGTGTAATTTATTATTTTATTATAATAATACTATTTAAAAATTATCATTTACTAATATTATTTAGTACTTAGTATTATTCAATATTTAACACTAGGTTCATCTATTAGTAATAATACTCAAAATTTATTATTTGAACCTATAACTTATTAATAATTATTTTAGAACCCCTACTTATTTTAACTTACCAAGCTAAATTTATTTTATAAAATCCTTTGTCATCTAGCCTTACAGCTTAGGATATTAAGGCATGGTTAATCATGGTTATATCTAGTTGAGTTAGGAATTATTTATGTAAGGCAAGTATACCTCGAATATAACCTTATACCTTGTGTTTACCCCAAGCAGAGTTAGGTTGACCATGGAGGATTTTTGAATTCAAGCAGAGCAAAAGATCAGGTAAGCTCCTGCATAAAGCCATTTGAAGATCAAATTATTGTGGCAAGCCAAAATTCAATGTGTATGATCATTCATTTTGTAAAGGCAATTAAGGACTGTTTTTCCTTCTTATTTCAGTCAAGCAAATCATTTGAAAATTAAACAAGCAATTTTGCTCAAAACGCTAAACTTTTTCTAAAACCCAACTTTGACAAGAATTTTAGAAACCCTTAATTGTTATTTCCAAGTAAATCATTGTATGATTAATTTTCCCCCAAGTGGGACAAACAACGTTGAGTACTCAATAAGGGTAAACTACTAGGACTAGTCTTTGAAGGGTTAGCGTAAGTCTCTTAGTAAGTAGCCACCTCTGAGGGGTGAGTCCTTCCCAAATAGGATGCCAGTCCGGTAGGTCATACCGATCTGAGCTAGCACGTTTCAGTCAAGTGGACTGTGTGTTTCTGGAGTGGACAACTAGTAAGTTTGGGTGTAGAAATGGAGGAGTATCTCACCCGGTAGACCGTACACCTACCTTTTGTCAGCATGCTCAACGTGTGGCATTCTGATCATTTTAATGTCAGGGGCCCAATATGTGGTAACCCATGGCTACCTCTTTGGATAGTTATATTTATTGTGCACATGTATGGTTTAAAAGGCAAAACGCCACTCTTTATTTTAACATTTATTTAATGCTTACCAACACTTTCTCTTATAAAACTTTACAACTTGTATGCATGAACTATTTTACTTGAAACACTGATAGGGGCTAAATTAGTCATATTTTTTCTAATTATTTGAGGTTCTTTTATAATATATTTTGCGCAATAACTAGCCATATTCTTTCATATTTGAGATTTTACCATTGGAAATGTATTTTGTTCATAATTGTAGATTTTTAGGGTGAAACAAAGCAGAAATATCGCAAACCAGAGGAGAGGCGGCGCCGGCTGGGACCCTAGAACCAGCACCGGCTATGCACTGTTGAAATGAACTTCGAAGCGACGGAAAAATCGCTGAAACAGAGTGGAAAAGAACCAAGGCGGTGCCGGTTGCATTCTGGAGACGTTGTGCAAAATTCAGAAAAAAATCGACGAACGAGTAGAGAAATAGAACACAACCGGCACCGGCTCTGAGAGCCAAGCCGGCACCGGCTGTGGCCTAAAGCTAAGGCGGTGCTGTGATTTTTCTACGCGGTTTTTGGTAATCTGAGGAGTTTTGGTATCTTCCAACTTTTACTCGGCCAAGAATATGGTACCTACAACTTTAGGCACTTCCTAAGCTTATATATAGATGAAAAACACAAGGGGAAAGGGAGATAATTCATTGATCATCATAGAAAATCACTCAATCAAAGGAGAAATTCTTTAATTCAAGGAGGGTTGTACAATAAGGTCTTCAAAGGAAGAAGAAGGAGGTTTGTCTATGAGTGCTTTCTTTTACTTTATTTTTTTTCTTGAACAATGATATGTTAATTGTTTTATTGTAATTTGACATTGTTTTAGATATTCATGATATTTAGAGATATTTGATCTTTTGATTAATCAGTTGTTCTTCTTGGTATTTAATTATTTATGCTTATTACAAGATTGGTTGATTGTTACTTTCTATTGACTTGCTTGAAAAAGGGGTTGATGGTGATTTCAATTCATTAGTTTCATATTTGTTGTCTTTTAACTTGCTTGAAAAATGGGTTAATTGCGAAGAACAAAGTAATTAAAGGTTAATTGATGTTTGCCAGAATATGGATTCATTGGTTAGTTTCATGTTTTAAATTTGCCAGAATATGGAAATTTAGTTAAGGATTGTGTTTAATGCATCTTTTGGGTAAGACTGGTTGAGACAGAATATGTGACTCTAAGTTACCTAAAAGATAGGGATTCATGAATTAAAAAAGAAGTGGTCTACTTTAATTCTTCATGATGCCTAGGGAATAATTAGTTATGATAATGGTTGAGTTCTTTAAGATCATACTTGTCTAAACAATTATTTGAATTGCATAATTCTACATCTTTGACATGTATATATTTTTATTTTGATTTTCTTTTATTTTATTTTTTCATGTTTAATTGTTTTTCAATTTATTGAGTCGGTTAAACAATGAAAGAAAGGTAATTAATGTCTACTTGTTCCTTGAGGATCGATACTCGTTTGAACCCTATACTCTGTTAATGATAAGTATGCTTGCTCATATGTGTAATTTGGGTTGAACGTTTTAATTTAAACTTGATTGGGAATGTGCTTAATTTTTGTATGATTTTTATACCCAAGTCTGGACACATCAAACACTCAAAGCACACACAAGCTTACTGAGATTTTTATCTCATTACCTTTTATGCCATGTTTTCAGGTCGATCCTGCTGTGAAGGTCATTAGCTAAATTGTTGCGTGTGATTTTGAAGACTCTTTGCTATTTTCCTTATGTGATGTTTTGAGAGATTGTAGCAGACAATTTATTTTGAATTTGTTCGTGTATTATTAAGTTGTAATAAGTTTAATTTTAAAGTATTTATTTTATTTTATTTTATTTTATGTAACCTAGTTATAAAGACCCCTTGTCCTATGGACGGGGCGACATCCCCGGCCCTGATGGGCCTAGATAGTGAGGTGTTACATAGAGTATAGAGATAATTTATAAGGAATCGAGCTTAATACATCTTTTGACTATTTTAGTGTGATTGAAAAATCTGCTAATTTAATCAAGAGATAGTGATTCCTTGGATTGGGAAAGAAGTGGAATCTATATAAATGGATTCATGACTTGGGAAACGATTGAATTTTAATTTATATTCCTTATTATGCTAAGAAAATAATTGGTTGTGATAAGTATTAGATGATTCATGTCATGCATTTTGAGAATAACTATTTAATTACATGTTTTTCTCTGCATGAGTTGTATATATATTTGTTTTTACTTTTATTTTTATTTAGATTTCTTTATCACTTTATTAATTAGGTCGGTTAAACAATGAATAAAAAGTAATTAGTGTGTACTTGTTCCTTTGAGGATCAATACTCGTTAATTCCCTATACTATGCTTGCGATGAGTATACTTACTCGTATGTGTAATTTGAGATTAATGTTTTATTTAAAACTTGGCTAAGGGATGGATTTAAATTTAATGATTTTTATACATCCAAAATTTACTTATCATATATAATGAGCACTCATCATGCCCCCACACTTAAACCTTTGCTTTTCCTCAAGCAAGCCATATTTATTCACAAACATAAACAACTAGTTTACAAACAAAACAAATGACTATAAATATAGCACATTAGGATAATTAACAAGAACAGGCCAGCATATATGCAATAAGGTTAAGATGCTAAAGACATTATTTCATCTTCCGCTTTAGAATTCATCCCAACACTTATCTATCAAAGTTAATCCTATGTAGAACTATGTATTAAGCTATATATAACCAAGAATATCAGAGCTAAATTAAACAAGTTTATACCAAATCAATGTGCTTCACTCTACCCCTCGAGTAAAGAATATATACAATGTGATTTATATAAGAGAGGACTAATTGGCTAACTCATGTCTCATGGCATACAAAAAGTACAACATTACAAATGTTACATCCTTACAATAATATATTACAATACTATGATAAAATATTACAACTTTTTTTAGCAAAGTAGAAGCCTCTCATTTTTCATAATTTTTCCACAAAATAATACATTTATAATGATTTTAACTTGAATGCTCTTTCTACATCTTTGCATTTTTGCTTTTTTCTTTTTCTTTTCTTGCTTTTTTATTCTTTTTTTTTTCATCACATGTTATTTTTTATCGTAGGACATGCCTTTTGCATTCCTAGAGCTTTTTTTTCTCCTCACTTCAGTAAGTGGATTGAGCAAGCTACCTCTTGCTCCTATTTTCCTTTATTTACATTGAGGAATACAATACAACACTTCACAATACACAAATGAATGAATAAATAGAGATGCCACGAAACTATAGATGAGCTAAAAATCCACACTCTCTATTTTATCACAAAATTCACATCTATTCTCAAAAAATTCAAGTTTCACAACATTTTCAAAGGTATAAATATGGTTAATTCCCTTATCCAGACTAGCCTATATCATACCTAATATATAAATATACACAAAATAAACTCTCCTAGACAAGTTTTAAGTAAAATTCCTAAGTAAAACGATAAATAAGATATCCATCAAACTAACACTGATACACATATGCCAAAAAAATCCTTCAAAATTAGCCCAAAAATAAGAAAGAATTTGAAAAAATTTTAGCCCAAATAAAACAAAAAATTAGCCCAAAAATAAGAAAATAGTCAAAATCATTAATACAAAATTACAATGAAATATTACTCAACTTCTCCCTACACTTAAATGAAACAATGTCCTCATAGTTCAAAATATATAATACAATTACATCTACATAATACAAAATAACAAAATAGGGAGAAAAGGAAAAGTAATACTCCCCAATTATCTTAAAGCTTGTCCAAAACATGGTTGCTCTGTACTGAACGGTGTCAGTTAAGTTGTAATAGACGGTGTTGTGTATTCTCAAAATATCTACAATAGTTGTATTCTATAGATGCCTAGTGTCGTTTCATATGAACTCAATGGTGTAGTGTCTGTTTTGTATCTACAAAACAAAAATAACAGATACAACATTAGACAAGCCAAAGAAATAACAATAAAGATACAAACAACAGGTCAAGAATGAAGTACTATATTAAGAAATTAATATAAAGGAACAACAAATATCAATGTTACAATTAGTTATCAAAACTAATCGAATCAAAGATCACAATCAACTAACCTAAACATACTGCAACAAAACCAACTACCATAAGCAAAACTAAGATATATGTTAGGGCCAAGAGCTATATTACTTCAACAATACAACAAAACAAATGACTAAATCAAAATGTACACTAGAGATATACAAAGGTATACAAACACTATATACTCGAAAGAAAAGTGAACGATTAAGGACTTAGTGGGCTTTATTGGAAAGAGACTTAAAATATTTTTACCACAACTGCCACCAATCCATAAATACTACACTTTCCAAAACACCCTGTGTTTCCCAAACAACCAACAAATAACTCCCAACTTCAATAGCTATTAAACAAAATGTATCAAAAAGTTAACCAAATCTCTAAATAAAAATCAATAATCCACCAAAATACATAATCAACTATCTAAATCAACTATCTCCTCAACCTATTCACCAGTACTATAATACCCCACTACCTACAACCCCAAAAGGGCCGAAATGTCACCCCATTCAAAGGACAAGAGGTCTTTACAACGAGCTAAATAAATGGGTCGGGAATGTCACCCCATCTAAAGGATAAGAGGTCTTTATAACGTGCTAAAAAAATAACTCATTCAAAGTAATACCTCAAATAAAACTTAATGTATCATAGTTCAAGTAAAAATTATATAGTGTTTCAAAATAAAGAATGACAAAATATTGTCTCTAAGCAAAACAACCAAAATGTAAAATACAAGATTTTGAACTTTAGCCTCGACCTTGTTAGTTGTGCTTACAACTTGAAAACATACACAAATAATGTAAGAAATAAATTTTTCAGTAAGTCCTATGTGTGAGAGTATTCATTTGAAACAATTTTGTGATATGCATTTGGAAATACCAAAAGCGCAATTGCAATCATAATCAATAGTTTTAAATACAAGAGTGGCGTTTTAATTTGCATTCTCTATAAATAACTTTATTTCAAAAAATCAACCACTCAACAATAAAGTAGACTATGAAACCCTGAATCATAACCTTATACTGTGAAACCTTGCATCAGAGTACACTGGGTGATCTGCCCATGGAATACTCCTCCTTCTCCCAAACCTCTCTAACTTACTGATTGTCCATTCCGGAGAAATACAGTCCCACTTGAAACTGGTTGCTAGTTTGGATTGGCTTGACTCCCTACCTCTGTCGCCTAATAAAAAACGAGTTCAGCTTTAGGAGGTGGCCATCTACTGAAAAGCTAGCTCACTCCTTCTTAGGTTAGTACTAGTAGCCTACTCTTATTGAGTACTCAGTGTTTGTATCAAGAAAACTCATTAGCATCAAGTAGTAATCAAGAAGAAAATATACAGTATGACTTGGAAAACCTTGATTAAATCATTTAATGTAAAATTCATGTAAATTGTTTTGAAATCATTTTAGCTTAAAAAAATCAATGCGTTAGTTGAAATAGAGAAAGAAAATTAGCCGTACTGGACATTTTAATACAAAACCCTTGTTTCCAATGGCAAAATGTAATACTTGACAATATTGCATTTGCTATATTTCACAAACAGCTTTAATATAAGAACTTACCTTGGTATAGCAAATTAATTTCTTAATCCCAATGGGTGGATCCTTACCCTTTACAACCTTGCAAGTCTAAAAATAAAAAAATAAATAAGTCACAATCTACTTCTAGTATTTTAGGAAATCATATTCCTTATATAATTAATTTCCTATTCACACATAACCATCAAGGCTACAAATAAATAATTAACCAAACTTTTGCTACATCCCGAAGTGTTAATACTTATAAATATTACACTTAAAGAAGGATACAAATTAATAATATGGAGTTTCCTTAGAAATTCTTAAACTGATCACAATTTTCAAGAAGTTATCATTTTTTTCCCAGGAGTATAATACATATAAAAACACCTCATATTGACTTCAATTTTTACAGAGACATACCTAAACTCATACAGAATAGAATATAAATGGCCTTGCACAAAAACCAAGCTTTATTTGCACCCAAAAAATTATTTTTCACTACAGGAGTATTATATCCATCATAGACCAGCATGAAATAAAATTTTGTAAATTTTAATTCCCACATCAAAAATTTCTGAAATTTTACAAGTATTATTTAAACACATAAATCTATACTTTCTACGTTTTGATGCTGCTCAAATCAGGAATTTATCAAACCAAAATAGTGGAATCAAACTGATAGTACAACAGAAACAAAGTACTCTACCCCTTCAGTATTTTCCGAAAATTGCTGGGTTTTGTCCCAAGGTTTTCTTGTATGATTTCTAACATAAGATATACTCTGAAATGTCAAGATTAAAATATCCAAAAGTCCCTACCATAATAAGTCACTTTACTATTTAATTTTGCCTTAAATCCTACAACTAGCATATCATCACAAAATTTTCAGCTTTCATGGATAAAGGGTAAAAGTGCTTTCTTTTATAAAAATCTTTTGAAATATGGTTTTTTTTAAATGTCTAAGAATGTTTAGATGATAATTCAAACAAGGAATACATTTTACGAATTCTAAAACCCTAAAATCCTAAATTTAACGACTTTGTTCATTACCTCGTATTAGATCTAATTCAAACAACCTTAGAGGGAAGAGTAGGCATCTCCTAGCTTTCATTACCACCCAGAACATCAAGGAATCAATCCAAGAATGGTGCTCCAAAGTTGTGATTTCGTGCAGAAATTCTTCGTAAACAATATAATTAAACTTTGGCAAAAGGGGGAGGGGATTTCGTGTAATAGGGGAGAGAGAGTGTGTGTGTGGGACGACTGCTAGGGATTTTAGGGCTCAAAAATCTGATTTAGATAGGCTTTTAAAGGTGAATTATATTAGGTTTAGGAAATAGAAGAAAAGGGAAAAGAATTAAGGAAAAATCCTATTTTCTCTAGGTTTTAACTAATAAAAAGCTTTCTTTAATTAATTAATCATAATCCTAGGGTGTTTAGAGGTCTAGGTGGTGGCACAATGGAGTGGGAATAGGATAGAATATTTCCTAAGATTTTCCTAAACATTGAAGGATTGGAAATTAATAAATCCCTTCAAGAAATTTTATCCAAATTATACAAGAATTAGGTTTTTCTCCTTCTCCTCTGCCTATGTGACAGTACCAAGGCTTCTAGAAACCTAGTGATTCACTCAAAATATTCTCCTAGCTAGAATAAATATTTAATTTAAGGAATTTCAAATTCTCTCCAAATAAAATAAAATAAGAAGAAAGTCTTGCTACTCTAATGTTTAAATATTTCCTAAAATTAATACATAATAAAATAAATAAAATAAACATATAATGAGTATTTAATAAATATATAGAAAATACACATATTGTGTGTGTGTGTAATTACTTAACAATTAGTAAATAGTTACTTAAATTATTTTAATTAACTGTTACCTAATAATTGAGCACATATTTTAGAGTTATCTACATTTTCTTATATTTATATGTTTATATATATATATATATATATATATATATATTCCCTAATTAATAGTTTTATGCTAGAATATTCTATCCATTCTTATTTCATATAGCGATTCTCAAACATCCCAAAGCACAACAATTCTTCCACAATCATACTCAAACAAATTCATTCATGCCATACCAAATATGTCTATATACAAAAATGCTCATGCTATATGGTCCATATATTTGTCCCATTTCTTGGGGCAATTAGGGCGAAGTGTCATATTCTTCCCATCTTAAGAGAATTTTTCCCCCGAAATTCCTTCTAGGTTATACCTCAAAGTATCTACGGATATTTCCGCCTCACCCATTCCTCAGTCTCCCAAGTAGCAGCTTATGTACCATGATGTTCCCACAAAACCTTCACCATTAGAATCTACTTATTTCGAAGTGTCTTAATACTTCTGTCTAAAATCTTTACTGGTTTCTCGCCATAACTCAAATCAGGTTGCAGAACCAATGGTACTTCGTTTAGCATATGATTTGGATCAGGTTTATACTTCTTCAACTGAGGTACGTGGAACATGTCATGTATCTCAGTTAAACTATCCAACAAAACAAAACATAATCCTAACTAAAGGATGCTATAAGCTAAAACACAAGCTCTGACAAGAATGAGATACTATACCAATTCCAAAGTATGAAAATAATGAACCAGTAGATAATTATCTTCGTTTCTTGATCAGTGCCTTGTGATAGTTGTTTTGCATTATTTTCCTCTGTGGTTTGAGTAACTGGTGATTTTGCAGTAATATGGATTGTTTTGATATGATGGTTTTCTATTATTTAAGCTTTATTCCTTTGATTCTTGCTCATTGGCAAACAAGTAATAACATCATTGGCGATATATTCCTACTTCTATTGGGTTATAGATAAGAGTTGGAGTATTCCAGCAAGTCTCTCATACTCCAGCTCTCACTTTCCTATGAGTCAAGTCAACACATAGTGGGCAATTTTTCATTTTTCATTCTTGGCCAACAAATCATCTTCTTCACATAGTTGTATATCTTTGTCTCTTCTGGAACCATAGTGCAAGGGCTTCTCATGGGCTCCCTTCAAAATGTTTCTTCTTCAAATCTTCTTTATCATGCACGTACAATTCATCATGAGATTGCATCACTTCACTATCATCTACTCTGACGTCTTGATTTCTTCTTTTCAGTTGCTTCGCGTTGAAGGCTTGAAATTCTCGATTATTCAATTGAGTGTTAATGATTCCTCCTTTTAGCTCAGCGTGATACTTACATTCATCCAACAAATCTTTGCTACTTCAAATATAAATCTCATTAAGTAAAGTCATGCTTTAGGGTTTTATGACCACAATATCTCATACGTCTGCTTTTCGTCAAAGTAGATATGTTTGTTACTAGCTTCAAATGATAAGTAGAATAATCGATGTCATGTGACTAAAGTTTTTTCATGAGACATAAGCTATAGTCTCAATCTCCCGCACATGCCATTTTTTTTAAGGCGAATTTGTGAGTTCAAAGAGAATATAGGAATAAAGAGTATGCCAAATTTAATGCCATGAGGAATTTAATAAATTAATAAAACATAAATGAGTAGAATGATAAGATTGAAACGGTTGACTATTAAAGAATTTTACCATGATTGACAAGAATTGAACACTTCCTATGATTGAATAAGAGAAGTTCTTGGATATTCAAGTCCTAACCTAAGAAATAAATTTAAAAAAGATATCGAGCACAAAAATGAGCGCATGAAAGCAATATTACTTGAAGAAGAAAGAAGAAAAATTTTATGCAATAATGAGAACTACAAGAAAAATAAAGAGTAAAATGATTGTAATATTTGATTGTTCATAAAAGTATTATGATTGAGAAGAGTCAAACACTTCTATTGAGTGGTAAGGAAGAGTTCTTTGAATGCTCGACCATTAATAGAAAATTTATAGGAAATAACAGGAGACATTGGGTAGAATGACAAGCACATCGAATCAATATTGTTAGAAAAAGAAATGAAAGTTTTGGGTATCAAAGAAAACTATAGAAATGAAAGAGTGAAAGATTTGTGAAAATGGTAATATTAGGATTTCAAAGATAAGAGGTGTTAAATAGAGAAGACACAAACAATGTGTGCAAACTCAAAGGAATGAAATAAAACATGAAAAGAATGGAGTAAATCTAATGAAGTAGAAAGTCATTATAGAGGTAACATAGAAAGCATTTAGAAGACGGTTGAAAAGTTCGGTGTATAGCAGTTATAGTCATTAACTAGAGTAGCAAAATTCGTTTTAATCAACCAAGTCTTTAGAAGAAAATTCTCAACAAATGGAGAAGATCGACACGTGCATAAATCAACCGAACTTTTCTTCTTAGTTTTAAGCACATGTTAAAGTGCATAAATCAAAAGAATGAAGAAGAATAAGAAATAGATAGAATAAGTTCAATGAGATAAGGAATAGATAGTAAACATGTAAATGATATAAAGAAATTGGGTACAAAATAGATGCATTTTATAAGGAGCAATTTTCTAATAATGAGTGAGGTAGCTAAAGTGGCCTTCTATAATCGAATCTTGGAAGAGGGCTCTTAACATCAACAATAAGTAAGAAGATATAGCTTGTATGAGGAAACTTAGAAGAAAGAGTGAGGAAGTTAGATTTAATTATCACCATAAGGATTCACTGACATGACTTTCTGTTCTTAATTTGATGCATCCACATATAATGCCTGAAAATCGACAGGTGAAAACTTTGATCTTCTCTTATGCTCTTGGAAATTCTTCTCATTCTTCCTCTTTCACAATACCAAGGTACATCTCTATTGTGGTTGAATCAGAGGTGGCATAAGAATCGCAATTCCTCTAACAAAAGACAATAGTAACACTCCAATCCTAAGAATCTTCTCATATTCGTGACGTTTTCAAGTCGCATCTGATCCCAAGTTTTCTTTGTTCCAAAGCAAGCACTTGAATATTCATTTGCGGTACTGGGTTATTGTCTCTATCAACTCTAGTTGAGTTTCTTTAATTAGTTAGATGTGATGGTAGAGTGAGGTTTCCTTATTTAACTAAAGCATCTACAACAACTCTCCATTGGTTGTATAGAAGCACCACCTTTGAAGCATCCCTAGTTTGACTCCTTGAACTAACAATCTAGTTCCATGTGTTTCTTCCTCTTGTAGCAATGGTAAATTGCCGAAATTGGAGTAGCTTCTATTGAAGTAATCCTTAAATGATTCCTCTTATTCTTCCATTATTGATCTACTAGCCCTTTTACATGGAAATTTCACGTCTTTAAAATTGTTCTTAAAGACGTCCTATCTAGGTCTTTCTTCTTTGCTAGTGTGGTTGCATCCACTATAGTAGTACAATTGTAAATAGTATCTACTTTCCATAATCATTACTTCTCCAAATTATACTCACACACAATATCCAAATACCCCTCGAGGTAGCATTCTTCAAGGCAATTATTCTAGCCCAAAATTAAAGTGCAAATATGCCATGTACTAAAAACAAGTACATTCATATAGCATGCTCAATCAGATAAAAGTCATATAAAGATATTGCATAGATATTTCACATAATATACACCCCACACAATCATAGGGCATTCCAAACAATGCCCCTTTATTCACATATAAAATTAGCATGCATAATAGAAAATTAAAAATCTCCAAAGTACAAATATCAAAATCCTAAATCTCAACAACAATCACCATTTCTAAGCCCCTATCATCATAATACGATCATATCCATCAAATTAGAGTTAGGATAGTCAAAATTGGAAGACTAGAATAATTATCAAAATCATATATCTCTTCATCACATGTAGTTCTCTTGTACCCATAGAATCTCACATAAGCAAATTTATCAAATTTCCCAAAATATCTAAATGTTCTTGTCAACATAGATTTTCTCTCACAACCTCATCAAGGTTATCATTATTATAACACACAGGGATAAAATTTGCCCCCATAACAACTCATCAACACATAGTGATGCGTAAATAAAAATCATCAAATTTAAATCCATCCCTTAGTCAAGTTTTGATTAATATTAAAATATTAATCCTAAAATATACATATGAGCAAGTGTACTCATCGCAAGTATAACATAGGGAATTAATGAGTATCGATCTTTAAAGGAACAAGTACGCACTAATCATTTTTCATTTATTGATTAACCGACTCAAATAAAGTGAGAAAAATAAGAATAAAGAAAATAAAGAAATATATACAACTCAAGGATGTGAAAATATGCAATTTTGACAAAAACTTTTGAAAACATGATAATGAATTACTTAGCCAATATCACAACAAATTATTATCTTGGTCTTATGAAGGATTTAAAATAGACCCACTTCGTTTGCAATTTAAAGAATCACTATCTTCTAGTTAAATTAGTGAACATATTCTGTCTCAACCAATTTATCCAAAAGATGCATTAAAATCAATACTCATATAAACCCCTATATTTTAGGATTTAAAACATGAAATTAGTCAATGAATTCATATTCTAGCAATCATCAACTAGTCTTTGATTACCTATGTTCTAGACAATCAATCCTTTTTCAAGCTAGTTAAGAGATAACAAATATGAAATTAATTAATTGAAGCCATTACCAACCCCCTTTTTAAGCAAGCTAATAACAAAGATCAATCAACCAACTCCTTAAGCAAAACAAGTAATCAAATAGCAAGAATAATAATCAATTGATCAAAAGACTAAATTACTTAATAAATTATGAATCCCAAAAATAATGTCAAATTACAATGGAAATATTAAATCCATAATCGTTTAAGAAAAAAGAAAACAAAGGTAAAAGAAAGTACTCATAGACAAGCCTCCTCCTTCTTCTTTAAAAACTCTCTCGAACAACCCACCTTGAATGGTGAATCTCTCATCTTTTGAGTGATTGGAATTTTTTATCTTTGATTCACTCTCAATCTCTTGTGTTTTCTCTTGGTTTTATAGCCTTCTTTGATGCCAAATTCATTTCTTGAGGAGTCTTGGCCGAGTAGAAATTGGAAAGTACCAAAATCTTTGGAAAATTATTAAATTTGTGCACAAATTTTTCTTGCTTTAGAGCGGACCTAGCACCGAGTCACTTCGACATACCCGGCACCAGGTGTGTTCTTTTTCTCCCTATGGTTTGGTCTATTTTTTTCTCTGCTCAGATCAAAATGGACCTGACGCCTAGTCTATTTGCCAGACCTGGTGCTAGGCGTGTGTTGAAGAATTCTTTTTTTTGCTCAAAATCAACTTAAATTTGCATAAATTTGTTAAAAATACTTTTTACATGCAAAATGTCAAATAGGAAGGAATATGCCTAGTTTTCACATCAAAAGTATCTCAAAGCAACCTTAAATAACTAGAAAAATAGTGATGATTTTCGCCGCTATCAATTCCCCCACACTGAAACTTGTTCTTGTCCACAAGCAAAACACTTTAAGCCACAAAAATCATCAAGAAAACAAAAGAATTTTATCATTCAAAATTTTTGAAACATAACAAGGATTATAACTTCCATTCAAATTGTAGATAAAACTCTTGCCATTCCTTAAAACCTTTGAAATCAATCAAAATTTTGAAATATTTGACAAGACATTGCAAAACTCTTGAAGTCAAATTAATCAAGTTTATACCTTAGTCTAAGAAAATTATTTCACCCTTCAAGTAAAAATATATATAACATGAATCACACAAGGCAAGCTATCTACTAACTCAAGCATTATAAATTCAAAAATTACACACTTAAGTCATGACGTAAGGAAAACACTCCATTTTTCTCTTAATTTTTTCAATGACTTAGGAAATTGATAGCCTCAAGTGCATGAATTTCTCTTCACACACTGTATTGGCCCCTTTTTAGTCATCACTCATGATTTTTTTTTTCAACATCTTTTCTCTCTTTTGCTTTTGGGAATTTATAGCCTCAAGAAAGTGAATTTCTCTTCACTATCTGTATTAGCCTCCATAAATAAGCAAAAGCAATACTTTCTCATCTTCAAAGAAGAAACAACAATCAACTCATTTTTTTTCAATTTTTCAACTCACAATAATTTTCCACAATTTTTCCACTCAAAGATCTTTTATCAACTCACATTCCTTATCAAACTCAAAACTAAGCAAAATTTAAACCCATAATACAAGAGTTAGCCAATAAACTTTCTCCACATTCATCATACTCTCCATATTCAAACTAGATGGGCCAAAGAATACTCAAACACCAATGCATAAACAATATTAATCCAAATTCTCAAGTCTTGAAAAATATCATATCCAATAAACCAATTTCATAAAAATCTACTAAATGAATGACAAAAATTTATATCCAAGTAAGAAAAAGAATTATAACCTTGCTAAACAATGAAAACCATAAAAAGTATTGAAAAACTTTCACACAAAAATGTATAGAGAAAATATCTTCAATACCTAAACTCTCCCCCATACTTAAAATGGACATTGTCCTCAATGGCTATAAATACAACAATGAAAGCAAAGCCAAAGGACCACAATAAATAAAGAGGAGGAATAGAGAAAAGAAAATACTTCCATTACGAAGTAACTCCAAAATTTCCAAACTTTAAATTTTCAAAATTTTCAAGGAAAGTGCAACAAAGTATATCACCAAGCTACTAAGAGAATTGATAAAAACTTAGACAAAGAATATCACCAAACCACTCCCCCATACTTAAATTACAAAATGTTATCATTAGCCAAAAATTAACATAAGAAAGTATCTTCAAAGGGACAAAAAATAATAAAGGAGGAGACGGTGAGGCAATACTCCCCAAGTGCAATAAGCTCCAATATATATCAAAGCGGGAAATAGAGAAAAAGGTTAGTATAAGAAAGCTTTATTCCTACCTGCAAAAGAAAACACAAAGAAAAGTACAAAGAAAATAATAATAAAATAAAGACACACCTAAATAAATGAAAAATAAAAATTCTAACAAAGCAAGTAAAGACACGACTCATTCCCCCACACTTAAACTGGAAAATATTTTTGTTATTTGGGGGAAATAACACCTAACAACTTCAAACAAAACTCTTTTCACTCATCATACTTCCTTATCAAACCTTTGTAAAAGAAAGTAATACTCATTGAAAAAGGAAGGCACGATGAAAGTAGAAATAAGAGAGGGTTTTGAAAAATTGAGGGTTCATAAAAAATATTAGTTGCAATGAATGTAAATACATGACCCGCCCCCCCCCCCCCCTCTTTGTAGCACCTTTTTAGACATACAAATCAAGTTTCCAACACAAAGATATAAATTATGTCTAAATAGTGTGTAAACATGAGAATCGCCACTTATTCCTTCAAAAGATTTGGCACAATTGAAATAACCCTTCGAACCTAGTAGTGTAGATTTTAAAGATTGGATCAAGAAATCTTTACTTTTTAACCGATTTACAAATATCAAGTTACCTCCCTGAAATTGGGGTGAAGGGTAGAATTTGTCAATAAGATTCAAGGACTTCTTATGATGAATCATAGATAAATCTAACTCTTTGAGACATGTTAAACTCCATACATCATCATTTGGACCATTGTCCTCCAAGAATGGAAAGGAACCTAAGAAATAATGTGATAAAAAGATATTAGAATTATTAGTATATAGAGGAGAATCGAATACCTCCCTTTTCACAATGGGCAATTGTTCCTCATTTCCTCTCTCCTGCCCTTGGAGATTCTCTTGTGCAAGTGTATGGGCCTTTATGATATCTTCAACCAACTTGGCTAGTTGTGTTCTTATAGAGCACATTCATTGGGATGCTTCTTCATGTCACTTAATAGATAAATTTGTTTGGTGACAAAAGAATGCATTGAGGCTTCAAGTGACATCTCACAAAAAGTGTCAGTCTGAGCTTGCAAATTTGCCAAATTCTCATCATTGTAGCTCTTTTTATCTTTTACCCAAAAGTAATTGTCTATGATGATGTCAATCTCGCATTCAAAGAAAAATAAAAAACAAATCGAAAAAAAATAAAGAAAAGCAAAAATTTAAACAAATAAAAAATAAAATCATATACTAATAAAAAGACTTTAATATTCACAAAGTGCCTAAAAAACAAAAGTTAGCATCATTTACAAGCGTAACATGAACGAAACTAGTCAATTAAGTCACATGAAGCTTTAAAATTTCAAAAAAGTTGACGATTCTAGTTTTTGAAAATCAATTAAGGATTTGATTTGATTAAACCAATTAAGTCACTATTTTCAAAAACTTGATGTGTAAATTTTAGGTCTATAAAAATAATCAAATTTAAATCCATCTCTTAGTTAAGTTTTAATTAAAATATTAATCCCAAAATACACATACGAGCAAGTATACTCATCGCAATCATAACATAGGGAATTAATGAGTATCATTCTTAAAGGAACAAGTATACACTAATCACTTTTCATTCATTGTTTAACCGACTCAAATAAAGTGAGAAAATAAGAAAAATAAAAATAAAGAAATATATACAATTCAATGATGTGAAAATATGCAATTTGGACAAAAGCACTTGAAAACATGATAATGAATCACTTAACCAATATCCCAATCAATTATTATCTTGATTTCATGAAGGATTTAAAATCGACCCACTTCGTTTGCAATCCGTGGAATCACTATCTTCTAGTTAAATTAGTGAACATATTCTATCTCAACCAATTTACCCAAAAGATGCATTAAACTCAATCCTCATATAAATCCCTATATTCTATGTGATTTAAAATATGAAATTAGTCAATGAATCCATATTCTAGCAATCATTAACCAACCTTTAATTACTTAAGTTCTTAACAATTAACCTCTTTTTCAAGCAAGTTAAGAGGTAACGAATATGAAATTAATTAATTGAATTTATTATTAACTTCTTTTTCAAGCAAGTTAACAACAAGAATTAATTAATCAACTCTATAAGAAAAATAAGTAATCAAATACCAACGAAAATAATTAATTAATCAAACTACTAAATTAACTCAAAATCATAAATCCAAAAATAATATCTAAATACAATTAAAGAATTAAACTCATCATTGTTCAAGAAAAGAAAAACAAAGGAAAGAGATAAATACTCATACAAGCCTTTCAATTTCCAATAAAAACTTCTTCCAAAATCAATACTCCTTGAATTATTTCTCCAGAGAAAATATTGGTGGTGCACTCTAAAAGTATTTGTCCAAGTCTCCACATTCAGCTTCCTTTGTTTCGTCTATTTTTTTTTCTGCTTTGCTCTGTTTATGCAGACTCGGTCTAGCGCCAAATCTATCTTCTTGGCCTAGTGCCGGGTCTGAGCTGGAAATTTATCCAATTTTCCTCCAAATTCACCTATTTTTGCATAAAATTACAGAAAAATATTTTTATAAGTGAAATATTAAATAGAAAGGAATATGGCTAGTTATTGTATCAAAAGTGTCACAAAATATACTCAAATAACTAGGAAAATATATGAAAATTTAGGTCCTATCAATTCCCCTACACTTGAATCTTTGCTTATCCCTAAGCAAAGTACAAAGCACAAGACACAAATTAGCTCTTCTCAAATTCATCCACAACAAAGTCATAATTTTTTTCCCCCTAACTTTAGATAAAAAATTGTCATTCATTCACCCTTTAAAAATATTTTTAAACTCATGCATTAAATCAAATATATCAATACCCTCAAAATTAAGTTAAACAAGTTTATACTTTAGTTTAGGAAAATTATTTCACCTTTCAAGCCAAGATATAGATAATACAAATCATACAAGTTAAGTTGTTTAACCACTTCAAAACTCATAGAATCAAATTTGTAAAAATCTAAGTAGCAAAATAAGGAGATGTTCATGTTCTTTTTTTTCATCATTTTTTTTTCAATCACTCTTGTTTTTTGTTTTTTAGCCTCAAGTGCATGAACATTACCTTCATGCACCGTATTGGCTCCTAACATTTTTTTTTTCTTTTGCTTTTCGAGAATTAGCCTTAAAAAAGTGTGATGCTTCTTGTTTCTTCTCTTCCACTAACCGTATTGGCCCCCCTTAAGTAATTTGCTAATGAGATAAGCATTTTCTTTCCAAATAAAATAAACACATTTTTTGCACTCATTTTTTTTTATTCTCACCAAAAGAAAAATGCATTCTCTCTTCTTCTTTTTTCCAATTTCACCATCCTTATTCACAACCCCAAATTAAACAAATTTAGAAAACCATAAATCAAGAAGTAATAAACAACTCTTCCCATATTTTATCACATCCTCCATATCCACACAAAAAAAGTAGAATAAAATTCAAATACTAAAGAATAATCTAGATTAACTAAAATTGCCAAGACTTAATATATTCAACTTAATACATAATTTTACTCAATAAAATCCAACCAATTTCAATGAAAAAAATCATCTCCAAAGTGAAAAAGAAAATTATAACCTTATGATAGGCAATCACAATTTCATAGAAATTGTAAAAAAATTTCATAAATATCATTGAAAACCCATTGAAAATAAAAAATATGCACTTGAGAAATATTAAATCTCTCCCTCACAGTTAAATTGGACATTGTCCTCAATGGCCTAAAATATCACAATAAAGCATAACCAAGGGACCAAGAATGTAAAGAGGGAAAAGAAAATAATACTCCCTACGGTAGATTAGCTCCAAGTAAAGTGACCGTCAACCTTCAAAAAGTTGGAAGAATTATAGCCAGGTGAGAATGGTGAATAAACCTACAAAAAGAAGAGAAAAAAAAAAAAAAACACACACCAAGGAAAAGAAAAAGTAGTCCTACAAAAATTAAAACACACCTATAAATTTTTATTTTTCAAAATGAAATATAAAAAAAATCCAAAAATGCAAACAAGCTTGGAAAACTAAAAAAAGAAAAAAAAAAAGCAACTGGTGAAGAGGAATAAAGTAGAAGAAATAGGGAAGGAAAAGAAAAAAAAATCTAGAACTACAAAAAAAAAAAAAAACAAACAAACAAAGAAAAAGTAAAAGACAAGAGAAAATAAAATAAAATAAAAATAAAGAAAAGGAAAGGAGACATTCTTGGGAGGATGTACATCCTCCCAAGATGTAACCAAAGAAATAAAACAAGTCGTGGCTCACAAAAGATAATTTTTTTTTTAATAACCACTATGAACATCACAAAACAGAGCATGGGGATGATTTTAGCCCCTATCAATTCGTTGGGATGCTTCTTCATGCCACACAAATTTCCCTAAATTCATCACTATTTACACATCAATTCCAGTTACATTGCTTCAAAAGTATTTTGAAAATAGTTTGGCTCATTTGTTGGGATGCTTCTTTACACATCAAGTTGATGATTGGTTGCGGTTAAGTGTCTTTTATCCCCGATAACGACGTCAAAAACTTGATGTGTAAATTTTAAGTGTATAAAAATTATCAAATTTAAATCTATCCCTTAGTCAAGTTTTAAATAAAACATTAATCTCAAAATATACATTCGAGTAAATATACTCACCGCAAACATAGCATAGGGAATTAACGAGTATCGATCCTCAAAGGAATAAGTACACACTAATCACTTTTTATTCATTATTTAACCGACCCAAATAAAGTGAGAAAATAAAAAAAAAGAAATTAAAGAAATATATACAACTCAAGGATGTAAAAATATGCAATTTAGACAAAAGATTTTGAAAACATGATAATGAATCACATAGCCAATATCACAATCAATTATTATCTTTGTCTTATGAAAGACTTAAAATAGACTCATTTTGTTTGCAATCTATGGAATCACTATCTTCTCGTTAAATTAGTAAACATATTCTATCCCAACCAATTTATTCAAAAGATACATTAAAATCAATCCTCATTCAAACCCCTATATTTTAGGTAACTTAAAATATGAAATTAGTCAATGAATCCATATTCTAGCAATCATCAACTAACCTTTGATTACCTAAGTTCTAGACAATCAACCCCCTTTTAAAGTAAGGTAAGAAAGAGCAAATATGAAATTAATTAATTGAATTCATTACCAACCCTTTTTTCAAGCAAGTTAATAACAAAGATCATTCAACCAACTCCTTAAGCAAAACAAGTAATCAAATACCAAGAACAATAATCAATTGATCAAAAGAATAAATTACTTAATAAATCATGAATCCCAAAAGCAATGTCAAATTACAATGAAAATATTAAATACATAATTGTTTAAGAAAAAGAAAAGAAAGGTAAAAGAAAGTACTCATAGACAAGCCTCCTTTTTCTCATTTGAAAACTCTATTGAACAACCCTCCTTGAATGGTGAATATCTTCTCTTTTGAGTGATTGAAATTCTTGATCTTGGATTCACTCTCAATCTCATGTGTTTTCTCTTAGTTTTATAGGCTTTTTTTTATGCTAAATTTGTTGCTTGAGGAGTTTTGGCCGAGTAGAAATTGGAAAATACCGAAATTTTTGGAAAATTATTAAATTCGTGCACAGAATTTTCTTACTCCAAAACGGACATGGCGCTAGGTCCCTTTGACCCACCTGGCGGCTAGTGTGTTCTATTTCTCCCTAAGTTTTGCTCTATTTTTTCTCTACTCGAATTAGAATAGACATGGTGCCTAGTCCAGTTGCCATGACGCCAAGTGTGTGCTGAAAAATTCTCCTTTTTGCTAGAAACCAACTTAAATTTGAACAAATTTGTCAAAAATACTTTCGACAAGAAAAATATCAAATATGAAGGAATATACTTAGTTATTACAACAAAAGTATCATAATTTAACCTCAAATAATTAGAAAAATAGTAATGATTTTAGCATCTATCATATAACAAGATTTTTAAATTCAAATCAGTATTAAAAGAGCTTAAACACAAATAACGGTAGTCATTCTTAAATTCTAAATCCTTAATTTTAAAGGTAATACTCATCTCTACACTCAACTCAACCTAGACTTAACTAACAATTCTAGATTCCACAATCTAGAATCTATTCCATTAATCAAAAGATACCTCTTGCTAGGTTCTTAACCTCAATCTTACATTCCTTTAAATTTATCTCTCCAGGATCATCATCCTGAGCTATAGGACAACTTCCAAGTTCTAATTTCTAAGTTACTACTACCATACAATTTATACATATAAAAAACTGTCCGATAAGTGTGGGGTTTCACAAGGGGAATGGCTATGTTACAGTTTTATATGTTCTAACAATCTAATTCATAAAAAATATACTTAGCTTAGCAAAAATTATAAATCTATTAAGTCAAAGTAACTGCCTAAACCTAGGCTCTGATACCACCTGTAACATCCCGCTACCTATGTATCCAAAATAGGCAGAGATATTACTATGTCCAAAAGACAAGGGGTCTTTATGGCTAGCTAAATAAATAACTCATCCAAAGTAATACCTGAAATAAAACTTAAACATATCATAGTTCAAGTAAAACTTATATAGAGTCTCAAAACAAAGAATGACAAAATATTGTCTCGAAGCAAAACAACCAAAATGTAAAGTGCAGGATCTTGAACTCTAGCTCCGACCTTGTCAGTTGTGCTCATGACCTGAAAACATGCACAAATATCATGAGAAATAAATTTTTCAGTAAGTCCTATGTGTGTGAGAGTGTTCATTTAAAACAATTACGTTATATGCATTTTAAAATACCAAAAGCGCAATTGCAATCATAATCAACCGTTTTAACCATAAGAGTGGCGCTTTCAATTTACATTCTCAATAAATAACTTTATTTCAAAGAAATCAACCACTCAACAATAAAGTAAACTATGAAACCCTACACCAAAACCCAAAGTCATGAAACCCTGCATCATGACCCTACACTGTGAAACCTTGCATCACAGTACAGTGGGTGATCGATCCACGGGTAGGGATACTCCTCTTTCTCTCAAACCTCTCTAACTTACCAGTTGTCCATTCTGGAGAAATACAGTATCACTTAGAACTGGTTGGTAGCTCGTACTGGCCTGACTCCCTATCACTGTCACCTAATAAAAAATAAGTTTACCTTCCGAATATGGCTGCCTACCGAAGGCTAGCTCGCTCCTTCTTAGGCTAATGCTAGTAGTCTACCTTTTTTGAGTACTCAACCTTTGTATCAAGGAAACTCATTAGTATCAAGTAGTAATCAAAAAGAAAATATCCAGTATGTCTTGGAAACCCTTGATTAAATCATTTAGCATAAAAGCCAAGTGAATTATTTTAAAATCCTTTTAGTTTAAGAAATCAATGCAAAGTTGAAATAGAGTAAGAAAACTAGCCATACTAAACATTTTAATACAAAACCCGTGTTTCCAATGGCAAAATATAATACTTTACAATATTGCAATTGCTATATTTCACAAACAGTTTTAATACAAGAACTTACCTTGGTATAGCAAATTAATTTCTTAATCCCAATGGGTGGATCCTTACCCTTGACAACCTTCCAAGTCTAAAAGTTAAAAAATTAATAATTCACAACCTACTCCTAGTATATTAGGAAATCACATGCCTTATATAATTAATTTCCTATTCACACACAACCAACGAAGCTTCAAATAAATCATTATCTAAACCTTTAATACATTCCTAAGTGTCAATATTTATAACTATTACACCTAAAGAATGATACAAATTAATAATATGGAGTTTCCTTAGAAATTCTTAAGCTAATTACAGTTTCCATCAAGTTATCCCTTTTTTTCTAAAAGTATAATAGATATAAAACTACCTTGGATTGACTTCAACTTTTACAGAGACATACCTAAACTCATAAGAATAGAAAGTAGCCTTGCACAAGAAATGGCTTTATTTGCACTTAAAAAATTATTTTTCGCTGCAAGAGTATTCTGTCCTGCAAAGACCAACATGAAAGAAAAAATTGTAACATTTAATTTCCACATCAGAAAATTCTAAAACTTTACAGTCATCATCTAAACACATAAAACTACATTTTCTCTTTTTTGAAATTTCTCAAATTTGGACTTTATCACACTGAAATAGTCACATCAAACTGAAAGTACATCAGAAATAGGGTACTCTATCCCCTCAATTTTTTTCGAAAATTGTTGGGTTTTGTCCTAGGGTTTTCTTGCATGATTTCTAACATAAAACATACTCTAAACATATCTAGATTATAACATCCAAAAGGCCCTACCATAATAAATCAATTTGCTATTTTATTTTGCCTTAAATCCTACAACTAGCATATCAACACAAAATTTTCAGCTTTCATTGATAAAGGGTAAAAGTTCTTTCTTTTATAAAAATCTTTTGAAATGTAGTTTCTTTTTTAATGTCTAATCATGTTTAGATGATAATCATGAATTTTCAAATAAGGAATATATGTTACAATTTTTAAAACCCTAAAACCCTTTTTTTTTCCTCTATAAAGTTCGCACTAAAAAAATTTAGGAAATGAAACAATTTTGGCCATTACCTCTTGTTACATCTAATTTAAACAACCTTAGAAGGAAAAGTAGGTGTCTCCTAGCTTTTGTTACTTCCATAAACATCAAGGAATCGATCCAAGAATGGTGCTCTAAAGTTGTGATTTTGTGTAAAAATTCTCTATAAGTAATCAAATAATTAAACTTTGGCAAAAGGAAAAGGGGATTTTGTGTACTAGGGGAGAGAGTGTGTGTGGGATAGCTACTAGGGATTTTTAGGGCTCAAAAATCTGATTTAGAAAAGCTTTAGGTGAATTATATTAGGTTTAGGCAATAGAAGAAAAAAGAGAAGAATTAAGGAAAATCCTATTTTTCCTAGGTTTTAACTAATAAAAAGTTTCTTTTAATTAATTAATCATAATTTTAGGGGGTTTAGAGGGTTAGGTGGTGGCACAATGGAGTAGGAATAGGAGAGAATATTCTCTAAGATTTTCCTAAACATTAAAAGATTCAAAATTAATAAGCCTTTCAAGATAATTTATCCCCATTATACAAGAATTAGATTTTTCTCCTTCTCCTCTTCCTATGTGGTGACACCAAGGCTTCTAGAAGCCTAGTGATTCCCTCAAAATATTCTCCTAGCTAGAATAAATATTTAATTTAATGAAAATCAAATTCTCTCCAAATAACATAAAATAAAATAAAAAGAAAGTCTTGCTAGAATAATATTTAAATATTTTCTAAAATTAATACATAAGCAAATAAATAAAATAAATAGGTAATAGGTATTTAATAAATATATAGCAAATATACAAATATGTGTGTGTGTGTGTGTGTGTGTGTGTAATTATTTATTAACTAGTAAATAGTTACCTAAATTATTTTAATTATCTGCTACCTAATAATTGAGCACACAATTAGAGTTAGCTATATTATATATATATATATATATATATATATATATATATATATATATATATATTCCCTAATTAATAGTTTTATGCTAGAATATTCTATCCATCCCTATTTCATATAACAATTCTCAAACATCCCAAAGCACAACAATTCTTCCACAATCATACTCAAACAAATTCATTCATGCCATGCCAAATATGTCTATATGCAAAAATGCTCATGCTATATGGTCCATATATTTTCCCCATTTCTTGGGGCATTTAAGGTGGGCTGTCACAACTTCTAAAACCAATCTCCAACCTTCACTAAATAAAATACAATAACAACCACAACTAAAGATACCACAATGCCAAAAGAAAGATTCCACAATAACAACAAATATTTCCCAACCAAATATACAATATCAGCTCAAAACCACTAACAATGCTTTAATCCTCAAAACTCCAACACCATTACAACAACAACAACTACAACAACCAAATCCTTAAAAAAAAGTTATAAAAAAGAGCTCCTCGATAGTAATTTAAACATATATAATGATACAACACATAATAACTTAATATAATTTATTGATCTCAATTACTAAAAATAAAGAATCAAAATAACATACAAATATAGCACAAAAAGAAGAAGAAATCTATACACAAGTAAAGGTTCGTACTATGCACAAATAGAAAAATCAATATTTACATAAAAGAAAATTTTAATAATATTCACAAATATATACATAGCCAAATCAACAAAATCCAAGTTTTCATATTATTATCCTTATTCCCAAATAACGACACCAAAAACTTGTTGTGTGTTTTTCGTGTATTGGAAATATTATCACAAATCCACACAAATCAAGTTTTTTATTTAAAATGTCAAAACACTTAGACCACAGAATCAGGCAAGTATACCCATCATGTAGTATAGAGTATAATGGTAAGTATCATTTTCCCTCAGAAAAGGGATAAGAGGTCCACTACTAACTCTTCTTCTACTGTTTAGCCTTATGAATTAATGGAATAGACTAACTACAATAGATGAACTAAGAGAATTAACACAACATCGTACAAGATAACCCATAAGAAAATCAAATATGAGAAATAGAGTATAAGACATGTACTTGTCAAGAATCCACCAAAATTAGCTAAGTACCAAACTCAAGACAGTTAAATTGAAATTCTAATACTGGAGAGATTATGAATGCAAAACCCACTCTCTCTTGAGATATGGATTTTCTATTCTTAGGTGAATTAAAGGATATCTATATCTCCCCAATTGAACTCAAGAAGCATTAAGTGCAAAGCCCCTAAAATTCCAGAAGAACCCAATACCCCTATCTCTAGGTGATATCAAATTCTCAATGATTACCGAGTTCTAATCTTCTAAATCCTTTCTCAAGTTAATTAAGGGAAAACAAACATTAAACCCAATTGATTGGAACCCAACTCGCACCCCATCTCTCAAATTTATTAGAAGATAGTAACCCAAATAATGAATCCAACATAATAAAATTAGGTAATCATTTAATAGAAATTGAAATCCAACATGTCAAAAGTACATTTAACATATGAACTAAATATGGTTCAACCCTTCTGTTGGGAAATATGTCCTCTTAGACTAGGTTTCTGATATAAATATCGAATGTTTTAATAAAAGAATTTATTTTCAAAAATTATTTATGAATTTACATTTTTATTTGTGCACAAATACGTTTAGAAAAGACCTATGGTGTTTAAGTAAATGGTCCATGAGAATGGTGGTCTTTCACAGTAAGGTATGGATCATGGGTTACTTAACACATAAACGTTTATTCTTAACCGATTGATAAGAATGAAAATCTTATCATGTCTAGGTTATTATGTTGTGAATTCCAAATGGGGAATGGCTTACCTTTATCCAGTGAGTAGTCCACTCACTTCATGACATAAACGTATTTCGAATACGTAGAGCAGGGCCTATAGTGGTGGTTTCTAAAAAGCACTATATAGTAGAAGCTTAGACTACTACTGCTATAGCGTGGACTAGTACTCTACGACTTGAGTATAAGTTGGTGGTCTGACAAAGCTGGAAGCGTGTACTTTGATATGCTATAATTAAGGTTCTATCGTAGGGCCAATAAACTTGTATGTTGGGTATGTGTGACTAGTTAGTTAAAACAGACTAGTGCAAGATAGTTTCGATACTATATCACCCCTTGTGGTTGTCTGAATGATCTAAATATCCAGGGCCCTATGAAACATAACTTGGATGTTTGCTTTAGGGTAGCTCTCTTAGAAAGTGGAAACAATGCAGGATGTCGTAGATCATTAGATTAGAAGCCTAAGGATAGTGGATGTCATTTAGAGAGGTGTTAGTACATTTCTTCCTCTCTAATGTATGCCGATGTATAGAGGGGTATTTTAGCCATTTCACCTGTAGGTCAGAGACTTTGCTAACGCAACATTGTCCTTGGGGTCAATATTTTCTTATGGTGATATTAGGAAATATTTAAAATGCAAAATACAGCTATTTATATGGTAAGGGTATTTTGGCCATTTTAGTAGCTAAGGCGGTGTGTCTTTAGTCCCCAGTATAGACCGTGAGTCCAAATTATATACAGGCTAAGGAATTGGTCTTAAATTAAATTAAATTAAATATATTTTATTTAAGTAGCCTGATTTAATTATTGGGCTAGAATAAAATAAAGGTCCATGGAGAGAGAGAATTAATTAAATTAGTTTGGTGGGTTAATTAATTGTTCAGGGTTTTGGCCCAGTTTGAATAATTAAAGATTGACCTAGGACTAAACTAATATAGACTTATTAATTGGACTAGTTTATTTGGGCTGAAAAATTAATTATTTATTAGGCCATTTATTTAGTTCTAATTAAAATAATTAATTTAGTCCAAAAAGCTAAACTAAGTGTCTAATAGGCCAATCCAGTTTAACCTAGGGTTTTATTTAGGTTAAACAGGAGGATAAAATAGGACGTAGTTTTTACTCTTCTGAGAGTTAAGAAAACAACGTTGTTTTTTTTTTTTCTTTTGGCGTGAGGAAAAACACAGCCTCTTTCTCTCTCTCAAAAATATTCCCTAGTCCTGTGAGTTGTTCACCAAACGGGATTAGACAGGCTATATATTGGAAAATCGAGAGGTTGGCGTTCACATACATGCACAGACGGAGTAGGAGGCTTGCAAGAATCACACCAAAGGTTTCCACCAGCACACCTACCCCAGTTCCACACATTCTGGTCCAGCCAATTCTGAAAATAAGAAAAAGAGGCAAAAAAAATTTTCCCTCAAAGTCCCGCCAGGCCGTGATCGGCACAGGCTTCGGTCTGCAGTTTTCGATTTTCAATTTTTTTGCTTCCGCTGCATGCTTTTCTTCCCTCTTTAAACCTTTAATTGGTATCAGAGCATGAAGGTTTTGTGCAAATATAGGAAGCATGCATTTAGTTGAATAAAACTGGACACATATGTGTGGTTAAACTGTGATCCTTCACTGTTTTTGGTATGGATAGATTCACATGTTAAACCTCTCGAATGTAGGTATATGTGAGATGTAATATGTTTTTTTCTTAGCAAATCGTGTAAGCCCAATGCTAATGGATATAGGCGATTGTTGGTTTTTGGTGTTGTTGATTTTGGGTTGAAATCGGAGAGCCAAGAACTGGAAGATAGTTGCAGAAGGAATAGTGAAGAAATTTATAGAAGAAGACGCAAGAAAAAAATTCAAATGAGAGCTTGGCAAACTGGGATCGACGCTGGCTGAGGCAGCCGAAACCGGTGCTGGCTCGGGTTTGGGATTCGGTCTGCACACTGGTCGCCGGTGAGGTGCTGGTCCAGTGCCGCGGGTGTTGTGGACCGCAGTGTAATTGGGTGCTCAATCTAGTGCGGCGGGTGTAGTGGACCAAAGAAAAATTTTATTTTTCCTTGTATTTTTCTTGCATTTTTTTTTTGTTTTGGAGTCCATATCAGGCGAAGTTAATATTTTTGTAATAATTAATATTCATGGAATATTTTTTGCATGAAAAATATTAGTAAGGGATTTTAGGATTAAATAAGATCATTAATTAATTAATGTGTTTAATTCCTTTATTTGGGCACTTAGGTTTAAAAATAGAAAAGTATGAAAACGTTTACTATTTTCTAGCATGCTATTTATTTTTAATTACATATGTGCACGTTTTTTCAAAGACCAAAGTCTTTGGGAATATTTTTAATAGGAAAATATTTTTCTACAAATTAAATGGTTATTTTAACTTGAACAAAAATGAATCCTTAGATATTTTCTCAAAAAATTTAATCCTTGACATAGAAAATATATTAGATTTAGACATTTTTGTAAGTTAAAATAGAAAGCCATTTTGTTTTATTTTTGCACAAGAAAAAATTATTTTGTCAAATAAACTTGAGACTAAAGTCTCTAGAAAGTTTTAATTGGGAAATTTTTGAAATCTTTAAGTTTTTAATTTAAATAAAATTAGTCCATGGAAAAATCTCTCAAAGGATATAAACCTTGACATGGAGATTTTAATGGATTTAGATATTTTATTTTTGAGTTAAGGGAAAACTTAAAGGAAATTTTCAAAATGATATTTTTCAGAAAATCCTTATTTTAAAAGACTAAGTGGGAGAGGAGTTCCAACAACTCTACGACTTCGATCACGATCCTCATTAGAAATCGTGGGTCCCCTTGCGTCACCTTAGGAGTGAACCCATATAGGATGGAGATACCATAAAGATCTAGATATAATAGAGGGATGTAATTAATAACTCATGATACGTACTATGATCAGCCAGCCCATATTGGAGGTTATAGTGCGAGGTATGTCCATAGAAAATGAGAGGAAACGGCCATCCCCTCGATGGAGTTATCTTCTAGATCATTGCCTAGAGGAGAAATTAATTTGTGGTGGTTAACACACTTAGCTTAGGAAACTGTTAATCTTCCGAAGAAGCTATGTCAGTTCTCCTAAGAGCCAAATTAATTATATTATTAATTTTAATATAAGGATAAAGTGCAGAAATTTGTTTTATTTTCACAAATGAAATATTTTCTTTTATTTTCGGATTTTTTAGAAATGGTGGGAGGTTCTTTTAATCCATTGGCCGTTATTCTCAGAGAGAATAAGCAAACGGGACCAAACTATGTAGACTAAAAGAGAAACCTGGACATAATACTCACAGCTAAAGAGTATAAGTATGTCCTTTATGAGACCTGCCCTATTATCGGGGAAGGTTCCACCGCCGAAGAGCGAGAGGCTGAGAAGGCATAAAAGAAGGCCGATGAGATGACTCGTTGTTACATGTTGGCCTCCATGTCTAATGTCCTCCAGTCCAAACATGAGCACATGACCACTGCGTATGACATAAGTCAATCATTAGCCACGATGTTCACGGATAAGAGCCAGCCCGCAAGGTAGTAAGCTCTTCGAACTATCATAAACACTAAGATGGCTAAGGGAGTATCAGTCAGAGAGTACATGCTCAAGATAATTGTTGCTTTCGAGGAGACAGAAATCTTAGGGGCTATTATTAACCCCGAGAGCCAAGTGGACATGGTTCTCGAATCTCTATCGGGCTCCTTTACTCAGTTCAAGTTGAATTACAGCATGAACAAGTTAAACATGAGTTTAATTGAGTTGATGAAGGAACTCCAAATGGGGGAGAAGGTTATGAAGCCACAATCTAAGGCTATGATTACTAAGGCTTCATCTTCTAGAACTAGGCCCAAGCCCAAAAAGTTTAAGAAGAAGAAAGGAAACGTAGCGGCCCAACCCAAAAACAAACCCAAGGGCAAGTGCTTCAATTGTGGAATGAAGGGACACTGGAAAAAGGAGTGTCCAGATCTTCAATCTAAGAAAAACCCCACAGGTAATGTTTTCTATATAGAGTCTATATCAATGGTTGGATCAACTTCTACTTGGATTGTTGATTCAGGGGCCATTGATCACATCTGTAACTCCTTGCAGGGGTTTAGAAAGATTAGAAGACTCCAGAAGGGCGAACATGGACTACACGTGGGAAATGGAGCACAAGTTTAGGCCCTTGCATGGGAAAGCTGAATCTTATTTTTATTGTATTAGAATAGTGATTTTAAAGGATATTTTATATGTACCTGGATTTCGATAGAATTTGATTTCAGGTGCGAAACTAATAAACCAAGGATATTATGTATCTTTCCATTCTGGTATTTCTATTAATAGAGATGGAGAAATTTTATGCATTGGGCACATGTATGAAAATATATTCTTCTTAAACCCTATTAACAATTAATTAAATAACTCTCAAACTGAACCTTTAATAAGAAAGAGAAAAATCAATGTCAATGACTCTTATTTTTGGTATCTAAGGATGGGTGATAGAGGCTAAATTAGTCATATTTTTTCTAATTATTTGAGGTTTTTTTGTGATACATTTTATTCAATAACTAGTCATATTCCTTCATATTTGAGATTTTACTCTTGGAAAGATATTTTGTTCATTATTACAGATTTTTAGGGTAAAAATGAAACCAAAACGTCGCAAAACAGAGGAAAGGCGGCGCCGGCTAGGGCCCTAGAACCGGTGCCGGCCATGCACTGTTGACATGTACTTTGAAGCGACGGAAAAATTGGAGAAACAGAGGGAAACATAGTGGAACCGGGCGCCGGCTCCTAGAGCCTAGGCTGTGCCCTGAAGTTAAGGCGGTGCTTGATTTTTTCTACGCGATTTTTGGTAATCTGTGGAGTTTTAGTATCTTCCAACTTCTACTCGGCCAAGAACACTATACTTACGAGTTTAAGCATCTCCTAAGCCTATAAATAGATGAAAAACACAAGGAAAAAGGAAGAGAATTCATTGATCATCATAGAAAATCACTCAATCTAAGGATGAATTCTTCAATTCAATGAGGGTTGTACAAGAAGGTTTTCAAAGGAAGAAGAAGGAGGCTTGTCTCTGAGTGCTTTCTTTTACTTTGTTTTCTTTTTCTTGACAATGATATGTTAATTGTTTTATTGTAATTCAACGTTGTTTAGATATTCATGATTTCTAGAGTTGTCTGATGTTTTGATTGATTGGTTATTATTCTTGGTATTCAATTACTTGTGCTTATTACGAGATTAGTTGTTTGGTTCTTTCTATTAACTTGCTGGACTAAAAGGGGTTGATGGTAGTTTCAATTTATTAATTTCATATTCTGTTGGCTATTGACTTGCTGGACCAAAGGGGGTTGATTACTTAGAACTAGTAATTGAAGGTTAATTGATGTTTGCCAAACCAAGGATTCACTGATTAATTTCATGCTTTAAATTTGCTAGACCAAGGAAATTTAATCAAGGATTGTGTTTAATGATCTTTTGGATGAATTATTTGAGACAGACAAAGTGATGCTAATTTACCTTTATCCTTCATGGTGCCAAGAGAAGAATTAGTTATGATAATGGTTAGGTCATTTGAAGTCATGTTTGTCTGAACAATGGTTTGAGTTACATACTTCTCCATCCTTGACATGTGTATATTTTTATTTTTATTTTCTTTTGTTTTATTTATTTTTCACTTTATCGAGTCGGTTAAACAATTAAAGAAAGGTAGTTGATGTATACTTGTTCCTTGAGGATTGACACTCGTTTGAACCCTATGCTCGGTTAATGATGAGTACGCTTACTCTTATGTGTGATTTGAGTTGAACGTTTTAATTTAAACTTGATTGGGAATGTGTTTAGTTTTTGTATGATTTTTATACTCAAGTCTGGACACATCATTAGGTCATGTCAACTCAACGAGGATACAGAGGTTAATCCATGATGGGCCTTTGGGCTCATTGAGATTGAAAAATTGGCCTCAGTGTGAATCCTGCCTAATGGGAAAGATGACCAAAAAGTCATTTACCCCTAAGGCAGATAGAGCTAAGGAGGTATTGAGTCTTATTCACACTGATGTGAGTGGTCCCTTGTCTACACCAGCTAGAGGGGGTTTTAAGTACTATTATATGAGGTTTTATTTTATTTACCTGATGAGATGCAAGTCTGACTTTTTTGACAAGTTTAAGGAGTTTAAGGCTGAAGTGAAGCGTCGGACAGGTAAATTGATCAAGACCTTACGATCGGATCGTAGTGGAGAGTACCTCCTTGGTGAATTCAAGGACTACATGGTACATCAAGGGATAGTATCCCAGCTCTTTGCGCCGAGGACACCCCAGCAGAACGGAGTAGCTGAGAGAAGGAATAAGACATTGATGAAAATGGTCCAAAGCATGATATCTCATGCTACTCTTCCAGTGTCTTTTTGGGATATGCCTTGGAAACAGCGGCATACTTTCTGAACTTGATGCCTTCCAAGTTAGTACCTAGGACTCCTTATGAGATGTGGACTGGGCGTAAGCTAAGTCTGAATCATCTCAGGATATGGGATTGTCCAGTTTATGTACTGCTCAAGGGAGACAAGTTAGAACCAAGGTCAGAATTATGCTATTTTGTTACGTATCCAAAAGGGACAAATGGTGGTTACTTTTATCATCCTAAGGAGCAGAAAATACTTGTTAGTACCAATGTTAGATATTTAGATTATTAGAGTACTTCCACGAAAGGTTCAACTAAGTTGAAACTTGAAGAGAAGTTATCTTCGAAATCAACTTCTTCTGACCCGATTGTGGAACAAAAAGAGGCACAGCCTCAAGAGCCTTTACAAATGGAGCCTCATCGTAGTAGGAGAGTGTATAGGGTTCCAGAGAGATGGACTGGAGAAGCTTTCGATCTAGTCTCCGACCATCAGGAACAAGACCCTAATAGATACGAGAAGGATATTGCTAATGCCGATGTAAATCTATGGCATAAAGTAATGAAAGCCAAGATTGAGTCTATGTACCTCAATCATGTTTGGGATCTTGTAGCTTCACTAGAAATGATAAAATCCATTGGGTGTAAGTGGGTATACAAGAGGAAGAGGGGAGCAGATGGAAAGGTGAAAACCTTTAAAGCTAGGCATGTTGTAAAAGGGTATACTCAAAAAGAGGGAATCGATTATGAGGAAACCATTTCCCCAGTAGCCATGCTTAAGTCCATCCATATCCTCCTTGCCATCGCATGTTATTATGACTACAAGATATGGCAAATGGATGTCAAGACAGCATTTTTAAATGGCCATCTTAGTGAAGACGTCTGTATGTCCCAACCGGAAGGCTTTATTGTTAAAGGCTAAGAACATATGATTTGCAAGCTGAAGAAATCCATTTATGGACTTAAGTAGACATCGAGAACATGGAACATTTGTTTTGATGAGACTGTAAAGTCTTACGATTTCACTCAAAACGAGGATGAACCATGCGTGTACAGGAAACTTGAAGGCATTAATGTGATTTTTCTTGTCTTGTATGTAGATGACATTCTACTCATTGGAAATGATGTAGGGTTATTGTCATTTACAAAGGTTTGGCTGTCTAGTCAATTCAGTATGAAGGACTTGGGAGAAGCTAGTTACATTCTTGGGATTAGGCTTCTTAGAAATAGGAAGTAGAGAATGTTAGGATTATCCCAAGCGCCATACATTGACTTGATGTTGGCCAAGTATAGCATGGACTCATGCAAGAAAGCTCTAATTCCTTGCAGACATAGGTTGTCATTTTCTTCAAGGGACTATCCTAAGTCTCAAGAAGAAAAGGACAGAATGAGTAGGATTCCCTATGCTTCGGCAGTGGGAAGTCTCATGTACGCCATGTTGTGTACTAGGCCAAATATCTGCTTTGTCGTAGGCTTGGTAACAGATATCAATCCAACCCTGGGGAGATTCATTGGCAAGTTGTAAAGCATATTCTCAAGTACCTTAAGGGAACGAGAGATTATATGTTGGTTTATAGGGCTGGAGACTTAGTTCCTACAAGATACACAAACTTAGACTTCCAGGCAAATAAGGATGAGAGAAAATCCACTAGTGGATATGTCTTCACCCTGTCTAGCGGAACCATTTTATGGAGGAGTAACAAGTAATCTTGCATTGCTGACTTGACCATGGAAGTTGAGTATGTGGTAGCTTCAGAGGCATCCAAGGAAGCAGTCTGTCTCCAGAAGTTCCTTTTAAAACTTGGAGTCATGCCACACATGGATAGGCCGATTGTGATGTAGTGCGACAACACTGGAGCAGTATCGAAAATCTAAAGAACCCAGGAACCACAAGAAGGGGAAGCACATTGAGAGGAAGTACCACCTGACCCGAGATTTCATCCAGAGACGGGAAGTCGTGGTGGAACAAATTGCCTCAGAGAACAATCTAGCAAATTCATTCACCAAGCCTTTGGCTGAGAAAGTCTTCAAGAGACACTTAGACGCCATAGGGGTGGGCACCTACGGACTTACTTAGTCTTAGAGTGCAAGTGGGGGATTATTGAGAAATATGCCCTCTTAGACTAGGTTTCTGATGTAAACATCGAATGTTTTAATAAAAGAATTTATTTTCAAAAATTGTTTGTGAATTTACATTTTTATTTGTGCACAATTACATTTGGAAAAGACCCATTGTGTTTAAGTTAGTGGTCCATGTGAATGATGGTCTTTCACAGTAAGGTATGGATCAGGGTTACTTAACACATAAACGTTTGTTTTTAACCGATTGATGAGAATGAAAATCTCATCATGTCTAGATTATTATGTTGTGAATTCCAAATAGGGAATGGCTTACCTTTAGCCAGTGAGTAGTCCACTCACTTCATGACATAAGCGTATTTCGAATACGTAGAGCAGGACCTATAGTGGTGGTTTCTAAAAAGTACTATATAGTAGAAGCCTAGACTACTACTGCTACAGCGTGAACTAGTACTCTACGACTTGAGTATGAGTTGGTGGTCTGACAAAGCTGGAAGCATGTACTTTGATCTGCTATAGTTAAGGTTCTATCGTAGGGCCAATATACTTGTATGTTGGGTATGTGTGACTAGTTAGTTAAAACAGACTTGTGCAAGATAGTTTCGATACTATATCACCCCTTGTGGTTGTCTGAATGATCTAAATATCCAGGGCCCTATGAAACATAACTTGGATGTTTGCTTTAGGGTAGCTCCCTTAGAAAGCGGAAACAATGCAGGATGTCGTGGATCATTAGACTTGAAGCCTAAGGATAGTGGATGTCATTTAGAGAGGTGTTAGTACATTTCTTCCTCTCTAATGTATGCCGATGTATAGAGGGGTATTTTAGCCATTTCACCTGTAGGTCAGAGACTTTGCTAACGCAGCATTGTCCTTGGGGTCAATATTTTCTTATGGTGATATTAGGAAATATTTAAAATGCAAAATACAGCTATTTATATGGTAAGGGTATTTTGGTCATTTTAGTAGCCAAGGCGGTGTGTCTTTAGTCCCCAGTATAGACCGTAAGTCCAAATTATATACAGGCTAAGGAATTGGTCTTAAATTAAATTAAATTAAATTTATTTTATTTAAGTAGCCTGATTTAATTATTGGGCTAGAATAAAATAAAGGTCCATGGAGAGAGAGAATTAATTAAATTAGTTTGGTGGGTTAATTAATTGTTTAGGGCTTTGGTCTAATTTGAATAATTAAAGATTGACCTAGGACTAAACTAATATAGGCTTGTTAATTTGACTAGTTTATTTGGGTTGAAAAATTAATTATTTATTGGGCCATTTATTTAGTTCTAATTAAAATACTTAATTTAGTCCAAATGGCTAAACTAAAAGTCCAATGGGTCAATCTAGTTTAACCTAAGGTTTATTTAGGTTAAACAGGAGGATAAAGTAAGCCACAGTTTTTACTCTTCTGAGAATTAAGAAAACAACGTTGTTTTTTTTTTTCTTCTGGCGTGAGGAAAAACACAACCTCTTTCTCTCTCTCGAAAATATTCCTTGCCTTGTGAGTTGTTACCAAACGGGATTAGGTAGGCCATATATAGGAAGATCGAGAGGTTGACGTTCACATACATGCACAGACGGAATAGGAGGCTTGCAGGAATCACACCAGAGGCTTCCACCAGCGCACCTACCCCATTTCCACACATTTCGGTCCAGCCAATTCTGAGAACGAGAAAAAGAGGTAAAAAAATTTTTCCTTGGAGTCCCGCCAGGCCGTGACTGGTGCCGGCTCCGATCTGCGGTTTTCAGTTTTCAGTTTTTTTTTTCTTCAGCTGCGTGCTTTGCTTCCCCCTTTAAACCTTCACCTTCAAGAACAAGTAAAGCATTTAATTACATTGCCAAGTGAAAAACAAAGAAAAAAGAGAGAGAAAAACTCATAGACAAGTTTACTTCTTCATCTTCTCCATCTTCTCCAAGCCTTCCTTGTGCAACCTTCCATTCTTCACTTTCAATCTTCTCTCTTGTGTGTATGGGTGTTTTTCCCCAAAGTTGGCCACTCTAAATATTGCTATTCATTCTTATTTATAGGGTTCAAGAAGCCCTAAGAATCACGGCTGAAAGAAATCGGAATTCCAATCTGCGAACTTAGACAGCGCCATGTGAGATGATATATACGGTGTCGTGCGTGCTTTATTTAAGTGTACCAACTCTCAAAAAATGTCATAATGTGGCCCCTTTATTTTATGTTGTAAACCTACACGGCGAGGTCCAATATGATATGCACGGCGCCGTTAACTCTCAGATATTTGGACATTTCTGAATATTGATAATGCACAATGCCGTGTACTATGATAGGAATGGCGCCGTTTATAGTCTTTTCATTCTTATTATTCATCAAACATTTATTACATGATTCTTATAAAAAATAATGTGAAAATGTGAGGATAATTGGACATTTAAACTAAATTCTACAACAAGTATAATATAATTTATACAAAAAATATGTATATAATGAGCATTCATCATCTACTTATAGCAATAGGAAAACAATTGCACACCCATCACATAAGGTTCATCCATATTTTGTACGAAACCAAATTCCTTAATTGTTTTATCAAAACAGATGTTCAACCTCCTAGAAGCTTACTTTAGTCCATAATTGGACCTTTGCAACTTGTACACTTTAGTGTGATCCTTGGAAGTGAAACCCTAAGGTTGTATTATGTACACCTTCTTCAATCAGATTTCCATTAAGAAAGTTGTTTTCATAACCATTTGTCAAATCTCATAATCATAATAAGCAACAAGTGTATGAATATTTTTATACATTTCAGCATTGCTACAGGTGAAAATTTCATCATAATAAATACCTTATTGTTGACGATAATATTTTGCAACCAATTATTCCTTATAAGTCATCACTTTACCATCCATGTCGATTTTCTTCTTAAAAACCTATTTACACCTTATGGATTTTATCCTTTTGGGTAGATCAACCAAAGTCCAAACTTTATTGTCATACATGGAATCTATTTGTCAGATTTTAAACTTCTCATAACTTCTTTGTTAGTGGTAAGCTCATCTTCTTCTTTGAGCAATACATCATTATAGTCACGAATGAGAAATTTATATCTCTTAGGTGTCGCACGTATCCTACTTGACCTAGAGGTTTTTGTATATTTGAAGGTTTGTCTATTTTGTTAATAGACTCAGGATCAACCAATTGATCATTATTTGGTTATTCTTATTAGACCCTTCTAAGTTTAATTTTGCTCCCACTATCTCCCTTAAGCATAAGTTCCTTCTCTAAGAAAATTGTAGGCTTGGAAATAAATACTTTGTTTTCAATAGGGAGATAGAAATAATATTCATAAGATTCTTTTGGGTATCTAACAAACAAGCACTTATCGAACTTATCTTCTAATTTGTCTGATTTTGTCCTCATCACGTAAGCAAGACATTCCCAAATTCTCAAGTGAACTAATTTTGGTCTATTACCAAAAAAATAACTTATAAGGGATGGTATCAACTGTTTTTTATAGAACTCTGTTTAAAATATAAATAGCAATTTCAAGTGCATATCCCCAAAATAATTTAGGTAAATATACAAAAGCCATCACAATTCGAACCAAATCCAATAGAGTTCAATTCCTTCTTTTGAATACACCATTATACTGAGGTGTATGTGGTGGAGTCTATTGACATAATATCCCATTATCTCTAAGATATCTTTGAAACTCTTAACTTAAGTATTCACCTCCTCTATCGGATCTTAGAGTTTTAATAGTTTTATCAAGTTATTTCTTTACTTTATTTCTGAATTCTTTTAACTTATCAAAGGTTTCAAATTTGTATTTTATTAAATACAAATATCTAAATTCAGAGTAATCTTCGATAAAGATTATGAAGTATTGATAATCCCCTCTTGCTTGCAATGTCATTGGTCCATATACATCACTTTGTATTAGTTCCAATAACTACTTAACCCTTTTCATCTTTCTTAGAAAAAGATGTCTTATTTATTTTACCAAGTAAACATGATTCACATGCATTATATGATTTATAATCAAATGATCCTAAGTCACCAAACTTGTGTAACTTAAAAACGCGATTCTCGTTTATATGGCCTAAACTACAATGCTATAAGTAAGATGGGTTTGTGTTATCTTTTCTTTTTTTTTTCTTATTTTTTATGTTGAGAACATAATTTTTCATGTTTAGAACATGCAAACCATTCATTAAAATTGTAGTACCATAATGGATATCATTTAATGAAAAACAACAACTTTTATTCTCAAAAAATAAATGAAATCCACAAATTTTATTCTCAAAAATTAAATGAAATCCAACCATGTCTAAACAAGCAGCTGAGATAATGTTCTTTAATAAAATTGGAACATAATAACAATTTGTAAGTTCCAGAATCAATCCAGAAGGCAAACATAGATGATAAGTGCCCACAGCAAGTGCAACAACTTTTGCTCTATTTACAACATGTAGGTCCGCATTACCTTTCTCAAACTTCCTACTGCTCTTTAGTCCCTACAAATTATTACACAAATGAGATCTATATCCGATATCCAATACCCATATCTCATTATTAAAAGAAGTATTGATCTCAATAATAAACATACTAGGAGTAGAAGTAGAAGTGCTTGCAAGCTTTTCCATCTCCTTTTTTTCCTTGATGGTCTCCAGGTAACTTTTGCAATTGCACCTCCAATGGCCCATTTTGCTACAATGATGACATGGGTCTTCGGTAGTTGTCTCATTCTTCTTCTTTCTACCTTTGGGTTTGGTTATATATATATATTTTTTCTTCTTCTTCTTAGAAGAAGAATCAACCAACATAATTGCATTATTTTCTTTATTCATAATATTTTCTGTGATCTTGAGAAGGTTGATCAATTCAGGTAAAGTGGATTCAATCTTATTCATTTGGTAGTTCATCATAAGCTATGAAAAACTAGTTAGTAAAGATTTAAGAATTAAGTCTATACTCAATTCATAATCCATTGTAAACCAAAGTGATCCAAGCTTCTCAATTAACCCATTTTTTTTTTTTTTAGTTCATGAGTTGCTACTGAAGCACCTTCTGCTATCTTACAATAGAATAACTGTTTAGAGATTTCATATCTCTCTGTATATGCTTATTCATCAAACAATTTTCTAAGATGGAAGAAAATAATATAAGCATCCATATGCTCATGCTGTTTTTGTAGCTCAGAGTTCATTGATGCTATCATGATATAAGATGTTGTATCGCTATCCTCCTTATGCTTCTTATGGACATCATGCTCATCAGTAGAAGCGTCAACAATTGGAGCTGGTGGAATAGGAGCATCTAACACATAGAGAAATTTTTCGTATTTGAGAATGGTTCTCAAATTCCTATACCAGTTCAAGAAATTAGATTCTTTCAGCTTGTTTATTTCCAAAATGCTATATAAGTTTAAGTTTGTTGACATAATACAAATGACCTAGCTAAAAGATAAGAAACATTAGACTATGTATATGCACATGCTATGCATTAAATTATATCTTTAATTAAATACATATTTATTCCACTATTTTATTCAAACTAATAGCCCCCACAATTGATTCGAAAAAGCCTGTTGAAAGCTTTCCTAGTAGAGTGGTATCCAAATTCCTTAAGAATGACCTTGCGTATGACCAACAAATCACTCTGAAGTTCAATAGATCTAATGACAATTACATCAAATACAAATAACGGATCATTGGAAGATTAACGTATTTTCATTTTAAAGCATTTAGTGCTAACCCAACCTTGCCCCTAATATTCTTTATACTTGGGTGCGCCCAATCAGGATAAAGATATTAGTTAAATCTAATCCATTAATCCATAATCAAATTTCATAACTTAAACATGTTCAATGTCGAGTAAGCTTAGGTGTGCCCAATAATCTAATCTTGAAAAAAAACTCTTGCTCTTACTATATTAATGGAAGACATTAGATTTAATATTTTTTAAGGGATTTAATTATTTTAATTCATGATCTCATCGTTTGGCATGTATAATTATCAATAATAATCATATATTAACATAAATGGTAATAGACTCAATTACATAGTTTAGTCATAGACTTTTCTAGATTAATTTCTTTGAGCGAATTATGAAATTAATTTTGGTCAAACATGCGTGTTCATGCATGTTTGAGAAGAAAGTCTTACTATCAATCTCGTTTTGTCCTTGTCGCCATCTCTATAATCTTGAAAAATAATTTATATTCCTATCTAACCTATGTAACGTAATTACATAAATTCATAATAAAGAAAACTTAAGTTACATTTGAGGAAAATTAGGTGAGAAGAGATATTATAAGAGAATTATAGAGAAAGGCAGGACATGCATGCCTTATTTATTTAAAACAAAGCAACAAAAATACATGACACCAAATTAATTAATTAAAATTAATTGGTTTTAGTCTATAACCAAGCCAATGTGCCAAAATCATGCTTAAAACATATTAAGAAAAATAAATATACATGAAATATAACTTTCCAAAATCATTATTTTGGAAAAATAATATTGTAAAACCCCACCTAAAGCCAACCCTAGAGTAAGGGGGTCGGGATGCATATCATATTATTTTGCATGAATATATATGTTTTTGAATGATTTTATGTGCTTTAGAATTGTGGATTATAGGTTAAAATGCTTAGTTATGCTTATTGAGTAGGAGGGGTAAAATGGTAATTTTGCTTGAGGTCAAAATAGGAAGATAGCTTGGGGATTTCATAAGAAGGATATGTGGTTGAGAAAATAGGAACAAGAGTTGTTGTGGTTTAGTAGTTGGAGCTTGGTGAATTAATTTCTAAGGTCATGAGTTCAAATCCCATCATTTAAGCTTTTGTCATGATTATCTCAACTAAGTTTGAATTTTTGTTTTCTTGCATTCCATGAAAATAGGAATGTTGTCTTAGGGGAGACATGAAGAGAATGTCCTAATCTTTTCCTCATGTCCTAAAAAGAATTCTAGAGGAATTATTGTCCTTTTTATTACCTCTAGCTTGTCCTAACATCTTTATAATTTAAATTCATTAAATCTCTTCTTTTGAACTCCAAAATTCTGTGATATTTCTTCACCTTGAATTTTGAAAATCAGCTATGGAGGATGGGGAGTTGGCCGAAAATAGGAGGGGAAATAGGAAGGGGTTCCAAGAGAAATCAAACACCATGAAAGAACCTTCAAAAATTCACCTTCATGTTGTTCATGTTTTAGTGAAGGGAAATCTGGGAAATTTTTCAGAATTTTTGCAGACCATCTCTTCGAAAATTCAGCCAGTAAACCTCTTCATTTGCTGCCAAGAAAATGGTCATTTCATGTGGCTTGAAGGCTGGAAAATCTGTGCAATTTTCGGACTGCACAAACTGCACCAAACCAGGAAAAAAATTCTGGCAATTCGCCATTTCTAGCTAGGAAAATGCAGCTGTTTTAATCCACCTTCAAGCCAGTAAAACTCTTCTATTTTTCTTCAGAAAGAAGGCTGAAAAAACATCCTTGGAAGACCCTCAAACACCTTAGAAGAACCACTGAAAATCGAGCCAAGTGAGTGCAAAAATTCTGCACCAAAAGTCTTTATCCTTCGAAACTCTTGAGCATTAAAACCAAAAAATTTTCCAGCTTTGTCTCTCAAAGCCAAGGCCGAAAGTCACCCTTCAAAACTCTGGAAATTGAACCTTGCTCAGCTATAGACTGAACACCATTAACCCCTCACTTACCTTGAACTCTTGGACTCCATAACCACACCTCAAAACACTCCTAAGATCACTCCATTCAAATTCTTTTTGAACTTCAAAAAAATTCCAGCATTTTACTCCATTAAACCACTCTTGCATTAGGCTAACTAACCAGAATTTCCTCTGCCTTCATAGACTGAATTTCAGTCAGATCTATAGCCTGCACAAGCTCCATTCATTCCATCGAAATCACCTTGATCAGCCGGCACCATGGAAGAGTGAAGAAACCTTCATTGATCAAATACCATAGCTAACCACCTACCTTAACCATCTCCACAACTTTCTCCATTTGAATTTCAAATAAAATCTGATCAACCTCTCTCGTTCTTGCTGGAAACCGAAACTCCCATTCACCCTAGACCATTCAGCCAGCACCTTACCAAATTTCGTGCAGCAATCCTCTCAAACTCTCTCCATTTTCACCAAGAACACCAAGAACACACACTAAACTTCTTCAAGCCTAACCCTACTCTAAACACCTCCAATCACTCTCAAATACTCCGAATCACTTCTATTTAATCCCTAAACTTCATTTCTGGGATTTATAACACAAAACCTCGCAAACAAGAACTTTCAAACGGATCGAAATTAGCCTTTTCTCTTGAAAGTCTCAAGAACATCAACAAGGTAAATCAAGAACAACCTTCTTGTTCATCCTTTTTCCATTCAATTCTTAATATACCCTTCTAATGCTCTCTCTCTCTCTCTCTCTCTCTCTCTCTCTCTCTCTCTCTCTCTCTCTCTACCAAAATGATTGATCAACCATCAACCATGGCTGTTTTTTCGGTGGATCACTCAAGGCTCTCTATCGCGCGTAGACCTTCTTTTGTCTTCATCAAAGCAATCGACAATCAAGTATCTATTCTTAAATCCTTTCTTTTTAAATTCTGAAATCATGTCTCCTAGGTGTTGATAGGGAGATGGAGTATGAATGGAGATTGAGTATATGCATGTGGATTAAGAGGATGGAGTTAAGACATGATGAATGTTGTATATGGCTAAGTTGTATGTGTTTTCTTTTTGAACCATTGTATGTTCTTCGTGTTTAATGAATTTTATGGATGTTTGAAGCATGTTAGAGATCATGACACTAAAGGTGATTAGGCTCTTATGTTTCTATTTTCCATTGAAGCCATTAATGATGATTATGCCTAGAAGGAAGTTAGCCTTGTGATAGTATGTGTGAAGTCAAGCATGTATTCATGAATGGATTGGTTTATTATTTGATGTTGGAGAATGTGTTTATGAATCTTTTCTAGCAATAGGAAAATTATGGTGAAAGAGTATTTCCTTGTTAGGTCTAGGTTATTTTTATTAACAAAATTTTATTACTTTAAATGGAATTACTACTATATTTTTCTCTATAAAATTCGAAACTCTAGGAAGATTTGGAGTGGTTTATTAATTAAAATATTAATATTTTCTTTATCAAATAAATGGGATATTTTGTTAAAAATAATATATATATATATATATATATATATAGTAATAAATCATTTATGATAAATAAAATATTAGAATTAATTGATGACCTTGTAGACCTTAGTTCAAACTTTCACCTATATTTCTAAATATTATTTATACTAAAATCTATTTGTTATTTATTAATTTGAAAATTAAAATAATTCATTTATTTTACTAATTAATTATTATCTAAAATAAATAAATAAATAAATATATTTGTGATTTATTATTTACTAATAATAAAGCTATTTTTAAATTATCATTTGTTAATATTGTTAGACTTAATATTATTTAAAATTCAAATCTTCTTTTATTTATTAATAGCACACAAGAATTATTAAATGAGTCTATAATTTATTAGCAACTATTTTAGAATCCCAAGTTATTTTAACTTATTAAACTAGACTTATTTTATAAAGTTCTTTTTTTTTTTTTTTTGGCTAGCCTTAAAGCTTAGAACGTTAGGGTCGTGATGGTAATGGGTTAAACTAGGATTATTTTGTGCAAGTGAGTTTAGCTTGAATGTAACCTTATGTTTTGTGTTTACCCCATGCGGGGTTAGGTCAGCCTTGGAAGACTTTTGAGTTTGAGCAAGCAAAGAACCAGGTAAGCTCCTGCATGGAATTTTGTGAAGACCAAAAATTACTGTGGCCAGCCAAATGCGATGTGTATGGACATTTATTTTGTGAAGGCAATTAAGGACTGTTTTCCTTTTTATTCCAGACAAACAAATCATTTGAAAATTAAACAAGCAGTTTTACACAAAATGCTAAACTCTTTCTAAAACCCAACTTTGACAAGACTTTTAGAAACCCTTAATTGCTATTTCCAAATAAAGTAGATTATGATCAATTTTCTCCTAAGGGGGACAATCAACGTTGAGTACTCAATAAGGGTAGACCACCAGGACTAGTCTTTGAAGGGTTACGGTAAGTCTCTCAGTAGGTGGCCACCTCTGAGGGGTGAGTCCTTCCTGGACAGGATGCCAGTCCAGTAGGTCATGCCGATTCGAGCTAGCAAGTTTCAGTCCTATGGACTGTGTGTTCCGGAGTGGACAATCGGTAAGTTTGGGTGTAGAGATAGAGGTGTATCTCACCCGGTAGGCCGTACACCTACCCTTTTGTCAGCTTGCACAAAGTGTGGCATTCTGACCGTTATTTAGTCATGAGGCCCAACGTGTGGTAACCCATGGCTACCCATTTGAGTGGTTGTATTTATTGTGCACATGTATGGTTTGAAAAGCGAAACGACACTCTTCATTTTCAACACTTATTTATTGCTTGCCAGCACTTTTCCTTATGAAACTCTTACAACTTGTATACATGAATTATTTTACCTGAAACACTCAAAGCACACACGGGCTTACTGAGATTTTTATCTCACCACCTTTTATGCCATGTTTTCAGGAAGATCCTACTGTAGAGGTCATTAGCTAGATTGTTGCCTATGCTTTGAAGACTCGTGTTATTTTTTTTTTTTTATGTGATGTTTCGAGAGATTGATGCAAACAATTTATTTTGGATTTGTTCCAGTATTCATCTTTTGGGTTGTAATAAGTTTAATTTTAAAGTCTTTATTTTATCTTATTCTATGTAACCTAGTTTTAAAGACCCCTTGTCCTCTGGACGGGGCGACATCCCCGGCCCTAATGGGCCTAGATAGAGGGGTGTTACAAATATAGTTAGTCCAAAATCAAATTTTGGAAAAAGAATAAACAAGGGATCTAAAATCTTATTTTGGAAATCTTTCGGCTCTATTTTAAAAGAGAAAACTCCTACAGGTTAAAAGAAAAGAAAAAATAAATAAATAAATAACAATTTTTTTAAAATATTGAATGAAGGATAAAAGGAAAAAAAAATAAGAAATGTTTTTTTGTTTGATTAGGCCAATGGCATGCTTGCATAGCTGGCCACCGTCTAGCAAACAATAGCTTTGCTGCCATGCAAAAACAAAATTGCTTAGGCAATCACCAGCTTCCAAAGCTGGTCATGTTGTTTTTGTAGCTCAGAGTTCATTGATGCTATCATGATATAAGATGTTGTATCGCTATCCTCCTTATGCTTCTTATGGACATCATGCTCATCAGTAGAAGCATCAACAATTGGAGCTGGTGGAATAGGAGCATCTAACACATAGAGAATTTTTTTTTTGTATTTGAGAATGGTTCTCAAATTCCTATACCAGTTCAAGAAATTAGATTCTTTCAACTTGTTTATTTCCAAAATACCATATAAGTTTAAGTTTGTTGACATAATACAAATGACCTAGCTGAAAGATAAGAAACATTAGACTATGTATATGCACATGCTATGCATTAAATTATATCTTTAATTAAATACGTATTTATTCCACTATTTTATTTAAACTAATAGCCCCCACAATTGATTCGAAAAAGCCTGTTAAAAGCTTTCCTAGTAGAGTGGTATCCAAATTCCTTACGAATGACCTTGCGTATGACCAACAAATCACTCTGAAGTTCAATAGATCTAATGACAATTACATCAAATACAAATAACGGATCATTGGATGATTAACGTATTTTCATTTTAAAGCATTTAGTGCTAACCCAACCTTGCCTCTAATATTCTTTATACTTGGGTGTGCCCAATCAGGATAAAGATATTAGTTAAATCTAATCCATTAATCCATAATCAAATTTCATAACTTAAACATGTTCAATGTCGAGTAAGCTTAGGTGTGCCCAATAATCTAATCTTGAAAAAAAACTCTTGCTCGTACTATATTAATGGAAGACATTAGATTTAATATTATTTGAGGGATTTAATTATTTTAATTCATGATCTCATCGTTTGGCATGTATAATTATCAATAATAATCATACATTAACATAAATGGTAATAGACTCAATTACATAGTTTAGTCATAGACTTTTCTAGATTAATTTCTTTGAGCGAATTATGAAATTAATTTTGGTCAAACATGCGTGTTCATGCATGTTTGAGAAGAAAGTCTTACTATCATCTCGTTTTGTCCTTGTCGCCATCTCCATAATCTTGAAAAATAATTTCTATTCCTATCTAACCTATGTAACGTAATTACATAAATTCATAATAAAGAAAACTTAAGTTACATTTGAGGAAAATTAGGTGAGAAGAGATATTATAAGAGAATTATAGAGAAAGGCAGGACATGCATGCCTTATTTATTTAAAACAAAGAAACAAAAATACATGACACCAAATTAATTAATCAAAATTAATTGGTTTTAGTCTATAACCACGCCCATGTGCCAAAATCATGCTTAAAACATATTAAGAAAAATAAATATACATGAAATATAACTTTCCAAAATCATTATTTTGGAAAAATAATATAGTTAGTCCAAAATCAAATTTTGGAAAAAGAATAAACAAGGGATCTAAAATCTTATTTTGGAAATCTTTCGGATCCATTTTAAAACAGAAAACTCCTACAGGTTAAAAGAAAAGAAAAAATAAATAAAAAATAACAATTTTTTAAAATATTGAATGAAGGAAAAAAGGAAAAAAAATAAGAAATGTTTTTTTGTTTGATTAGGCCAGTGGCATGCTTGCATAGCTGGCCACTGCCTAGCAAACAATAGCTTTGCTACCATGCAAAAACAAAATTGCTTAGGCAGTCACCAGCTTCCAAAGCTGGTCACCGCCTTGCAAATCTTTTGCTATTCCTTTTTTTTTTCTTCTATTTCGTTCATTTTTTTTCCTAAAACAATTTCATATCCAACAAAATTCATTATTCTTAATCAATTTTAAACATGCACACAAGGCATCATAAACCTTTATTTAAACAATTTCAATAACTTGTATGCTAGGAAAACTAAACCTACTAAAACATTTTTTTTTTTTAACAATCAAAATATTCGTGAAACAATTTTACTGACACGGATTTATTTATGAAATAATTTTAATAAAATTAATAAAATTAGACCTATAAAATCATATACGAGATGGCTCTAATACCACTATTGAATTTTGATGCACAACGGAAATTAAAACAAAATTCACATAACATGATCAATCGTATATAATTAAATGGGTTAAGAGAGAAGAGAAAAATTCCATTACTTGAAAACGCAACTTTTAAAATTTTTTTCACGCATGAAACTCTTCCGGAAATTGTTCAAGCCGCGAAGCACCAAAATTCCAAGAGCCAACAATTTCTCTAATATTAATCTACATGAGGAACAATACTCAAAACCACTAAGAACAGATGCTAACGGGTCTGCTAGAGGAAATAATTTGTGGAGAAGAATAATATAGAAAAGGAGGCCATTACTTGTTTCCAAAAGGATGATAGATATCTTCTATATAGAGAAAAACGAGTTGGGAGGTTACTGTTCATTTTTTTTGTCAATAGTGGTATTTGTGGTTTTTCACTTATGTTTCAGTTGCTTTGAGTTAACGTGTCAACATGAAGTACACTTGGCAAGAATTCTTCATGCAGGCAGCCACTTTATTGCTTGGTTTTCAGTACAGTTCCCTAACCGAGACCACACACCAATCACGCCCTCCTCTTCCCTTCGCCCTCACCCTCGCCCTCTTCTTCCATTTCCACTCTCCTCTGTGCTTCTATTCCCTAGTTTGTTCTTAATCACCATCTTCTTCTCTTTCTGATCTCACAATCTTGCTCTGATTGACCCATTTTATTTGGTGAGTTTTTCTTTAATGGTTTCTTGATTACTTTTGAGGAGTTTTAATTTTGTAAATTAATTCTGATGATTGTTTCCATACCGATATGCAAATCCCAATGCATGCATTTCCATATCAAAGATTCATATATATATATATATATATATATATATATATATATATATATATTCTAGGTTTCTTTTAGATTAGTACCTTGATGATTGGTGATTGTTGAAATTAGTTTTTCATTTTGAGTGATTACAATTAGGGATTTAACCAAAAAAAAAGAAAAAAAAAGGAATTTTTCTCTTTGTTGATGAAGGCTATTGCCCCCAGACCACCTCCGGCTGCACGAGGTCCTCCACCACCGTGGCAATCCTCTCTTTACCCCTCCATCTCCACCATGTCGCCACCTAATCACTCTCTGACAATAGTGTCATTCCAGGCCCCAACCCTTTATCACTCTCGCCCCCCTCTGCCTCTTTAATCAACTGGTTCGCTCTCGGCGAGATAATTCGCGAGGCTATTCCCAGAAACAACTCCCCCATTGTAATCGCAAATGATCTCTTTTCAGGTGCAGATGGCATCGTTGCTAATTGTTCTTGTTGTCCTTCTCCAATGGTGGCAGGTGATTGGTGGTTGTTCTGTCGGGCAGCATAAGTGGAGAAACTAAGGCTCCTAACAAGCATCAGGACGAGAGCAGGGGTAGCAGTAGCAGGATGTAGAGGACAATGATGAGGATTAGAGAGGAAGAGGGAGGAGAGGGAGGCCATGAATAGGGAGGTGGAAGGTGAAAGCTTTTGGAGCCCTACAGGATCTTCTTTATGTTAAAAAGGCGAGGAATTCACATGATTTTTAATTACTGCTTTCTAATTGCATGCCTCTTTTAGCTATTTTGATGAAATGGATTTTGAACTGGGTTTTTTTTACTGGATTTTGCTCATTGGATTATTGGGTTGTTTTAGAAGGTTTTCTGTGTTTATTGGGATTTAACTCAAAGTTTAAGAAAGTTGCTAGATTTTTTATATGTTGATGATATCAATGCAGGATATGAAATGTTGATATTGCTGGAGGGAGGTGAAATGATGGAGCATTGGAGCTTTGTGAATTTTTGACTGTTTATATTGGAGGCTGCATGTGATTGGAAAAGAAGATCTGCGGCTTTGGTTTGTACATTGCAATCTAAGAAGGGGATGTTGTATGATTAGGTAAAAATCAAAGATTTTGCTCATTTCTTTCCTTCATATATATGTATGTATATATGTATATATATATATATATATATATATATATATTTCTTCTTCTATTTGTGATTTTCTTGGAGGTCATGGATGTATCCTCTCTGTGGTTAATCTCTTGCTAATGGATTTTGGCATTTCTTGAAGCAATAAATTCAAGTTTTACCGTATTTCCACCTTTTTTCGTTTTTCTCGAAAGATATGTATATGTGGGCCTTGTTTGGTTTATTAATAGGTTCTTGTTGTTATGTTTTACCTTTTCAATCAAGAACAAAAATTCAAACTTTGCAAACATTTCTTTTGCATTCTCAAATAGTTTATATGCCTGTTTGACTAGATTCTTGTGATTTTTGTTGAGAAGTCATCTAATGTTCTATCAATGTTTTCTAATTCCTTGATGGTAGAGATGATGTTTTATTAGGCTTTTACAGAATATGATCCATATACTTTTGATGTAAGAAACTTTTTTTCCCATATCATTATAATTGCCAAAAAGAACTAATTTACAACCGGTAACATTCTTAGAAGCCACGCCACGTAAATTGCATTCTTGTAGTCAAGGACTTGTACAGAGAGACCAAAAATGAATATTCTACAATTTCACTTGCTATTGCATTGGTGGGGAACTGTGTGAATCAAAATATATTTATTATGAGAAATGGACTCGGAGTTGGTTAATTAAGTGAATATGGATTTATTTGAAAGTCTGGTGAGAGTGGTAGATGTTAACATGTCTAAGTTCCATGCCAAGGAGTAAAGACCTTTTGCTTAGTAGAGACATAATGATGTGATCATGCAAAGATGAAGCATTCTAATTATGGTGTTAGCGTCTTCATATCCAGCTATCAAAAGTGGGCCTTGGATGTGCAGGACTCTCTGGAATCTATAATACTCGTCTCTCTCATGAAAAAGGTTGTTCGATAATTAAGGAAGTATTCAATAGAGGAAACACTTTCTTTGACACTGCAGAGCTATATGGAGATAAGGATAATGACATCATGCTTGGAAAGGCAAGTAAAGTCAAGCTAGAAGTTCAATTGCTTATTGGAATTCCTATGATTGCAATAAATAAATAAAGGGAATGATAAAAACCATGGATATACATAAACTCTGTTTCTACTCTACACTTATTGTTGTAATGAAGGAACATGAAAGAAGTCACATTTCATTCTGTTACTTTTACTGTATTTTCAAGCTCCAAAGAACCTTCCCAGAGAAAAAGTTCAATCAGCAGCAAAATTTGGTTTCATTATGTGGGAAGAAGGTCAAGTGACTATCAAGGGTACAATGAATCACCTTGCTTTCTATCTGGCACACATAAGGGCATATTGGACAGAAGAACTTAGCAAGTCGGTCCATATGTGGCAACTCATACTGTTAACAATATCCCGCAAGCTGAGCAAAATTCCATTACCTTGGCTTGTAGTAAACCTTATATAGAATCCAATATTTCCCTTTAGCTGGTATTGATATACATAAATAAATATGTTTAAAAAAAATGAACAACTTAAGATAAATAGGCTAACAGAAGTGCTTACGTTCAAACAGTATGAGATGCATTTATCTGAAAGCTAGGGTTATACCTCTTAAAATGACTCCTTTCATAATTATTATAGAAAAACATGCAAGTGAAATTATCTGAGCCCCAAATGATCTTTTATTTTATGCTAAGGAATTGGATTGTTTAACTACCATATATTTAAGTATATCTTTTTTACCTTTTTCTCAGTTATTGCGACAACGTGGGAGACCATAAGCCCTATTGAATCTCTAAATTAGTTCTTTATAGACTTCTATGGATGGTTTATATCCACTACATTTTACTGTATTTGTGCTTCACCTTTCTTCTGCTTTTTTTTTTTTTTTTAACCATGAATAAGAATTTTCTTTATTAACTTTTGATTTTCTGTTGAACACGATGCCAAGCATTTCAAATGAAAGTTATCTTCCCTTGTTTGATTAAACCAATAGTTGGCAATTCCTTTTTGTCGATGCCTACTATGTTATTTAAAATAAAATATATGGCTGCATCACTTTAGTTGTTCAATGATAGGTAATTCTGACTTTGGTACAATATCTTATGTTCAACTCTATTTTTTGCATGAATATGAATTTTTGTCTTTGTGGGCTGACTTTTGTTAAATTTGATGGCTGGTGTATAATAAACTTACCCAAGTTTCATTAACATAAGTTTGACGGCAATTTGTTTAGCAAATTTTTCGTTAAAACTATTTGCTGATTCTACGTTCATGTTTTTTATTTCGAATTTCATATGTATTTCCTATTCCTGCCTTTCTTTTTCTCTATTGCCACCGCCGGTTCGGTGATCCCTTCTTCTTGTGGAGTCGAATCAGAAAAAGCAATACTGAATTCACGATGATTAAAAGCCTAACAACATTTTAGATTAGTTGATCAGTTGAAAAAGATTAAAATATTTAATTGAATGTATGACCTTATGGTTACTTTTGAACTTTTTTTCTTTTTTTGGTTTGAAATTACAAGTTGCAAGTGGTTGCTAAATTTTAAAGCTATCGATAATAAACAGTGTATTTGGTCAATATGTACTCTTTTGGAAATCTATTCTTTGAGTTCTTACATGGAATTGGGGCATCTATTTATGTTCTCTTTTGTTATTCTTCAAAATCTAGGTTTGGAAACAGGGAAGAAAACCCAGCTTTATCCTGTTGGGTGGTCAAGGGAAAAGTATTGTTCCATAGATGGCATGAAAGAACTATAGTTTTTAAGATACTCGATTTGATTCTGATTACCAAAGTCAAATTTCATGATTTGAAATGACGTAGAGGGGAAATTTTATTTGTTGGCACTCTGGTTGTGTAATTGTCAAATGAAACTCAAGCCACCAGGTTGTTTACCGTCAATGATGATCTTGAGACTGTCTTATTAGATACCCTTACCTGTTAACTCCACCAGACTTCAAATTTAATACATGAGGCACAGCAAAGATTTAAACTTACCATTTTATTGTTTGGAGGTAAGAAAAATAATGAATCATTTGTGATGCAAAGCATGTTATGTCAAATATTATACTAAATAGAACTTATGAGACTGGTCAGGACATTGGGGTTGGGGGAAAAAGTGGAATCATTCAAATGATAGTATAGCATTAAGATGCACAAATACAATAGGTTTTATTTTGTTTTCATGATAGATATTCTTAACGAGTCTTGATTTTTGAAATCATACTGACTGATTCAAAAGTAACCAGTACAGAATCTTCCTTTACAAATAGTTTGGATCAAATAATTACATGGAAAGTCAGTAATCTTTAGTATGCTCATTGTCCTCTCAAAGCAACCAGTTTAATTATAACCATATAAGATTTAGATTTGCCTTGAAATTTAGCCCTCTCTGGCTTATACTAGGTAAACTACCATTGTTTTATCTGTTCTTCGGGGTATATTTAACACACATAACACAGAAATGAATTTTTAAATTTATGTTTTGTTGAAGTGAGTTTTATTTAAGTATAGGGTTATTGACTTGTGTCATTACTCTATCCAAGAGAAAACAATTCGTGAGACAATTGAAGATGTTGGATTTCAAGCTACATTAATCAAAGAAGAGACAAATGAGAAATCTAATCAAGTGTACGAGATTCAGATAAAAGGATTGACTTGTACCTCTTGCTCAACGACTGTTGAGTCTGCATTGTAGGTTATCCCTAGTGTTCAGAAAGCAAGAGTTGCTTTAGCGATAGAAGAGGCTGAAGTGCATTATGATCCATAGATCTTGAGCTGTGACAAGCTCCTGCAAGCCGTAGAAGACACTGGATTTGAAGCTGCACTCATTAGCACAGGTGAGGATTGGAACAAAATACAGCTGAAAGTTGATCGAGTGCAAACTGATAGTTCAATGAGAATAATTGTAAATTCCCTTAAGGCATTCCAAGGAGTTAAAGGCATAAAAATCAAGCCTGAGATTTGCAAGCTATCTCTTTCTTACAAAGCAAATATGATAGGACTAAGAAATTTCATGCAAATAATTGCAAATACTGGATCAAGACAGGTTAAGGTAACAATATCTCCTGAATGAGAAAGAGAAGCCCATCGACAGGAGGAAATCAAACAATACTATAAATCATTTCTCTGGAGTTTGGTTTTTATAATTCATGTCATCTTAACCTCCATAGTTTTCACGTATATTTCGGGTCTTAAGCATGGCCTAAATAGTAAGGTTGTCAACATGCTTACTGTTGGGGAGGTCTTAAGGTGGGCTTTATCTACACCAGTATAGTTCATCATAGGCCGGCGATTTTATACTGGTTCATACAAAGCATTATGCCATGGTTCTGCAAACATAGATGTTTTGATTGCTTTGGGAACAAATGCAACCTACTTTTATTCCGTCTACTCTGTGTTGAGAGCTGCAACGTTTCCAACTTTTGACTCTACTGATTTCTTTAAGACCAGTTCAATACTCATTTCATTCATTTTACTTGGCAAGTATCTTGAAGTTTTGGCCAAGAGGAAGATATCTGAGGCCATTGCCAAGCTCATAGACTTGGATCCAAAGACAGCTATGTTATTAACCCTTGATAATGAATGGAATGTGATTAAAATCATTCCAAGTGCAAAAGTAGCTTGTCATGGCTATGTGTTATGGGGACAGAGCCATGTCAATAAGAGCATGATAACTGGAGAATTGCGTCATATAGCCAAAAGGAAGGGTGACATGCTGATTGGAGGAACAGTCAATGAGAATGGGGTGTCATATTTATTGCCTGCCATTATCCTTCCCTCTTCTGCTATATGAATAACTATTGTTTGTACATATATCACTCCCACTGCAACACTCTCTCCCTCTTCTTGGTCTCAGCTTATAAGGCTTGTTTACATTGTGGGTCCATTGAAGAAGAGAGTGTTTTTTGAGTTCTTGTTCTGGATTGGTGATTGATTCCTTACACTTTCAAGAAAAGATGAATAACTCTATATCAACTCAGATTTGAAAATTTATGGTTTTTGAGGTTGATATCAGTTGCATAGGATTTTGAATTTTTCTTCTTCTTCTTCTTCTTCTTTTTTTTTTTTTTTTTGGGAAATAGTGAAAGGTGGAATAGAAATGTGTGATTATATGTTTAATGTAATAGATTGTAGCATAATTATCTTTATAAAAACTCAATTTTGTAACCAACCTTATTAATGTTTTACGTAGTCAGTTGTCTTGTAACTTCTTCATGTGTGTGTGTGTGTGTGTGATGAGCATATCACAAGTACCCAACCTCGCACTTTGTGCAAGTATCTTTACTAGTATGTATATAACCACCATATCTAGGAAAAATAAGAAAGCCTGTGTATGCTTCCTAAAACAATTCAGGAACAATAACAAAGCCCTTTACCTATGCGCTTGAAATTTAAAAATTACAATTAGCCCCTTGAACTATAACAAGTTTACAATTCAGCCACAAAAGTTTAAAAATTGCAATTTTGACCCTAATAAATTATAATCATCTTATAATTAGCTCATGTAATTATTTCTTTTCATAAATTTACCATATAATATTTGAAATACCAATTCCTCTATTGTATGTGACCTATTACGTTTTCTGATCTATTGGTAATAAAATATGAACTAATTCTAATAACTATAGAATTAATAATCGTTAATAATTAGAATTAACTTATTAATTCTAATTAAGATTAATTTATTAATTCTCTAATTAATAAATTCATATTTAGCAGATTATGAGCAACATCTAGCAATGCATCATGATCACTCAAAAATCCAAAACGTCAAGTGGCTTGACATAAACTTTTCAATAGCAAAATATCAATGCAGTAAACTCCTTTATCATACTATATCTCATTGGATTTGGAGTATCAAATTAATGCCAACTTCCTCTATAATATAATTAATTCTAACCTGAATTTATTAGTATTTGTTCTAGAATCTATTACTGAATCTGTATATCTTTTGGAACTTAATTCTAATACATAGTCGTCTTGGCCAAGGACTTCTTAAGTAATGATTCTCTACAAGTGGACATGACATATATGTCCCTATTATTAGGAGTGATGAATCCTTTATTGACAGATAGGAATCCTCCAAGGCATAAAGATCACTCTATAGAAGGGGGAAGAAGGATAAGAAGATAATACATGGCTCCATGGGTGAAGATTTGGAACTTAGAATATTTTTGGTAGAGAAACCAAAGTCTCTTTAAAGGAGAGTTACAAGGTGTGATTTCCATTTCAAGATCAAATCAAAGGGTTTAGTCCTATATTTGATTCAATGTCTCTATACTTTAAAGGGATAATCTAAATCTCTTTCTCTATTCTTGGATACTAGTAATTCCCTAGTGTTCTTGATAGGTTTGAGTTTGGATGCCTTTAATTTCCATCCTTTTTGTTCTAATCTCTTGATAGATTAGGGTATTTAGGGATTTTGAAATAGGCTAGATTCACCACATCTCATTGGGTTATTTGCATTTGTATTTAGTTCAATTATGTGTCTGAATTTGGTAGAGAGTTGGGTGACCAACTCTAGGTTCTTGGTGCTTTAAATTCAAGAGGCTTCTGCATAATTTAATGCAATACACGAAAGCCATTTGGTTTTAAAGCACCAAGAACCTAGAGTTGGTCACCCAACTCTTTACCAAATTCACACACACAAGTAAACTAAATGCAAATGCAAATAATCCAATGAGATTTGGTGAACCTACCCTACTTTGAAACACCTAAATACCATAATCTATCAAGAGATTAGAACAAAAAGGATGGGAATTGAAGGCACCCAAATTCAAATCTATCAAGAACACTAGGGAATTACTAGCACCTAAGAATAGAGAAAGAGATTTAGAATATCCCTTTGAAGTTTAGAGATATTAAATCAAAGGTGAATGATAGGGCCTAAATTAGTCATATATTTTCTTGTTATTAGAAACGATTTTGTGATACATTTTGTACAATAATTGGTCATATTCCTTCATATTTGAGATTTTACCCTTGAAAATGTATTTTGGGTATTATTTTAGATTTTAGGGGTAAAATAAGACAAAAACGTCATGGAATAGAACAGCTGCGCCAGTTAGGAGCCAGAGGCAGCGCCGACTGCAATTTGGAAGAATTGGCACAAAAATCAAGAAAAATCAGTGAACGGGCAGAGAGGCAGAACACAACCGATGTTGACCCTAGGCAAGACAGGCAGCGCTAGCTGTGCACTGGTACAGAGGTGATGCCTCGATTTTTGTGTGTATTTTTTGGCAATTTCTAGAGTTTTAGTATTTTCCTACTCCTATTCGGCCAGAAACCCTAGAGGGACTAATTTAGACACTTCTAAAGCCTATAAATAGAGGGAAACACAAGGTTAAACAATGAATTCACGGAGCAAAACACAAAACACTTAAAATCAAGGAGGAATGCATCAAATCAAGGAGGATTGTACAAGATGGTCTACGAAGGAAGAAGAAGGAGTCTTGTCTATGAGTGCTTTCTTTTAACTTTGTTTTTTTTCTTGAAAAATAATATATTAATTATTTTATTATAATTTGACATTATTTTCAGTATTCATGATTTCTAGAGTTACTTTAATCTTTTGATTAATTGATTGTTATTCTTGGTATTTAATTACTTATGCTGATTACGAAATTAATTGTTGTTTCTTTCTATTGACTTGCTTGGAAAAGGAGTTGATGGTGGTCTCAATTCATTAATTTCATATTTGTTGTCTATTAACTTTCTTGGAAAAAGGGATTAATTGCTAAGAATTTGGTAATTAAAGGTTAATTGATGTCTGTCAAGATATAGATTCATTGGTTAATTTCATGTTTTAAATTTGCCAGGATATGAAAATTTAATCAAGGATTGTGTTTAATGCATCTTTTGGGTGAATTAGTTGAGACAGGATATGTGATACTAATTTGTCTAGAAGATAGTGATTTCATGGATTGGAAAAGAAGTGAATCTATCTTAATCTTTCATAATGCCAATAGAATGATTAGTTATGATAATGATTGGGTACTTTAAGATCATGTTTGTTAAAATAATGGTTAGAGTTACATAATTTTCCATCCTTGACATGTATATATTCTTTTATTTTATTTTTTATTTTTTTCACTTTATTGAGTCGGTTAAATAATGAAAGAAAATAGATTAATGCATACTTGTTCCTTGAGGATCGATACTCGTTTTAAACCCTATGCTATGTTTAATGTTAACTACGCTTACTCATATGTATAATTTGGGGTTAACGTTTTAATTTAAACTTGATTGGGAATGTACTTATTTTTATATGATTTTTTATACCCAAATTCAAACACATCAAGTTTTTGGCGCCGTTGCTGGGGAATAATATCATGAAAGCTTGGATTTTGTTGATTTAACCATATAAATTTGTACAATTGTTCTTTTTACAAAAAAGTGCCATATTTTGTACATTGTATATCTGTGAAATCTAATTTACTAACTTTGACTGATGTTTAATTGACTAATTTGCTCTTTTAATTTGAATTGTAAATTTCGTTATCTAACTTTCTTCTTATCTTTTCTAAGTGTTAGCCTTGGTACATGACCCAACAATCAGAAGGCGACATAGTAGATTTTGATCCTGAAATTGAAAGGACATTATCAAAAATCTCCAGACTATAAAAAGGAACTTACTCGCAGACATGGACGGTGCTCAAAACAACAATGCCAGGAACAACATGAGGGTCATGGATGACTTTGTGAAACCTGCAATCTCGGGCACGAGCTCAAGTATCACTAGACCTAGGGTGGATGCAAATAATTTTGAAATAAAGCCTAATATCATCCAAATGGTCCAAAATATGGTCCAATTTGATGGGCTACCTGAAAAAGATTCCAATGCCCACTTAGCTAGTTTTTCTTGAAATTTGTGATACTTTTAAGATGAATGGTGTTTCTGAAGATGCCATAAAGTCAAGACTTTTTCTTTTTCTTTGCGAGATAGAGCCAAATTTTGATTAAAGTCTTTACCCACAGGTTCCATTACCACTTGGAATGCCCTAACTGAAAAATTCCTTGCCAAATATTTTCCTCCAGCTAGGACAACCAAACTCAGAAATGAAATTTTTGCCTTCCAATAATTAGATTCTGAACCTTTGTATGAAAGTTGGGAGAGGTTCAAAAAGATGTTGAGAAAGTGCCCACACCATGGATTTGAGCTAAGAATGTAGATGCTCATCTTTCTTAATGGCCTTACGTTTGCAACACGACAAGTGGTGGACTCTTTTGCAGGGGGTTCCATCAATCATAAGACCCCGGAACAAGTATTCGAACTCATTGAAAATTTGGCTTCTAATAACTATTCTTGGAGAAGTGCAAGGTCTAGAGCTCGTGTGCAAGAAATGCACAAAGTGGATGTTGTGGCCACTTTGAAAGCTAAGGTGGAAGCTTTAAATCAAAAGATGGAACAAATTGTAATGCCTTAAGGCCAAGTGCTAAAAGTAAGTTGTGATTTCTGTGGAGAAGGGCACCCAAATCATGAGTACCAAAATATGGGTTCACTCCAAGAAACCAAGAACAAGCAGCCTTTGCAGGTAATAGCTATCTAGGTAATAATCCCTATAGCTCTACTTACAATCCTAGTTGGAGAAATCACCCTAACTTCTCTTGAAGCAATGCAAACCAACCTAGGAAGGCTCTTTCAACTTTGGGGGAAATCAAAGGAATCAACCTCCTTTAAATAATAATTCAGCACCTTCCAAGCCACCATTGGTGGAATTGATTGGCCAATTGGTAAGTACAACGAAGACTAAGTTCCAAGGGGTTGATGCTACAACAAGGAACTTAGAAGCCTCCATGCGCAACTTGGAGAGCCAAATTGGCCAACTGGCTAAATTACTTGGGAATCATCAAGCAGGGACATTACCAGGGAACACCGAAGAAAATTCACGTGATCAAGGCCGTGGAGAACATTAAAGTCTTTCTTGCTTTAAGTTTTTAAGATTTGGAACAATTTTTTATTTTTCTTTGTTTTGTTCATTTTTATTTATTTTTTCATGAATTGAATTGCATTATCCATCACTGCTATGTATTCATGATTTTGAGTTCGCTTTTCAAAAAAAAAATCTCTTGGTACCCGGCCAAACTACAACCAGCGCCGGCTCTTGTCGCAGGAGCCATTCAAAATAGGCCAATTTAGCCATTTTTTCCTTCAAACTCTCCAACTCCCTCTCAAATTCTCTCTAACCCACACCGGCTCCACATCCTACACCTTTCAAGATTTAATTTTTCACCTTTCAAACACTTCTAGAGTATCAATCTGTCATTCTTTTGTTGATTCTACGGATCAAAATCCTCTAAATCTTCCGTTTCTCATAAAAATCCAATCTTCAATCTTCTTTCAAAGAGCTTTGATTTCTAAAAAAATGATGCATATTTTGTTTGCCCATGCATAGGAGAATATAAAGGTATGATTTTTCTTGAATTCCGACGGTTAAAGAGTTGTAGGTAAATTTTTTGAATTTTAGGTATATTTTTTGCCGAAATTTGGAATATTTAATGTTCTCTTGCATTGTGAATTAATTTGTAAGCTTTATGACATTGGATATATTATGAGTTGATGATTCTTGAGAACTTTATTCATGATCATTAGGGAGTTTATATATTCGCTTAAGGGTATGATTATGGCTATTATGATAATTGAGTAACTAGTTGCACATTGGCCTTGAATTATCTTACACTTGATCAATATAATGCCATGATGATTCCATAATTCACATGATCATGTTATGAGCATCTAGATACATTGGGTTTGTTAATCACATTTACGCTTTCTAGTGAGTTATTATGCTTATTCTTGCAGGTTGTGAGACAATTGCGGTGGATTAATTGGCAGAGGTTGAATTGGTTATTATGTTGGTATACTTTAAGGAGTTTGGGAATTGTGGCATAAGCTAGTTGAGAGTTGAGTGTGGTGTTGTGCATTGTGTTTGAAAAGGGGAGATTATATTCTTCTGAAATTTTTGAACTGCCCAGTCCTTAGACTCCTATCTTCACTACTATCTCATTTCCAATATGTCTAGAGCATGGGGCCAATCATCCAAAAGGACTAGAACTTCTTCTTCTATAGACCCCTTGTTCCTTAGGCCAGCAGATTTCATTGATCCATCCCGTGATGAGGGGTATAATAGGAGGGCTTCAAATAAAATTATTGTGGAGCGTACCTTTGCACCTTCTCTAGACTGTGCCCTTAAACTAGGAATGATGTTTAGGAGGCTAGGGTGGGGACCTATAGTACAGCTTAAGAGGAATTATTATCCAGTGCTCGTAAAAGAATTTTATGCCAACATTGTTGCAAAAGACAATAACCATCTTCCACACATTGAGACAAGAGTGAAAGGAACCCCCATTATCATCACAAGAAACCATTTAGCCACTCTTCTCCATGTGTATGATGATGATTCTTAGCTAGGGATAGATACCAATCATCAAAAGATTCTTTTTTATCGTAATTGTGATGCCAGTGGAACTAGAACTACTCTAGTGTTGCGCAAGAGAAATGCTTTCCAAGCCAACAACTTCTATTCTAACAATAATCTTGATGCCAACTTTCAGGCTCTAGTATACATGTTTTGCTTTTAATGTCGTACCTCGAGCCAGTGGATTCAATAAGGCTTGCACTATTGATATATACATCTTTCATAGGATGATGACCACTCAGCCTATCCCTCTTACCCCATTGATCATACAATCCATTAGGGATGTGGTTCATCATCGTCTCTCGACCAAAGCCTTTGTCTTTCCTCTAGTAATCATGAAAATTCTGTGAGATTTCGGTATTATTACTGAAGGGGAATTGACTGAGACTACCACTGAGCATGACCTAGTAATGGAGCAAATGTTAATAAGCTGTGGGTACAAATATAGCCAGGAGATGAAGAAATGGTTAACGCCTTATGAGGTACAGTATCCCGGCCAAGTTCGGCCACCACCTATGGAAGAGCAGCACCCACCACCACGATCGCGAGCATGAGCCAGTAGTTTACAGTCCCAACCAAGGAGTGACTTTGACACCGCGGTGCTAGGATAGTTAGCTCAGCAGGCGGAGATGTTGCTACACATGCAAGACGCCATTGATGACATTGCCCAGAGGCAGACTATTCAGAAATAGAAATGGGCTCAGTGGATGCAGCATTTTTCGGGACTGCATGGAGGTGATGGTACTTCAGCACATGATGATGATGATGATGGGGAGAATTGAGATGATTTTTCTACACTTGTTCCTACTTGTCACTCCCTTTTTTTTTTCTTTTTACTTTCAAAACTTTTCTAGATATTTCTTGTACTTTTCTTTTTCAAACTATTTTTTTAACTTTTTGCTCATTTTTCTTTTCTAGTTTTTGTGCTTTGGTGTGTTTCTTTTGTGTATTTTTCTTTCTAGGTACTTCAACAATGCTCTTTTCTGCTGGAATTCCATTCTTTTGTAGGATAATGCACAATACACTAAAAGTATTTTCTTTCTTCTCTTTTCCCCATTATTTTTGGTCCTATGATAATATTTCCTTGCTCTATTGTTTGGCCATTGAGGACAATGTCCAGTTTAAGTGTGGGGGAGTGGTTAGAATGGGAATTCTTCTATGCTTCTATGCTCCATTCTTCTTGAAATTCTTTGAACCTTTTTTAGCAAATTTTTCAAAATTTTGAGTTTTCAAGATGTATTTTAAAGCATATCTTTGTGCTAGATCATATAACATATGTTCTATATCATTTCTGGCTTATGCATGACTTTTTGCACGCACTTAGACTAAGTAGTTCGTGATCAAATGCTTTACATTATTCTTAAACTTGTTTTTCTGCTAAAATTCATTGAGCATTCTAGAACTTACTTGAATACCTCTCGAGGCGAAATAAGAAGGACATTCATAATTTAACTTAGGGATGATGGTGATAGGCCTTCTTTGGATAGTTTGAACTTTTCAAGCCTACCTATTTTATATTATCCTTAGTGCCTATTTTAAGCCTAAATTGTTAATTCCTTTCTTAAAACCCATTATCATACTTTATCCATTACTTCGTTCTGAGAGTTTGATTTACCTTCCAAATCTTTGATTGCTCTTGATGGATAAAAGTACAAGTAGAAGAATTATGAGAGAGAATGCTTGTGTAAATGTCATGACTTGTTACTTTTAGTCATGCATCATGTGTTGAGTTGGAGTTGTGAAAGGAGAAAAGAAAAAGAAAAAGAAAGTTTGAGAAAAACAAAAAGCTGCTAGAAAATGTTGAAAGAGAAAAAAAAAACAACTGAGAAACAAACAAAAGCAGTATTTGAAAAAGAGAAGAAGAGCACAGGAAGAATGTTGGTTGAGCTGAAATAAGAATCGCTGAAATTTTAATGACTTTGTGCAATATGATTGATGAGTTGAGAACTATTGATGAAAAGAATGCAAGATTTGCTTAAATTATTATATGATTGCTATACAAGGTTATGGGTTTTTGATTGATTTTGTGATAGGAGAGTAAGAAAAGTTTGGAATCTATTGGTACATTTTATTTATTCTTTCCTTGCAAACTCTCTTCTTCTTTGATATTTGATTTTCCTATACCTTCGTTTGACAGCTACATTATAAACTCTTTAGCCTTACGTTATAAGCTTAAAAGTCCTATTTGACCTAAGTAGAATCATGATGTGTCTCGGATTAGTGGAGAGAGTGTATGAAAAGTAAGCTTATGGAATGCATATTTTTCTTGAACTAAATTATTTCCAATGGTTTAAGAATGATGTTAATGATGGGCAGAAACAGAGAGGCATGCTTGAACGGAAAAAAAACAAAGGAAAAAAAATGCAAGCCTTAAAGGCCGCACGGAAGTGTTAAGATCATACTTTTGCGCGCTTTAAACCTACTAGGTTGAGTAGGAGTGGATTGAACGACAAGAATCGCTTCGCCTTGCTCACTTGAAGAAGCTTCCGGTTGAAAACCCGCTAGCCTCCTACTTCGCCTTGTTTGCATGAACGTCAAGCCTTTCAGCTCTCAGAATATGCCACTGCCCAACCTCTAGTTGGTGAACACAACGGTGAAGAAGAACGGTCTCAAGTCTCCTTGGTTCTCTTGCTATTGGTTAGCAAAGCTCCAAGGAGAACAAACAAAGGTGAGGAGACATGAGAGAGAGAGTTGCGTGACTCTTGTTGTTGTTAGGGAGATTAGGGTTTTTCTTTCTCCAGAGACTTGTTTATTGGTCAGCCAAAACTAGGCCTCTGATTATCTGATAAACATATCCCTGGGATATCATATTTCAAACATCCGGATGTTATCTGAGAATAAGTTTGGCTTAACCCTAAACTCATCTGAACCGTATCTAGAAAAAATCCTACAGTCCAAGCTATTGAGCCGAAATAATATTTATTATTTTTCTTAGACCCAAAAGGCCCAAAATAATAAACATTAATTATTTATTTCATGAGCTTATATAAATAACCCAATAAATAATTAATAAACCGAAATAATTAATCTTCAATTATTTATTTCTTGGGCTTATATAAATAACCCAATAAATAATTAAACATTAATTATTTCCCCTAATTTAAGCCCAAGTTAATTTCCTAATTATTCATACTAGACCTAGGCCCTAAATAATTAATTAACCAATTAAATCAGATAATTAATTTCTCTCACCTCCTTTTTATTTATTTATTTATTTATTTATTTTATTCCAGTCTAATAATAAATTAGACATCCTGAATAAAATAAAATAAAATCCTCTTGAACTGAGACCAATTCCTCAATCCAAAATTAGTTAGGACTTACGGGCTATTTTAAGAACCAAAAAGACACATCGCCTTGGCTGCTAAAATGACCAAAATGCCCGTGCTATATAAATAGCTGTATTTTGCATTTTAAATATTTCCTAATATCACCATAAGGAAATATTGACCCCAAGAACAATGCTGCATTAGCAAAGTCTCCGACCTACTAGTGAAATGACTAAAATACCCCTCTACACATCACCATACATTTAGAGAGGAAGAAGTGTACTAACACCCCTCTAAATGGCATCTACCATCCTTAGGCTTCTAATCCAATGATCCACGACTTCCTGGAGTGTTTCCGCTTTCCAAGAGAGCTACCCTAAAGCACACATCCGAGTCATGTTTCCCAGGGCCCTAGACATTTTAGACCATTCGGACAACCACAAGGGGCGATATAGTGTAGAAACTATCTTGTACAAATCTGTCTTAACTAACTAGTTACATATACCCAATACACAAGTATATTGGTTCTACTATAGAACATCAACTATAGCATATCAAAGTATATGCTTCCAGTTTCGTCAGACCACTAACTCATACTCAAGTCGTAGAGTACTAGTCCACGCTGTAACAATAGTAGTCTAGGTTTCTATCATATAATACTTTTAGAAACCACTACTACAAGTCCTGTCCTACGTATTCGAAATACGTTTATGTCATGAAGTGAGTGGACTACTCACTGGCTAAAGGTAAGCGATTCCCCATTTGGAATTCATAACATAATAACCTAAATATGATGAGATTCCCAGTCTCATCAGTAGGTTAAGAACAAATGTTTATGTGTTAAATAACCCGTGATCCATACCTTACTGTGAAAGACCACCATTCACATGGATCACTTATTTAAACATAATGGGTCTGTTCCGAACGAAAATTGTGCATAAAAAAAAAGTAAATTCACAAACAATTTCTGAAAATAAATTCTTTTATTAAAATATTCAATTTTACATCAGAAACTTTGTCTAAGAAGGTATACAATCCAACAGTTAAGTGTTGGGATGGTTCTACTAGTCATTCTTCACTTACACAAGTCTTGCATTTGTTATAAAATGTATAGTAGCATATGTTTTGTGGTCTTGAAAAAAGAAAGCAATGGAAATATTATTTTGAAATTGATTGAGTGATTTTATCAACACTTGTGTTTTTCTACTTGTCTTTGATACTATGCTTGAGGACAAACAAAGAGCTAAGTGTAGGGGAATGTGATAGGGCCTAAATTAGTCATATATTTCCTAGTTATTAAAGACCATTTTGTGATACATTTTGTACAATAACTGATCACATTCCTTCATATTTGAGATTTTACCCTTGGAAAGGTATTTATTTCATTATTTCAGATTTTAAGGGGAAAATAAGACAAAAACGTCGAGGAACAGAACAAAGCCGGCGCCGGTTAGGAGCCAGAGGCAGCGCCGGTTGCAATCTGGAAGAATTGGCATGAAAATCAAGAAAAATTGGCGAATAGGTAGAGATACAAAACACAACTGGCGCCGGCCCTAGGCAGGACAGGCGGCGCCGACTGTGCACTGGTACAGAAGTGGTGCCTCGATTATCGTGCGTATTTTTTGATAATTTTCAGAGTTTTAGCATTTTCTTATTTCTATTCGGCCAGAAACCTTAGAGCGACGAATTTAAGCACTTCTAAAGCCTATAAATTGAGGGAAAACACAAGGTTAAACAATGAATTCACGGAGCAAAACACAAATCACTCAAAATCAATGAGGAATTCATCAAATCAAGGAGGATTGTACAAAAGGGTCTACGAAGGAAGAAGAGGGAGACTTGTCTATGAGTGCTTTTTTATAACTTTGTTTTTTTTTTCTTAAAAAATGATGTATTAATTGTTTTATTGTAACTTGACATTATTTTCGATATTCATGATTTTTAGAGTTACTTTGATCTTTTATTAATTGATTGTTATTCTTGATATTTAATTACTTATGCTGATTACGTGATTAATTTGTTATTTCTTTCTATTGACTTACTTGGAAAAGGGATTAATTGCTAAGAATTAGGTAATTAAAAGTTAATTGATGTCTATCAGGATATGGATTCATTGGTTAATTTCATGTCTTAAATTTGCCAGGATATGGAAATTTAATCAAGGAGTGTGTTTAATGCATCTTTTTGGTGAATTAGTTGAGACAAGACATGTGATGCTAATTTGTCTAGAAGATAGTGATTTCATAGATTGGAAAAGAAGTGAATCTATCTTAATCCTTCATGATACCAAGAGAATGATTAGTTATGATAATAATTGGGTACTTTAAGATCATGTTTGTTAAAATAATGGTTAGAGTTACGTTATTCTTCATCCTTGACATGTATATATTATTTTATTTTATTTTATTTTGTTTTATTTTTTTAAATCTTTTTCACTTTATTAAATCGGTTAAACAATGAAAGAAAAGGGATTAATACATACTTGTTCCTTGATGATCGATACTCGTTTTAAACCCTATGGCTATGCTTAATGATGAGTACGCTTGCTTATATGTGTAATTTAGGGTTAACGTTTTAATTTAAACTTGATTGGGAATGTACTTATTTTTATATGATTTTTTATACCCAAATTCAAACACATCAGTGAGACTAAGTTCTTTGATTTTGTCTTCAAATGGGAATTACCCCTTACATACTCTCTTTTAGAAAGACTTTGGTTTTTCTACCAAAAATATTCTAAGTTCCAAATCTTCACCCATGGAGCCATATATAGTCTTCTTATCCTCCTTCTCCCTTCTTTGGAATGATCTTCATGCCTTGGAAGATTCCTATCATTTCCCCCTTCTTTGTATCGATTCGTCCTCGAATTGGCACCTACATAAAAATTCAAACAAGGATTTTTTGGTGAAGGTAAAAGTGTAAACATTGTTATGCTCTTTGTTTTTTCCTTTCACCAGCCACATTTTTCCAGTCATTTCATGACCCACATTTTTTCTTCATCTCCTTCTCTTTTCTTTTTCTCACTTTGATCTCCAATCTTTTCTTTCACTTTTCCCTCGTCTTCTTGTCTCTTAATTCTTTTTCCCTCCTTTTTCTCTCTCCTTTTCTTCTCATTCTACCTCAAAATATTTTAATCACTCAAAATCTCACTAGTGGATAAGGGAACTAAAGTGAACTTTTTTCTATTTTTCTTCAAAGTGTAAGTGTTTTCCCTCCCCTTATTGACTACATCTCTATCAAACATCCAATGTCTTCCCAACAAAATATGCCCAATATGCATGGGATAAACATCACACAACACTTCATTATGGTATCCCTCCATGTCAAATTTAACCTTAGCTTGCTTGTTCGCCTTCACTTTTCCTCAATTGTTCAACCGATGGAGCTTGTAAGGATTAGGATGTTTCAAGATTTCTAACTCTAATTCCTCTACTAATGTAGCACTAATCAAATTTTTACAACTTTTCCCATCAATAAGCACATTATATGATTTTTTCTTGATAAGACACCTTGAAAAGAAAATATTTTCCATTTGCATCCAATCTCCTTCTTTACCCTCACAAGCTTCCCTATCTCTTCTTGCTACTCCAATCAATAGATAAATTGGCTACATCACCATTCCTCTTTTACTACCTATTCCAACCCCTCCAAGTTTCTCTTTTTCCATATCTCTTGATTGATTAAGTAAAGGATGTTAGTGTTGTGCCCTAGAAGTAATCACTTGTAAATTGTATATGACACATTTGTTTTATAATACAAGGCATTATTTATCTTTCAATTTGTCTTCTTTAATTTCTTGTAAAATAATTGTTAGATAAAGTCCCTACTACAACACTATGTTAAGGAAATCATAATAGAGATCATGATGTGAGATTCCTACTACACTGTATAGTGTTAGTACTTAAATAATCTCTAATCGTAGTATTAATGAGATAAGACTTCATTAATACGTTAAGACTAGCACGTGTTAGACTTCCTGATTTGATCAGGCGGTGGTTCTCATATCCATGAGTATTGTGATACTCGAAGTTGATACGTGAATGCTTGTTAATAGAACAAGTACATTGGATGACCTAACTATGAGATAATCACATGGATGACTATTTAGTAACAGTGATAGAATCTCGCTATAGCAAACGTGTAAATATCCTTAGACTTGAGATCTCTAAGGTACTTTATTTGCTAAGCATTGTACTTTGATTCCAATCCCTGGAGCAAAAACGAAGGCCACCTATGGAATGGATATTGGGTATAATGTGAGGTAAACAAAAGTAGTTGAGAATGTCAATAAAGGATTTACCACTCCTAATAGTAGGGGCGAATATCTCATGGTTACTTATTGGAATTACTACTATGAAATCCTTGGCCAAGGTGATTGTGTTTTGGAAACAACTTCAATTGATACACATGTAGAGTAGTGGATTCCCAGTACAAGTACTATTATATTTGAGTCAAAATTAATTTATATTCTGGAAGGAGCTGGCACTAATTCTGTACTACAAACTGAATGAGGTATTGTATGGTGAAAGGAATTTATTGCACTATAGTTTGTTATTGAATGGTTCGTGTCAAGTCACTTGACTTTTTGGACTCTTGGGTGGTCATGATGTGTTACTAGATATCGCTCATGATCTACTTAATATGGATTTATTAATTAGAGAATTAGTAAATCAATCATTATTAGAATTAATAAGTTAATTCTAAAATTATTAAGAATTATTAATCCCAAAGATGTTTGGATTAATTCATATTTCGCTATCAATAGACCAGAAAACCTAATGGGTCACACACAATAAAAGTTTGAGTACTTAATATATTATTTGATAATATTATGGGAGTAATTGTGCGAAGAAATTGATTTATAGGTGAATTATAATTTTTTTATAATTCATAAGGTTTAATTGCAATTATATAAACTTCAAGAACTCAGTTGTAGTCGGTTAATCTTGGAGGATTTAATTGCAATTAGCACAAATTTTAAAAATTTTAAACAAAGGAAATCGTTTCCTCTGAGAATGAGCAATACACAAAAATCGTTTCTCTGTGAATCTTGTCTTCTCCAACCCTCAAACCCTAGCCGCCTCTTGTTCTACTAGCATAGAATTGAGCGGGTTCTGGTGAGTAATTAAGCATTTGTGTGGATACTGTTAAAAGTAGTCCTCACTTGGACTTCAGTAGCCGCCGTAAGCAACTGATCACAGAACACTGTATGCTATGTGGAATTTGCGATCGTGATCGCAGTAGTTCGAGAACCGAAGAAATTTTTGAATTAAGGCTACAACAGGTAAATCCCGTAACTTACTTTCTTACCCATTTTATTCAACAAACATGTGATCTTTGGGAGGGATTTCGGTTTTATTTTCCACTGCATGTATGCTCTTGCATGGCCGAATCCCATCAGAGGTTTGGTATAAGTGATTTACTTTAGGTCTACTTGCCTTTAGGGTTGTTTCTCAATATTCACATTTTTTTTTACAACATTGTCCCCAAAAATTCTCCTATATGCCATCTTGTTGGGATAACTAACTTTATTGTGTCTAAAATTGCTATTTCTCCCTCTTTGCATTTTATCTTTCCTCCATTGTGGCTTATTAAGGCAATTGTAAAAGTAATAGCCTTTTTCCTAATAATTAGAGCAATCATACTTCATCTTCTTTTGCACTTTATTCTTTGAATAATTTTTCAATCTACCCCTTACTCTCTTTAGAGGTCCTCCTACAAGAATTCTATCACTCTCATAATCTATATGCTTATAACTTCCCTTTTCATTTCCACTATTCCTACCTTCACTAATGTTTTACCCTTCATCACAATCATACAATAATTCACAATCATCTTCATAGTCCTATTCTTTCTCATCATATCTATCACATTCTCCCCTACTTAAGCAAGACATTTCATAAAAACCACTCGTTCCACTTTGAGCACTTATAGATAATGAATCATATGAACTCTCATAAGCTATTTTTTTAAGAGGGTTTGAATATAAAAAACACAAGAAAAGTTTCTTACTTTACTCTCTCATGTGTTTAGTACTTAATCAATGTCACTCGACACATGTGTTTACACACTTCTTTAGATTTTACAACAATGAGTTCTCCCTCTTGCCCTTTTCAATCCACTCAAATGATTCCCTACCGTTCCTAATTCAAAAGATTTAGCTTAACTTGATAAAGTCAACTAAACTCTAAAGAATAAGAAGAAAGGACTTTTAGAAGCAATTTATTAAGTACTTGGTAGGCATCAAAGAAAATTCAAGGAATTAAGGAATTCTAGGCAAGGTGATACTACGTGATACTACCTCAATGTCAAGAAATACAATTTAACAATCAATGACGGTTATGATTTCTCAAGATTGGTGAATTCAAGAAAACTAGTAATGGGAGTTCAAACATGCACAAATGATTTCCAAGCCCAAGACTAGTTCAAGAGAAACAAATTCTTCTAGTGGCTACTAGATGATTTACCTCACTATGAACATTTACTATGCTAGGAGACAATATAGTTCATGAATGGAAATTTAAGATAAACATGTATAACCAATCACAAGCCATTGATGTAATATATCAAACACCTTGTATGTTCCTCTTACCTTAACTTTGATTAACAATTTTCAGCTTAGTTTTGATCCCAAATCAATAAATTTTCACACCAAATAGTTCTCCAAACATCAATATCTCACATAGGATCAACTTCACAATATTCCCAAATCAAATCATAAAGTTTTCAACTCACAAAAAATTGCAAGAAAATTAGTTATGTGATTTGAAATTACAACAATGTTTTTGATGAGTTTTTGCACTTGTTTTAGCTTCAAATCAACAAATCTTCAAGCCAAATGATTCCTCAAACATCATACCAATATATAGGATGAATTTAACATCAAGTTCATAGCATAATATTGAGTTATAAGTATTCCAAAAATAGCTCCAAAATAAGTGACGAAAATTTAAAAAAAATCACAAGTTCTTAAAGTAAATTTGTACCTTACCCAAAGAAAGTTGTATTGATTAAAATTAACACAATCTCAGCCCTGATACCACTTTGATGCAATACGTGAAAGCCTCTTGATTTTAAAGCACCAAGAACCTAGAGTTGGTCACCCAACTCTCTACCAAATATACACACACAATTGAACTAAATGCAAATGCAAATAACTCAATGAGATTTGGTGAACCTGGCCTATTTCAAAACACCTAAATAGCTTAATCTATCAAGAGATTAGAACAAAAATGATGGGAATTAAAAGCACACAAACTCAAACTTATCGAGAATACTAGAGAATTACTAGCACCTAAGAATAGAGAAAGAGATTTAGATTATCTCTTTGAAGTTTAGAGATATTTAATCAAAGGTAGAACTAAGCCTTTTAATTTGGTTTTGAAATGGGAATCACCTCTTACACACTCTACTCTAGAGAGACTTTTGTTTCTCTGCCAAAAATATTCTAAGTTCCAAGTCTTCACCCATGGAGCCATGTATTGTCTTCGTATCCTCCTTCCCCTTTCTTTGGAGTGATCTTCATGCCTTGGAGAATTCCTATCATTGACCCTCTCAACTTACTTTACGTTGTACTCAATATCTATCCCATAGACGGTCTCAATAATACTCCAAAAATTAAAATCAAAGTTCAACGCTCAGTAAACAAAGTATCTAGGAGATCATAAGTCTAAAAATACTTGCACATTTGTTATAACAAAATTCTATCACTGGTACTAAATAGTTGTCCATAAAATTATCTCACAACTAGGACTTGTTTATGTAACAAGCATCCACATATTAATTTTGAGTATCATAATACACATAGTTATGAGAACCACCGCTTGATCCAATCAAGAAATTTAATATGTGCTAGTCTTGGTGCATTAATAATGTTCCACCTCATTAATACTATGACTAAGATGATTTAAGTACAAGTACTATATAGTATAGTAAGAGTCTCACATCCTGATCTCTATCATATTTTTCTTAATAATGTACATTGTGCTAAGGACTTTATCTATCAGTTTTATATACATACACATATGATACAAAAAATTGATTGATAAAGAATGTCTTTAATAAATAAATGTGCATAATACATAGTATAAGTAGATTGGTTCTAGAGTATAGCTCTAACATTGCCCTTCTGGTTTTATTAGCCTGTAATCTCTTTCTAGTATGACTTGACTGATTAAGTAAGGCCCTTCCCATATAGGTGACCACTTGTCGAGCCTGAGCTCTTTTGCATTAGCTAGCCGGATAGTTTTTTAAATTGAATCACCCTCTTTAAACATCTTCTTCTGGACCTTCCAGTTATAAGATCTACCCATCTTTTCCTTACTTGCTTTTAAATGCTCCAAAGCCAGTATCCGAATTCATCCAAACCGTCTAGCTCCATAATCATAGCTTGTTGGCAATCGTCTAGCTCCAAACCGTGTTGTTTGGCCACTCTAGCTTATTAGACAAAGATTTCAAGTGATAGAATAACATCCTGGCCATAAGTTAGCTTAAATGGTGTAAAGTCGATCATTTCAATCAAAATTTGGTTAGTAGCTTATGCCTGACCATTGGCCTTGATCAGTTTTAATAGATTATGGAATACCAAACCAGTAAATAACTTGATATTGAATGAACTTGATAACAGCATCTTGACCAACTTTGACCATTGGTTTGGCTTCAACCCACTTAGTAAAATAGTCAATGGCGACTAGAATAAAAGCATGCCCTTTTGAGGATGGTGAGTAAATCTTAACAATGATGTCCATTGCCCAGCCGCAAAAAAGTTATGGCTCAATGATTGGATGGAATTGTGCAACTGGGACCTTTTGAACATTTTCTTATTTTTGGCAAGTCGTATATCCTTTGGCTTACCTAAAGAAATCTGATGTGATGTTTGGCCTGTAAAATCCATACCTATGTATAGTCCACCTAAGTTTAGGTTCAGGTTGATAAGCCCTACACAATCCTACATGTATTTCAACCATTGCACACATAGATTCCTCTTTGCTTAAGTACTTAAGTAGCAAGGTATCGTGACTCTTTTTGTACAAGTCACCATCTACCAATAAGTAATTAGTTGTCATATTTTTGACCTGTCAGCTGGCCTTAGCAAACGGATCTCTTAAGTAGGCAATGAGACCTATCTGCCAATTTTCAGAAGTTTGGCTAGTCAATGCTACACATATAGTTTTTTCTTGGCCCGATAGATAATTTCCTCCAGAAGCATATTGTGCCAAATTATTAGCCTTGTTATTACATTCCCTTAGCATATGCAGGATCAGTACGTTTGAGAACTGACGAATCAAGCTAAGGGCCTTTTTCTGCAAAGAAATTAGCTTTGGATTTAGGTATTTGTATTCCCCAGTCAATTGTCTGATCACCAACTGTTAGTCCCCACTAATTTGGACTGATTTGGCACCCTTTGCAACAAGCATTTCTAGGCCAATGGTAAGAGATTCATATTCTACCTGATTATTAGTACAAGCAGTGTCTAGCTCAAAAAGAACTTTCCTTTGTGATCAGCTAGGGAATATTGGTTAAACTAACTCTTGCCCTCTAGCTAGTCTTTGATTCATTAAATGTTAAGATCCATGACTGAATATTGACACACTACTATGTAACTGGGATTGGATCATTAATAGGCAGACATACATGTCTAGCCAAAAAGTACACTACTGATTGACCTTTGACTACCTATAGGGGGACATATTTGAGTATTAATGCATTAAGCTTAATAGCCCATTTCATTAGTTTGCCTTGTAGTATAGGTTGGTTGAGGAGATACCTAACTATATCTATTTCACACAATACATGCACCTCCTTTGGTAGTAAATAATATTCTAACTTGGTGCAAGCATAATATAAAAAAACATATAGCTTTTCAACCAGAGAATACTTGGCTTCAACTTCATTGAGCAGCCGATTAAGGTAATATATGGCTTGTTCAATCTTCTGTTGGTCATCTTATGCCAATAAGCATCTAATTGATCCTTCAGCTGCTAAAATATACAACTTAAGTGGTTGGTCTGATTAAGGGGGTACTAGTATTGGCAAACTAGTTAAAGACTGCTTGATCTGATCGAATGAATCCCGCTGCTTCTTTCCCCAAACAAACTTAGCATCCATCTTCAGTCTTAGTAAGGATGAGAAAGTTTTCATCTTCCCAACCGAATTAGCCACAAAACACCTCAAAAAATTGATCTTCCCAATCAAGCTCTACAACTCCTTATTCATAGGAGATCTAGCTTGCATGGTTGTTTTTGCTTTATTGGAATCTATCTCGATCCCTTTGTGATAGACTAAGAAACCCAAAAACTAGCCGGTCGTGACACCAAAAGTATATTTAGCTTGATTCATTTTCAAGTCATGCTTCAGTATTCTGATAAAAGCCTATTCGAGGTTCACCCAATATTAAGTGAAATTCATTGACTTTACCACCAATCGTCGATGTAGACTTTCATACAACTCCCTATCAAGTTATGGAATATGATGTCCATTACCCGTTAGAAAGTTGGTCCAACATTCTTAAGGGTGAACGGCATGATGGCCCACTCAAACAACCCAATTGATCCTGAACATCGAAAGGCTGTTTTGTGAATATTTTTCTCAGCAGTAAAAATTTAGTTGTAACCTGAATAACCATCCATCAAACTAAGGAATTGACGGCCAACCTCTGTATCTATTAGTATGTTAGCTATTAGCATGATATACTCATCTTTAGGTATTGCGTTTAAATCACAAAAGTCAATTCAAACTAGCAGCTGGCCGTTCTTTTTAATGATCAGTACCACATTGAAAATCCATTTAGCATGTCGTGTTGTTCGGATAAAATCACATTTAAGCAACCACTCTATCTCTGCCTTGATCTTGGGTACAATCTTAGGATTAAAGCATTTGGCTGCCTGCTTGTGTGCTTTATATCCTTCTTTGATAGGCAAATGATATTCAATGATCCTTCTGTCTAGCCTAGGCATTTCATGGTAATCCCAAGCGAAACAATCCCTAAATTTCTAATTGTAAGTGGATCAAGGCCTTAGAAACAAGACCAGAATAATTAAAATGTAGACAGTGAGTGCAGCAGAAGCGATTATACTTTTACATTTTCAAACTGCTAGTTGCTTAGGTTGTGTTGAACCTAGCTGAACAGGCACTAGATCACTCGTGGAAGCCTCTTGATGAACCACTAAAGAGTGTACTGTTGTGATCTCCGGTGAATGACCTGCTAGTCTTCGACTCCTCTTGGGCATCAACGCTATGCCCCGATCTTCCAAAATATATCCTCTACCCAAATCCAACCGATGAAAATTGTATTGTCTAGGCAGTTTATCAAATCTCTTGACTAATGCTAAAGAACAAAATCAAGAATATACAGTTCTCTATTCTTGTGTCTACCCAGAATACCCGGCTAACACACACATAGGAACCCCGAGAGAATAGATGTAAGAGGTGAGATGGATAGCTATTCTGTTAGTTAAAAAAAAAAAAAAAAAACCCTAGAAAACCAAATGTATCTAATCACAATGTAATCAAGTCCGGTGTTTTTCTTTTCAAAAACACCTTAACCAACTCAAACCCTTCACTACTAAACTGCAAAAGGTAGGCTCAGTTATACCTCAGCCAAACAGGTTTGGTCCTTACCTATTGGACCCTGGTCCAAACCATTGTGCCATATTAATAATTTAACTAGGATTAATAATAAGCCTAATAAATAATTAATTATACAGACCAAATATACCAGTCCAATATTGTAGTCTATTATTGTTTAGGCCCAGGTTAATTCTAATTATTCAAACTGGGTTCAAGCTCTAAACAATTAATTAACCCACTAAACTAATTAATTAATTCTCTCTATAGACCTTTTATTTTATTCTAACCCAATAAATAAATCAAATTACTTCAATAAAATAAAATCCATTTTACTTTAGACAATTTTCTTGACCCAAAAGAACTTAGGATTTACGGTCTATTCCGGGGATTAAAAAATATATCGCCTTAGCTACTAAAATAATTAAAATACCCCTATTATAGAAATAGTTTTATTTTACATTTTAAATATTGTCTAATGTCACCATAAGAAAATATTAACTTGAAAGACAATGTTGCGTTAGCAAAGTCTCTGACCTACAGCTATTATGACAAATATACCCCTCTACGTAATATCATACATTCAGAGAGAAAAAGTGTATTAACACATTTCTAAATAACATTTATCATCTTTAGACCTCTAATTCAATGATCCATGACTTCCTGGAATAATTTTGCTTTCCAAAGGAGCTACCCTAAAGCAAAAATCCAAGTCATGTTCCCCAGGGCCGTAGACTATTAGATCATTCGAATAGTCACAAGGGTGATATATTATAGAAACTAGCTTGTACAAGTCTGTCTTAACTAACTAGTTACATATACCCAACATACAAGTATATTAGTCCTACGATAGAATCTCAACTATAGCATATCAAAGTATATATTTCCAACTTCGTCAGACCACCAACTCATACTCAAGTCGTATGGTATTAGTCTACATTATAGTAGTAGTAGTAGTAGTCTAGGTTTCTACCACATAATACTTTTAGAAACCATTACTACAAGTCTAATTCTACGCATTCGAAATACGTTTATGTTATGAAGTGAGAGAACTACTCACTAGCTAAAGCTAAGTCATTCCCCATTTGAAATTTATAACATAATAAATTTACTATGATGATATTCCTATTCTTATTATTCAATTAAGAACAAGAGTTTATGTGTTAAGCAGCCCATGATTCATACATTATTGTGAAAGACCTTCATTCGCATAGATCACTTAATTAAACACAATGAGTCTTTTCCAGTGATACTATGCATAAATTAAAATGTGAAAACATAAACAATTAATAAGAATAAAATATTTTTTAATATAATTAAAATTATATCAGAAATACAGTCTTAGTGGGCATACAATCCAACACTAATATAATCTAACACTTATTCTGGTTATACGGCATTCGTCCGGGCTATCCAAATTTACTTCAATGAGTGGATCCAAAGGAACAAAGCTAGGTTCTCTTCTAGGCAATGATTCTCCCAAACTGTTCTCTAGCCATGGTTATAACATAGACCAGTTGTCATCCTCCTATTGTCCAGCTATGTAGATGGCTATCCTTTCAATTATATCTTGAACAACAATCTAATAGATCATGCTTTGTAATTGAAAACCAATCTTAGTTAAGTTGCAAGCCATGAGCTCCTAGCCAAGTTGAATGGTCTCTGTCTTAATTGACTCAAAAATTGGGGAGTGGTACATAGCTTCCACCATCTTGACATCTACCTAAAAAGGATTCTGATCGGTTTTCACTGTTTCAACTTACCCATCACTCTAAAACAATAAAAGCTTATGCAAGGTAAAAGCAACACATTTGTTAGCATGTATCCAATCCCATCCTAACAAGATTGAATATGACGGTTTCCCTTCAATGACGAAGAAAGTTGTCGAGCTAGTCCTTAAACCAACTATTACATATGAAATTAGAACTCCCAATATTGGAGTAACATTACTGGTGAAGCTAGTCATCTGCATATTTGTTGCCACCAAGCTTGCTACTGACTTCCTTAACTTCCTAAGCATTGAAATAGACATGATATTAAGAATAGCCCCCTATCAATGAATACTCTAGAAATGGGTTTACCATTTACATCAGCTTTAGCATACAAAGGTTTCAAATGATTGGTTATTTCCTCTATTGGTTCGGCAAAAGACATGCTAGACTCCTTTGTATTATCTAACTTGTCTGTTGGATTAGCCCACTATATAACACCTCCCTCTACATGACTATTGTATGCATGAATTGTTGATTGGAAAAGGGACTACTTATTGGGTAAGTATATGTAGGAAGGCTGAGAACAAGAAATGATAAGTGTAATTACAAGAACACTTCGGTTAGATAAAAATTTTAAGGGGTGTCGGTGTAATTTTCAATCACAAATAAAGAAAAATTGAGAATGAATATGAAAATTCTAAGAGACATCAAAATACTCAGTGTAATAAGCAGATTTCATTGGCAGAATAAAAAGTTTTACCAACTGAAATGAATAGTGATAGTAACTATGTTAATTTTGGGAAAGTATGGTTAAATATAGAAAAGTGATAGATCATTATATGATTAATGTTTTGTGCACCATTCTTTGATTCATGGAATTATTTGGTTGGTCATATGATTAGCTGCATGGCACTATTTGGTTGGTGATATGATTAGCTTCATGGCATTATTTGATTAGTTATATGATTACAAATATTACTTAGTGAATTTTCTGAAGAATTCTAAAAGTTTTCATGAGGCTCTACTAAGTTCTACAAGGTTCCCTACTTATCTAGTTGTGCTTAGTCACCAAATCCATGTGATTAAATTAGAAAAGTGTGTGTGGGGGGGGGGTGGAGGGGGGAGAGGAGAGAGGATGTTAGTCAAAGAAAGCAGCAAAAGAAAGAAAACAAGAGGAATATAAGGAGAAAAAGAAAGAAAAGAGAATGAATACTACAATGCCATGTGTCCTATTCCATAACATTCCAAGAGTTTCTAAAGATTTCTAGAATGGTCAAAAGTTACTTTTTTGTATTCAATTAACCACATGGTGAAATTAAGACATAAGAAACATATAGGAAGAAGAAGAATGGTGGTGGAACAAGGAAAAACAGCCGGACAAAGAGAAAGAAAAGGGAGGAAGAAAAAAAAAAGAAAAAGAGAGAAAAACGGAGAGAAAACCGTGGGAAGGAGAAAGAATAGAGAAGGAAGAAATCTTGGGCATTTTTAGCATAGATTCCACCATTCACAAGGTAAAACATCTTCCTCCAAGAATTAAAGTTACTCTATAGCTTATGTGGTCATTATGATATGAATCTTGGATGGAAACAAGCATAGAATAGCTATAGTGATTTTTAATAGTTTGGTGTTGTGATGATATTTTGTTCAAGCTATGTTCTGATTGCTTGGGGGATTGCTTTGATATGTTTTTTTTTTTTTTTTTGTTTATAGGTGTTTTGAAGGAGTTATGATGGATTCATCATGTCTGTAATTATGGGAGAAAAATAAACGAGAAGAAATGGAAATAATAAATGGTAATTGTAGAGAATTAAAGCAGTAATATACTTTACTCATAACTATAAATTTTGTTGCACATAAACCATGCTAGTTTTTTTTTTTTTTCTTTCAAGGCTGAAATCATGTTGCTTTGATGAGGTGATGATGACAGATTGGGTAAAATGATTGATAATTAAATTCTAAGAGAAGAATAGAACAAAGGAAGATAACATTTTGCCAAAAAAAATACATACGTGCTGGAAAAACAACAAGCTATTCCTTGCAGTAAATCTGTAACAGTGGTAAATCTCATTGTAATGAGCATATAGTTTTATAGCTAAAGGTCTTAACAGTATTTTGGCATAAATTTGAGGTCATTTGAACTTATGGATCAAAAGCTATGCTAAAAATACAGATATATGTCGTGATGCGCAAAAATGCAGAATTTTGTGGAATTAATGAACTTATGTATTGTTCCATTAGGTTTCATACCTAAATAAGGAATTCAAGAAGTTAAGTACTTATCTTGTACATAAATGAATGAAAAAATGAGGATAATGGATATGTTAAGAAGATAATGTTCTCTTGATTATTCCAATAATACATTTCCATTTTATAAGAAATTGGAGTTTAGGAAATTGATAATTTCCTTGATAGTGTATTTTGTTAGAAACATAGTTATGTTAAGGGAAGTACGAAATGATCTTGTGATGCAAGTGTGTCTTCCACAAGGGCTTTGTGATAGCTAGGTGGTAGCATTGTACAAGGTGAGTCCCATGCTTTCCAAATCTTGTTTAAGCTAAGTGTTTTTTTGATACAGTCAAATGTTTTCAGATATAGCAAAATGTTTTCCTGATATGCATAAGGGTTTTGCTAACATATTCAAGTACAAGTTTTCTATTTGAACTTGAGAACATCATGAACATTATGAATCTTGCATTATTTTCCAATTAAAAGCTCAAGCATCTTATACCACCTATTAAAAATCATGCTTCATGACCTTTCTGCATACACTACATGACTACCATGACAAGTTGTAGAAAATAGGGTGATTAACCTTTTCCATTATTTGAACAAGATCGCACGTTTTATATAAACATTGAGTACTCAGAGAGAGCTTTTCTCCATGCACTTGCTCGCATTAGAGATAAATAGTCCCAAGTAACCTAATTAGTTATAGGATTCATTTTACTCCGAATGGGGTGACAGAACATTAGGATTAGCCAAATACGTAGCATAAGCACAATTCTTAAATACTTGACATAAGCACTAACTCTTGGGGTAAACACTAACTCTTGCATCTTGTTAAGTGGAATTCTTTGAGTTCCTCTCATGCAAATCTTGAATTGTCATGTCATGTTTCATGAAATCCTGTCATTTTCTATAGTAACTCATGAGTTTTGCTACGTGAGTCATGAACTCGCATATCTTGTTTTATGAAATCTTGAAATTTTATTTTCCAAGAAATAGTACCTGGATTTTACTTCCTGCGTTTCTTTATCAGAATAAACACTTATTACTTATTATATCTTTTGTTTCTTGAACGTCTCTTTTGTTACTTGATCACACCATTTTATAATGGGCTCAAGAGTATAATCTTGCCTTCACATTAATCAATTTACAAGCTATTCATGGGAAAAACACCAGCACGCACGGGGCTCACGGAGTGTTATGCACTCACATGTATTATTTCTCTTATTAAATTTTAGAGGCGGGAGTGTAGCAGTGGATCCCTAAAGGTTTAAACTACTCTATAGAAGTTTCAAAGATTGTACATAAGTCTTAGAACAAAGTATGTACCTATGTAGGAAACTTGTTTCCTTTTGAACTTATGTACCAAAGGTTGAACCTTGTGTACTTCTTATGTTTTAATATAAAGTTTTGAGAAATTCCACTGAATTATTAGTTGGGATCGTTATCAAGACCCCTTATCTAGGTTGCATGATTGAAGATATAACAATATGATATCTCTTTATGGTTAGAGATATAATAGTAGGAGATATAAGGATTAATAGAAAGTAATCTTGATAGGCGAATCCGTATTTTCTTAGTCAAGTGTAGGTTTTGCCTAAGGTATAGATGTGAAGACCTATTAGTGAAAAGGAAAAGGTAGACACATAAGTGAAAACTACCTCCTTCTTTACAATTATCTTATCTCATGATTTCTTATACTATGTGCAGTACAGTATAACAGATATTAGGAGTTATAATTTCTCTTGATGTTTTGTGAAGTAGGTTTAAAGGAAAGCAAATATGTCGCGAAGAAGTACTCGTAGAAACACTAGAAATCAAATTAGAGAAAGTTCAACTGACATTACTAGAAATGTTACACCCAGAAAAGGAACACAAACCTCACATAATGATGTGACATAGATATTACAAAAGGTTATGGAGGTACTTCAACACTTAGAAGGAACCTCAATGCGGGAAAGATAACACCCTGAAGAAGAAATGGATAGAGCTTTAGAGCGATTCTTGAAATTCTACCCTCCTCAATTTTATGGAAAAGCAGAGCAAGAACAAGAAGCCAAATCATAGATGGAACAAATGGAAGATATATTCATGGCTTTAAATTATTTGGAATATAGAAAGGTCTAATTTGTTACATTTAGACTTCAGGAGCCTGCACGAGATTAGTGGTTGAGAAAGAAGTAAGTGTGAGAGAAAGAACAAAAGGAATGAACTTGGAAAGAATTTTTGGGAGAATTTAAAAATGAATTTATATCTCGCTAGGTAGTTGAAAAAAAAAGAAGAAGAATTTCAAATTTTCAAATAAGTAGAAAAGACTGTTGGAAAGTAGGCCGCTGAGTTTATCGGGCTTTCAAAGTACTGTCTTTTATTGGTATAAAATAAGTCAGATTGAACCCGACGATTTACAAAAAGATTACGACTCGAGTTAAGAAGAACATTAATTGCCATGGCCCTAACTAAATACAATGTTGCTATGAAAATAGCTTCTCAGTTGGAAGGGGAAGATTTAGAGCAAGCTAGACAGGATCGTAAGGGAAGAACAGACTCCAATCAGCAAATTACGGAAAAAAATCCAAGAAAGAAGGGACCAACTCTATAAAGAATGGAATATAAGCAATCCACTTATAATCAAAAAGCTGGACATACTTATGAAGAATGTAGAAAAAGGCGCTTAAGGCATATTATCAATATGGAGAAACGGGACACATTCTAGCTAATTGCCCGTGTAAGGAATAGGAAAATATGTGTAAAATTTTGGGGACGAAATTTTTTGAATAAGGAGAAATTTAACACCCTTCTCTATATGACTCATTGTATACATGAATTGTTGATTAGAAAGGGGACTCCTTCCTATTGGGTGAGTGTATAGGAAGGCTAAACAAAAAATGATCAATGTAATTAGAAGAACATTTTAGTGAGATAAAAATTTTAAGGAGCGTCGGTGTAATATTTGATCGCAAGTTAAGAAAAATAGAGAAGGAATATGAAAATTCTGAGAGACACGAGAATACTCAGTATAATATGCAGATTTCATTGGCAGAATAAAAAATTTTACCAACAGGGATGAATAGTGATGCTAACTAATTTTAGGAAAGTATTGTTAACCATGGTTAAATATGGAAAAGTGATGGGCCATTATAGGATTAATGTTTTGTGGGCCACCCTTTGATTCATGGAATTATTTGGTTGGTCATATGATTAGCTACATGTATATGTGTGTGTGAGGGGGGGGGGGGGGGGGAAGGAGAAGATATCGGTCAAAGAAAGCAACAAAAGAAAGAAAACGAGGTGAAAATAAAGAGAAAATGAAAGAAAAGAGAATGAAGACTACAATGCCATGTGCCCTATCCATAACATTCCAAGAGTTTCTAAAAATCTCTAGATTGGTCAAAAGTAGCTTTTTAAATTCAATTGACCACGTGGTGAAATTAAGATATAAGAAAACTAGAAGAAGAAGAAGAAGAAGAAGAAGAAGAAGAAGAAGAAGAAGAACGGTGGTGGAACAAGGAAAAACAATCGGAAAAAAAGGGGGAAAAAAGGGAGGAAGAGAAAAAAAGTAAGAAAAAGAGAGAGAAAAATGAGAGAAAACCATGGGAAGGAGAGAGAAGGGAGAAGGAAGAAAGCTTGGGCATATTTTGAGCATAGATTCCACCATTCACAAGGTAAAACATCCTCCTCCAAGAATTAATTTACTCTATAGCTTATGGTGATTATTATGATATGACTTTTTCATGGAAACAAGCATAGAATAGCTATAGTGATTTTTGATGGTTTGGTGTTATGATGATATTTTGTTCAAACTTTACTGGTGTTATGATGATATTTTGTTCAAACTTTGTGCTAGTTGCTTTGGGGATTGTTTTGATGTGATTTTTGTAGTGTTTTGAGGTGTTTTGCAAGAGTTATGATAGATTAATCATGGCTATAATTATGTATGATAGATTAATCATGGCTGTAATTATGGGAGAAAACTAAACAAGAAGAAATGGAAGAAATAAGTGCTAATTGTAGAGAATTAAAGCATTAATATGCTTTATTCATGACTATAAATTTTGTTGCATATAAACTATGATAGTTTTGTTTCTTTCATGACTGAAAGCATGTTACTTTGATGAGTTGATGATGAAGGATTGGATAACTATATTGATAATTAAGTGCTAAGAGAAGAATGGAATAAAAGAAGATAACATTTTGGAAGAAAAATACATACATGCAAGAAAAATACCAAGCTTTTGGTTGCAGTAAATCTGTAATGGTGGCAAATCTGGCTGCAGTTATACTTTTGTAGCAAAAGGTCTTAGGAATATTTCGGCACAAATTTGAGATCATTTGCACATGTGGATCAAAAGTTATGCTAAAAAAACGAAAGTATGTCATGATGAGCAAAAATGCAGAATTTTGTGGAATTAAGGAACTTATGTATTGTTCCATTAGGCTTTATGAATAAATAAAGAATTCAAGAAGTTGGGGCTACCTATGCCCCATTGGGGCTAGGGATGTCGCCCCATTCACAGGACAATGGGTCTTTATAACTAGGACACACAAAATAAAATAAAAGAAATACTTCAAAATTAAACTTATTACAACCCAGCAAGACATGAACAAATTCAAAAATAATTGTCTGCTACTATCTCTCAAAAGAAATACATAGGAAAAATAGCAATGAGTCTTCAAGATATAGGCAACATTCTAGCTAATGACCTTCACAGCAGGATCGACCTAAAAACAAGGTATAAAAGGTGGTGAGATAAAAATCTCAGTAAACCTGTGTGTGCTTTGAGTGTTTCAGGTGAAACAGTTCATGTATGCGAGTTGTAAAAGTTTCATAAGAGAAAGTGCTAGAAAGAATTAAATAAATGTCATCAATGAAGAGTGGTGTTTTGCTTTCCAAAATATACATGTGCAAAATAAATACAACCACTCAAAAGAGGTAGCAATGGTACCACACTTCATGCACCATGACAATATAACGATTAGAATGCCACACGTTAAGCATACTGACACAAGGTAGGTGTACGGCCTACCGGATAAGATACTTCTCAATCTCTACACCCAAACTTACCGATTGTCCACTCTGAAAACACAGTCCACTTGACTGAACTTACTAGCTCGGACCAATATGACCTACAGGACAGGCATCCTATCCGGGAATGACTCACCCCTCAAAGGTGGCCACCTATTGAGAAACTTACCCATCCCTTCAAAGACTAGTCCTAGTAGAAGACCCTTATTGAGTACTCAACATTGTTTGTCCCACTTAGGAGGAAAAAGAACATACAATGATTCACTTGAAAATAGCAATTATGGTTTCCAAAATTCTTGCCAAAATTGGGTTTTTAGGAAAAGTTTAGCGTTTGGTGTGAAATTTTTCATTTAGTTTTAAATGGTTTGCTTGACTAAAAGAAAAAGGAAAAATTGTCCATAATTGCTTCACAATACAAATACTCGTATACAATGAGTTCAACTTGCCGCAATCACTTTGGTCTTCAAATGGTTCCATGTATGAACTTACCTAATCATTTACTCTTCTTGGATTCAAAAGTCTTCCAAGGTCAACCTAACCCCGCCTGAGGTAAACACAAGGTATAAGATAACATTCGAACCATATCTGCCTTACATAAATAATTCCTAGTTCAACTAGTCACAACCACAACTAACCACGACCATAATAGCTCAGGCTTTAATATTAGTCGATAAAGTATTTTATAAAATAAATCTAGCTTGATAAGTTAAAATAAATAGGGGTTATAAAATAAATAATAATAAGTTATGAGTATTACTGCTAATAAATAAACTAGTGTTAAATATTGGATAATCCTAAGTCCTAAATAATATTGGTAAATAGTAATATTTAAATAGTATTATTATAAATAATAAATTACACTTAATTTTTAATTATTAATTAATAGATAATAAATAACAATAAAATTAATAATAAATGAATTATTCTTAATTTTTAATTAATAAATTTTAATATAAATAATATTTATGGATATAGATAAAATTTTTAGTAAGGCCAACTATTATTATTAATATGGTCTACAATGTCATTTGATATTAATTATTTCTAATATTTTATTATTTATTTTTAATAAAAAGATCTTATTTATTTAACCAATAGAATAATAATTTTTTTTAAAAATATTATAATATTTCAAACCTACCCATTGTTTTCGAATTTTATAGATTAGATTGAATAATAATTCTAATTAAATTAATAACAATAAGGTTAGTAAAATAATTCTAGAATTAATAGAAAATAGCTTTTCCAATAATTTTCTATTGCTAGAGAAGACCTATGAACATATTCTCACATAACATATTAATCCATCCATGAACATACACTTGAATCAATAAATACTAACACGTGGATAATCTCCTTCTATGCATAATCATCATCTATAGCTTTATTGAAAAATAAGAACATAAAGGCCTAATCACCAATGGTGTCATAATATCTAATATGCATCAAAACATCCCTAAATTTCTTTAGTCATGATGAGCATATATGGATTCAAAAGAAAATTCCATAAGGCCTAATCATACATTCCAACTCTCATGTCCTAACTCCATCCCCTTCATGCATATACTCAACCCCTACTTTATTTATTCATCCTATCAACATCTAGGAGTCATGATTCTAGAAATTAAAAAGGAAAATTCAAGAAAAAAAAATACTTGATGGATGATTGCTTTGATGAAAGCTTCCTTGGTTAGTGAAGATCCATACAAGCTTGAAAGCTTTTAGTGGTCCGGAAAATAGCCATGGTTGATCAGCCCCATTTTGGCTAAGAGAGAGAGAGAGAGAGAGAGAGATGAATGACATTAGAAAGAGATATTAGAAGTTGAGTAGAAGAGAAAGAACAAGGAGGTTGTTCTTATTTTACCTTTTCGTGTTCTTGGAACCTTCAACAAAAAAGTTGGTTTTGATCCATTTGAAAATTCTACCTTGCATGATTTAGTGTTATAAAGGCCAAAAATGAAGACTATAGGTTGAATATGGACGATCTAGAGTGTTTGGGAATGATTGGACGTGTTTAGGATAGGTTTGGGCTTGAAGATGAGAAGTGTGTATTCTTGGTGTTCTTGGTGTTCTTGAGAGAGTTTGAGAGAAAATATCTTTGACAATTGCTGGAATTGTTGTTGGCCGAATGGCCTAGTGTAGATAGGAGTTTCAGTTATCAAGAATGAGAGAGAAGTTTTCAGTTTTTTTTTTTAAAATTCAAATGAAGGAAAATGAGGAGTTGTTTAAGGTAAAGGATTAGTTAATGGAGTTTGTTCATGGAAGGTCTTTAGTTCTTTAATGGTATAAGACTGAACAAGCTAGGTTTAATACAAAGAATGGAGGGTAGTTCAGTTTATAAAGCTAGCCAAAAATTGGTCTATAATGGCAGAGAATTTCTGATTTGATCACTTGCTACAAAAGTATTTTAATGGAGCAAGAATCTGGAATTTAGTTTGAAGTTTAAATGAATTTTGGATAGAGTAATCTTAGGAGCTTTTTGAGGTGTGATCATGGAGTCCAAACATTCAAGGTTAGTGTGGAGGCCAAGGGGTTTAGTCCATGGCTGAACAAGGTCCGAATCGCAGAGGTTTTTGAGTGAAGAATTTCGGCCTTTGCCTTGAGAAAGCAAGCTAAAAAGTTTCTGGATTTTAATGCTTCAAGAGCACTTGGAATAGAGATGATTTTGGTGCAGAATTTTCTGCTTTCTTTGACCCGATTTGTAGCTGATTCTTGAGGGTGTTTGAAGGTCTTTTAATGGTGGTTTTCCAGCCTTCCTCTTGAAGAAAAACAAAGGAAGTTCCCACTGTTCTTATGACCTAAAGGTGGCTTCAAATTCCAGCTTCAATGCAGCGAAATTACTGAAGAAAAATTCTGGTTTTGGACAAGTTGTGCAATCCGAAAATCCACTGAATTTCCAGCCTTCAACCTTACATGAAATGACCATTTTTCTGGCAGTAATTGGGTAAAAGAGTTGGCTGAAACTTCCAAAAACAGCCTTGCAAAAATTCTGGAAAATTTTCCAGATTTTCCTTTACCAAAATATGAACAAGATGAATATGGAATTTGAAGGTATAGCTATGGCAGTTTCTTTTCCTTGGAATCCCTTCCTAATTGTCCTCCCTATTTTCAGCCATTCCCTATCCCTCAAGAGCTGATTTTCAAATTTCAATGCTAGGGGTTTATCACAGAATTTTTGGGGAAAAAAATGGATTAATGAATTAAGGATAGTTTAAATTTCAAAGAGGTTAGGACAAAGCTAGAAAAATTAAAAGGGACAAGAATTCATCTAGAATTCTTTTTAGGACAAGATCACATGATCAAGACATTACCTTCATGTCTCCCTTAAGACAAAATTCCTATCTTTAAGGAATGTAAGAAAAATCAAAAATTCAAATATGGTTAAGATAATCATGGATAAAACTTTAGTGGTGGGTTTTGAACTCAAGACCTTAGAGATTAAATCACAAAGCTCTAACCACTTAACCACAACAACTCTTGTTCTTATTTTCTCACCCAAATATTCTTTTTATCTAAACTTCAAGCCATCTTCCTATTTTGACTTCAAGCAAAATTATCTTTTTACCCTTTCTACCCACCAAGCATTAATAAGCCATTTAACCCATAAATTACAATTCTAAGGCACATAAAATCATTCAAAAAGTATATTTTTATGCATGATGACATCATATACATCCCATCCCCCTTACTCTAAGGTTGGCTTTAGGTGGGGTTTCACATAATAGATGTAAAAACCCACCTAAGACAACCCTAGAATTAAAAGGAAGAGTTGCATTTCATGGCATATTGCATGAATATATTCTTTCAGGGAGAATTTGTGCAATTTTAAATGGCTATATGTGGTTTTTATGATTTATTTATGTTAGATGAGTGTTGGGGGCAATTAGGGAATTTTGCAAAGCTTAGGATTTAGAAGAAAATAGAATTAAGTTGGAAAAATAAAAACAAGAAATTAATGTGGTTAAGTGGATAGAGCTTTGTGGTTAATTCCTAAGGTCTTTAGTTCAAATCCCATCAACTAAGTATTATTTTAAATTATCCTAACTAATGTTTGAATTTTGTTTCTTGCATTCCATGAAACTAGGAATGTTGTCTTGGGGAGATACAATGATAATATTCTAACCATGTGATCTTGTCCTAAAGAAAATCTAGAGGAGTTTTAATCTATTATTTTACCAACCCACTCCCTAGCATATTTGAATTTAAAATATTATTATTTCTTAAATTCTTTTAATTTTCTTATAAAATATTTTAGGTTATCTTGGACTTGGAATTTTTAAAACAATTCCAGCATTTGGAGATCATTTGGCCGAAACATAGAAGGATTCATAGTGTGGTTTATTTTTCAAATTAAATCACCAAATTACTTACCTAAAGAACTACATTTTTTGTAGTTCTTGTTATTCTAAAAAGCTGAAAAATTAACTTTAGTTCTTTTTCCTAGCTTCTCTTCGAAAATGGGCAGCTTGAGCATCATTTCTACTTTGCAAATCAAGCACTCCATTTTTGGGAGCAAAAGCTAGAAACAAGCATGAGGATTTTGGACCTTACATAGCCTGTCTAAATCAGAAAATTTCCAGCAAACAAATGAATAATTTAGCCAAGAAACTTTGGGTATTCAACAACATGAATTAGTTCTTTCATGGTTCTTGTTCTTCTACAAGGTAATGGCTGGAAAAAAATCACCATTAAAAGACCTTGAGATACTCCTATTTAATAGCTGAAAATCAATGCAAAATATTTTGAATTTTAGCTAACAATCTTCCTAAATCTTATCATTCCTTCTAGCTAGATAACCAAAAAACAATTTCCAGCTTTTCCAATTTTCAATTAGTTAGCATTTCTCTTCATTTCTTCTTCATTTCTCCATCATTATTTTCAGCCATACTAGGTACATAGCTGAACATCTTTTCTTCTTCATCAACCATGGCCAACAAAACTCCAGTAAAGCACCTCAAACCTCTCCTAGTTTCTCTCCATTCAAAATACTATGAATTTGAAAATTAAATTTCATATTTTGCTCCATCAAACACTCACCTATCTAGCAACCAACTTTATCAAACCAAACCAGAAATTCTGCACACATTCAACAAGGATTTCCAGCCATCACCACCAAGAACACTCTCCCACTTCTTCTAATTTTCTCTTCTACTCTCTCAAGAACACCAAGAACACACACTACTCTCCTTTAACCATTTAGTCACTTGTAAACATTCCAAAACACTTTAACATCTTCAAATCAACTATAGTTCATCCTATTCTTTCCTTTGGTATACTTTATAATACCAAAACAACCAAAGTTCTTCCTTCATTCGGATAAAACAAGCATTTTCCTTATCAAGTCAAGAAGAACACCATAAGGTAAGCCAAGTCCAAACATCTTCTTCCTTCTTCTTTTCTCTGCTTTCATTTCTTCTTACTCTTTTCTTAATCTCTCTCTCCTTTAACCAAATTTATTGGTGGCCAACGTTGGACTTCTTCAAACCTTGGTCTCTCAAAGGACTCATCAAAGCTCTTCGATTGTCAAAACTACATCTTCAACTTAAATCGATCATCAAACAAGTATTTTGTCCTAAACTCCCTCATTTATTTTTCGAACTCAGGATAAATAGGATGTCGACTTATAAAAGTATTGATATGATAGTTGATGATCTGGTGGTGTTGGGGAAGATAAATGCATGTTTATATGATGTGGATGATTTTATGATTTGAATGTTGAGATTTGCATTAGAACTATTCTATGAAGTATATTTGGATTTTGATTTTAATATGAGGTTATAAAATGTTTGTTAGTAGATTTGTGAATTGAGTCTATATAACACTAGCATGAGATGATATGGTAGATGATGGAGATTGTTGCTATTATTATTTTTTCTAATACTTTAATATTGTTAATCTTCCCATCAATTACCATGCAAACATTTATATTGCTATTGATACTACTTTTGCTGTGAAAAATATTATTATTACTCTACTTGTATGATTACTACTTTATTTATTAATAGCAAAGTTATTACTATTTTTAATTAATAATATTATTATTGTTACTTTTTATACTTAAATCGTTATCATTATTTTTATTACTAACATTACCATTAATATTAATTTTTAATAATATTATTATTACTAATATTATAAGTATTATTATTAGCATTGATACTTTTAATTATCACCGATATTATTAATATTACTATTATTATTATTATTATTTCTAAACATCATCATTTGAGAGAAATATTAATAAAATTATTATTATTACTATTATTATCGTTATTAGCCATGTTATTTTTATTTAATGATATTATTGTTAATATAATAAACATTATTATTAAACATTATTTTTAAAATATATATATATATATATATATATATATACATATTAATATCATTATTACTATTTATATTATTATTTTTATTATCCTTATAGCAATATTATTATTTATCAAATTATCAATATTGTTATCAATACTTGTGACATTGTTATTATTTTTTGTTGTACTCAATTAATACTTATGTCACTCACTTATATTACTATAATATCAAATTATTCTTATATTAATGTTAACCACTAAAATATTTTATCAATTAATTTTAGAACTCCTAAGCCATTAATATCATATTTGAGTGTTGCTTGTGTATGTAAAGTTGGGAGCTATTTGTACCTATGCTATTTTGTTGTTTAGTTGTGCACCAATGGTGACATATACCCTGTGTTTACCCCAGGTAGGGTTAGGTTGCCTTGAGCAAAACTTGGAAGATTATTCTATCCATAAGATCAAGTAAATCCTTGCATAAAACTTTTGCTAAACTAAAGTGCTCTTGCAAGTCAAATGTGATGTTTACTGTAAAATTACTCTTTAGGTTGCAATTATGGATATTTTTCAGCTTCTGTTAAAACAAATTGGTCTTAAGCAAACAAACGTTTCCAAAGCAAAATGTTAAATTTTTCTTAAACCATATTTTAATCTTAGACTATTTGGAACCATAATTGCAATTTCTAGGTAGCACACTTTGTTGAATTTCTCCCAAGTGAGACAAATGTAACATTGAGTACTGAATAAGGGTAGGCAGATTAATGCTAACCTTAGAAGGCTAGGGCAAATCTCTCACCGGAGGCCTCCATCGAGGGATAAACTCTTTTCGGACATTGTTACAGCTTTAGTTAGTCAGGCTAGTCCGTGCTAGCAATTTTAGTCCATGTGGACTATTTCTTTTCCAGAATGGACAACCAATAAGTTAGGGTGAAGAGATCGAGGAGTATCTCACCCAGTGGGCTGATCACCCACTTGTATTGTGATGTAGGTGGTTTCACAATACACGGTCATGATGTAGGATTTCAAGGCCATGACTATGATGCAGGGTTTCATAATCAACTTTATTTGATTTATTTATTTCTTTACAAGTTGTACTCTTTTATTTTAGAAATGCTGATAAAATACCACTCAACGTTTAAAGATGAATTCCGAGACTTGCAGACTTTTCATTGTGACTTGTTTAAAATTTGTATACATGAATGGTTTACTTAAATTATCATGAGCACACACAAGATTTACTGGGAAATATTTCTCATCACTCTTTTATGATGGGTTTTTCGGTTGATCCTACTTTGAAGGTTAAATTGCTTTGTGTTGCCCTGAGTTTTGAAGATTCATTTGATTGTATTTGTTTCTCAATAGATTTTAGTTATTATTTAATTGTTTTGAAACTTGTGCAAGTATTTTTTTTTTTTGGGTTGTAATAAGTTTTAAGCTTTGATTATTTCTTCTATCTTTTTATTACCTAGTTATAAAGACCCATTATCATAAGGACGGGGCGACATCCCCGTCCTTTTTGGGGTACGTAAGTTGTAGGGTGTTACAAGTGGTATCAGAGCCTAGGTTTAGGCAACTATTAGCAATATTTAGATTTATTACATTAAATTTTATAATCTCTAGTACTAATTTGTGTGTTCTGTTTGTAGGATGGTTAGAAGATTCACGTTTGTTACCCGAGATTGGCCTTTCATATGTGGTAGATCATCTGTTCCAATTCATGTGGTAGACCTATCCTCCTCTGACACGGATCCCAAACCTGGATCAAATTGGTTTGAGTTAGAAAACAGTGACAGTGAGATGGAGATTGAAGTTTCCAAACCTATTGTGCCTAATGATAGTAAGGAAGAGAAGATAAAGGTTAAGGTTGCAAAACTAGAGTTACCCGAGCAAGAATGAGGTGTTCAGAATGTGTAGGCGATGGACCCATTTATACCAATGGTTGATTTAGTCTCAAATAGTGAGGCTATGGAGGAAGCTCCTGATCTTAACTTAAGTGGTGAGGAAGGAGAGGAGATGGGTGATGTTGATGGTGAGGGAGGTGAGGAACTAAGTGATGTTAACGATAAGGGAGGAGAAGAGATGGATGATACTGATAGTAAGTAGAAAGAAGGATGGAAGAGTTTGATGAGGGGGATGACGAGACAGTTGTGACTCCTCAGACTCCACTAATAAGAGAGTTTGACGTTACCCATTTTGGCTTTGACTTTGAGAAGTACGGTGATAAAGGACCCAGTCAAAGGGATAGACTTACCCCATATATGAGAGCACTTACAGAGTCAGCCTTAGGGGCAAAAGACAAATGAAAAAGGAAGGTGGAGGAAAGTCCTAGGAAGAGTGGAAATGATGGTAGTACACTTAGGTTTGGATTGGGATTAGACTTCCAAAAGAGTAGAGGAGGATGGCTCGAAGAATCTATTTTCGACTACTCGTGTGCCGACTAGAGCAGCGATAAGATTTAGTAGATTTTTTATGCAATTTATTGATTAGGGAATCTGTCTATTGAGTTCATGGCCTTATTTACTTTCTTGCTTATGAGTATCTGATTCCTATAGAGATATCGTCCGTGATATCTAATTTCTTTATGTTAAAATATGATTTATTTGGAATAAAACTTTTAAATGTTTCACTTCTTTCAAAAAAATACTCTCATATGTTCAATGAGTGAGCAAAAGTTTTATATGTTATTTTTAGCACTATATGTTTTCATGCATACATATTCATTTGTTGACCTATAATTATGGCAATGATGATTAATGATAGCACCTAGATGCAAAACTACAGTAAGAGGCAGAACTGGTCATGACAGAAAATCTTCAACACCTAAATGCGAGCCACAGAGCACTCGCAGCTAGATGTGGGAGAAGAGCATGAAGAAGAACAACAGGCAGAACCTGAGGGATCTACTAAGGTGGTAGTTGGACAGGCCTGATTAAGACCCCACCACCGAATTCAGCCAGCTGAGGAAATATAGTTATTGGAGGAAATAAATTAAAGCCATAGGTGATGACCAAGGTGGTAGTGCAAAGAGGACGTGAGATCGGATGTAGCCATAGTGCCAAGTTAATTCTTTAGTTCTCCTAAAAGAATATACTATTTGATCTTGTTCTGCATAGCCTATATATATTATATAGTGTACTATTCATTTGAGTAGTGATAAGTTAGACAATAAGAGTCGAATCCATCAACTGTGAATAGTTATAGATTTTTCTTATTAATTGGTTAAGCATCCTTCATTGCGCAAGGAAGTAAGGATCTATATGTTTGATCCAAGAAATAAAATTTTGGTTGGAGAAGTAAAATTTATCGAGAATCTGACTCGTTTCTCTTTTGAGGATTATGCTAGCATATTAGACATGGAGTGATTGTCGAAGCAAGAAGTTAAGTTGGTTATAGAGATAGAATAATGCATTTTTATGGATCAGATGGGTATGATTAAATTTTAGAAGAGGGAACGTGGAGGAAATGCGGTGCATAGTACTAGTAGCGAAGGTTCATAAATTATTGTTGACGGAATACTAAGGATATCTAGCCTGGTGTTGTAGCCTACGAGACCAGTAGTAATGGTATAAGAAAATGATGGAATTTTAAAGCTATGTATTGTCCAGAGAATATTGAATAGTTTGGTCATCAAAAATATATATGGTTACTCCTAAGTTAGACTTAAGATAGGGATATCATTAAGTGTGAATTTGAGAAGAGGATATACTTGAGATTGCGACTAACATTGGGATAGGTACTAAAGATGGGTGGTGATGTCATACTGATTAACAAAGACTCTAATGCTTATGGACTAGATGCATAGAATTTCAATCCTACTTTGATAATTTTATGGTTAATTTTTAGATAATAACTGATGTATTTTGAATGCCATTAAGGATACGGAATAGTTGAAATTGGTGTTGGAAAGTGCAGGTGCATAAATTTCCGTTAAGTTTAGTAAGTGAAAGCTTACTTGAGCATAGCTCTATTTCTGGAATGAGAGGTAATCAGGGATGGTTTTAAGGTAGACCTAGCCAAGGTAGAGGCTGCATGGGATATCATCATGCATCGTATCCAAGCAAGATCCTAGGTTCACTGCAAGATTTTAGACTAAGTTCCAAGAGATAATCGGATCAACTTAGAAGTTCTATCCTACAATATAACCTCAAAATTGATGGCTAGTCGAAGAGACTTATTCAAATACCAGAGGACATGTTGAAAGTGTGTATATTGGACTTTGTTGATAAATGGATTGAATGCATGCCACATGCAAGTAGACCTACAGCAACAATTACTGATCTTTTATTGGTTTAGCCCTATGTGAAGCATTGTAAGGCCGGAAATATCAAGTACCATTGTATTTAGGATGAATAGAAAATAGGTAGATGAACAAATCCGGCAAAGTTTGTGTTCAAAAAATGGCAGACAATGTAAAAGTAACAAGAGAAAGATTGAAGGTGACTTAGAGTCGACAGAAGAGCTATGTGGATGATAGGAGGAGCATATTGGAATTGTCACCTATAGATTGGACTTACCAGACATTTTGATGAGATTACAATATGTGTTTCATATATCTCAACTGAATATATACGTTCCTAATCCGGAATATATTTTAACGATGAGCCTTTGCTATTGCAACCTGATTTGAGTTACATGGAGAAACCAGTTAAGATTCTAAATTGAAGCATTAAGACTCTTCGGAATAAGCAGATACCAAAAGTGAAAATGTTATGGGAGTATCACGATACACAAGAAGTTAGCTGGATTATTGTAATTATTGCCAATACCAAAATAGAAATAGGATGAGGTAAAGATGGACTTCATCACCAGCTCGCCTATGTCAAAGACCTAAAAGGATGCCATTTCAGTAGTGGTTAATCGACTAACAAAGACAGTGCACTTTATCCCTCTAAGTGTAAGGGACATTATAGAAAAGTTAGCTCAGACATATGTACAGGAAATAGTAAGGTAGCATGGAGAACCCTCAAGTATTATTCTGACCAAGACATGAGGTCTACATCGCAATTTTGGGCAAAGTTCCATGAATCTATGGGTTCTAATTTGAATATCAGCACGCCAGTGCACAAGATACCACATGGGAAGTAGAGGAATGGATGAAGAAGAAATATCCTAACTTGAGATAAGGTACACCCTGGAGGGGAGGATGTAAAACCTCACCAAAGACTACCCTAGAATTAGAGGGAAGGGTTGCATTTCATGGCATATTGCATCAATATATTCTTTCTGGGTGAATTTGTGCATTTTTAAATTGCGCTATATGGTTTTTATGATTTATTTATACTAGATGAGTGGTGGGGGGCAATTAGAAAATTTTGCTTAGAGATGAGAGAATGTGAAGCTTAGGATTTAGAAGGGAAGAGAATTAAGTTGGGAAAATAAAACAAGAAATTAATGTGGTTAAGTGGATAGAGCTTTATGGTTAATTCCTAAGGTCTTTAGTTCAAATCCCATCAACTAAGTATCATTTTTAATTATCCTAACCAATGTTTGAATTTTATTTCTTGCATTCCATGAAACTAGGAATGTTGTCTGGGGGAGATGCAATGGTAATATTCTAACCATGTGATCTTGTTCTAAAGAAAATCTAGAGGAATTTTAATCTCCATTATTTTAGCAACCCATGTCTTAGCATATTTGAATTTAAAATATTCTTATTTCTTGAATTCTTTTAATTTTCTTATAAAATATTCTAGATTATCTTGGACTTGGAATTTAAAAAAAAAAAAATCCAGCATTTGGAGATCATTTGGCCAAAACATAGGAGGATTAATAGTGTTGCTTGTTTTTCAAATTAAATCACCAAATTACTTACCTAAAGAACTACATTTTTTGTTGTTCTTGTTATGGTAAAAAGTTGGAAAATTAACTTTAGTTCTTCTTCCTTGCTTGTTTTAAAAAATGGGCAGCTTGAGCTGTTAGTATTATGCCCTAGAGGCAATCACTTGTATCATGTATATTGCGTAATAATCAATAACAGAAGCATTCTTTATCTTTCAGTTTGATTGTTATATCTTAATATATGTATAAACTGTTTGATAAAGTCCCTAGTACAACACAGTGTTAAGTAAATCACGACAGAGATTATGATGTGAGATTTTTACTACACTATGTAGTGTTTATGCTTGAATAATCCCTAATCATAGTATTAATAAGATAGGACATTATTTATACGCCAGGACTAGTATATGTTATATCCCTTAATTGGACCAAGCGGTGGTTCTCATAACCGTGAGTATTGTGATACTCAGGATTAATATGTAGATGCTTGTTATATGAACAAGTTCATTAAATAATCTAGCTATGAGATAAAAACTTGGATAGCTATTGAGTGTCAGTGATAGAATCTCTTTATAGCAAGTGTGCAAGTATCCTTAGATTTGAAATCTCCAAGGTATTTTGTTTATCGAGCGTTGTACTTCAATTCTAATATTTAGAGTCTTACAAGGACTGTCTAAGGGATGGATATTGGTACAACGTAAAGTAAATGAAAGTAGTTGAAACGGTCAATAAAGGATTCACCACTCCTAATAGTAGGAGAGTATATCTCAAGGCCACTTGTTGAAATCATTACTCATGAAGTCCTTGGCTAAGGCGACTATGTGTTGGAAATAGTTCCAAATTGATACACATATCGAGTAATGGATTTCTTGACAAGTACTAAAATATTCAAGCCAAAATTAATAATATTCTGGAAGGAGTTGACAATAATTTCATACTCTGGACAGAATGAGATATAGTATGGTAAAAGGAATTTATTGCACTGGTTATTTGCTATTGAAAGGTTCATGTCAAGCCACTTGACTTTCTGGACTTTTGGGTGATCAAGAGTCATTTCTAGATGTCGCTCTTGATATGCTAAATATAAATTTATTAATTAGAGAATTAATAAATTAATCCTATATTTTATTTAGGATTATTAATTCTAAAGTTGTAAGAATTAATTCATATTATGCTACCAATAAAACCAGGAACTCTAATGGGTCACACAAAATAAAGGTTTGAATGCTCAATATATATTATTTGATAATATTGTAGGGTTAATTAAGAGAATAAAATATATTTTAGGTGAATTATAAGTTTGTTATATTTCATGAGACTTGGTTGCAATTATATAAACTTTAAAGGTCCAATTGTAGACATTAGATCTTGGAAGACTTAATTGTAATTAACACAAATTCTAAAAACTATAAATATAGGAATCGTTTTCTTTCACAGAGTGGATTCTGAGAAATTGTTTCTTCTTCATCCCTTCTTCTCCAATTAAAACCTAACCACTCCTCTTCTACTAGCATAGTTTTGAGTGGGTTTTGTGAGCAATTTAACCTTGTGTGGATTACTGCTAAAGACAATCCTACTCTTGGATTGTAATGATGCATTTGGACAATCAAAACAAAGAGAATTGGTTCTTGGGTTTCTAATCAAATTTCTATTTGCAAGAAAAATTTTGTTTTTCTACTACAGATGGCAATCTCCATGTCCCTCCTCTATTCCCGTTTTAATTACAAACACATGATCCTTAGGCATAGATTTCATGGTTATTTCAGCTGCGTTCTTATTTCATAAGCATGATGAAATCCAATATTAGTATCAGAGCCTTCATGTTTGTGTTTTAATGGGTCTTTAATTGCTTTGAAATTGTTTCTGAGCATGTAATTGTATGATCATGGCTACTATATGTCTACTGCTTTGTATGGCGTGTCTGGGTTTTCTAGTTTTAAGAGTCTGGGTGTCACTAAAAATCGTTTGGGAAATTATTTCCGTGTGGGTCTAGTTTTTCTGCGTAATGAATGTTGCAAAATGGTTCTGTAAATGGTTTTGTAAATGACTTCCTGTTCTTCTTGTAATTAAGCTTTTGATTCAACAATCTGGATTGTTATTTAAATTGTGATGTAGATTACAGTTGGTTGTTAATATTGATTAACAATGCTTGATATCAAAATTGTTTTGAATGGTCTAAAAATCACTTTGCGTTTCGTGAAAAAAAAAAAAATTGCCGAATCCGGGAAAAAGATTAACAATAGTTATTATGCTTACTGTTGCTTTAAAATTTTGATGAATTTTCGCCTCCAGAGCATACATGGCGCCAGGTAGCTTCGACCCACCTAGTGCCAGGTATACTCTGTTCTTACCCTATTTTATGTGCTAGCCGCATACGGCTGGTCCCAGCTAACACGCGGCTTGCACTGTTTTATATAATAATAATAATAATAATAATAATAATAATAATAATAATAATAATAATAATAATAATAATAATAATAATAATAATAATAATAATAATAATAATAATAATAATAATAATAATAATAATAATAATAAGTTTTTTTACCTTTTCTAACTTTGAGAATAGATTCTAATAATAATTAAAATTTATTAGAAACCCATGATTTTGGATAAAAATATTTTTTTAAAATTATATGTAGAACCCACAATTTTTTAAATTTTAATTTTAACCCAGAACTTTTCAAAATTTGATTTTAGATCCAAATTTCTCCAAAATACTGATTTTAGATGTTTGTGCATTGGATGTTTTATGCTGTATTTTAAGCACGTTTTATTGGCATGGTGGATGGTTATGGACTAAAACTAAATTTATCTATTCAAGCATTTTTATCGCTTTGTTTTAATTAAATAGGGCCTTCATGTCCTGTCATATCTCAAATTCTTGTGTAATTCTCTTCTCATCTAACTCCCCTCGAATGTAACTCAAGGTTTCTTCCTTTAGAAAATTATGTAATTAGTTTACATAGGTTAGATTGAGGTATAATTTTATTTACAAGATTTTGAAGATGGCAATCAAAACGAAGCGAGATGATAAGACATTCTACTTAAATTATGCATGAACACGTTGGGTTAACCATATTAATTTGCTTGATGTCTTGAGAAAATTAATTTAGAGAGTCTATAACTATGCCACGTAATTGTTTATTACCATATTTATCAATCTATGCTGCTTATTGATAAATTGTATGCTTGCCAAACGATGAGACAAATAAAAGGAATCAATTCCTCAAATAATATTAAATCTAATGCCTTCCATTAATATAGTAAGAACGACATCTCTTTTTCGAGACCAAGCTATTTGGCATACCCAAGCCTACTTGACATTGAATATGTTCAAGTTATAGAATTTAATTCCTGATTAATGGGTTAGGTTTAACCAATTTCTTTATCCCAGTTGAGCTAACCCAAGCATAAAGAATATTAGAGGTAAGGTTGGGATAGTATTAAATACTTTAATGATTAAACTATGTTAATCACTCAATGATACAGTAGTTACATTTGATGTAATTAGTATTAAATACCTACCACTGAACTTAAGAGTAGCTTGATGGGCTAACCCATGGTTATTCTTAAGGAATTTGGATACTGATCCACTAGGAAAGCTTTCAACGGGCTTTTTCAAGTCAATAGTAGGGCTATTGATTTGAGTAAAATACTGGAATAAAAATGCGTTTAATTAAAGATCTAATTACTTGCATATTATGAGTAAATACATGTTGTAATTACTCTATCTTTACATCTAGGTCACTTACATCATGTCGACAAACATAAACCTATATAGCATCTTGGAAACGAATAAGCTCACCAAATCAAACTATTGGGACTAGTATAGAAACTTGAAAATCGTTCTCAAGTCGGAAAAGTTGCTCTATGCGCTAGATGCTCCTATTTTGCCACCTCTAGTCCAAGATACTCTTGTTGATGAGCATACTATCCACAAGAAGCACAATGAGGACAATGACACTGCATCATGTATTATGTTGGCGTCAATGACTCCTGAGTTATAAAAACAGCATGAGCATATGGATGCTCAAACCATTATCTTCCATCTTAAAGAGCTGTTTGATAAACAAGCTAGAATTGAGAGATATAAGATATCTAAGCAACTGTTCCATTCTACGATGGTTGAGAGTGCTTCAGTGGCCACTCATAGGTTGCAAATGTTGGGCTATATTGAAAATTTTGGGTCTCTTAGATTCGTAATGGATCACAATTTAAGTATTGACATAATTCTATAATCATTACTAAGTAGTTTTTCACAATTTTTGATTAAGTACCACATGAACAATGTTGAGACCACCATACCTGAGCTTATCAATCTGTTTAAGACTGCTAAATCATCCATGAAGAAGGATGATAAGGCAATCTTGCTAGTAAGTTCTTTGTTTTCTAAGAAGAAAATTCCCAAGAAGAAGAAAAGAATCCTACCATGCCCAAATAAGGCATGAAGAAGAAGAAAGCAGCCACTAAAGGCCCATGTCATCATTGTGGCAAGATGGGCCATTAGAGGCGCAACTGCAAAGCCTACGTAAAGACCGTGAAGGAAAAGAAATAGAAGGAGAAGCTTGCAAGCACTTCTACTTCTACTCCTGATATGTTTATAATTGAAATTAATACTATCTTTAATAATGAGATATGGCTATTGGATACCAGTTTTAGATCTCATTTATGCAATAATTTGTAGGGGTTAAAGGGCAGTAGAAGGCTGGAAATGGGTGATGTGGACCTGCGAGCTGCAAATGGAGCAAAGGTTGCTACACTAGCTGTGGGGACTTATCATTTTAATCTACCTTCTGGATTAATTTTAGAACTTCAAAAATGCTATTTCGTACCAGTTTTATTAAAAAATATTATCTCAATTGCTTGTTTAGACTTATTTGGATTTCATTTAAATTTTAAGAATAAACGTTATTCTTTTTCATTAAATGATATCCATTATGGTTCTACAACTTTGGTTAATGGTTTATATGTTCTAGACATGGATAATTCAATTCTTAATATAAATGAAAAGAAACAAGGAAAAGATAACACAATCTCATCTTACTTATAGTATTGTCGTTTAGGCCATGTAAATGAAAAACACGTGTCTAAGTTATACAAGTTGGGTAACTTTGGGTCATTTGATTATGAATCGTATGACACATACGAATCTTGTTTACTTGGTAAAATGGCTAAAACTCCATTTTCTAGAAATGGAGAAAGGGCTAAAGAGTTATTAGAACTGATACATACAGATATATGTAGCCCAATATCTATATAAGCAAGAGCAGGTTATCATTACTTTATAACCTTCATCGATGACTATTCACGATATGAGTATTTGCATTTAATTAAATACAAGTCTGAAACATTTAACAAGTACAAAGACTTCAAGAATGAAATAGAGAAACAACTTGGCAAAAGTATTAAAACTCTTAGATCCGATCGAGGAGGTGAATACTTAAGTCAAGAGTTTCTAAGTTATCTTAGATATAATGGGATATTATCTCAATGATCTCCACCATATATAGCTTAATATAATGGTGTATCTGAGAGAATGAATCGAACCCTTCTAGACATGGTACGGACCATGATAGCTTTTGCAGATTTACCAAAATTATTTTGGGAATATGCACTGGAGACTACTATTTATATATTAAACAGAGTTCTATAAAAAGCAGTTGATACAACTCCTTATGAGCTGTTCTTCGGTAAGAGACCAAAGTTATCTCATTTTAGAATTTGGGGTTACCCTGCTTTTGTTAAAAGGGCAATGTCAGACAAACTTAAAAGTAAGTCTGACAAATATTTTTTTGTTGGATATCCAAAAGAATCCTTTGGATATTACTTCTATCTTCCTTCTAAAAATAAAGTTTTTATTTCAAAACATGCTGTCTTCTTAGAGAAGGAGCACATATTTAAAGGAGATAGTAGCAGCAAGCTTGAACTTAGTGAAGTTTAAGAAGAACAAACAAATATTGATCAACCGTCTAAACCCACACCTATTGATGAACCTTCTAACACACAAAAGCCTCGTAGGTCAAGTAAGATACGAGTGGCGCCTAAGAGATATGAATTTCTAATAAGTGGTCATAATGACGTATTGCTCATAAAAGAAGATGAGCCTACTACTTATAAGGACGTTTTGAATAATTCAGAATCTGACAAATGGCTTGAAGCCATGAAGTCAGAAATGGATTCCTTGTATGACAACCAAGTATGGACTTTACTTGATCCACCCAAAGGAATCAAGCCTATAGGGTGCAAATGAGTTTTCAAGAAGAAAACCGATATAGATGGTATATGGTTACCTATAAGGCACGTCTGGTTGCAAAAGGTTATCGACAATAGTAAGGTATTTACTATAATGAAACTTTTTCACTAGTCGCTATGCTAAAATCTATAAAAATTCTCCTAGCATTTGCCGCTCATAACAACTACGAGGTTTGGCAAATAGATATGAAAACAACTTTCTTTAATGGAAACTTGATCTAGGAAGTGTATATGACACAACCTGAAAGTTTCACATCCAAAGATGACACAAAAGTATAAAAGTTGCAAATGTCCATTTATAGACTGAAGCAAGCATCTAGGAGTTTGAACATCTATTTTGATGAGACAATTAAAGAATTTGGTTTCATTCAAAACATGGATGAACCTTGTATGTATAAGAAGGTTAGTGGGAATACAGTTATTTTCTTATTACTTTATGTAGATGACATATTGCTAATAGAAAATGATGTTTTCGTTCTTCAATATAAAGATTTGGTTATCCAAGATATTCTCCATGAAAGACCTTGGAGAAGCAACCTATATTCTGAGAATAAGGATCTATAGAGATAGATCAAGAAAGTTGTTAGGTCTTTCGCAGTCCACATACATAGAGAAAGTACTGAAGAGGTTCAGCATGGATCAATCCAAAAGAGGATTCTTACCTATGGCACATGGAGTAAGCCTTTCAAAGTCGATGTCTCCAAAAATACAAGTAAGAAGGTATACTGATGCCAGTTTTAAATCCGATAAGAACAACTACAAATTACAATATGGTTACATGTTCACGTTAAGTGGTGGGGCAGTAAGTTGGAGAAGTTCTAAACAATAGACTACTGCCGATTCGACAACTGAAGCAGAATACATAGTGATTTCCAAAGCAGCAAAAAAAGTAGTGTGGATAAAGAAGTTCATCACAAAACTTCTAGTGGTGCCTAACATTGTAGATCTAATACTTTTCTATTGTGACAACAACGGGGCCATTGCACAAGCAAAGGAACCACGATCTCATCAACAATCCAAGCATGTACTTAGACGCTATCATCTAATTAGAGAGATCATAGATATGTGATGTGTAAAAATAGAGAGAATTCCCACGAATCAAAACATAGCTGAACCACTCACACTAAAGCATTTTCCCAGAAGAAATATGATAAACATGTTGAGTCATTCGTTATTCGATATATGAATGATTGGCTCTAGTGCAATTGGGAGATTGTTAGTATTGTGCCCTAGAAGCAATCACTTGTACTATGTATATTCATAATAATCAAAAACAGAGGCATTCTTTATCTCTCAGTTGATTGTTATATCTTAATATGAATATAAACTATTTGATAAAGTCCTTAGTACAACACAGTGTTAAGAAAATCATGATAGAAATCATGACATGAAATTCCTACTACACTATGTAGTATTTGTGCTTGAATAATCGCTAGTCATAGTATTAATAAGATGGGATATTATTAATACGCCAAGACTAGCATATATTATATCCCTTGATTGAATCAAGTGGTGGTTCTCATAACCATGAGTATTATGATACTTAGGATTAATATGTGGATACTTGTTATATGAACAAGTTCATTGGATGACCTAACTATGAAATAATCACTTGGATAGCTATTGAATGTCAGTGATAGAATCTCATTATAGCAAGTGTGCAAGTATCCTTACACTTGAGATCTCCAAGGTATTTTGTTTATCGAGCGTTGTACTTTGATTCTAATCTTTGAAGTCTTACAAGGACTGTCTATGGGATAGATATTGGGTATAATATAAAGTAAACAAAAATAGTTGAAAGAGTCAATAAAGGATTCACCACTCCTAATAGTAGGAGAGTATATCTCAAGGCCACTTGTAGAAATCATTACTCATGAAATCCTTGGCCAAGGCAACTATGTATTGGAAATAGTTCTAAATTGATACACATATCGAGTAATGGATTACTTAAATAAATACTAAAATATTTAGGCCAGGATTAATAATATTCTGGAGGGAGTTGGCACTAATTCCATACTCTAGACCGAATAAGATATAGTATGGTGAAAAGAGTTTCTTGCACAGGTTATTTGCTATTGATAAGTTCATGTCAAGCCACTTGACTTTCTAGACTTTTGGGTGATCAAGAGTCATTGTTAGATGTCACTCTTAATCTGCTAAATATAAATTTACTAATTAGAAAATTAATAAATTAATCCTATATTTTATTTAGGATTATTAATTCTAAACCTGTTAGAATTAATTCATGTTATGCTACTTGTGAAACCCCAATCAAAACCAACCTTAGAGTGAGGGGGTTGGAATGCATATCATAATTTATTGCATATTTAAATATATTTTTAAATGATTTTCTATACTTTGGATTTGAGTTTTATTGTCTCGAAGGCTTGGTTGTGAGTATTGCTTGAGAAGGGCAAAATAGTAATTTTTGCTTGAGGTGGAAAAAGGGAGACAACTTGAGGATTGAATAAGAAAATATTTTTTTTGAGGGAAAATAAGAACAAGAGTTGTTGTGGTTAGAGCCTTAGAATTAATTCTTGAGGTCTTGGATTCAAATTCCATCATAGGAGCTTTAGCTTGATTAAATTTTCTTTTTACTTGGGAAGTATCATGTTCGGCCTTAGTGGTGTTTGGAGTAGGGTAGAGATGTTGTCTTATGAGAGGCATGATAGAGTCTTCAAATCCTACTCATTTGTTCTACACAAAATTCCTAAGAGAAATTCATTTCCTCTTGATCCTTAATTTTCCTATTTCTCAATTCATTAATTTGTTCAAATTGTTCTAGCCAATTTCTTTCTAGGAGGTGAAAATTAAGTAAGGAGTGGTGAAAATAGGAGGTTATAACAAATGACTGCAAAGAAGTAAACGGGGTCTACCTAGCTGTTACAAACACAATTCTCAACTCTCACTCAACCCTCAACCAATCTCACAACCACAAAGCCCAAACGCCTTCAATGTATACACTCCAATCAACAATCCCTTCAATCCTCACCAATCAATTCAACACAACCTACAACAATACATGTAAAGCTCGCTGTAAAGAATAAACGTGTTGAATATCCCCAATGCATTCCAGTATACATGATCATGTGAATGCAGGCATTAGCATGGCATTACATAAAAACCAATTCAAGTTCCATATGTAGCGATTATTCAACCATCATGAATGGCCACAATTCTAACTTTAAATATATGCATGAAGTTCCTAATGATCATGTGCATGAATTAAGCATCCAAGGACCATTAACTTCTATACTATCCAAAATCATGAAGATCAAGGAGTAATGCACAATGCAAAATAACATAAACATTCCCAATTTTCGGCCAAAATTGTCCCTAAAATTAGAAAAAGTCATATACACCATTTTAACCGTGGGAAGTAAATAAAAATCATACATTTGTGCTCGTGTATGCATGGGCAAGCAAAAGATGTAAGCTTTTTGTAGAAATCCAAGCTCCTTGCTTGTGGATTGAAGGTGAGGTTTGTATACAAAATGGAAGATTTTGAGATTTTTTATCCGTAGGATTAACAAAAGAGAGGTAGATAGATATTATAGAAGTGATTAGGAGGTGAAAAATCCAATGTTGGGAAGTTGGGAAGGTGAAGCCGGCGCGGGTTAGAGAGGTTTTGAGAGAGAGTTGGAGATTTTGAATGAAAAAGTGGCCAAAATGGCCTATATTATGTGACGTACCCGACAGGAACCGGCGCCGGTCATAGCCCTAGCCGGTGCTAGTTGCATTCTATCCGGTTCTCCAAAATATTTTTTTTATAATAAAATACTGAACACACAATAATGATGAATATTGCACCCTAATTTATAAAAAACAATCACTTAAAATGACAAAAATAAAAATTGTTTCAATCCTAAAACTGAAAGTAAAGTAAGTAAAAGAAAAAGGATTCAATGTTTTCCACGGCTTTGATCCCGTGGATTCTCCTCAGTGTTTCCTGGCAATGTCTCGGCTTGACGATCCCCCAATTGTAACAAGGAGGCCTCTAGGTTTCTCGTTGTAACATCGACCCCTTGGAACTTAATCTCCATTGTACTTACCAATTGGCCAATTAATTCTTCCAATTGTGGCTTTGAAGGTTCTGCATTATTGTTCATAGGGTTTTGGTTTCTTTGATTTCCTCCAAAATTGAAAGAACCCTACCTAGGTTGATTTCCATTGCTCCAAGAGAAATTAGAGTGATTTCTCCAACTAGGATTATAGGTAGAGCTATAAGGGTTGTTACCTGGATGGACATTACCTGCAAAGGCTGCTTGTTCCGTGATTTCTTGGAATGAACCCATGTTTTGGCATTCATGATTTGGGTTTCCCTCTCCACAGAAATCACAACTTACGTTTAATACTTGACCTTGTAGCATCACCATTTGTTCCATCCACCACTGAGTTAAGGCGTCCACCTTGGCCTCTAATGCTGCCACAGTATCCACTTTGTGTACTCCTTGCACACGAGCTCTAGACCTTGTACTTCCCCAAAAATAATTATTAGAAGCCAGATTTTTAACAAGATCGAATACCTGTTCCGGGGTCTTATGATTGATGGAACCCCCTGTAGAAGAGTCCACCACTTGGCGTGTTGCGAACGTAAGGCCATTCAAAAAGATTAGCATCTGCATTCCTAGCTCAAATTCGTGGTGTGGAAATTTCCTTAGCATCTCCTTGAATCTCTCCCAACTTTCATACAAATGCTCAGAATCAAATTGTTAGAAGGCGAATATCTCGCTTCTAAGTTTTGTTGTCCCAGCTGGAGGAAAATATTTGGCCAGAAATTTTTCAGCTAGGGTATTCCAAGTAGTGATGGAACCTGTAGGTAAAGACTTTAACCATGATTTAGCTCTATCTCTCAAAGAAAAAGAAAAAAGTCTTAACTTTATGGCGTTCTCAGAAATACTATTCATTGTAAACGTGTCACAAATCTCAAGGAAACTAGCTAAATGAGCATTGGGATCTTCTTCAGGGAGCCCGTCAAATTGAACTATGTTTTGAACCATCTAGATAATATTGGGCTTTATTTCAAAATTGTTTACATCCACCCTAGGCCTAGTGATACTCAAGCATGTGCCAGAGATTGCGGGAATCACAAAGTCATCCACAACCCTCCTATCATTCCCAGCATTGTTATTCTGAGCACCATCCATGTTGATGATCAAGTTCCTTTGGATTGTCCGGCGGATCTTTGACAGTGTCCTTTCGATTTCAGGGTCAAAATCGACTATCTCGCCTTCGGATTTTTGGGTCAAGTACCAAGGATAACACCTAGATAAACAAGAAGCAAGTCAGCTAGAGAATTTATGATTAAAACAAAATTAAAAGATTACAAAGTTAGTCAAAGTTACATGGTCAAAGTTAGTACGTTAGGTTACAAAGGTATACAAGATACATAAGATACAAAAGATAGCACCTTTTGCGAAAAAAATAATTGTACATATTTATATATTTACATAGTTAAATCAACAAAATCCAAGCTTTCATGCTATTGTTCCCCAGCAACGACGCCAAAAACTTGATGCGTATATTATTAGGTATAAAAATCATATAAAAATAAGCACATTCCTAATCAAGTTTAAATTAAAACATTAACCCCAAATTCACATATGAGCAAGCGTACTCATCATTAATAGAGCATAGGGTTCAAACGAGTGTCGATCCTCAAGGAACAAGTAGACATTAATCACCCTTCTTTCATTGTTCAACCGACTCTATAAAGTGAAAAAGAAAAATAAAATAAAAATAAAAATATATACATGTCAATGATGGAGAAGTATGTAATTTAAATCATTATTTTGGCAAACATGGCCTTAAAATACCAAACCATTATCATAACTAATCATTCTCTTGGCATCATGAAGGATTAACATAGACTCACTTTGTTTCCAATCCATGAATCCCTATCTTCTAGATAACTTAGCATCACATTCCTGTCTCAGCCAGTCCTACCCAAAAGATGCATTAAACACAATCCTTTGATTAAATTTTCATTCTTGGCAAACTTAAAATATGAAATTAACCAACGAATCCATTCCTAACAGATATCAATTAACCTTTAATTACCAGTTCTTAGCAATTGACCCCCTTTCCAAGAAAGTTAAGAGACAACATATATGAAATTAATAAATTGAAACCACCATCAACTCCTTTTCCAAACAAGTTAATGGAAAGAAACAACCAATTAATCTCATAATTAGCACAAGCAATTAAATACCAAGAATAACAATCAATTAATCAAAAAATCACATAACTCTAAAAATCATGAATACCTAAAACAATGTCAAATTACAATAAAATAATTAATACACCATTGTTCAAGAAAATGAAAACAAAGTAAAAGAAAGCACCCATAGACAAGCCTTCTTCTTCTTCCTTTGAAGACCTTCTTATACAACCCTCCTTGAATTGAAGAATTCCTCCTTTGATTTAAGTGATTTTCTATGATGATCAATGAATTTTTCTTTTCTCTTGTGTTTTTCATCTATTTATAGGCTTAGAAAGTGCCTAAACTCGTTGTAATGTTCTTAGCCGAGTAGAAGTAGGAAAGTACTAAAACTCCACAAATTACAAAAATCGCGTACAAAAATCAAGATCACGCCTTTTCCTCAAGGCACAGCCGGCGCCGCCTTGGCTACTGGAGCCGACGCCGGTTATGTTCTGTTTCTTTAGTTGTTCGTCGATTTTTTTCTTGATTTCCACACAATGTTATCTAGAGTGCAGCCGACGCCAGTTCCATTCTGTTCCGGTCTTGTTTCACTAATTTTTCATTGCCTCGAAGTTCATATCGTCAGTACATGGCCGGCGCCGCCTTGGTTCTATTTTATGATGTTTTTGCTTTGTTTTACCCTTAAAATCTAAAATGATGAACAAAATACCTTTCCAATGGTAAAATCTCAAATATGACAGAATATGATTAGTTATTGAACAGAATGTATCATACAAGAGCCTCAAACAACTAGGAAAAATATGACTAATTTAGCCCCTATCACAATTCAAAATATTTTGAATTTTAGCTAACAATCTTCCTAAATCTTATCATTCCTACTAGCTAGATAACCAAAAAAAATTTTCCAACTTTTCTAATTTTCAATTAGCTAGCATTTCTCTTCATTTCTCAATCATTATTTTCGGCCATACTAGGTACATAGCTGAACATCTTTTCTTCTTCACCAATCATGGCCAATAAAACTCTATTAAAGCACCTCAAACCTCTCCTAGTTTCTCTCTATTCAAAATACTTTGAATTTGAAAATTAAATTCCACATTTTGCTCCATCAAACACTCACCTATCTAGTAACCAATTCTATCAAACCAAACTAGAAATTCTGCACACATTCAACAAGGATTTCCAGCCATCACCACCAAGAACACTCTCCCACTTCTTCTAATTTTCTCTTCTACTCTCTCAAGAACACCAAGTTTTGGATATCTCACACATATCATATATGGCACCCAATATCTCATTCGATTTAGAGTAAGGAATTAGTGCCAACTCCCTCCAAAATATATTAATTCTGGCCCGAATATAATAGTACTTGTACCAAGAACCCACTACTCTAGATATGTATTAATTAGAACTGTTTCCAATACACAATCGTCTTGGCCAAGGATTTCTCGAGTAGTAATTCCTACAAGTGGCTGTAAGATATCCACCCCTACTATTAGGAGTGGTGAATCCTTTATTGACCATCTCAACTACTTTTGTTTACCTCACAATATACCCAATATCCATCCCATAGGCGGCCCTCGATCTGGCTCCAGAGATTGGAATCAAAGTACAATACTCAGCAAATAAAGTACCTTGGAGATCTCAAGTCTAAAGATACTTACACGTTTGCTATATTGAGATTATATCACTGGCACTAAATAGCTATTCCTGTAATTATCTCATAATTAGGTCATCCAATGTACTTGTTCCATTAACAAGCATACAATGTAAATAATGGAGATTGTTGCTATTATTATTTTTGCTAATGCTTTAATATTGTTAATCTTGCCATCAATTACCATGCAAACATTTATATTGCTATTAATACTACTTTTGCTATGAAAAATATTATTATTACTCTACTTGTATGATTACTACTTTATTTATTAATAGCCAAGTTATTACTATTTTTAATTATTAATAGTCATATTATTGTTACTTTTGATACTTAAATCGTTATCAATATTTTTATTACTAACATTACCGTTAATATTATTATTTTTAATATTATTATTATTACTAATATAATAAGTATAATTATTAGCATTGCTACTTTTAATTATCACCAATATTATTAATATTATTATTATTATTACTAAACATCATCATTTGAGAGAAATATTAATAAAACTATTATTATTACTATTATTATCGTTATTAGCCATGTTATTTTTATTTAATGATATTATCATTAATATAATAAATATTATTATTATTATTAAACATTATCTTTTAAATATATATATACATATTAATATCATTATTACTATTTTTATTATCCTTATAGAAATATTATTATTTATAAAATTATCAATATTTTTATCAATACTTTTGACAATGTTATTATTTTTTGTTGTACTCAATTAATACTTATGTCAGTTACTTAAGTTACTATAAAATCAAATTATTCTTATATTAATGATAACCTCTAAAATATTTTATCAATTAATTTTAGAACTCCTAAACTATTAATATCATATTTGAGTATTGCTATTGATCATGTGTATGTAAAGTTGGGAGTTATTTGTACCTATACAATTTTGTTGTTTAGTTGTACTCCAGTGGTGACGTATACCCTGTGTTTACCCCAGATGGGGTTAGGTTGCCTTGAGCAAGAATTGAAAGATTATTTTATCCATGAGATCAAGAGATCAAGTAAGTCCTCGTATATAACTTTTGCTAAACTAAAGTGCTCCTACAAGTCAAATGTGATGTTTACTGTAAAGTTACTCTTTGGGTTGCAATTATGGATATTTTTCACCTTCTCTTAAAACAAAATGGTTTTAAGCAAACAAATGTTTCCAAAGCAAAATGTTAAATTTTTCTTTAACCAGATTTTAATCAGACTATTTGGAACCATAATTGTAATTTCCAGGTAACACACTTTGTTGGAAACAGTCATGATGCAAGGTTTCATGGCCATGACTATGATGCAAGGTTTCATAGTCAACTTTATTTGAGTGGTTTATTTCTTTACACCCTTCATCATGACCGAGTACTCAATAAGGGTAAGCTAATTAGAGCTAAACTTGGAAGACTAGGGTAAGTCTCTCGGTGGAGGCCTCCATTGAGGGATAAACTCTTTTCGGACAAGGTGACAACTTTAGTTAGTCAAGCCAGTCCGTGCTAGCAATTACTTGGATTTTAGCTATTATTTAATTGTTTTTAGACTTGTGCAAGTATTTTTTGGGGTTGTAATAAGTTTTAAGCTCATATTACTTCTTCTATCTTTTTATTACTTAATTATAAAGACCCCTTATCCTAAGGGCGGGGCGACATCCCTGCCCCTTTTGGGGTATGTAGGTTGTGAGGTATTACAATAGATATGTTAAGAATATAATCTTCTCTTGATGATTCCAAGTAATACATTTCCATTTTATGAGAAATTGAAGTTTAGGAAATTGATAATTTCCTTGATAGCATATTTTGTTAGCAAGATAGTTATGATAAGGGAAGTACGAAATGAACTTGTGATGCAAGTGTGTCTTCCACAAGGGCTTTGTGATAGCTAGGTGGTAGTATTGTACAAGGTGAGTCCCATGTTTTCCAAATCTTGTTCAAACTAAGTGTTTTTCTGATATAGTCAAACATTTTCGGATATACCAAAATATTTTCCTGATATACATAAGTGTTTTCCTAACATATTCAAGTACAAGTTTTTATTTGAACTTGAGAACATCATGAATCTTGCATTATTTTCCTATTAAAAGCTCAGCCATGTTTTACCACTTGTTAAAAATCATGCTTCATAACCTTTCTGCATGTGCTATATGACTAACATGACAAGTTGTTGAAAACGGGGTGATCAACCTTTTCCATTACTTGAACAAGATCACATATTTCATGTGAACGTTGAGTATTCAGCGAGAGCTTTTCTCGGTGTACTAGCTCGCATTAGAAATAAATAGTTTCAAGTAACCAGATCAGTTCTGAGATTCATTTTACTCTGAACAAGGCGACAAGACATTAGGATTAGCCGAATACATGGCGTAAGCACAATTCTTAAATTCTTGGCTAAGCATAAACTCTTGGTGTAAGCACTAACTCTTGCATCTTGTTGAGCGGAATTCTTTGAATTTCTCTCATGTAAATCCTAAACCTCCATGTTTTATTTTGCAAAATCCTGTCATTTTGTAGAATGACTCACGAGTTTTAATACATGAGTCATGAACTCACATATCTTACTTTATGAAATCTTGAATTTTATTTTCTAAGAAATAGTACTTAGATTTTACTTCCTGCATTTTTTTGTAATAATAAATACTTGTTACTTGATTATATCTTTTGTTTCTTGAACATGTCTTTTGTTACTTAATCATGCCTTTTTATAATGGGCTCAAGAGTATTATCCTACCTTCCACATTACTCGATTTACAAGCTATTCCTGGGAAAAACACCAGAATACACGAAACTCACGAAGTGTTATGCACTCACACGTATGCTATTCCTCTTATTAAATTTTAGAGGCGGGAGCACTACAGTAGATCTCCAGAGGTTCAAACTACTCTATAAAAGTTTCAAATATTATAGATAAAGCTTGGAACAAAGTATGTACATATCTAAGAAATTTGTTTCTTTTTGAACTCGTGTACCAAAGGTTGAACCTGGTGTATTTCTTGTGTTTTGATATAATGTTTTGAGAAATTTCATTGAATTATGAATTGAGATCGTTATAAAGACCCCTTATTTGGTAGATCAGATGGGGCGACATCCCACAAAAGTAAGGCCCACTGCGATTATAAAAGGTAGGGTGCTACACACTCAACTACTGCCTGGTTAGTAACGAAAACATCTCCTGCTAATGCTTGCCTATCCTTATTCCTGCAAAACTTCAAGGGTAGCAAATCGACTATATTCACAGAACCTTCAGATTCTATTCCCTCCAATCCGACTAGCTGATCACATTCCATAGCCTTTCATTTATATCTTTGATAAGTCCTCTTCCTATGTGACCTTCTTTTTTGTGTGGCAGTAAGTATGGAGGGTACTTAACTTATGTAAATGTGCAATGTTAAAATCCCTTCATGTCCTTTAAAAGCCACTTTCCTACCTGCCTTTGGTCGATCTTCTTGTGGGAATTTTAGCCGGTCAAATACAAACCATCTACTAGAATCTTATAGGTCTGCCTTCTTGTCTTTTTGAAGACTAGATCGTAGATCAATCTTTCCCTGAGGGTGATTGGTCGGCTAGCCAGTGAATGGCTCAAAATATAAATTTGACTAGTCCAACTGCTTTCTTTTTGGAATCCACATTTTTTTTTTCAAGCAAGATGGCTCAGATCCTGTGATATTTACCATGTTTTGATTGACTATTCGTCTAGACACCTCTTTCCTAGTCAAGTTGTCTTGCTTTCTTTCAGCTACGCTTAGCTTTCACAATGCTGTCACCAGTTCGTCCTCATCAACCTATTCTAATTGGTCCTCTAACGGAGAGATTTTCATGAGAGCTCTTGGGCTGACTGGACCACTATCAAAGGCTTCTTCAAAAAGTTAGGGATTAACAGATTTCTTCTTGTCGGACATGGAATTGTCTGATCTAACCTTACTTACTTTCACCATGTTAGTATCAGCAGCTAAAAAGAGGTTTGCATCTGCCAGTATTTTAGTATCATTACCATCCGTTAGCTTGAAACGCTCTTTTTGGATAGTATTCTGAATAGCATTTCTAAAAATCACACAATTATTAGTGGAATAAGTAAAAGAAATATTCCATTTACAATACCACTTGCCTTTTGATTCTTTGGCAGCCGAGATTCTCTGGCCATTCGTAAGTTTGATATGTCTGTCTTTGAGTAGGTGATCAAAAATTTGATCGGCCTTGATTATGTTAAATGAATATATTTTTTGATTACTTGATTTGACAAGTTCTTTGCCTCTGATCAGTTTCAGGGCTGGACAACTGTAAGCCTTCTCAGTTACAATCTCAGCTGCCTTAATTTCTTCCTTAGTGACTGGCTCATTAATGTCATCAACTACCAAAATCATGGTTGGCCTCTTCTAAAACCTTGCCCCTCGTCTTGCCTCCTTGTCTTTGATGATCTGCTCAACCCTAGCTGCATGTGAGGCCAACCATGACAAATTAGAAAATTTGTTTAGAATTAGGACCTCCTTTAATTGAAGATGCATCTGGTCAATGACAATCCGTGTATACTCTGATTCTGATAAAAGTGTTTCTTTTCAACTGCCTAAACCTTTTCAAAAAATCAGTAACAAACTCACTGAATTTTTACTTAATGGCTAAAAGATTAGCCAATAAGATGTTTAGTTGAGGCTGGTAAAATCTTTCATAGAAAATCTTTTCCATTTTAAGCTAGCTTTGAACAAAATTTGGCAATAGATGGAAACACCACGTAAAAGCATGACCAGTCAATGATAATGGGAAAACATGTAATTTATATCACTCACCCATGCCTACCTCGCCACATTGGACAGTGAATCTACTGATATGGTCCATAGTAGTCTTACTATCATCTCTCAAAAAAGTAGTGAAATTCGAAACCTTGAAACTTTTGGAGAAAGTCGGCATTGGGTCTATTTATTCAAGATAAGGCTTCCGGTAAGAAGCTCTCTCCACGCTGGTAATTGTCAAGCCGAATTATCTCCTCAAAACATCGGCTATTTCATTTGAATCCACTTGTTGTTGAACATTAACAGGGGCTAAATTGATTAATATTTTTGTAGCCATTTGAGATGAAATTATGTGATTTTTGGATAAATGGTTATTCAATTCCTCTATTTTATGTTCTTTTGATAATATTTTGTTGTGGCAAGGTTTTCTTTGGATTTGGAGATAAAATTACAGCAAAGGAATTGGTTGGCATCGGATTATACTTAGGAACCCCTGCCAATGTTTTACTAGAAAAACAAAGTAAAAGCAGAGCAAAAACTCATTCTGGACAGTATTGAGCCAGCGCCAGCTCAGCTATTGGAGCTAGAGTCGGCGCCATCTGTTTCAATGTTAGTTTGCCATCCTTGGAAGTTGCTACAAAATTCTTTTGGAAACAAGTTTGTAGATAGAAAAAAACATCTGTGGATGAATTTTGACAACTAAAAAGGCTATATATTTGAGGAAAAATATGCTACAATCATGAATTCAAAGACTTACATTAAAGATTATTGAAGAAAATAGTGAATTCATCGAGCATTATGTTGGAGGAGTTCTTTATTGGGAAAGAATAAGTGCTTGTCTATGAGTTCGTATCTTTTTCCTTTATTTTTCTTTCTAGACAATATTTATTTCATTAGTTTTAATTGTATTTTAGAATAATATTTTGAAGTTATGACTATGTATTGAGTTTATATTTGCTCAATTAATTTATCTATTTCTAGTAGTTGGTTACCTAGATTTATTTAGTGAATTGATTGATTGTTTCTTCCTTCTAATTAACTTGGGAAAGAATATTAGGAGAGAGTTCAACTTAATTAATTCTATACTTATTTTCTTGGCTAACTTAGGAAAGGAAGTTAGGAATTGAACTTGAGTAATCAAAGATTTATTTATGTCACCTAGAGAATAGGGATATTAATTGATTTCATAATTTAATATCACCTTGAGAATAGGGGTATTTTCTAAGGAATTGTGCTTTATACATCTTTTTTGTTGTTTTAGTGAGATTGGGAAATCTACTAAATTAGCTAGAAAGATAGTGAATCCATAACTTGGGAAAGAAGTGGAGTCTACATTCTATTTCCTTCATGATGTTAGAATGATAAATTGATTATGATAATTGAGACTTGATCATCGTTATTTCTTTGAGAAATTCTATCTAAGCATATGTTTTTCCTTCCTCATATTTGTATATATTACTTATGATTTATTTTATCTTTTCTAGATATTTAGAGGTTAGAGAATGGATGAAAATTGATTAGTGTGTACTTGTTTCTTGAGAATCGATACTTATTAATCCACTATGCTATACTTTACAATGAGTATACTTACTCCATATATGTGTGAATTTGGATTAATGTTTTAATTAAAGCTTGATTTGGAATGGGCTTAAAAATGAATAATTTTTATAACCCAAATCTAACACATCAAACATTAGGGTTTTGTGATTGGACTATAATCCTAGGTTAGTAGGTTTGCGAGGTTGAGGATGTGAAACCCCAGTCAAAACCAACCTTAGAGTAAGGGGGTTGGGATGCATATCATATTTTATTTCATGATTAAATATATTTCTATATGATTTTTATGTGCTTTGGATTTGAGTTTTATTGTCTTAAAGTCTTGTTGATGAGTATGGTGTGAGAGGGGTAAAATGGTAATTTTTGCCCGAGGTGAAAATAGGGAAATAGCTTATGGATTGAATAGATAATAATTTTTCTAGTGAAAACATCAACAAGAGTTGTTGTAGTTTAGTGGTTAGAGCTTTGGAATAAATCATTGGGGTCTTGAGTTCAAATTCCATCATGGAAGCTTTAGCTTGATTAAATTTTATTTTTGCTTGGGAAGAAATAGTTTTGGCCTTATGAGCTTAGGGTAAGATAGGGATAATGTCCTAAGAGAAAGACATGTTAGGAGTAACCTCATTCCACTCCCTTGCTCTACTCGAATTTCTTAAAGGGAATTCATTTTTCCTTGATCTTTGATTTTTCTTAATTCTCAACTCCTTAATTTAATCAAGATGTTCTAGCCATCTTCTTTCCAAAAATTTCAGTAAAATGCTGAGGTCTTGTAGGATCAAAATGTCTTAGTAAAAAACTTCTTATGGTCTGAAAAATGTGGAAGAGTTGTGGGAAGTTCCAAGAGGAAAAATACCTCTAGTGAGTTTGCTGAAAATTCTCTCTAGCTAGTTCATCTTCTTTATTAGAATGAGCCGAAAATTTTCCAGCTTGTTGTGCCTTCAAAATGTCGAGTTTCTTAACTAGAATTCCCTCTCAAATGCTGCCAGAAAAATGGTCTTTAGGATCAGTTTGTAATCTGAAATTCTTAGCCATTTTCGGACTGCTTAAAGCTGGAGCAAAAGCAGGAAAATTCCTGTACAAATCACAGCTTTGAGAGTCCAAAACCAAGCTATTTTCTTCCAGATTTTGTTCAGTACCTCAGCCATTTTTTTTCCTCTATGAAGAATGCTGGAAACCAGCCTTGAATACCCCTGAAATTTTCCTTCAAACTCTCTACAAGTTGGCTGGGAATGGCAGCCGAAAATCTGCCCAGGAATTACTGGTCAGCGAAAAACTGTGCAGGAAAATTTTCCAGCCTTGTTTCCTATTTCTCTCCCAGCCGAAACACCAACCTTATTCTGCAAAAACCTTCCTTAAACCTCTAGTAACAGAGCTCAATTGTTCCCCTTAAGCTTCTGCACGAAATCCAGCAATGGCTACCCGAAAATCCCTCCACCAAATCCCTACAATTTTGCTTGATTGGCTTCCCAAAATTCCAGCCACCTTTGTTTAGCAAACTTCCATAATATATCACTCCATTAACCAGACTTCTTCTTCATCATTGTGCACCTTAATTTCGGCCACCATAAGCTCCCATAGGCCAGCATTAATCCCACCGAAATTCTGCTCAAACAGTTAGCCATGGCAGACTTCCAAAACTCTCCAACAATCAAGATATTCTTGGAATATTTAGTTTCCAAATTCACTTCCTAAAAATATTCTTCAAGGATTGTGACAACTAACCTTCCCTTTTTCCTTCCAAATCAGAGAAACAACTCCCTAAACCCTACAAAAATTCGGCCAGCCTAATTCCCTCAGAATTTTCGACAGCTACACTACAATCTCTCAATTCCCTTTAATCTCCAAGAACACACACACTACACCAAGAACACCTACTACTTTCTTTCACCTAATACCCCTCCAAATCACTTCAAACCTTCACTAAAATCTCCAGATTTGACCTACTTACTGCTATGAGTCCATCGACACCATTCTTAACATCAAACTTCTCAAATCATCTTGCTACTTCGAATCAAAACCAGAAATTTCTGTGAATGACAAGAATATCTTCAAGGTAAATTTACTCTATCAACTTCATATTCTCCAAACTTGATCTCTAGTGAAAACCTATGTGAATAAACATACTAATGATCTCTCTCTCTCTCTCTCTCTCTCTCTCTCTCTCTCTCTCTCTCTCTCTCTCTCTCTCATGGCCGAAATCCCTCTCCCTCGGCCAGATGACTTCTTCTTCCATAATCATGCTCTCGCCATCTCCCTTGGACAAAGTTAGACATCTAGGAGTTGAGATCTACTCTAAACTCCTTCAAGACATTCATCAATCAAGTAAGTACCTTCAATCTTCCTTTTTAAACTCTAGAATCATGTCTCTAGAATAATGTTGTTAGAAGGTAGATGGCGATGGGATTTGAGTATGTGTTGTTGTGATTGAAGCATGAGTATATGTATGATTGTGAAGGAGATGGGATTTATGCATGGAAGGATTATATTGGTTGGTTGTATGTTGAATTGAGGTTTGATGCATGTCATAGGTAGTATTTGTGTCGAACCATGCTGCAGATTATGTTACCATTGGTGAATAGGATTTTTATTTATGATGGATTGTTAAAGCCATGTTCATATTTATGCTAGTAGAGGTTAGATCATGTCTTGATAAATTTAGATCTATTCTTATATGAAAGATTTGGTCGATTTGATGAATTGAAGGATTGTGCATGTTCTTGATTGTGGTTAACCATAGGAATTTGAATCATGATCTAGTTATCCCTAAACTAATTTTACTTCTTGAATAAAATATTCAATAAAATAATTTGTTTTGTATTTTCGAAAAACCCTAGGAAGGGTAGATTTGGACTATTATAAATAATAAGGATATTTTAGTCAAATAAATAATAACTTTGCTAGAAAAATAACATATATATATTATTTAAAATAATAAAATCAATTAAAGCCTTTTATGGTAATAATTATGATTAGTGAAATATTTATTACTACAAATTTAATTATTATCTTTTCATCAAAACTCATTAAGAATTTATTTATTATTTTTCAAGCAAGACTCATTAAATTCATTTTCAACTAATTTTAGCTATCAATTATTTTCTAACAACTAAATTATTAATAAATCATTATTTTACCTAAAACTACTTAGGACTCTTGATCAAATAAACTCTAAATTTTCTTTAACAAGATTTAAGCGTTCAACTTATTAAAATTTATTTCCCAAACCATTAATTATTTTAAATATCACACTAGGCTCAACTCTTAAACCTATTTACTTATTGTTTAACCTTAAAGCTTGGGACACTAGGATCATGGTAGTAGTAAGTTGTGTTGACTTAAAATTGAGGAAGTGGTTTGTGGCTTGAAATTGATTGCGATTTGTATTTGTCCTGTGGGGTTAGGTCAGCTATTGGAGACCTTTTATTTGTGAGCAAGAATCAGGTAAGCTCCTGCATAAAACCTGATTGATGTGAAACGTTTTCTTTGTGGCAAGTCAAATGTAGAGTGTATGTACACTCATGTATATAAAGGCAATTGAGGGTGGAATTCTTCCTTATTTCAAACAATTGAATTATTAAGCAGATTTACTCAAACTCAAAATACTTTCTAAAAATGGTTTTGATAACGACTTTGGAGATCCCTAAATTGCCAGTTTCATGTGGAATCATGTTTTGTTCATTTTATCCCAAGAGGGAAACGTCGTTGAGTACTCAATAAGGGCGGACTACTAGGACTAGTCTTGGAAGGGTTAGGATAAGTCCCTCAGTAGGAGGCCACCTCTGAGAGGTGAGTCCTTCCCGGATAAGATGTCAGTCCAGTGAGTCGTGCCAGTCCGAGCTAGCAGTTTATTTTCAGTCAAGTGACTGTATTGTGCCGAAATGGACACTCGGTTGTTGTTTGGGGTATAGAAAAGGAGGAGTATCTTGCCCAATAGGCCGATCACCTACTTTTGTCAGTCTGCACAAAGTGTGGCATTCTAGCCGGCGGTATGCAAAAAGTGTGGTATGCTGACCATTCGGTTGTGGGACCCAATGTGTAGTAACCCATGACCATTTCATTGAGTGGTTGATCTTATTGATTATTTAAGGTTGAAAAAGCCAAAACACCACTCTTGCTTTTGACTAATGTTTATTGCTTGCCAGTGATCTTTTATAAAGAATTTTTATACTCTGCATTCACGAACTGTTTTCTCCCGTCACTTAAGCACACACGGACTTACTGATATTTTTGTCTCATCACCATTTTATCATGATTTCATGTCGATCCTGCTGTGGGCATGAGTAGCTAAATATTGCCTGTCTTGGGAGAATTTTTCTAAGGATTTATCTTATGTAATGTTATTGGAGGCGAGAGTGGATAATTTTACTTATGGCTTTGTTTTGCGAATTTATGGATTTATTCTTGAAGTATTTTGGGTTGTAATATATTTTAAGTTAAAGTATCATTTTTATTCCGCTATTACATTTGTGTGATCTAGTTATAAAGACCCCTTGTCCTTTGGACGGGGCGGCATCCCCGGCCCTGGCGGAATTAGGTTGCGGGGTGTTACAGAGGAAACTTGTAAAAATTGACCGGATGGTATTCTTTGCTGAGTGATTGGAGGAGTAGCAGTTGGTCGTACTTAACCTCCAGTTATGGGATTCCTCCTTGCTACGCTACAGGGTATGTTAATTGGTGGCCTAGAATAGTACTGAAGGACGGTCTGGCTACCTCAACTGGTACAAAGGATCTCGCAACTACACTACCTACTAGTCCAGTTACCGAATACTGACCTTTAAGGTATATTAGTTGATGCCCTCTAGCATACGTTAATTGTTTCCCCCCAATGTAGACTGGCTACTGAGCCTCTATTCCATAACCCATGGGTGGCTGGGCATCCGTATAGGGAAAGGTCAGAGGTGATGATAACATGCTGATCATCAGGTTAGTATTTCCTACCTGGAGTACTTGTTCAACTATTGTGGAGCGTTTCGGTCAGGTTATTGTCACCCTATTGTATTGTAATTATGCTAGAAGCATCAACTATTTGGGAAGTTGGCTCACTTCTTGCCCTTATAGAGTGGCTGGATGGGCTAGATTGGATGTTGGACAGCATCCTTCCATTACTATAAATAGCTCATTTTGCAACATTAGTTTAAAGACGATCGCCATCTTCTGCACTAAGCTTTGAAGCAACTCGCCTGTACTTTCATCGAACTACTGTCAAATGCCTGAAAGAGATGTAGAAGCCTCAGCCCCTGTTGACATTTGAGGTGCACCTTCTGGCTGACTAGGATTTTTATCCGAATGTCCTTTTATCTGGCTGATTATGCGACCGGATTGTAATTGCATTCAACGAAACCTACATTTGGTGGTCCCACCAAACGTGCCAAAAAAGAGGTTTTGACTTTAAATTTCACTGGCAGACTGTCAAGTTAGCGACAGGCCAAACTGGCTTAAAAAGTGATTGGACTGGTCCAAGGTAAATCTTGACAGTCAAGCGTTTTACACTTCTTTTTACTTTCACTATGTGATTATGTTTGGGAAATCATGCAGGAATGCTGAAAATCAAATGATAGGGTTCTTTGAAGTACTCCAAAAAGCCCCCAAGCAAGCTTAGTTAGTTAAGTGAATACAATTATCTAGTGTGAATTGTAAGGAACGAACTGCAGACCAAGAGTAATACCCTAAGAGCACAAACACTTAGAAATTTGAAAGAAAAACTTGGCTGGAATTGATCGAAAGCTATAAAAGTATATGAATTTAAAGGAAAGTTGTAAAAAAAAAAAGTAATAAAACAAGCTTTCAAAGGAAATTAAGAAATGAAATATGCTCTAGAGATGATTTCTTGATGTCATTTTCTTTTGTTCGTCTTCTAACTTTTATAGGCAGAATTTCTTGATTCCCAAGCTTCCAAGTCATGTCCCCATGACTGAAAATGGAGAAAATATTGATTGTGGTTGTTTCCCTCTACTTCATGATCGTTAGTGATGACGTGGGAGGTCACTTGGAGAGAAATTCATACCTCATCTCTTTAATTCCGTGTCTTATCTCTTCAGCAACCAACTTTCTTGAAAATAAGAAATGTTCTGACTGTAATCAAACTGCTAGTTGACTACTTTTCCAACTTGTCTGGGGTTCTATTAGAGGTTGTTTGGCTTGGTTTGCTTGTTTGGCCTATCCAGATGATACTCCTAACTAAACTGTCTAGTCATGCTCTAGCTAACCTTTCCAAACACGTCTTGATTTGTTTGTTCTGTCAAGAATTGACTTGCCTAACTAGTTACATTTTCAGGTGTCAACAATAAGATAAATCCCTCCAACTATTCTTTTTTTTTTTTTTTTTAATCTCAACTGTCTGTCGAGCAGCATACTAGCATTCCACAAAGACTATCGAAAATTCTTTGCGTATAGAAATGGAAAGCAATCGGAATTGGCCCACTGCCCGCAGAGCTCAGTTTGGTTTGCGTCTGTAGCACTCGGATAGTGCTGTGGGCTGCGCTATGCATTCTCCAATTTTTAAAGATGAAATAATGGCTAGTGGGCTTTGGGGCTATAAATCAGCCTCCAAAGCGCACCACCAAAATTCATCCATTCTCACAAAAACATTTTCCATTTAGAACTTTCATCCAAAAAGTAACTTATTTTCGATAGCACATTAAAGTGGTAGATTGTTGAAACCGAATCAGTGGATTGGGGCACGATATTCACTGTCTTCTGCTACCTTCGATCCAACATTCTCATGTTGTTAGTTTTTTTAACTTTAACTTCTTTTTTTTCTTGCTTCTTCTTTGTTTAGTTAATACTTAATTTTACAATCTCTCTTCTTATTTTTTGCAGTTAACTTTATCTTCTTATTATAACATATTAAGTTTGTGATTTTTTTTTAAATAAGAGTAAAGATAGGAATATAGCAAAATGTATTCCATGCAATAGAGAATATTCATTAAAACTATATAGAGGAACAGAAACAATAGTGCAATACATGAAGAGTAAGGACAATGATTATTAGTTGGAGAATTTACATAAACGAGACTAACAAATTAAAGCCGAGGAGACTGCAAGGCTGTGGATGGATTCAAGAATGAACGGATGATAGCTAAGATAAAGCCCCACAAGAATGCCAGATTACTTCTTTAAGTATGTCTTGTATTTAATTGTTGAATCAATATTAATATTTTAAGATATTGCGTTTGCATCCTGGTCCTGGTGTAATGGAATTAGCTTTTCTAATGTTCCCGCATCGGAATTTAAAAAATAATAATAAATAAATAAATAAAAATTAGCTGAACTAAAAATTGGAGGGAAAAAAATGGCCAACTCAAATGATTAGTGGGCTTGGCAGGCCTAGGTGTGCAGATAAACCCAACTTGGTCAAAAAAATTTTCCGACTCACCTCCACCTATCCTTAGAACTGACCCATCTTAGTGGGGGCGGTCCATAGCCCAGCTCATGCCTAAAAAATGATTATCCATTAATCGTAAATGGCCGAAGGCCAGGGAAAAGGATCGACCAAGAGAAATATTTTCAAAATCTATATATAGTAAACCCTGTAAATCTTCCCAAATCCATGAAACGCCCGTTTAATAAATCGATACGCCTAATCCCTTCAAACCCCTTCAAACCCCTTCATGGTTCTTTGCATTATATGTTCGGTACATCTGAATAGAGGAGGATTTATTGGATCATTCATCTTCAATCACATAATAAATAGTCTCTTGTGAAGACTACAGAACACAACCTATAGGCATTCTACAATGGAACAACGATGGTTTGCTATGTTAAATCAATTGTCTCGAAGGTAAGCAACAAAAGCGTTTGCGTTTCAGAAATCAAGGCTTATGACTTCGATTGGTTTTTGGTTGTCGTGGCGGTTGAAATCGTCATTCCGAGCCCTACGTACTAGCCACCAGGAACAATGGAGCAACAAAGAAACGACGGTGAAGCCTCGACCACCTCGAACTCCTGCCCCATTTGCCTTGGGCCTGTCACCGACGAGTCCTATCTGGACCAATGTTACCGTACGATTCTCTCTCCCGATGACTATGACTGCATACATATGCATATGCAATTGAAATTATATTTTTCGAGTAGATATTTATGTATGTTTCTCGAATTGAATTACATAGATTTCTTTAATTTTCAAATTCTGATCATGTTTTGCCTGTAATAGAAGTTCCGGGTGTTCAATTTTTGATAAATGTTTGATCTTTTATTGAAGAATTTGGTATGTAGCAGTAGAGACACAGAATGAGTTCTTGAACCCTAAATTGAATTGCAGACATAAGGTTAGTTTTGTGTAAGACCAAGGTTAATTGTCTAATGGTACAAATGAGCAGAGTCAAGCTGAGCTCAAACTTTTTCCCGCATGACCAGCCATGGGGAATTTTGGTGCAAACTTGGCTATGTTCTGTGAGTTCAACATAATAGCATAGAGAAATTTAAAAAATATAACAAAAATATAATATATATCCAGAGATTTATATTAAAGTAGTACAGGAATATTATCACTTTTAACAATGTTTTAAAGGTTTACTTACCTTCAAAAGGTCAAATTTTTCTTTGATTTCCAACATATAGAGCTACCACAATTGCAAGGGACAAACTATAGTCTCAGTGTTTTTCTTAGCCTCATCTATTTTCTCAATGTTTTTAGATTTGATTTGATTGGAAATGGGAATCCAAAGGCACATAGAATTTTATAGTTAGAATAAGGGACGAATCAGAAATTTGCAGGGTTAAGGATAAATTAGATTAAAAAAAGTTATAAAATAATGTTATAAATTTTGAATTTTTTATAGAGAATATAAGGGTCAAAATTAAGCTGGAATTTTACGTTCGTTTTGGTATTTAAGATACTTTAAATAATTATCGTTTCTTATATTACTACAAACTAAGAATCCCAAAACCCAATTTTTCACGTTTGTAATTTCACAAAGTTTGATTCAAAAAATAAAAACACAAAATTACCATAGCTCAAAACTATAAATATAGGACACTTAAAAATAACATTCTATTTTCAATAATATTTCAACATAAATTATTTACACAACAATAAAAGAAAATATGATCAATACTCCCGTGCAACGCACGGGCAACACACTAGTAGAAATAATACCGCACTTCAGATATTCAAAGTGGGACAACACATGAAAATGAAACTAAACAAATAATCAAAAACTAGTTTTGCTGCCCGCGTTGCACGGTTTCATTTGCTCGAGTCAGTAATTTTTATGATAATTTATTAATTTTATTAACTTTGTGTTCAGTTTAATTTTTCTATTTTATATTTAAGTTCTAAAGGTAGAAAATCAAAATCATTTGTTATTTTTCTATACTTTTAATGATATTATATATAATAACATATAATTTTAAAATTGATGTGAGGATCCCTTAAACCTGTAATGTTTTATATTATATTTTTAATTATATTATGCTTTGGGTATGTTACTTGGGAATGTTTTTCCCTTTTGTTTTCGAAAAGACCTTCGGAGGTTAGATGAGAAAATAGATTCAATACTTCAAGATCAAGCTTAACTTTGAAGCCAAGATTTTGGTGATGCAAGTCCTGACAGCACACTAATAATAGAAGCATTTAAAAAGAGGAAAATTCAATTGCAATAATTATTTTGTACTTATACAATCGCAATAGTTTATTAGGAATTGAATAAGAACTTATGATCTCATAAAGAATGTTTAACTATTACTCTGTCACCTTTCATTTTCTGTACTTTGAAGGCAAGAATGTCTTGGAATTATTAAATATTGCCCTTGCTTCTTAGAACCCAAAAGATCTTGAAGTAGGAAAAATTGGCTAAACAGTAAAGGTAATGTAACTTGACAAAAGCTTGGTACCACAAAATCTTGGTAAATAAAGGGAATTCGAAGATGAGAAAAGCGAAAGCTGTAGTATACTTAACTCCAACCGTAAAAACAAAAATAAGACGCAACATGACATTGACCTACGCAAGACCAAGTACTAAAAGGGTTTATCATTTCAACTAAATTAGCTCCAGGCCCCAAAATGATAGAGCCTCCTGAGACCTTGCTTTGATACAACCGGAGTTTTATGAGATTATGCAAGTTTTAATATTTCAAACCCAAAAAGAAATTAATAAGTAGTAAATGCAGCAACCAATAAATGCATCACAGAGACGGTAACCATTATCTTGCACAACACCAGACCCTCTTGGTAAGAAAAGTGGTAGCCCCATCCTCCTCAAAATACATTATAGCTGTTCTGGTTGTGGCTTTTTCACAAGTGTGGGACCACCTTGTTCCACATCCAAGGCTCCAAAGGTATAACTTCTCCAACGTGTGACATTTTGATGATAATGCAATCAGTTCTAACAACTTGCTATTGACCTCGCCAAGTAGCAAAGGGATTTAGGAATCAGTGAGGAACTGCTTGAAGCTGATTCTATCCTGCATGAAATAGCAATTGCTGTGTTTAGAAGTTTGTAGGGCACTTCGAAAATCCAACCAAAAGGAATTACAAACGTAGAAGAGTGAAAGAGCACTTTGTGATTTCTTCAACAGCCTTTATCACTTCGGTAGAGTTTGTTTCTAGCACCTAACCTCCAAAAATAATTTCATCTAAGATGGTTTGCATCTGCAAGGTACATCTGAAGCTTAGTTCACCATAGAAAACAAAAACAACCCCAAATAGAAAGGTCACCAGTAAGCAGCAAGAAAAATATGTACATTAAAACAATGAAATTCCTAAGACAATTAATTAACACAGAATATTTCATTGCAACTTCCTTAAGTTAAAACAATTATTAAGGATGTATTTTCCTTTAGAAATTCTACATAAGATATCTTCAGCCATGGTCACACATACAAATACACACGCAGAAAGAAAAAGATGATGGAGAAGATTTAAATACATTTAGCACTTGTTCACCATATCAAAAGAAACTTCAAGCCTAAATTTTAGAAACACCTTCTTTTTTTTTTTCAATTTATGGGAAAAACGTTCCATCAAAGCCAGCTTAAAAGCAGCCTTAACAAAGTAACATAAGAAGGTTTAAACACCATCCCAAGAAAATAAAGTCCAGCCAACCCTTGAAAGCAGAAAATTCAAAAAAAAAAAAAACAACAGCATAACAAATTAGAACTACAAATCTGAAACAAAATAGATCCAAAATAAAAGTAGAATCAAAATAGCCATTGACAAGCCCACCAGAAATAAACTACAGAGCTAAAGCATACCTTGTGTCTAACCACCCACAATTTTCTTGTTAGCTATAGGACCAATTCGCATTGGCCTTGTTGAACAAAATCTTCCATTCATCTCAGTCATAGCACGTGATTGTTTGCTTTCATCTCCAAACTTAACAAATTCATAACCCTTTGTACGTCCAAAAAGTCCATCTGTAACAACCTTTACACCCTTTACTAAAGAATAGATGGCCCTAAATATCTCTTGAAGTATATAGTCTATAACATCACCTGCCAAATCCCCAACAAATATTTTGTAATCAGGAGAGTCATATGATCTCTTTTCTCCCGCGCCCATGGATGCCCCAGTTTAATCTAAAATTTTGTTCAACGTTCGGCATCAAGCTGCCGTTATAAGCCTACAGGTTCCTTTCTATAGCAGCATGACTTGCAAACTCAATGAAGCCATAACCCTCTGATTGACCAGTTTGCTTGTTACGAATAACTTTAGCAGAAACTGCCTAAAAATCAAAGAGTTGATGAAACTGAAACAAATGATTGCCCGCTAAAGACATAAACTTTCAAGATAGAAGGGTGAGATGCACTGATGAAATGATAGACACCATAAATGCTTGCATTTAGAAAGAATTAAGATTTAAAACAAATACTGGCGTCAAATTCCAATGACAAATGAGCTAAAGCATTCAGAAGAGCTACTCATATGTTGCAAGGACATTTACAAGATGAACATGGAACCAGCTCTTTGTGGAAGATAAAATAACCAACTGCTATTGGAGAATATAAGCCAAACGTATAGAAACTAATTGAAAAGGAAGTACCACAAAACACAATAACTAAGACCGTAAACCAAAATCACATAATCTTTATCCAAACACCTAAAATGTGCTTCCTCTCCTAATTGGTGAAGTAATCTCACTTTCTGCAATTGGAAAAAGACAGCTTTATGGGAAGGGGAAAGGTTTGCAACGAGGGATCAATAACAAATCTTAGGATAAGTATCTCATAGGTAGTTTCCCATGGAGTGCTGGTTTATAGAATAAACATTTGGTAGGAGAAATTTGAACTAAAATTGAACTAAAATTTGCAGGTTTCACTCTCCTTGATTCCTAGTCCAACGACAATACAAATTAAACAAACCATGAGATGTTCTACCCCAGAAGTGTTTCCCCAAACAATAAGGGATATGTTTTTCAAGTAAAATCCAAGCCTTCACTGCCTTCAATTATCAGGCAAAACTGACTGTTCAAACTCTGCATCCATGACCACCCTATCCATAATGTGCAAAAGAAGCTTATTCTTCTGCAGATCCACCCACTCTGATCGTATCCTGTTAATTATAACCATTCCATCCACATCCCTTGATATATGCAGAATGAATCCTGCCAAAGAATCACAATCCACCTCCTTGACATATGACATGTCATCAGAATAGATCGTCCTTGGCACAACTGAAAATCCAAGAATCAAAGTTAGTATAGCATAAGTATCATCAGCCTTATCTCCAACCAAACTATCATTCAAATCCAACCTGATATCGCCCTCAAACGCTTTTTGAGAAGGCAAGAAAACAGTAAAAGCTAGATCTTTAGGTAGCATTTCAATCACCATCTCTCCAAATTTTCCTATTCTTTCATCCGCTGATATTTTCCTTTTCTCCTTGGGCCTAAACACCCCTACCGGTGCTTCCGGTAGCCTTAGTACTAAAACAAACAGAATGAAAGTACAAGAAATCGTGAGAACAACCAAAACAAATGCCACTGGATTCTTCAAATACACAGCCTTCCTCAATTTCATCTCTACCTAAACAATTTCAGCTTAACTAAAACCGGAATCAAAATTTCCACCCAAAAATGAAGCTCGATGCTATCCAAAACATATTTTCTTTTACAAAAAGAAGAGCTCCTTTCATCACATAACCCATTTGCATAACATTTTACATCTGACGAGATGAGAAGCTAATTTGAATCCACAAAAGATGCTGGCTTGGATCAATCAGTATCTTGGTTAAGCAAAAAAATGAGGGAAAATGTGTAATGATAGAATTACAAGTGCCTAAAAATTTTCTAACCAAGCTAACCATTTCTCCCACTGCTTCATCGTCTTTTCCAATTTCCACCATCTCATCAGTCATCAAAACTTCCGCCATCGCAATTCCCAACCATCAGTCGCCGCATTGCCCTCAATATTTTCGACATCTTTCAAAATCTTCTCTTTTTCTCTCTCTGCCTACACTCTTCTACAGCATCGTAGAGGATCTTTAGCAAATTCCTCTTGGAAGGATGGGCTCAATGACGGCGGATTTTCGGCGGTTGGATGCAAGATTTTCTTTTCCGACCTTGTTCATGAGGTGGCCAAGGCTGTTTGGCTCATTTTTCAGGCACAGAGCGGCAATTTGTTATTGATTTTCAACTTTCCAAGTTTGGCACCTCGGCGGTGGTCCCCTTAGATGTGGCTGTCGGACCTGAATTTCTCGATTGTTGATTCGGTGTACTGGTCATTAGTCACTGCTTTTGAGTCTGTAGCGCTTGTTTCCATGCTCTGCTTCTTCTTCCGCTTCTGCGGTTGAACTATAGAGAGATATAGAAAAGCTAATCAAACATTTAGATTCAGCAATGGAGATAGTGCAGAGTCTAGCTTTTAGGTTAGTGCAACCGCCCGAAAGATGGTCCATCTTCCATAAAAGTTCGTAATCACCAAATGCAAAAGTTGCCATAGCTGCGTGCGAAGACCAACACAGCACGTTGCGTGTGGAACGGAATGTCTTTTTCTCTTCCTCAGTAGCGCCTACTCGGATGTCGTGTTTTGAATCCCAAAATATTTAAATGTTTATTGTGAATCTGGACAGTCTCTCTCAATCTACAACAATCCACAATTGCTTATAAACACTGTTAGTTCTACCTTATAAACAACCTTCTATTATTAACCTAACAAACAGTCCCAAATAACATACCCAAAGCATAAACATCTACAACAAAATCTGTTGTTCAAACCAATAGCACTTAACCCTAAATCCATACATACTCATCTTACCTAAAAAGAAACCTGAAGAATAAAATCAAAGTACTTATCTGGTCCAACCATTTTACCATAACTACAAACCAAACCCCAATGCTGATGTGTCATACAAACATTGGTCAATTAACCTAATGAAGCTCAGGTGTCAAACTCTAAGGATTTTACTCCTCAACTTCACTACTTATTAATTTTCTTGGCACTAAAAAGATTAAATGTCACTTAACCTCATTCCTTATAAAACAGTGATTTATAAGATCATCGTGGTTTGTGTCCCAAATACCTTGATATATAAGGAGATCCAACCAAGATCAACACTCCGACTAAAGTTAAATGAAGTCAATAACATCACAGTTGATTTGGTTTGATTTGATTTTTACCTGTTTTTGGAACTAAACTAATAACTTGGTTTTGAAAATTTTAAAAACAAATACAATATTTAAATCTCAAACCACTGGATTTGATTCTTATTGATTTGGTTTGTACAATTTTTTATATTAAAAATTACGATATAACAAAAATGATATTCTTATAACGTCTTAAATTATAAAATACATACTATATACAACATATTTATTCTTCATGATAAAAACGAAACTATATTGTAACCAACAAAAAAGGTATTCTAACACCAACACAAATGAACGGAAAACATATTTAAAAACATTTAATAAATTCATAAAATTCTCACCACAAAGGCAGCTACAAAAGATAAAAGTTGGAAGAGAACGATTATTTATAATTGGATAGGGTAGGGCCAGTAAAACTATTTTGAAATTGCAAGTATTGCTCCAATATTTTAAGGGAAAAATAGGATTGTTACTAATAATAACATTAACATACATAATATATTTTATATTCAATTTGTTTTAAGGAGTTTTTTTTAAACTAGGCTAATTTTAAAATTTTAAAATTCTTCAATCGAAACTAAACTAAATCAAATCAAAAGCGAGAATTTGGATTTTTCTTGAACACCCTAGTGATGTGATAGAGAGAGCACGTAGGAAGAAATATAGAGAGAGAAGGAAAAAGATACAATGAGTTCATACTCCCCGCTTGCCACCACTATTCACCTATAAAATTGCATGCTCTTGTTAAGGCTTGTCATATTTGTATTATAAACATTACAAAAACTTGTATACAGCAGAAAAAAAAATATAAAATTTCTATAAAAACAAGTATGCATATTCAGGGAGAAAAAAATTTAAAAAAGGTCAAGAGCTTGACTTCAATGCGAAGATGAATTCTATCTGTAAGATCTAATTTTGACCCTTAAATTGTTCCACCATTAGAGGCTGCAAACTATGCAGTCAGAAACCCTTTTTCTTGCATTTTGCTGTTAAATGGATAGTTCCTCATTTTATTTATTTATTTATTTTACATTAATATTTGCTTCATTACGTTTAACATTGCCCAATAACCTTTCAAAATATTCAAGTATGTCAGTTTTTAGCGCAAACATTCTTGTCTTTTAATGGATAGAGTTTTTTTTTTTTTTTTTTAATCTGAAATACTGTAAAATCTCAATCGGGTCCTTTAATAAGTCAAAAAAAAAGTTTCAATCTGTCCCTTTTCTCGATATTCAAAGGCCCAATTAAAAAACAATTAGGTAAAGACTATATGGAAGTGTTATGAAATTATGAATTAGAAGACAAACGTAACTAATTGATTATTTATTTATTTAAAAAATATATAATTGTCTAATTTATATATTATTCAGTTATTTAGAAAATAAGTATGATTATTATTTTTTTAAAGTTTTCCTTAAATAAGCAGAATTATTACTTTTGTAAAGTTTTCCTTTTACTTAATCCATAAGGTTATTAATTTTCTTTGATAAAATAAAGTCGTAATCACAATAGGAAGCAAATTTTCTTTTCTTTTAATGTTTAAAAATTGTTAAAAATGAAAATAACCATAGGAAAATGATATAGTGAATCTTGTTCCTTTAGACCTTTTTTGAATGAGATAATAGCGAATATAACATCATGTATATGACCGAGAAGCAATTAGAGTAATAAATATGGGTGTGGAGAATCAAATCAATTATGTGTTATGTGGAAGTGGCATCTCACATAAATTCATGTTCATTAGAATATTTGTATTATCTTACAATCATGTTTAATGTGTACGAAATATAATAATATGAGTTGTAACTACAATTTTTTACAATATTTGGATACACAAAAACAATTAATAGGATACTCTCTTCCCTTCATTTAAAACTTTTTTAAACTCAAACCCCAAATAAGAAAAATATATATATTTTTTGCTTAAAAATTAAAAATTTTAAAAATTTTCTTTCAAAATTTTATCATCCACGTATAATTTTTTAAAAAAAATTCTAATTTTATTCCATAATATGTTATTTGATATTCTATATTATTGTCACAACCTTAACTTTCTAGTTTCATTCTTACGTATAACTATTTCAATAAAAAAATATAAAAAGTATAATTAGAATATATAATGGTTCATTTGTAAATAATATTTACCTAACAAATTCTAATTACACATTCTTAATAATAGTTTTTTATTACATATGGAAAATGATGGTTTGCTGTTTTCCAGTTTTCTAAGTTCGTTCCTGTTGTTTCCTAAGTGCCTCAATAACAAAAATAAAATTAAAAAAAGGGGCAAGAGTCGTAAATGAATTGGAATCAATTAGTTGTCACAACAAGAGAGTGCCTATAAATGGAATAACAAAACTATTCATGGAATAAAGGAATGAGATGCGAATTGGAGATTTACCAAACATAGGAATCAGAATGATATTCTATTCATAGCCACTTAATTAGACCAATATTGGCTTCAGATGCCCCTTCCACTTAAACCCCGATGACTTGAATGTTTTGACGCATTGTCCGCCCCTTTTTTTTCCCTCTCTCCCTTTTATTGCAATGCGGGAGAAAATGGTGGATGATACCCAAAACCTCTTAGTCTCATCTGATAATTTATAGTATTTTTTACCAACTAAACTATTATCTTACCACTAGCTTGATGTCCGTGTGTTACACGGAAGTATAACGTAAGTTAAATAATTATTTGGATGGAATGTATTTGCATGAAAATGGATATAAAAATAGTAGACATTGCAAATTTGATCATATCAAATTAATAGTTTTCCAAGCCTTTTTACACATATCCCAACATAGTTTTCTATAGATTAGGCACAAATTCACCAGTTTAAAATCTTACTCAATTCAAGTGTGTTCTTCCATTGCATGAATTGAACAATAAGATCTCAACACAGGAAGGAGCCATTAGCATTTGAAGCATAGATTATAGACTACATAAATGTGGCATTTTTCACCCAAATTTCTCAAAGCCACCCCCCCCCCCCCCTCCCAAAACAACAAAGAAAAGAATTGAAGTTATTAAACCCGTTCCTTCTGCAAGTGGTAGCCAAATTTTCCAAGAAAAACCTTACAAATAGATTATTGGTGGCCCTAAGTTAGTCCATGATCCAAATTCTAACAACTCTTATGGTAGAAGGACTATATCCCTGTTACATATAAATTTGCATAGGATGGATTGTAACTCAAAGACAATGCTTGAATGCATTTCTCCAAAAAAAAATAGGGCGATGTGTCGAAAATCTCCGTCCAGTTCTGTGTATAGTACCGATAATTCTCTCTCTTCTTTTACTTATAGTCCTCAGCTGCTGCTTCTTTCACCACTGAACCTGCCTACTGCAAATCCTCCACCAAACAACCTCCAAATCTTCAGGCCCACAAACCATCGATATTCATCCTAAAAAATATTATAAATAAAATTCCTCTCTTTCCTTCTCAATTTCATTTTTTGGATTCACCAAAAATTTCTATCTTTTAGGCGTGCTTTATATTTCTGAAATGCAATTGCATTTCCCCTTCGGCCATCCAATTTAGGCATGCTTTGTATTTTCTTAGTTATGGGAGCAGTTTTTGCAGCATAAGCAAGTGAAATTCAATTTAAATCCCCTATCACTTAGTCTAAAAAGAGGAGACAGTAGGAGAAGGATATATAGAGGAATGCAATACCTCTTTATGGCTCTATAGCCATGACTGTCAACAACCAACATAGAGGCATTATGCTTCTCAACAGCCTTGCAAAGAACATTGTTGGCATCTCCTTCTACAATTTCCAAACTCACATCATTTACTTGCATAGAACTGAAAATCTCAGAGGGGGAAAAAAATACTAATATGACTGCAAACATCTGATCTTTCAGCTAAATGTAAAGAGAAAGAAGAATTACAAAAATACTATTCTTATTTTGTGGTGTAGAACCTTTTGCTTCAAAGACGAAAATCATGAAACATTGATTGAGAAACAACATTATATTTCTAAATCCCAACTACTACTTACTTAAAACTACAAAAAAGTTTGAAAAGGGAAAAAACTAAACTATTAGATGTCAAATTCGTCTAATTATTCCCAGCCACAGGAGCACAACAACTACAATACTGAGAAAATTAATGTTTTTAAGTTTTTACAGGTGACATTTGAACTCTAATAACAGATTAGCTTTTGGCAAATGAATGACCGAGACAAAAGGGATCTTCATTAGAACACATTGACTCTTTGGGAATTTCAACAATAAAATTGAAAACGCCATCACCTAAGTGCAGTGGAATGTCATGCCAAGGCGATACCTACTCAACACATGAACAAAATGAATTATGGCAATGCACAGAGAAGACGAAGACTACGAACAAAAACTCTTAAGTCTATGCATGAAACCTTGACTACTTCCAACTAACTTTGCATACACAAAAATTCTCTTGCAAACAATAAAGAAAACATCCCAAAACAAACCAAGATTAGTAGCCCTGATCCAGGGTGCGTGTCTCCAATCATTTTGCATTTGTCATATCCGTTTCTGTACTTAAAATTACAATTACCAGAATGTAAAATGTGCAATTCTCTCTCACAAATGTTAATTGACCAATCTATTATCAATGATAAAATGGTATTTTATTTTTAAAATTGGATTATAATCAGAATTCACCCAAGCCAAACCACCACAAATTATTTCTCCTCGATGTTACAGAAATGAAGTTCATTCAAATCCCAATTGAAACTACATATCTGAAACAATAGCCATTCTCAAAATTCACCCGGCCGGGATATGAAGCCGCAAAATCGCCTCCTTGATCAGAACAAAAACCTTAAAATTCGTCTAAACCATCACCAACACAAATTTAACAGAGTCAACATCAAAAGAGAAAATCAAACCCAAAAAATCTTCTGAAAGCAAGCAGAAAAATGGGGGGAAAAAAAGAAAACAAACTACATATGGAGACATGAATATCTGCAGGACTTCATTTCTGTTTGTTTTGGTTTTGCAGTATTGTTGGAGTAACAGTCATAGCCGTTAGATTCTACACTATAATGTGGGGGAAAGCAAAGGAGAGAATAGGAGAAAATGATGAGACTACTGACATTTTAGAGTACTCTTCAACAGAGAAATTGCCCTTGTTGCAAAATTTCAAAAATGGGCACAGGTGAAATCAATGTACCAAGAAATGTAATTTGTCAATTGCATTATGAAACATCATTTAAGTAATCAGGATCAGAGTAGACTTACAGCAAGAAATTTCTCAAAATTAATAGCCATGAGAATTCAAAAGCTAAGAATTTTTCCCAGCATATTCCAATTTGGGCTTAAAAATCCTCATAGTGAAATAATGAACCTATAAAAATCTGATTTAGATTCTAGATATGTGAGAGATATACAAATTTTGACAGATGGTGAGAGATTTGTCAACCTTAAGATCATCAGACATGGCTAAAGGCATACAATGCGTTTTAAGAATATCTACAGTTGCCACTTTTACTTCTTTCTTCCATAATCTACACAAAATGGAAACAAAATTAGATACTTCTATTTTTAATTAATGGAAACAAAATCACATATACCAATAGGCAAAATGTCCCGCATCTGTCACCAGGACAAAGAAAACATTTCTCCACCCTTCCCCTATTTACCAAACACATCTGAACAATGATTTCTGATGACATGCCTGTTGTTGAAGCAAGCACTCATTCTGCAGCCACCATAGATAGAGAAACAGAATACTATTAGTTAATTTAAATTAGTTAATTCAACGAAAACCGTATTAATCTCCACATAGTGGTTTAATCAAAGAACTTCATTGGCTGATGGGAAAACCTGCTAAGGGGAAACCACCATGACAATTTCATCAAAAGCAGATTAACTTTAGCTATGGAATTAGTCCTACAGATACTGATTTGAGTACACATAAAGCAACTTAAAGTATATATTTTGCAAAATCATATTACTTGAATATTACCAAGGAAAGAGGTAAAAAAAGGCTGAAGAAGAACTTGTTGCGTATTAATGTCCACACCAGAAAGCCAACAGCCAAATCTTGGATGGGAATGATACCAACCAACAACCATTTCTGGCCTAATAAAAGGGAAATGAAGAATGACAAATCCAGTTAAGGAGAAGACAGAAATAAAAAGTACGATTATAATATTTGAAAAATTATAGAAAAGCAACATGAGTTAGAACATGATATGGGAACTTGTGACTTGGCCAAATAATTTCACTATTATAGCAGAACTCCTTAACTAACAAATAATGAAAATACAACCCTTAAGTTAAAAACACCTATCAACAACACCTAGGAGAGATATGCCTATGATGATAACATAAATCTGATTTGCCATACTATTTCATATAAATACATAAACGCTACAAGTCAAAACTAACATATGCACTTGATTTATTATCACTTCTAACCATCTGTAGGTCAGACATCTTAACATTTTCATTAAAGCAGATTGTCAAATATGGGCTAGACTAATTCAAAGAAAATTCTTGTTGAAGAACAATATACAAAAGAATTATATGGATGGCTAAAAGCATCTTAGAGAAACAACAAATAGACACACCTTTTCTCTCAGCGAATAGCATACAGCTCCAAAGCAAGGAAATTCATCAACCAGAGAATCTGAGATTGCACTATTTAGAAGTTACGGTAACTTCTACTTCTTTTCCTCAACAAAAGACAAAAGCTTTCCTTTTCCTTTTTGAAGGAAACCGAAGCTATAGTTCCTTTCTTTCAGCGCATAGTTCTTCGCGGCTACTTTGAAGGATTCTAGACAGTATCAATAAGAGAAAACATTTCCTGTTGCTATATTCCGGCAGCGCTGTGTCTCTGACCAGTGCTATCAAACGTAGAACCCCCAATCTTGGTACCCACAAGGTGATCCAGAGAAACCCCATTGTAAGGACCGATCCCAGCCTCAAGAAATCCATCTCGAACGGTAGATTGCCAGTTCTTAAGCTTAGGCTTCGACACAATTGCCCTCTCAACCCATTCGTATGATTGATTGACCACTCTAAGGTCCCAATTAATTCCTTCTTTCCTATAATCGGCTCTACTGTAAAAACTGGCATTGATTGCGCTGCTCCCTCAAATAACCCAGACTCAAGCGTTTGGAACACCATCTTCATGGGTAAAAGCTTGTGCAAGGGAGTCATACCCCCGCTATTGTGAGTGGCGATTTTTTTCGGCGGAAAAGAAGGAAAGGGGCGGAGAAGAAAGAAGTAGCGGATCACTGAAAGGACACCACCGAATTCTTGATTCGATTAAAAAGCTTTACATTGATAAAATAAGAAGATAAGAGACCTTCATAAGAATTCGTGCACAAAATTAAGAGTTTATGCACTAATTAATAGATTTTGGAATAGGACTCTTTCATATCCCTACAGAGCTTCTGTTAAATTCAACTCCATGTGTCAATATAAGACTGTAGGAGCATTCCGCAACTGCTATTGTGTGTGTGTGTGTGTGTGTGTGTGTGTGTGTGTGTGTGTGTGTGTGTGTGTGTGTGTGTTTAAAGAAAAGCACGACTCAATACTGAGTTGGTGAAAAATATTTACTTCAACTATACTATTTTTCCTACAATTTCATTTTATAAGTCAAATTAATGAATTTTAATAAAAAAATGACTAAATTAACGTTTTCATAATATATTTAAATGGAATAATAAATAATAAAGATGGAATTAAACAACATGTAATTATAACCAAATAAAAAATAACTTGATAAAAAAAAACACGAAGGTTTAAATAATAACAATTAAACTGTTTAGATAATAGTTTAACAATCAGATATCTAACTCATAGTTTAAAAAACTCTAAATCAAATGCTAAAAATGCTAAAAAGTCCAAATAAGTTAGGGGTGCTCATGGTTTGGGACAGTTTAGAGATTTAGAAATCTTCAGTACCATTCTGAAATTTTGATTTTTTCATATACTTAGTACCAATGCCGAATCGTAATTTCGGGATGGAACGGGACGGATATTTTTAATTTTGAGACGGGACAGGACGGATATTCAGATCTTCGTTTCTAATGGAACAAAGAGGGTTCCAGTTTGGTTTTCGGATATTTTTGAAAATTTTTTATAAAAAATGCTGTTATCCACAAATTTGAAAAATATATGTTAATAATTTTTAAATTTTAATCTAAAAAAAATTGTAAAATAAAATTGAAACAACCTATATGACACTTTATATAATAATCTATAAAATCTACCTATATAATACATATATATCATATAATATTATATTATATAATCCATATATACATACTATATATATATAATATAATATAATATACATCTAATATACTATGCAATCTATTATATATTAATCTCTATAATCTACTTATATAATCTATATATAAACACACACACACACACACACATATATATATATATATATATATATATATTAATCTATATAATCTACCTACATAATCTATATATATCATATAATATTATACTATATAATTTATATATACATAGTATTTTATATTATATACAATATAATATACATATAATCTATTATATATTATATATATAATTAGAATCACTTTTATCATTCTTTTTAAATATAATATATATATATATATATATATATATATGTTTACATTACTATATATATTCGGTTCTAATTTTAATTTTTCAGTTCAGTACAATTCGAAATGATTTGAGATGGTTTTTATACGGTTCAAAATAATTCTCGATACAAATATTACATAAAAAATTTCGAGATAATTCGGTTCGAAAAAAGTAAAAAATGAATGATTTTTTTCGATCCAATTATTTAGATTAATTCGATTATTCTCCAATCTCGTGAACAGCCTTAAAATAAGTAGCAGCAATTAAAGAAAGCAAACTCTTATATTGGTAATGTTAGGGGCGGCAATATTGAACACGACACGCCAACACGACACGAAAACGACACGGTCATAGCAGGTTAGGGTTAGAGTTTTGCGGATTCGAGTCGAAACAGGTCTACCCATTTGACTTTAAACGTGTACAGGTCATAAATAGGTTCAACCCGTGAACCCGTTTAACTTTTTTTAATATTTATATTTAATACTTTTTGTAATACTCTACAAATTTCATTATAGAAAATTAGATAATTTAATTTTTTACATGAATTAATTGAATTAAATTTTATTATATGAATTAATTGAATTATTTGTGTCTATTTTATTTAATTATATGAGATCTCTTAAAGAAAATAAATAATATTAATGTGGTTATTTGCTTGATATATTATAAATGAATTATTTTTAATTAATTATTATTTAGTGTTTATAATAATAATATTATTATAATGACTTTTAGCTAAAGAAAATAATTTCTTGAACAATCAAATTTTATTACAAAATTACATTTGTTTAAATTTATTAAGATTTCTAGATATTTAGCGGGATGGTTTGTTATTTTATTAGTTATTTATGACTTTATGGGTTTTTTTATTAGTTTTTTAATTTTATATGATTTTATTTGATTTTTAAAATTTTTTGTGTAATGGTGCACAGATTGGCGAGTTTAGTAGGTATTCAGGTTGGGTTGACAAATTTAGTAATTATCTATTTAATTTTTGTGTCATGTCGTATCAACCCATTTTATAACACGAACACGACACGAAAATAAACGGATTGACACGTCACGACACGTTTATTAATTGGATCGTGTTCGGGTTGATCTGTTAAATATAATTATCTTAAATTGACATGACCCATTAACCCGCACACGACACGATTGCCACCCTAGGTAATTTGGAAGAGATTAATCTTCATTTGACGTACAAGTATGTTTTAGTAAGTTTTTTTTTTTCAAAAAAGAAAGTATTTCATTTAAAACTCGATTGAGATATCTGTGTCATATTAGCTTTTCGAAAGTTCCTAAAAGAGAAATCAGGTGTCATTTCACCTTTATATAATGAAAGTTAAGAGGGAAATTGGCAGAAACATTTTCTGCTCTAAGAGTAAGACAAACGGTCATCAAGTACTATGTTTTTGGTCTTCACTTTCCAAAAGTCACTTCTCAAGAAATAATATTTGAAATACACTACTTTTTATATCCGTATTTAAATATCTCAGTACAACATGAGATATTTAAATTCAAACAGAAAATACTAACTTCTTAGAAATATACTAATTTTCCATCGGTAGTGGCTACCACCATTACGAATTAGTTGGGAACATTTGATCTGATACAAAAAATTTAAAATGCATTTCCCAATATTTAAATTATTAATTTAAGAGATTAATTGTATGAATTTGGTATCATTTGAGTCGTATCCTAAAACTACACCTGGTGAACAAAAGAAGTTTTATATTAATTTTTTCAAAAAAATAAACACTCCCTTCAAAAGCTCTTGAAATAGAGATGTAATCATCAATAACCCATTGGTTTGAATATAGAAGTGCAAATGAAAATAGAAATGACAAAACCTATTGCGACAATAAATTTCAACAAGTTTGATTCGTCAATACAATGGAAATCATTCTTGAAATAGTTGTTTAAAAAAAATAAAAGTCATATTTTTAGTAAGTAATTATAATTCCCATGTTATAAAATTTTGATAGTATCAAAATAAAATTTACACATAATAAATCTCTAACTATTATTTGCACAATAATTTCTTCAAACTTCTCTCTTTCTTTTCTTTTACAATTTTCTCCAACAATTCTCTCACAATTGGTATATGTCTCAAACTTGGGAAAGAGCTCTATTTATAAAGCTCTATTAGTGGAGTTAATAGAGTTAATCATTTATTTCTACTAATTCCACTAATATGTATTAGTGGTGTTAATGGTGGATATCCATATACATTTTTTCACTAATAGAATTAGTAGATTCACAACTTCCACTAATATATTCACAACACTCCCTCTTGAATGTCCATTACATAAAGAATATGCCTCGTTAAAACCTTACTAGATAAAAGTTCAATGGAAAAAAAATATAGTGAAAGAAAAAAAGTACACTGTTTTTTATATCTACTTATTACTCCCCCTAATAAGATGATCCCTTTAAATATTCAAACCAACGCATACCGATTTTATATCTCAACTTCTCAAATGTTACAGTCGTTAAAGTCTTCGTGAAAATATCTGTCAGGTTGTCATGTGACCGAATTTATAGATATAGTGAAAGAAAAATGGAAAAAAAATATAGTGAAAGAAAAAAAGTACACTGTTTTTTATATCTACTTATTACTCCCCCTAATAAGATGATCCCTTTAAATATTCAAACCAACGCATACTGATTTTATATCTCAACTTCTCAAATGTTACAGTCGTTAAAGTCTTCGTGAAAATATCTGTCAGGTTGTCATGTGACCGAATTTATAGCACATCAATTTCACATTTCTTCTGGAGTTCATGAGTAAAGCAGAATTTTGGTAAAATTCGTTTTGTCCGATCTCCTTTAATATATCATCCTCGTAATTGAGTTATGCAAATTGCATTGTCCTCACAAAGAGGAGTTTGAATATCTCTTCTAGATGATAATCCACATCTTTCTCGAATATAATGAATCACTGATCTTAATCATACGCATTCTCAACTTGCTTCATAAATGGCTATAATTTTAGCATGATTTAAAGAAGTAACTATTATATACTATTTTGTAGAACGCCATGATATAACAGTATTTCTATATATAAATAGATAATCCGTTTGAGAATATATTTTATATGGATCAGATAAATAATCGGTATCTATATTAGCTATCAATGTTGGGCTGATTTTATTTGAATAAAATAATCTGATATCAATTGTACCTTGGAGATATCGAATGACTTATTTAATTTCATTCCAATGTCGTCGTATTGGCAAAGAACTAAATCTTGCTAATAAATTGACAGCAAATGCAATATCATATTGTGTTTTATTGGTAAGATACATTAATGTATCAATTGCACTGAGATATGGTACTTCATGATTAAGGAGTTCTTCATCATTTTCTTGAAGTCGGAAAGGATTTTTATTCATATCTAATGACCGGACGATCATTGAAATACTCAATGGATGTGTTTTGTCAATGTAAAATCTTTTAAAAACTTTTGTTGTACATGTTGATTGATGAATAAATGTTCCACTTTCTAGATGTTCAATTTGTAAACCAAAACAAAATTTAGTTTTACCAAAATTATTGGTTTCGAATTCTCTTTTTAAATAATTAATTATTTCTTGGAGCTCTTCTAGAATTCCAATAAGATTCATATCATCAATATATATAGTTAATATCACAAATTTAGAACTAGATTTCTTAATAAAAATATATGGACATACTTGGTCATTTTTAAATCCTGCTGTCAATAAATATTCACTAAGACGATTGAACCACATGCGTCCAGAATGCTTCAGGCCATATAATAATTTCTATAATTTGATGGAGTAATTTTCATGAGGATAATATTTATATGCTTCGGGCATGTGAAATCCTTCGGGGATTTTCATGTAAATATCATTTTCTAAATTTCTATACAAATAAGCAGTGACAACATCTAATATGTGCATATCTATCTTTTCATGTACTGCCAAACTGATAAGATATCGGAGTATAATAGCATCAACAACAGGAGAATAAGTTTCATCATAATCAATACTTAGTTTTTGTGAAAAATCTTGGACTACTAACCGTGCTTTATTTTCATTGCGCTTTCGCACAAATATCCATTTGTAGCCAACAGGTTTTACACCTTCCGGTGTTCTGACTGCAAGTCCAAAGACTTCACATTTTGTAAGTGCATTTAACTCCTATTGAATTGCATCTTTTCATTGTAGCCAATCTTTTCTATACCGACATTTATTAACTGATATTGATTCAGGATTATCATTATCATGTGTAACATCAAGAGATATATTGTATACAAACATATTATCAATAACTGTTTCTATCCGATTCTAACTTCTATTAGAAGTGGTATAATTGATAGAACTTTCAGTGTTACTTTCATCAACTTCTGGTTCTTTTATTTTGTCATCAGTTCTCTCTTAGTCTTTATCATTCTTTTCTTCAATATGATCATCTAGATTATTTAATCCTCTTTTTTTCGAGGATTTTTATCTTTAAAACCAAGAGGTCGGCCACACTTCTAGCGTACTTTTGACTCAGCAGTTATAAGTATAATCTTTTGTTCTGTTGGGATTTCAATTTAAATAGGAACATTTATAATTAGAATATGCGATTTTGTTACTTTTTTGGAGTCAATAAAAGCGTCTGGCATTTGATTTGCAATACTTTACAAATGAATTATCTTTTAAACTTTAAGTTCACACGCACTTATACGCGGATCAAGATAATTTAATAATGTTGTCCAAACAAAATCTTTCTTATACTGTTTATATTCTCCCCATAATTTAGGGAATAATAATTCATCAAAATGACAATCAGCAAATCTTACTGTGAATATATCTCCTATCAGGGGTTCAACATACCTAATAATAAAGGAAAAATCATATCTAACGTATATCCCATTTTTTCTTTAAGGACCCATCTTTGTACGTTGGTTTGGTGTAATTGAAATATATACAGCACACTAAAAAATTCTTAAATGAATAATATTTGATTCTGAATAAAAAACTAATTACAAATGAAAGAATTTATGATAACTAGTTGGCTTTATATTTACAAGTGTTGCAACATGTAAAATAGGATGTCCCCAGGCAGGTGTTGGGAGATTTGTTTTCATTAATAATGATCTAATAATTAATTGTAATCTTTTAATAAAAGATTCAGTAAGACCATTTTGTGTATGAACATGAGTTACAGGATGTTCAACATTAATCTCAATTTACATACAATATGCATAAAAAAACATGTGATGAAAATTTACCAGCATTATCCAAATGAATATTTTTAATTTGATGATCAGGAAATTGTATTCGTAATTTAATTATTTGAGCAAGTAATCTTGCAAACGTCATGTTGCAAGTAGATAATAAACACATATGTGACTATCGCGATGATGCATCAATTAAGATCATAAAATATCTGAACGGTTCACATGGTGGATGAATAGGTCCACAAATATCTCCGTGAATCTGTTCAAAAAATGTAAGACTTTCAATTCCTACTTTTACTAGTGATAGTCTAATAATTAATTTTCCTAACGAACATGCAGCACATAAGAATTTTTCTAATGTCAATATCTTTTTATTTTTTAATGAATGACCATGTGTATTCTCAATTATTCTTCTCATCATGGTCGATCCCGAATGACCCAATCGGTCATGCCAAATGCTAAAAATAGTAAGATCAGTAAACTTCTGGTTTATTAGATGATGAATTTCAATTGTATATATTTTTACAAAATATAGGTCAGTAAAAAAGACGGTAGTTTTTCTAATACAAATTTCTTACCCAAATTAATTTAAGTAATATAAAGATATTCAATATCATTTTTCTCATTTGTTTCAACATGATACCCATTTCTGCGAATATCTTTAAAACTCAATAAATTTTTTCTGAATTTTGAAAAAAATAGTGTTTTATTAATAATAATTGTTATTCCTTCAGGCAACAATATACTAGCTCTTTTGGAGCCTTTAATCAAATTTGTACTACCGTTTATAGTATATATATTTATTTCTTCCATTTTGAGGTAAGAAAAATATTTCTCATTTTTTAGTATGGTATGTGTAGTTCCACTATCAATAATACATACATCAACATTAAAAACATTCATCTGAACAAAAATATGTATATGCAAACGTAAATATCATTAGAATACAATGAAAAGTTACAAAAATATTAAGGTGTAGTATTAGTTCTTCTGGACACTGTCATCACCAATTAAATGGTCTAGCCTACCGTCTGGGTATTCGAAAAAATCAGATACATTTATATGGATAATATTGATATTAAGATCTTCTTGACTAATATCATCGTCGTCAGCATTATTAATTGGATGTTGAGAAAAATTTACTTCAACATTTTTATTTTTTTTTTCTAGTGAAGCTTAATATAATTTTACTAAATGTTTGGTCGTACGATAGTTACGTGATCAATGACCTTTCATGACATATTTATAACACTTATTCTCATAATTTTCTTACATTTTTTTTCTTTTCCCTTATTATCTTTTCTTTCCCACTTCAAGTGGCTAGTATTTCTCACAACTTGATTATTATTGTAATAAAGAAAATATTGAGTGTGTCCACAACCACGGCCAAGACTACGACTACGACTATGGTTTCTACTAGAGCCAACAACATTCACTTTTGGGAGTGCTGTTGAGCCAGTTGGTCTGGCTTCATGATTTTTCAACAATAACTCATTATTTTTCTTTGCAATTGAAGGTTGAAATGGCAAAACGATGAAAACGAAAACATGCTTACTGAACAAAAAAAAATACAAAGTATCATGGAAGTTGTTTACCTCTGTGTTTGAATGAAGATGTCTGAACCTAAATGCTTGAAGCCACTAGTTCTCCAACACCTCCGGTTGCACTCTTGCGAGCTGTCTACTCCTTCTCATTCACGTGAAGCTTTTGAACTTCCGAAATATCACCACTCTTTTTTCCCAAAGCCAGTGAAAGCTTCAAAGACTCAGGTTCCTTATGGTCTTAGTTCTTTTCATTTCATGCAATCACAGAGCGAAATCAAGAGAGTGAAACAAAAGTATCATGCTTTTTGTTATCCTCTCACGCCAAACAATACAAGGTCCATCCTGTGTTGTTTTTTTTTTAATTTTTTATTTTATTTTATTTTATTTTTGGTCTTATTATTGGGTTAGATAAAATTATTTACTCTTGGATTTGAACAACTATAAATAATAAGCCTCAATTATTTATTTTTTGGGCTTTCATAAAACAGTCCAAAAAATAATTAACAAGTCCAAATAGACCAATATAAAATATTAAGCCTTTTATCTAGTTTATACCTAGATTAATTTTCTAATTATTCAATATGGGCCTTGGGCCCTGAATAATTAATTAACTAATTAAACTAGATAAAAATGTATACTCTCTCTTGAACCTTTTATTTTATTCTAATCAATAATAAATTAGACTACTTAAATAAAATAAAATAAAACTCAAAATTATCAAGATCAATTTCTTAACCCAAATCTGTCAGGACTTAAGGGCTATTTCGAGGACTAAAAGACACATCGCCTTGGCTACTAAAATGACCAAAATACCCCTACTATATAAATAGCTATATTTTGTATTTTAAATATTTCCTAATATTACCATAAGAAAATATTGACTCCAAAGACAATGTTGTGTTGACAAAGTTTCGACCTATAAGTGTAATGACTAAAATACCCCTCTACACATCGCCGTACATTTAGAGAGGAGGAATGTACTAACACCTCTCTAAAAGGCATATACCATCATTAGACCTCTAGTTCAATGATCCACAACTCCTAGAATGTTTCCACCTTTCAAGGGAACTTCCCTAAAGCAAACATCAAAATTATATTCCCCGAGCCTTGGATATTTAGATTATTTGAACAATCACAAAGGGTGATACAGTACAGAAGCTATCTTGTACAAGTTTGTCTTAACTAACTAGTCACATATATCCTATATACAAATATATTAGCTCTACGAAAGATCCTCAACTAAAGCATATTAAAGTACATGCTTCTAGTTTCGTCAGATCACCAACTCATATTCAAGCGTTAGAGTATTAGTCCATGTTGTAGCAGTAATAGTCTGAGTTTTTTCTAAATAGTACTTTTAGAAACTACTATTACAAGTCCTGTTTTACGTATTCGAAATATGCTTATACTATGAAGTGAGTGGACTACTCATTGGCTAAATATAAGTCATTCCCTATTTGGAATTCATAACACAATAACCTAAACATGATGAGATTTTCATTCTCATCAATCGGTTAAGAACAAACGTGTATGTGTTAAGTAACCCGTGATCCATACCATACTGTGAAAGACCACCATTCACACGAATCACTTACTTAAACACAATGGGTCTTATCCGAACGTAGATCGTGCATAAATAAAATGTAAATTCATAAACAAATTTTAAGAATAAATTATTTTATTAATAAAATCGATAATTACATCAGAAAATTAGTCTAGAGGGTATACATTCCAACAGCAATGAGGAAGGCAGTAATTAAATTAGTAAATTTTGTATCCCATTTTTCTCGATATTGTTGTTGCATGACAATATTCGATGCATGAAATGTGGAGAATGTCTTCTCCAACATATCTTCATCAGTAATTTTTTCTCCGTATAATTTTAATTGAGATATAATTTTATACATGGCGGAGTTATATTCATTCACGATTTTAAAATCTTGTAACCTCAGATGCAACCATTCATATCGTGTAGTTGGTAGTACGACCATCTCAAATCTTTCTTTTAAATTTACTTATAGGACATATAGATATTTTTTGATAGGATATTCCACTTTCAAATTTTCGTCGAGATGACGACGAATAAAAATCAAAGCTTTGGCATTTTGTTGTGCAAATGCACTATTTTTTTCTTTAATAGTTTCACTAAAGCCTTCAGCATTTAGATGCATTTCTGTATCGAGAACCCATGCCATATAATTTTTTCCAGAAATATCAATGGTTACAAATTCGAGTTTAGTAATGTTAGTCATATGAATCAATAAATGTGTACCTTTAGTCTTGTAGCTTTTGTAATGACAAAAACTTGTACTTTAGTCTTCTAGATGTGAAAACAGTAGAGACTCGTGCTGATAATGTGTTATAAAATTTTGACAGTGTCAAAATAAAATCTATACATAATAAATCTCTGACTATTATTTGCACAATAATTTCTTCAAACTTTTCTCTTTCTTTTCTCTCATAATTTTATCCAACAATTCTCTGACAATTAATATATGTCTCAAGCTTGGGGAAGAGCTCTATTTATAAAGCTCTATTAGTGAAGTTAGTGGAATTAATCATCTATTTTCACTAATGCCACTACTATGTATTAGTGGTGTTAATGGTAGACATCAATATACATTTTTCCACTAATAGAATTAGTAGATTCATAACTTCCACTAATGTATTCACAACATATTATTAAATCTTTTATTCCTTTAGAATAGGGATGGCGATTCACTGCTTAATTTAGGAATCTGGTCCGATTCAACCCTACTAAACCGATGATTTTCCAATTTAAGCAATGTTGAGGATGGGGCAGACTTAATTCTTCGACCTACTAGTAGGGATGTTAATTTCTCCATACAAATTGGAGACCCAGTTCGCCCCAACCTGATTGGACCAGGGGTCCTTGATTTAAGTGGGGACAGGATTGGAGGCGGGCTTTATTCTTCAACCCGCCAATAGAGGGCAAGGATTACATGATCCCCTTTCTCGACCCGGCCGCCTAATATATATCAGTCCTTCTGGGCCCAAAGAATTCTTTCCAGTACCTTAAATAATGAGAGTTGACATCATCAATGACGCTCAAGTGACGTTACTGCAGACAACTGTGGAGTTTGATTTCAAATTCAAATTAAAGGTTAAAATGTTAAGGAAAGATATAGACCACTCTGTCAGACGTGATTTTTGAATAGGCCCTATGTCAGTTATAGTGACATTACTGTAGGTAGCTGTGGAGTTTGATTTTAAATTCAAATTAAAGGATAAAGGTCAAGGAAAGATATGACCCACTCTGTATGATGTGATTTTGAAATGGAGCCACTTCAATTTGTGTAACCCTCATGTGGACAACTGTTGCTTTTAATTTGAATTCAAAGTAAAGGTCGCAATATATATATACATATATATATATGTAAATTATATATATATATATATATATGTAAATTATGTCTATATAGATAGATTATATATGTATATATAATAAAATAAAATAGAAGAGAAGAGAATAAAAGAAAAAATATATAAATTATAAATTTTACTCTTACTAATTTAGTAATTTGATTAATATGTGAACCATTGAAAACTGCCACAAAAGTTTTCAGAATGATTAAAAAGTTTTGAATGAAAACACATCAGAAGCAAAAAAAAAAACTTTGGCAACATTCCCCCGCTCAACCAGGCCCCTGCTTTCCCTCTTCCCCTTTGGACCAAGACTAGAAATTATAGGGATCCCACATCCTCTTGTGTCGGGGACGGAGGGGAATATGTGGGGACATGGCCAGAATTTCTAGTCCCTGACCTGAGCGATCTAGCCCCGTTGTCATTCCTACCTACTAGTCAAGAGCAGGGCGAGACATGGGATATACATGCGTATGCTTGTAAAATATTTTATATTTTTATGGAGTATATATCTTACAGAATAATGCATATATAATATGATATATATAAATATATCTTATGCAAAAGATGTATGTATGTTCTTAATTCAAAAATTTTAAATATTAAGAAAATAAAGAACTTAGATTTTGTAAGTGAAAGACTGAAGAAATTGTAATAGAGATTGAATTTTTCAAAATTGTATTTTCTATTTCAATGACATACCCTAATTTTTTTATTTTTTTTTTGTTTATTTTAAGACTTGTTATATTTTATTTGGAATCTATTGTAAGAGTTTATTATTTTATATTTTAGTTGTTTAAAATTTATTTTAATTATTTTGAATATTTAAATTATAATTTTGTTAATTTTTTTATATATATATTTTTAGTCTTAAGCCATGCTGGAAAATTCTAAGTCCTCCTATGAGCTCGATTTTTCCTAGTTAGACCAAATTCGGCAGGATTGGAGATTATTTTATTCTGACTAAGCCCATAGAATAGAGATCCCTGCCTTTTCCTGTAGCGGAAACGAATTAGGGTGAGGAAATGAGAGAGGCGGGAGCAGGACCAAGATTTTTGGGAGCTGGCCCACCCAGCGACTGCCATCCCTACCTTAGAACCCAGAAACCCAACGAAGCACAAGCAATGGGTACGAATGTACGATTCCAACCTACTTCCATCCCATACCTCCAAAATCCTCCGACGAAGGAGCTCCTACCATTCAATCCATAACAATAAAGGTATTATTTTCCTTTAAGGAAACTTGTATAGGCCAACAAACTTGAGGTCATAAGCAGAATAGGCTAAGTCAAGAATTGATCAAAATACATAGACAATTTAGCTAAATCACGGAGAATTCAACGGTGATATTGTACACCAAGTTACGCAAGATTGATTGAAATAGAATAGCACGACTGGTATTTTATGTGATCGTAAGATACCATTGAATCTAAAGAGAAAGTTCTATAGAACAGCCGTAAGACATGCCTTGTTATATGACATGGAATATTAGACAGTTAAAATGTGTCATATTTACAAAATAAAAGTAACCGAGATACGTATGTTACGGTGGATATATGAATATAGTAGAAATGATAGAATAAAAAATAGGATCATTAAGGAAAAGGTAGAGGTGGTATCTATTGAGGAGAAGATGAGAGGAAACTGCTTACGTTGATTTGGACATATATAGAGAAGATCGAAAGATGCGCTTGATAGGAGGATTGAGGGAAAGAAACAAAATAGATTAGACAAAGGTACAAACAGACTTAAAACGACATAGATAGAAGTGATTATGAGAGATATGTCTTCGACATAAATAGAGGTAATTATGAGAGATGTGTCTTTGTTAAATTTGAATAAAAATATGACGGTTGATAGAAAGAAATGAAAAAAGAAAATTTATGTGGATGACTACACATAACCTGGTATTGGTTCATGTCGTCGATCCCAAATTTCTTGGAACTAGAACTTAAGGTGAGTTTGATTCGAGTAAAAGTGGGAAGGAAAATGGGAGGGAAAATAAAATAAGAGGTAAATGTGTAATTTACTTCGTTTGGTTTGAGTGATTGAAGGGAGGGAAGTATATGTGGAAGGGAATTGGATCCCTTCCACATCAATTTTTTCTTCCTCTCTATTTTGAAGAGTTTGTGAAGTAAATGAGGGTTAAAAGACCCTCTTATCATAGAGCATTTTTATTATTACAATTCTACCATCAATGCAATATCTTGATTTTGGACTAATGAAATTGTTAATTTTTTTTCTCGCCTCTTGAGAGTATGTTATGATAGTTGCCTTCAAATCATACTCGTATTTTTTTAATTAAATGTATCAACAAAATAATTTATAACAATTAGACTTGTAGTTAAAAGGTGATTATTTTAAATAATTAGATTTCTAATTTATAAAATTTATTTTATTTATTTTATTCTTAAAAAAATTATAATAGTAGAAGAATATTCTTGTTAATAATTTATGAAAGTTTGACATAATATTATTCATTCTCAATGATGATGATGCATAATATATATATATATATATATATATATAATATTAAAAAGAAAAAAACCTACTTTGCCAATTTTTTATGAATTAGCCTTATAAGTATAATAATAATTCAATAATTATTTCCTTCTTATATACCTTACAACCAAATAATGAAAACTAAATCATATTTACTTCCTTTACATTCCAACAAAACAAGATGAAAATAATTATATTTTACTTCCATCTTACTTCCCCTAATAGAAGTAAAATATTCCACTTCTCCTCCCCTTTCCCCTTCCCAAACCAAACTTAGCCTTAGTTTGTTGTTAAACTTAGCCTTAGTTTGTTGTTATTGTTGTTGTACAGGAAAAAAGATGGCCTTGACAAATTGAATGGTAATTTTTTGCCTCTTTTATGCTTTCTCTGGTATTCCCTCAGCAGGTCTAGCTTGGATGAAATGGAAACAGGTCAACTTCATCAACTAGCCCATCCAAGTTTCCTAACAGTGAATTAAGTACAAACAACTTGATGGGATTCCAAAATCAGATTGCTGCTCAAACGGGCTGGTTAGATGCCACCTCCTAGAACTCTTCTTTGGTTGGAGAGAGATCAGAGGCCCTTTTATCAGCTTATTCGAATCTGCAGGGATTCTTTCCAAAAGTCATCTGATCCCACGTCTCAAGTCAGAGACGAAAATCTCTTATGGCTTTGAACTAGTGATCCAGCCAAAAACTCATCATCTAGATTTTGGACTTCATCATTTCTATGATTCAGAATACAATTCTTTCACAATGTAACATTCAAAACACAAATGGAGAACTTGTCTAATCATCTCATTTTCTTCCTTAATATTCTCTGCAGTTTTAACTCCAGTTACAAGCCAGGCATTCTAATTGTTAGCCATGTATTTATAACTACTAACAGATGATGAGATTTCATCCCAGCCCCCTACCCCCACCCCAGCTAAGAGTGAACCTATGCTTCAAAGCCAAGAAGGATACGAAAACAACTTCCCTTTTGTTCTCAAAAGAATGTCTTTGAATGATGCACTTATTTGGAAAGGGGCCATTCCTAGACCAGAAGCATGAAAAGAACAAGAACCAAATATTTGACAGGAAACCTCCCATTATTTGTTTCACCGCTTCCTCCTTTTCTATATGACCAAAGCTAGAACAAGGCAAATGCCAAGAAAATCAAAAAGACAAACAGTATAGGAACACACAAAAACATTGTAGAATGCATATATCCACCGTGAGCAGCGGATTCTCAATTCATCCACATGACTCCACCAAGATAAAGAATGACTTGCTGAAAATAAAGTCATCCAGTCAATTCTCACATATAATTGATAACCTACAACTTGGAAATTTTGACAAGAAGATTTCTTGAAAGTTCCAACATTGACACAATACTACCAAATTCTCTATGATAAATAGAACAGACACTAAGTAAATTAGGTAAAGGCATGGCAAATAAAAGATGAGCAATACAAAGAGTGCTGCTGTTGACAAATATGGCAAAGGGTATCAAATAAAATTTATCAATTAATTAAAGCAAAAGTCATTCATAATCCTAATCTCAGTGGCCAGAGACCTGCTAGCCTTTGAAACAAACGGAAAGGAGAATTAAAAGGTTCCGGGGAACCATATCCAAAGTTTAAAAGCAACTGTCATCGCTGTGAAAATTCATCCACTACAAGATACCAAATTACCTCTGCAAAAGGCCACAGAAATATATACATGAAAGACAGACCAGATGCGGTGGCAGTCAACCAATGGCACTCACAGTTTAGTCTACCTGATTGTTACGAACTTGTTTGTACCATGTTTTGCCCAGTGAGTCCTAAGATCAATTGGATTAGCGAAGTTATAACCTTCAGCTGCAAGTTTCTCCAAGACCTTCTTGAAAGCACCCTGACTCATCTTCCTTCCAGCAATCCGAGCCCCACGTCTCTTAGTACTCATCGGCAAGGGATACATGGATATAGTTGTGGTACAACAAGCCGACTGCCAACCACCACATCCCCATCGATAGCACTGCTGAGGTGTACCAGTGCATGAGCAAACTGGGATAGGAATACCAGAAATGTCCAGATCAATTCCATTAATCACAACATCCATGTTCTTCTTTGCTGCCTTGTTACGCTGAGCTGAGGAACTTCCATTTTCCTTTGGTGATGCAGCACCTTTTTTTGACTTCTTTGCTTTTGGAGGTTTTGGTGCAGCAGCAGCTGCTGCTCTCTTCTTAGTAGGACCAGCCTCCTTTTTGACAACAGGGTCCTCCATTGTCACCCTAGTATCCTTGGTGGCATCAGGCTGTTGTTGCATCATCTGCATTTGATGAGATCCAGAAGTCTCTGCAAGCACAGGATTGTAAGGGTTCCCTGGAAACATGTGAAGGAATTTATCTCTGTGGTTTATCCAGGTGTCTCTCACATAGTCCATGTGATCAGGCAGTCCCGATACCATGTAGTCTCGGGGATGGAAGGCTCCATTTCCAGCAGCCATAACACTACTTTCACGCCCAGAAAGGAAAGGCTTTGTATCTCGATCTGTCATGGAAGACATCAACTGCAGACCAAGATGCCCCTTAAGGGAAGGTTCATAATAACCCCAGTTCCTCATGTTCAACCCGTCGTCGTCCATTAAAACTACAGGTCACGATAAAGAACACCTAATCATTAGAAACTGAAAATAACTAATTTTCCTCATTAGAATTTCACCGCTCACGCTATGAAGTAATGAAAACCACTGAAACGATGAAGCATAGAGACGAAAAAGAAAACAGAGGGACTGCAAACTGAAAAGTGAAAACACAAACCCACAATCCCCTTTAAACTGTAAAATGGGAAAAATGGATAGGCAGATCCAGAAAGCCAAATCAGAGCAACTCCCAAGAGATAGTGTCAAACATTTTCTTCAAATTTGTAGTAACCCATGATTGCCCTTCAATTTCCGATCACATCTATAAATGCCAATAGCTACTTAACATATTCAAATCCAGGTTTGATTCCGCAACAAATAAGCATGCACACTTACAAAAGTCCAGCAATGGCACTAAAATAATTACAACATTCTCCAGAAAACCAATCCATAAGCATCCTCAGATCTTAACCACTAATAGATGCCCCTAAGTTCATTTTACGAGAAGACCAATCAATGACCTCAAAATACACCCGCCAACTTGCAGCAATTCATCTCAGACACATAGATGAAAAGATCTGAAAAACCATTTTCATAAAAATCTCAGAAACCAAAAACCCAGCAAATAAATGATCCAAAAACGTACTCCCAATTAAAAAATTCACTTGAAATGGATATTTCCAAAAAAAAGTTCAAACCTTTACATTTCCCCACATAGATCTGACACAAAATAGGCAATAAACCCAGATCCATACTTAAAATTCGAGAATCAGCTAAAAAAGACCAAAAATTTAAAGGAAACCCAAGGAAAATTAGGGGCCAGCTATAATTCAAATTTTAAGACAGAGAAATGAAAAGTTCAGATTTTTATACTGGGAGAGAGAAAGAGAGACGGAGAGAGAACACTTACTTGTGGGTAAACAGCTCTTTTAGGGTTTTTTTTTTCTTCTGGAGAGAGAGACAGCGGATGAGAGAGGAGAGAGGAGAGAGAAAGAGAAATGTAGGAGAGAGAAGAGAGACTAGAGAAGAGAGAGGAGAGAGAAAGCTAAGAAAGAGAGAGAATGTGTGTCTGTATGAGAAAAGGGCTTAAAATTGTGTATGCGCCTGAAGCGAGTTTCTTTAAAAAAAAAAAAAAGAAAGCAAAAGCATTTTACGATTTTAAATAAAACAAATCCAACAGATACGTATGTGTGTACTTGTACTACCATTATCACCAGGTGACAACAAAGACCAAACTCATATTCCTTATCCTCGCCCTATTAGTATTAGGGGTATCCACCTTGATCCCTTTTTAGAAAAGAAAATTCTTTGTACCACTTTAGACCTTTAGAGTAAATAATTTTTGTTTAATATTTTTCTCTATTTTATAATTAAATATTTTCTTTTAATTTAATATAAATTTTTTAAAAATATTTTATTATTTATAAATTATCGTATTGTTCTTGTTTGATTAAAAATATTATTACTAAAATTTATGAATTAATAAAATTTATACTTTTGAGAGATTAATTATAGAAGTTTGAAAAAAATATTATTTTTAAAAAATAAAATATCCATCTCGAGACATCTCATAATAAAAATATAAAAAATGGACACAAATCAACCCAACATATGCCAAATTTGGATTATCTCCTTTGAGGATTACAATTTTGTTTGCTAGGCAAAGAATGTTTTTATCTTCTTAGTTTTTTGCAAGTTTCTTCGAAAAAACGAAAAAAGTCTGCAAGTTTGGTATTCTAATGATTATTCAAAAAAAAGACAGGAAGAGGGAAAGGGTAATACTGTTGTTATTAAGAATTATCAAATAATAATGTACGGTAAAATGATAAGTTACACACACACATATATATATATATATATATATATATATATATATAGCAACAATTATTTAAAAAAATCTTTTAAAGTTAATACTAGGCATTGTCCCAGTTCAATTGATCTACGGTTGAATCGTAAATTAAAATCGAAGTCAACAGTTCAAAAATCATTGACAACGGTTTACGGTTCAAATCATAAATCGTGATTAACGGTCCGGCTAATGTTGAAATTTTTTTTAACCGTCAACAGATGGTTTAAACCGTCAGTTTTAATTTTTTTAGAATTTTTTTTAATTGACATTACGCTAACACGTACGTGTCAATGAAAAAAATAATTTTAAAAATTTTAAAAATAAAAAGGAAACTTTATGTGAACCCAAAATGCCACGGCCTCAAATTTTAAATGTCTCATGTGGATTGCTTTTAGACTAAAAGTAAGAAAAACTACATGCTATTTATTGTTTCCCGTATGAAGCAGTTGTTGGCAAAAAATCTCATTTTTATATCAGGCTGTTTTTCATCTTTGACTCACCGGCAGAGAATGAAAGATGCAGGCACTAAAACATAAGAAAGACAATTTGAACTCGAATAATACTACAAATCTCATTTGGTTTCTTTCTTTTTTCTTTTTTAAATATTATTCCTTCCCACTAGCGTTAAATATTCACGTTTTTGTTTTTTATATTTAAAAATAAATATTCATATTATTAAAATAGATATATTTTTCCTATGTACTTATACTATTAATTTTTTATTTAAAGAACATAAACTTACAAACTCATAATAAATATTTCTAATTAACAAAATAATATAATTAACATTTTGTAACAACTTAAAATAAATTGATCAAATAAGAAATAAATATATATTTAAAGATAGTGAAAAAGAAAAAGTATCAATTTAATTGAAAGTGGTGCAATAATTTTTTATCAGTTCTAGGTACCGTAGGTACACATAAGTTTTCTCTTCATAAAGTTGGCCTTGAAGCATACTTGTCTCAGTCTCTTTGTTTGTTTCTCCAACTGCGTATCAGAGATTTCTTCCATTAACTTCTTCTCACGTTTCAGTTTCTCAATAGTTTCTCTCAACTTCCTCTCAGCCATATGTCCTCCTTCTTCTTCATTTCTCATATCTTGAACATTCTTGATTAGAGTCTCCAAACTCTTCAACTTCCTGTGAGCTCATTGACGAATTCCCAATTCCCTACATCTTTTCTTCAGAAAGGTTAGGCCAACATTCAGTTCTTTAGTCGCTTGAGTGAGTTGCATGTAATAGTACTTCGAAATGGTTTGCTCTTGATAATGTCTTGGAGTTATTGCCCTTCTCCTCTCTATGCATCCTAATCGTCTTCTTCTCTATAGGAACTTCGTCTGAAGTGATATCTTGACTCACTCCAAATTCGTTGCCAAAGACCACTCCATATTTCTCCTGGAAAAAGAAAAATAATCTCAATAAAGGTAATGCCATTCAAAATCCATGTTCTAATGTATGATAGCCTTGAACTAAATTCTGACTTTGTTCAAAATCCATTAGGGAGTAGAAAGGATCATGCACAAACATATCCTCCATCAAAGGAACAACATAAAAAACAGTCTATTGAATGGGCAGATCAAATTGGAAATCCAAAGTAGCATGTCCAGAACTTCCACAGATTCACATCACAACAAACCAAAAGAGAGTTCAGTTTCATTATCAAGCACACTTCCAGATGAAGAAGACGGGTAAAAGCAAAAAAAAAAAAAAAAAAAAAAGGTACTCAAAAGTATCTCACCTGAAATTAAGAGGAAGTGGTTGGCTTTGAAAGGAAAATACATCAAAATCTTCTGTGCGAGGAAGAGGAGACTCCATGAATATATATCTAGTCTCTTTGTGGTTTTTTGAAGCATGTATATATTATCTCATTTTATATGTATTTAAAGAAGGAGGAAGAGGAAGAAGAAGAGGAAGAGGCAGATGACAGCTAGAGGGAGGGAAGATGCATTTGGATTGAGAAGAGGAAGAGACAAGGAGGAAGGAGAAAAGATGATACCGGGAAGAGATAAGGAGAAATGAGAAAAGATGATACCGGGAAGAGACAATGAGGAAGGGGAAAAGATGATACCAGAGAGGATTGACGTACTCAATTTTGTTTTTTATTTTACATGCATTACTGTTTCTAATAGATTCCTTGGCATTTCCTACTTGTTATATATGTAGTATTACTTTTCTTATGTAGTAATTACTGCACTAGTGCTTTTAAATTATATGCATTCAGGCCAGAAATGGGTTATGACACGCTCTCTCAACATCTAAAAATGCACCATCCTCAAGAATTCGGTTTGAATTCCAAACAATAACAAATTATTGGGTGCACTAGTACTACATCTTACATGTCATCCTGATATTTTTCATATAATTGCTAACGTAAATAATATTCTTTGCGACTTATATTATGAATATTCTTGAAAGTATGGTGGGACTATCCAAAAATTCAAGATATTGATATTCCGCTATCCGGATCTTCAAAAATCAATCCAGCAACTAAGAGGATGGTAGAAAGGTCAAAACGACCAAGAGGATCTTCAAGTTCGGCGGAACATGAATTATATCTAACTTATAATTCAAAGTGGAATGAAACAGATGAAAATTTTGATATCTTGAAGTGGTAAAAAGAAAATAAGAGCAAATTTCATATTGTAGCACTAATGGCTAAGGATATTCTTACTGTTTCCGTTTCAACTGTTGCGGTAGAATGTAGGCAACTTAATTTTATAGAATTAAAATTAAGTCCAAACTTTTTTTTAAATATATTTTTTGTTTGTAACTTTTTTTACTTATTTTTATACTTTTTTAAAAAAATTAAAAAATCATTAAATCGGAGGTTTGCCAATCACAACTTTAACCGTCAATCGTGAAATCAAAATTAAAGGTTTAAGGTTGAGGTTTACCATTTTGACCAACTGCCAATCGAAGGTTTGTCAATTGTGGTCATGCCTACTTAATACTATTAAATTTTATTTTATTCAAAAAAAATTTCTCTCTTACTTTTTTTTAGGGGGGTTGAATTAATGGAGTTGTTTTAAATCAATGGTGAACACCTTCTAGACTAATTTTGTTGAGTTTGAATGTGTGTGAAATTGTGATGAGTAAATGCATTCTAGCTTCGAGCTTTATTATTACTCATTACGTTTTTCCCTAACCCAAAAAGCTCTGCGTAAATGGAAATCTTTGCTATTTCTTGGAAAAATATCCATAGACGCATTTACATGTCATGATAAATTTACCCTAATATTTGTTTTTTCTTTTTTTTTTAGGGATACCTTAATATTTAAGACTAACATTTCTAGTTATGTTTCATTCTTTCTAAAATTTTAAGTTTTAATTAAGAAGATATTAAATTGTGGCTGAGAAATACAACTAATAGATATTTTACACTCTGGAGAAAAGTGTTAGCTCTAAAGGTTTTTTTTTTTCCTTTTTTTTATTATCATGCATTTTCAAAATAAAACTTGTCATTTTTTGAATTGTTTGTTTTAAGAATACCAACAAGTAAATTTGGTAAGTGTAATTTCTTATTGGCTAGTGAGCATTTACAGTCGCATAGCCACGTTAGGGCAAGTGGGCAAAGATTCTGAAACACTTTCTAATATGCATATGTAGATTTTTTTTTTTTTTTTGAATGGTTAAATTTATACTTCTCCAATCTAAGTGCTCGATTTATAAAACTGAAATTTAAAAATTAAAATTTGAATATTTAAGTATTGAATTTTAAAAATTAAACTTTGATGATTGAATTCTGAATTCTGAAGTTTAAATTAATTATAATTTATTTTTACACTATATTATATTATAATTTAGATTAAATATAAAAATATTAATAATTATATAAGTATTTAACATATTTAAACTTCAAACTTAAGTAACTTTCAAATTATTTAAAATTTATAATATGATTTCAATACATCTTAAACAATTACGTGATAACAAAAATTTATTATTAAATATACTTAATTAAATATTTAATATTATCCGTTATCAATTACACTTAATGAAATAAGTATTTAATTAATTAATTTTAAATATTTAATTGTATTGCCAAACAGACCCTAAATTTGCATTCCTATCTATTAGTATTTATTAATTAGATAAAAATATCCTTCTATATTCTTACTTCTAATCAACTACGCCACTATTTTTTGTATTAGATTAATTATTTTAGGAATGGGCTAAATTCAGAGTCTTAGTACTTAAATCTATATATCTAAACCATAATTGTTTTGTGTATTTATTACTATCCTTTGATTCTTTCATTCTCAAATATTAATTTTTCTAATTTCTAAACTGCTCCTTTAATTTTTTTTTTAAATCTAACAGAAAAAAGTATAGTATTTCAATATTCTTTGCTCTATCCATCGTCTCATTTCATCCGTCTCATATTTTTACATAGATATCATACCAACTAAATTTTTAAAAAGTTAAGGTATTTGAAGAGATTTTAAGAACTTTGCCTCCACATATCTTTCCTCTATGAACTTGATGGGTTCTAAAGTTTGAAAAGGATTAAAATGGAGGACGGATTTTAATGGCTTAGAAATGTAAAAGTTAATACAATTTTTTAAGAATTAAAAAAATTAATGATTTGAGAATAGAAAAGTCTAAAGGTAATAATGATCACACAAGACAATTATATTTTTAAAATATAAATTTAGATTCTAATAGTGTGAATTTAAATTTTAATAATAATAAAAACCATACAAAACAATTATATACAATTCTTTCAAAATTTATAATATGCTTCTCAGTTTAATATCAACTTACTATTTTACTATTCATGCAATTGTCGTTTCATCAATATCAAGACCACTCTATGTTCACTACACCAATTTGCCGCAGCCTCATACTAGCATTTGATGCACAAATTTGCAAAATTTTGTAATATTTTTTCTTTTAACTTTAGCAGAATTAAATTGTTCAAATTTACTTGCCACAATATCTTATTGGCAGGTAAGTATGATTTTGTTGTTTTGCTATTTTCGGGTTAAATATAAGAATTATTCAAATTTCCTTGCCATACATTCTTATTATATTAAAGTATTATTCCGTTGTTCGAAAGTAAATGTGCTTTTTTATTATCTTATATTCTTTTCCATTTTTGGAAACTTTTTCTTCTTTTTTTCAATTGAGATTATAGTAAAGTAGCTTACTTGAATAATCTTTGACGATAGTAATATATCAAGTGTAACATCCCTACTAAAAGTAATAGCGAAAGCATATCAAAATCAGGTGTCGCTCCGTCCAGTGACCCAGATAAGAGGTCTTTATAATGATAAACTAACAAAGTATGCAAGGTCCAAACCTATATAAACATCTCATACTAATGGTCAGACATATATAACAAGGAATCCCATGTGCAAATTTCCATGCTATTTCAATAATAAGGTACATAATCAAAAAGAGAAACCGTCCAGACCTATATTGCTGTTACATTGGCATCATCTTTCTAATTGTAGGTCCGCTCAACTCCGAATCTTACAAAAGGGTAAGATAAAAGACATGTGTAAGTGATAAATCACCCAATGAGTCCCATATGTGCTAGTACTTTATGAAAGAATAGAGTACATACAACTTTTGTAGAATAACATATCATTTTGTTCACTGGAAACAATTTTAAAATTCTTTAACGAAAATTTTATTCAAAACTCAATCATTTTTGGAAAATTGTATTTCAGTTTCAAATCATTGTCCCGATTTCAAATCACATGCACTTCTCCAACAGAAGGTCGGCATGTATGCAAAACTCACAAGGCTTCACCTTCGGTGCCACGTATTATTGCACTTAGACCGCAGTCTACAGCACTCAACTGTGCATCACTGGAAGGGTAAGTATACTGTAGCGTACTACTAAGAATCAATAATAGGTATACCGCAGCATACCAAATAAGTACATTGCAGCGTACTATTGAGAATCAATAAGGTATACTACAGCACACTCTTGCCACCATAAGTCAGGGGTTCCAATCATAACGTTAATCACCATCGAGGCGGGAAGGAGTTAATCGCACCGAGTGTCCCTGCCCGGCATCTAGCAAATGACTCAAAAATAAGAAGCGCTCGCAGACGCGGCAATTGCCAAGTGCTAAATAGCTAGTTAGGACGACTCATCTTAATGTTCTATCACCCAATTCAGAGTAAGACAATCTCTAGAACTAGGTCAGTTTACTAGAGTCGTCTAACTCTAACGTAGACTAGTACAAAGATCAAAATCCTTACTAAGTACTCAACGTTATCAATACCAACCCTTACTGACTGATCAGGCCAGAAGATAATTTGTTTCCGCAGGATTTTCAAAACAAATATTTTTTAGGCAAAATATCATTTTTCAGAAATTGATCCCACTGGCTCACAAGTCAGATAATAAATTTCATAGGCTCCGCAGGGCCAATCAATTCATTTCATAGGCACATCAAACCAATAAAGCAATTTTCGGGATCAAAATATCGTTTTTCAAAAGTCAATCTCATATCGAGAGATCATTTTCCAAAATTATGTCGAAACAGGGTAAAGAGTTCTTTTTGCACATTAAAATAGTTTCCAAGAGTATTTGGGTCATTTTGCCTGTACCCGATCTCAAAAGTCATTTCTAATGTTATTCGGGTCATTTTACCCTTACCCTATTTAAAAAGTATTCACAAGAGTTCCAATAAGGATATTTCGGTTATTTACTGAATACCCTATTCCAAAGGTTTTCATAAACATTCCAATAAGGACATTTGGGTCATTTTTTCAAATACCTGATTCCAAAAGGAATTTTTTCCAAGAATCCAGAATTCTAATCCTAAAAGATGATTAAATTCAAAGTTTCAAACATATTTTCATAAAATGTTCCAATACGAGCATTCTAGTTAATTTATGAATACCCGATTTCAAAAATTATTATTTTTTGAAAATTCTAAATATTTAATCCAAAAAGGACTAAATTCACAAAATTAATACTTTAATCATCCATTAAGGTTTTCAAGCCAAATATGAAGTTCATTCGAGCCTAAAGTGGCATAAGAATAAATCTTGCTCAGATAACCTTAAATATATTTAGGGATTTCCAAAACAGTATAAAACATAACATTTTATGGAAAAGTGAAGCACACTAGCTTTCAAAAGGTTTTAAAAATCAAAGGGACACACTTTGTGTCGTAATTAACTTTTCCTGATCACGGCCGTTCGACCACCGTTTCTACCATTTTCAACGTACTGTTGGCCGTTTATTAATAAATCTATACCAAACATCGTTTTTATATTAAATCATGTTTGGTCGAAAAATAGTCGACAGTTAGCCGACGTCCAGCTGACATGCCTGACGGGTAGCCGACGTCCAACTGATGTTTAGCCGATGGTTAAAGGAAAACGTTCAATTTTCGTTCACGTCGTTCGTCCAATTATTTCGTTTTTATTTTTCCATATCCATTCATCGTTCATATACAAGGAATTCACTCCCTGTTTCTCACTTATTTCATCCAAAACCACACAATTATTCATCCTTAAGTTCATCCATTTTCCAACTAATTTTTTAGAATTTCACTGCTTGATACATGATTTTGTTTTGCACATAACTTTTAATCCACAACTCCGATTTGGCTCTATGATATACCAAAACGACTGTAAGACTCTTAACTTTAATTCAGTATAGGACTTTTCCTAAGTTCAGGTTTCTGTGACATAATACAGAGCAAAAACAACCTTAGTAGTTTTGCTCCAATTCAACTATTCATGCTATCCTTTAATTTCCTTTACCCTTGTAACACCTTAAAAGCATTAATTCATTCAATTTTCCTTCAAATCACCTTTGATCCTTCAATTTTCAGATTCCAACAACTCATGAAAGTCATGTTTATTCAACACAACTTTACTTCTTTCAATCAAAAGCTACCATAATTCATTTTTTCCAATCAAATAACTTCTATTTTTATTCTACCTTGATCATCATCTTATCAACCAAAAGCAATTCTTCAAACTACCATAAATATTCAATTCTTCTTCACAAAAAACATCATCCATAAACCTCCTAGGCATTCGGCACATATAGGCATGCATAAGGTTCGTACACAAAATTCACAAACCCTAACTTTTGATCCAAAATCAAGACATGAAAGTCATGTTTTCATGTTAAAATTCATATCAAAATAGTCATCATTCACCCAACAATAACTTTAATTCTCACAAGGTTAGCTTTTACTTGTATATAAGGCTATATAGAGTGATTTCCTCCAAGGACTTCTCAAGAACTCACACACAACACCAAGAACACACACTAGCCTTTTTCTCTCTCTTGTTTAATTTCTTTTTCTCTTGTTTTTCTTTCTTCATGGCTGCCGAAATTCAGGCTGTATAACAGCCGCTTCTCACTGCCATTCTTCATCAAATTTTGGCCAATCATTTCTTATTTTTATTAATTGTATGGTGGTTATAACATAGTGCATTTCAATGAAAAACTTACACACCAACCACTTAATTTCTTTCCTCAAAAATTTATCTTCCTTTCTCTATTGAAGCTATCGGTTTTCTTGGCCAATTTTCAGCCATTCAACCACCTTCTCATGGTCCAAGTATTGGCCAATCATATTGCACAAGACTTTAATTAAAGGGCCCACAAATGATGTGTTCCAATCATAAAAATACATATCATTCTTTATTTATTTTGTAATTCTTTAATTCCATGTGTCTTGCATGAATTCATCATAAAATCCTTTTATAAATTGACACATGTTCATGGGCTACCAATCACAAAACACCACACGTACCATTTTTACACATGATTTTTCTATTTTTCTCAAAATTGACTAAAATCGGGTCCAAAAAGAAAAAAAATATTTTATTTCAGTATTCAACTTCAAAAATTTCACTGAATCCATTGGTAATATTTAAATTCCTTATCAATTTAGCCAAATTTGTGGTCAAAGTCTCGGGAGTAGTCAAAATGACGAAAATGTCCTCGATAACCCGAATAACTTATTTCACACCAAAACGTGCATTTCATCGCACTGATCAATTTTCATTTTAGTGTACCCTCAAATTCTTATTTTATTAACAATAGTAGCCTTTTGAAGATTTAGGGTACGGGTAGAACAAATTCAATAATTGCATCCAAGTCCCGACAAAATGTTATTATACCAAAATATTCGTTTTATTACACCGATCATCTTTTGTTCTGGTAGTTGATACAAATTCTCATTCTATTACAAGTAGTAGTCAATCTAAGGTAAAAATGCAGGGTATTACATCCTCTATTCCTTACAAAAAATTTCGTCCTTGAAATTGGCTTATACCTAAAATAATTTTGGATACTCTTTCATCATCTTTGCTTCCGTTTCCCAAGTCGCGTCTTGCACTCGATGATGATTCTATAATACTTTCACAAGTGAAATTTTTTTCTTATTCCGCAATTTCTTTTCAGCATACTCCAGGGTCTTAATAGGCTTTTCTTTATACTTCAAGTTTGGAGTCATCTCAATAGGCTCTTCATTCAAAATGTGTGTAGGGTCAGCTATATATTTCTGAAGTTATGAAATATAAAACACGTCGTGAATACCTTGAAGTTCTATTGGTAACTGCAATCAATAAGCTACCTTTCCAATCCTCTCAACAATAGGGAATGGTCCAACGTACCTAGGTGCCAACTTCTTTCCTTATCCTTTGATTCCCAATTATCGTTGTGGAGTCAACTTCAAGAATACACGGTCTCCCTCTACAAATTCCAAATCTCTCTTGTGTCGATCCGCATAACTTTTTTGTCTACTATGAGTTGCCTCCAACTTGATTTTGATTATTTTCACAACCCGTCGACCTTTTTTAAGATCAAAAGCATCTTGTTCATCTGTTCTCTATCCTAAACTTTCCAAATACAATGGAGACTAACATTTCCTTCTATATAAAGCTTCAAACGGGGCCATTCTAATTGATGATTGATAACTATTATTGTATGCGAATTTTGCATATACCAAATTATCAATCCACTTAGTTCCAGAATCCAAAGTGCAAGCCCGCAACATGTCTTCCAAAACTCTATTCACTCGTTCGGTCTGTCCATTCGTTTGTAGGTGCGCTGATGTACTGAACTTTAATGTTGTCCCATATCTTTACTACAGTTTAGTCCAAAATTTCAAAGTAAATCTAGAATCTCGATCTGACACAATACTAGAGGGTACTCTATGAAGTCTGATTACTTCCTCTATATAGATTTTACTTAACTTCTTTAAAGAATCCCGCTAGGTTGATGGGGATAAAATGAGCAGACTTAGTTAGTCGATCCATTATGACCCATATAGTATCTCGTTGTCCTACTGCCATGGGCAATCTTGTAATGAAATCCTGTTGGAATGTATGCTCTTTTAGACTAGGTTTTTGATGTAATTTTGACTTGTATTAATGAATGTATTTTTTTCAAAATTTGTTTGTGAAATCTTCTTTATATTTGTGCACGATTTTATTAAAAAAGATCCATTATATTTAAGTAAATATTTCATGTAAATGGCGGTCTTTCAAAGTAAGGTATGGACCATAAGATACTTAACACATAGACTATTGTTCTTAACCAGATGATGAGAATGGAAATTTCATCATGGTAAGGTTATTGTGTTATTAATTCTAAGTAAGGAATGGCTTACCTTTAGCCAATAAGTAGTCTACTCATTTCATAACACAAGCGTATTTCGAATACGTAGAACATGACTTGTAGTAGTGGTTTCTAAAAAGTACTATGTGATAGAAACTCAGACTACTACTGCTACAGCATGGAGTTGTACTCTACAGCTTGATTATAAGTTGGTGGTCTGATGAAACTGAAAGTATTTGCTTTGATATACTATAGTTGAGGTTGTTGAGAAGGACCTATATACTTATACATTGGGTATATGTGACCAGTTAGTCAAGATAGACTTGTACGAGATAGTGTCTACACTATATCGCTCCTTGTGGCTGTCCAGATGATCTAATTATTTAGAGCCCTAGGGAATATGACTTGGATATTGACTTTAGGATAGCTTCCTTGGATAGCAGAAATATTTTAAGAAGTTATGGATTGTTGGACTAGAAGCCTAAAGATGGTAGATGTCTTTTAGAGAGGTGTTAGTACACTCTTTCCTCTCTAAATGAATGATGATGTGTAGAGGGTATTTTAGTCATTTCACCTGTGGGTCAAAGACATAGCTAATGTAGCATTGTCCTTAGGGTCAATATTTTCTTATGGTGATATTATAAAATATTTAAAATGTAAAATACAACTATTTATATAGCAAGGGTATTTTGCTCATTTTAATAGTCAAGGCGATGTGTCTTTTTGGTCTTCGAAATAGCCTATAAGTCCTAATTATTTTAGGTCGAGGAAATGATCACAATGAAAATAATTTTATTTTATTCAAAAAATCTAATTTATTTTTGGATTGGAATAAAGTAAAATAATAAGAGAAATTAAATTTATTATCTAATTTAATTAGTTAATTAATTATTCAAGCCTAAGCCCAAATTGAATAATTAAAAAAATTAACCTGGGCATAAACTGATTAATAAAAGGTTTAATAATTATTTTAGTTTATTTGAGCTCATTAATTATTTATTGAGTTATTTTAACATGCTCAATAAATAAATAAGATTATTATTTTTGGGCTTATTGGGTCCAAGAAAAAATAATAAATTATTTTGGTCTAATAGCCTGGACTAAAAGATTTTTTATTATTCATGGTATAGAAGAGTTAAGGATTACCCAAACATTTTTTGTTGATAACCTCCGGATATTTAAAATATCAAAACATCGGAGTTGGGTTATCTAGTGACGTGAATAGGAGTTGAGTAGTTTAGTTCTGTGAAACAACACTCACGACACAGTAAGAAGGAAAAACTAGAGTTTTTTTCCCTTTGATCTCTCTCTCTCTCTCTCTCTCTCTCTCTCTCGTTTGCTCTGTTTATTCCCTTTCATCTTGTCCTTGATAACTAATCGCAAAGGATCATGAGGGACCAGTCATCGCCTAGGTTGTTTCACCAATATAGATAGGTGGAGGAATATTCTAAGAAGTGAAAAGTTTCGCGTATATGTCAAGGAGAAGTCGACGGATCACTGGTTTCTCACTGGAATCGTCGTCGAGATAGGTAGTTGCTCCCATGGTTGGTGCCTTATCTTCTCAGCTAAACCAGAAAAAGACATGTAAAGGTATTGATTTCCATCTTTCGCTGTGCCGTGTCTTTGTTTTCTTGGTTTTGTTTCATATGTGTATGCATCCTTTGTTTTTCCGTTCCAGCAAATGGTATTAGAGCATTTGCTTTGAATGGCTTAGGATTGATGCATAATAGAAAATAAAATTGGCAAGACTAATATTAATGAGATCCTTCGCTGTTTTGGTATGGGTGATTGTCTGTACACCTCACCATTCAGGTATAGGAGCTTCTATAAATTTTTATTTTTATGCTTTGGTTAGCTTCTTATAAACCCAATTTGAAAGGGTATAGGCGGTTATCATGTTTTTTGTGAAAAAATGTAACAAGAAATGGCCTTAGACGATTGCAAAGCATAGCAGAGGCACTTGGAGGAAAAAATTGCAGAAAAATCACAGCGGGAAGAATTTTTCCTTAAGGCAGAAGATAGACCGAGCCGCAAGCCGAGCTGAGTTAGACCGTGGTGTGAGGGGAGCCGAGGACGCCTAGGCCAGCCGCGGCTGTAGCAGCTTCCTCGCGGAAGCTGTTGCATCAGGTGCCTAGGTTGCAGGCACCTGCCCGCGGACCGTGGTCCATGGGTCTTCCCATGGGTTATGATCTAGTGTGGCGGGTGTTCTGGACTAGAAAAAAATATTTTTTTTGTTTTTGGTCCGATACCAGGCGAAGTTATTTTTATTATAGTAGTTAATATTCATTGAATATTTTTCATGAAAAATAATAGTAAAGAATATTAGGATTAAATAAGATAATTAATTAATTTAATTAATGTGTTTAATTCTTTTATTTGAGTACTTAGGATTAAAAATAGAAAAGAATGAAAACGTTTACAATTTTCTAACATTCTAATTATTTTAAGTCCTGTGAGCACTTTTTTCAAAGACCAAAGTCTTTGGGAAATTTTCTTTGACAAGGAAAAATATTTTTCTTTAATTAAATAGTTATTTTAACTTAAAAAAAATTAATCATTGGTTGTTTTCTTAAAGGTTTTTTATCCTTGATATAGAAAGCATTTTGGATTTAGAAATTTTTGTAAGTTAAAATGGAAAGTCATTTTAATTCATTTTAGTAATAAAAAAATTATTTTTGTCAAATAAAACCTTGAGATTAAAATCTCTATGAATTTTTAAATGGAAAAGTTTTGAAATTATTAAGTTTTTTACTTAAATAAAATTAATCCATGAGGAAAAAATTCTCAAAGGGTATAAACATTGACATATAATTTTTTTTATGGATTTAGACATTTTATTTTAAGTTAAAGGTTAATTGAAAATTTTCAAATGGTATTTTTTTTTTCAAGAAAACCCTTATTTAAAATACTAAATGAGAGAGGGGTTCCAATGGCCCCACAGCTTCCATCACGATCTTCATTAGAGATCGTGGGTTTCCTCGCATCACCCTGGGAGTGAACCCGTATAGGATGGAGATACCACAAGGATCTAGAATTAATGGAATGATGTAATTAATAACCCGAGACATGTACTATGATCGGCTAGCCCATGTTGGAGGTGATAGTGTGAGGTGTGTCCATAAGACATGAAAACAAACGGTCATCCCCTTGATGGAGTTATCTTCTAGATCATTACCTAGAAGGAAAATTAATTTATGGTGATTAACACACTTGACTTATGAAGCAATTAATCTTTCCAAAAAGCTATATCAGTTTTTCTAAGAGCCAAACTAATCATGTTAAAGATAATAGTAATGGGGTTAGCTATTATCAAGTTTAATATGAGGATAAAGAGCCCAAAATTATTTTTGTTTTACAAATTTGAGAATTTCTTTTATTTTTCAAAATTTCAGAAATAGCTAGTGGAGGTTCTTTCAGTCCCTTAGCCGTTATTCTCCGCGAGAATAAGCTAATAGGTCCAAACTATGTGAGTTGGAAAAGGAACCTGGATATAATACTCATAGCCAAAGAGTATAAGTATGTCCTATACGAGACATGCCTAGTAATCGGGGAAGGTTCCCCCGCTGAGGAGCGTGAGGTTGAAAAGGCATAGAAGAAGGGTAACAAAATGACCCACTGCTATATGTTGGCCTCCATGTCAAATATGCTACAGTCTAAACATTAGCACGTGGCTACTACATATGATATTAGTACATTACTAGCCATAATATTCACGGATAAGAGTCGGCCCACTAGGCAGGAGGCTCTTAGAACAATCATAAACACCAAGATGGCTGAGGGAGCATTAGTAAAAGAGTATATGCTCAAGATAATTGTTGTTTTTGAGGAAGCAAAAGTCTTGGGGGCTATTATTGACTTCGAGAGCCAAGTAGACATGGTTCTCGAATCTTGGCTAGGCTCATTCACTCAGTTTAAGTTGAATTACTACATGAACAAGTTAAACATGAGTTTAACGGAGTTGATGAAGGAGATCCAAGTAGCAGAGAAGGTCATGAAGCCACAAACTAGAGCTATGATGGCCTTTTCTTCGAAAACTGGGCCTAAGTCCAAAAAATTCAAGAAGAAAAAGGATAATGCAGTGCACCAGCCCAAGTTCCACCCTAAAGATAAATCCAAAGGCAAGTGCTTCAAATATGGGAAGAAGGGACACCGAAAGAAGAAGTATCCAAATCTTTAGGCTAAGAAAAACTCCACAGGTAATGTTCTCTATCTAGAGTTTATATCAATGGTTGGATCAACTTCCACTTGAATTGTTGATTCAGGAGCTACTGGTCATATCTGTAACTCATTACAGGGGTTTAGGAAGGTTAGAAGACTCCAGAAAGGCGAATATAGACTATGTATGGGAAATGGAGCACAAGTTTGGGTCTTTGCTGCGGGAGAACTGGAACTTACTTTTGATTGTAATAGAATAGTTGTTTTAAAGGATATTTTATTTGTTCTTGGTTTTAGACAGAATTTGGTTTCAGTTGTAAAACTTATAAATCAAGGATATTCTATTTCTTTCTATTCTGGTATTACTATAAGTAGAAATGGAGAAATTATTTATACAGGGCACATGTATGAAAATTTATTTTTCATTAATCCTATTAATAATTAATTAAATAACACTCAACCAGAACTTTTAAATAGGAAGAGAAAGACCAATGTTAATGACTCATATCTTTGGCATCTAAGGTTGGGTCACATTAATTCAACTAGAATTCAAAGGTTAATCCATAATGGTTCTTTAGGCTTATTGAGATTGAAAAGTTGGCCTCAGTTTGAATCCTGTCTTAAAGGAAAAGCTCCTTTACCCAAAAGGCAGATAGAGCCAAAGAAGCATTGAGTCTTGTTCACACTGATGTGTGTAGTTCTTTGTCTATACTAGCAAGAGGGGGGTTTGAATACTTTATCACTTTCACAGATGATTGTACAAGGTGTGGTTATGTTTATCTGATGCAACACAAGTCGGATTCTTTTAACAAGTTCAAAGAGTTTAACACTGAAGTGGAGTATCAAACAAGTAAGCTAATCAAAACCTTATGATCAGATCGCGGTGGAGAATACTTCCTTGGTGAATTCAAGGACTACATGGTACATCATGGGATAGTATCCCAACAATTTGCGCCAAAGACACCCCAGCAGAATGGAGTAGCTGAGAGAAGGAATAGGAAAATAATAGAAATGGTGTGAAGCATGATGTATCATGCTACTCTTCCAGTATCTTTTTGGGAATATGCCCTAGAAACAGTGACATATATTCTGAACTTGGTGCCTTCTAAATCGGTACCTAGGACTCCCTATAAGATATAGACTGGGTATAAGCCAATTCTGATCAAGGGAGACAAGTTAGAACCAAGATCAGAATTATGCTATTTTGTAGGATATCCAAAAGGTATAAATGGTGGTTACTTTTATCATCCCAAGGAGTAGAAAGTATTCGTGAGTATTAATGCTAGATACTTGGAGGATGAATAAAGTACATCCACTAAAGGTTTAACAAGGTTGGAACTCGAAGAGAAGTTATTTTTTGAATCAACTTCTCCTAACCCAATTGGAGAACAAGAAGAGGATAGCTTCAGGAACCTATACAAATGGAGTCTCGCCGTTGTGGGAGGATATCTAGAGTTTTAGAAATATGGACTGGAGAGGCTTTTGACCTAGTCTCTGACCATTAGAAATAAGATCCAACTAGATACGAGGAGGCTATTGTTGATACTGATACAGACCTACAACATGAAGTAATAAAAGTCGAGATTGAGTCTATGTATTTCAATTAGGTTTGGGATCTTGTAGCTTCACTAGAAGGGATAAAACCAATTGGGTGTAAGTATGTTTACAAGAGGAAGAGGAGAGTGGATGAGAAGGTGGAAACCTTCAAAGCTAGGCTTGTAGCGAAAGGGTATACTTAGAAATAAGGGATCGACTATGAGGAAACCTTTTCCCCGGTAGCTATGTTTAAGTCCATCCGTATCCTCCTTACCATCGCATGTTATTATGACTACGAGATATGAGAAATGAATGTCAAGATGACACTTTTAAATGGCCATCTTAGTGAAGACATCTATATGTCCCAACCAGAAGGCTTTATTGCTGAATGCCAAGAACATATGGTTTGTAAGTTTAAGAAATCTATTTATGGATTTAAGTAGGCATCTAGAGCATGAAACATTCATTTCGATAAGATTGTAAAGTCTTACAGTTTCATTCAAAACGAGGATAAACTATGTGTGTATAAGAAACTAGAAGACATAAATGTGATTTTTCTTGTCCTATATGTGGATGACATTCTACTCATTAAAAATAATGTAGGGACACTGTCATCTACTAAGGTTTGGCTATCTAGTCAATTTAGTATAAAGGATTTGGGTGAAGCCAATTACATTCTAAGAATAAAGCTTCTTAGAAATAGGAAGCATAGAATGTTAAGTTTATCCCAAGCTACATACATTGATAAGATGTTGGCCAAGTTCAGCATGGACTCATGCAATGGGGCATTGATTCTTTGCAGACATGGGTTGTCTTTTTCTTCAAAGGACTGTCCAAAGTCTCAAGAAGAAAATGATAGAATCAGTAGGATTTCTTATACTTTAGCTGTGAAAAATCTCATGTATGCCATACTGTGTACTAGGCTAGATATCTGCTTTGTCGTAGGCTTAGTCAGCAGATATGAGTTAAACCCTGGGAAGTTCATTGGCAGGTTGTAAAGCATATTCTCAAGTGTCTCAAAGGTATGAGAGATTATATGCTGATTTATAGGGCTGATGACTTAGGTTCCTATAGGATACACGGACTTAGACTTTCAGGCAGATAAGGATGAGAGAAAATCTACTAGTGGATATGTCTTCACCTTATCTAGAAGAGCCATTTCATGGAGGAGTATCAAACAATTTTACATTGCTGACTCAACTATGGAAGCTGAGTATGTGGCAGCTTTGGAGGTATCCAAAGAAGCAGTGTGGCTCCAAAAGTTCTTTTTGGAACTTGAAGTCATGCTACAAATGGACAAATCCGTTGTGATGTATTGTGACAACACTGGTGTAGTCTCATAATCTAAATAACCTAGGAACTACAAAAAGGGGAAGCACATATAGAGGAAGTACTACTTGATTCAGGATTTCATCTAGAGACAGAAAGTCGTGGTGGAACAGATTACCTCGTAGAACAATCTAGCAGATCTTTTCACCAAGCCTTTGACGGAGAGAGTATTTAGAAGACGCTTAGACGCCATAGGGGTGGGCACCTATGGACTTACTTAGTCTTATAGTGCAAGTGGGAGATTGTTGGAATGTATGCTCTCTTAGATTAAGTTTCTGATGTAATTTTAACTTGTATTAATAAAAATATTTTTCTCAAAATTTGGTTGTGAAATCTTCTTTATATTTGTACACGATTTTATTAAAAAAGATCCATTGTATTTAAGTAAATGGTCATGTGAATGGTGGTCTTTCACAGTAAGGTATGGACCGTGGGATACTTAACACATAAACTATTATTCTTAACCGGATGATGAGAATGAGAATTTCATCATGACAAGGTTATTTGTTATGAATTCTAAATAAGGAATAACTTACCTTTAGCCAATGAGGAGTCTACTCATTTCATAACATAAACGTATTTTGAATACCTAGAACAGAACCTGTAGTAGTGATTTTTAAAAAATACTATGTGATAGAAACTCATACTATTACTGCTATAGTGTAGACTTGTATTCTACAACTTGAGTATAAGTTGGTGGTCTGATGAAACTGGAAGTGTTTGCTTTGATATACTATAGTTGAAGTTCTTGAGAATGACCAATATACTTATATATTAGGTATATATAATTAGTTAGTCAAGACAGACTTGTACGAGATAGTGTCTACATTATATCACCCTTTGTGGTTGTTTGAATGATCTAATTACCCAGGGTCCTGAGAAACATAACTTGGATATTAGCTTTAGGGTAACTCCCTTAGAGAGCAGAAATATTCCAAGAAGTCGTGGATCATTGGACTAGAAGCCTAAGGATGGTAGGTGTCTTTTAGAGAGGTGTTAGTACACTTTTTCCTTTCTAAATTAACGACGATGTGTAGAGGGGTATTTTAGTCATTTCACCTATTGGTAGAAGACATGGCTAACGTAGCATTGTTCTTGGGGTCAATATTTCTTTATGGTGATATTATAAAATATTTAAAATTCAAAATACAGCTATTTATATAGTAAGGGTATTTTGGTCATTTTAGTAGCCAATGCGAAGTATTTTTTTGGTCCTCGAAATAGTCCGTAAGTCCTAATTATTTTAGGACGAGGAAATAGTCACAATCAAAAGGATTTTATCTTATTTAGAAAGTTTAATTTATTTTTGAATTGGAATAAAATAAAGGAAGGAGAGAAATTAAATTTATTATCTAGTTTAATTGATTAATTAATTATTCAGGGCCTAAGCTCAGATTGAATAATTAAAAAAATTAACCTAGCTTAAACTGGTTAATAAAAGGCTTAATAATTATTTTAGTTCATTTGTGCTCATTAATTATTTATTGAGTTATTTTAATAGGCCCAAAAAATAAATAATTAATGGATATTATTTTTGAGCTCATTGGGTTTAAGGAAAAATAATAAATTATTTTAAGCCAATAGCTTAGACTAAAGGGTTTTTTATTATTCACGGTACAGAAGAGTTAAGGATCATCCATACCTGTTCTGTTAATAACCTCCAGATGTTTGAAATATCAAAATATTAGGGTTGGGTTATCTAGTGACGTGGATAGTAGTTGAGTAGTTTAGTTCTGTGGAACAACACTCACGACACAGTAAGAAGGAAAAACCAGAGTTTTTTTTCCGTTTGTTCTCTCTTTCTCGTTTGCTCTGTTTATTTCCTTTCATCTTCTTGTCTTTGCTAACTAATAGCAAAGGATTAAGAGGGACCAATCCTCGCCTAGGTTGTTTCACCAATATAGATAGGTGGAGGAATATTCTAAGAAACGAAAAGCTTCGTGTACATGCCAATGAGAAGTCAACGGATCACTGGTTTCTTACTAGAATCATTATCGAGACAGGTAGCTACTCCTGTGGTTGGTGCCTCATCTTCTCAGCCAAACTAGAAAAAGACACGTAAATGTGTTGATTTTCACCTTCCGCTGTGTCGTGTCTTTGTTTTCTAGGTTTTGTTCATGCGTGCATGCGTCCTCTGTTTTTTTGTTCCTGCAAATCCATAGTAATTTCATCCCATTTCCACGATGGGGTATGCAATGGCTGTAATAACCGTCCAGGTCATTGTTGATCGGCTTTCACTTGCTGACAAATTAAACATCGAGTTACAAAGTCTGAAATGTCCTTCTTCATTCCAATCCACCAATAATGCCGTTTCGAGTCATGATACATCTTTATTGCTCCTAGATGGATGGAATATTTACTCTGATGTGCCTCTGTTAAAATATCTTGTCTCATTGCAAACTATTTCGGAATACAATACTGACCCTAGTAATAAATAATTCCATCATTGTCCTTTCAGAACTCATCTCATCCTTTATTTACCTCTTTTTATACCAACTTTTGCAACTCTTCATCTTTATCTTGCTCTCTCATCAATTGTTGTAGTAATGCAGGTTGAACGGAGATATTATTCATCCTTATTTCTCCGTCTACTGCAAATTCTTCCAATTTTGGAATTCGTAGCATCCGAAGGGCTAATAAACTTGCCTTCCTATTGAGGGCGTTTGCTACTATATTTACTTTTCCAAGATAATACTTAATTGAACACTAGAATTCTTCCAAAAATTCCATCCACCGATGTTGTCTCATGTTCAAATCCTTCTGGGTAAAAACATACTTCAAGCTTTTATGGTCGGTGAAGACCTCAAACTCAACTTCATACAAATAATGTCTCCACTTCTTAAGATCAAATAAAATAGCTGCCAACTCCAAGTTATGTGTAGGGTAATTCTCCTCATGGGGTTTCAACTTCCTAGAGATATAAGCTATCACATTTTTCTCCTGCATCAATACTCCTCCTAATCCCTCATTTGAGGCATCCGTGTACACCTCATATGGTTTGTCCATCATCAGTAATGCCAAAATAGGAGCAGAGCTTAACCTCTTCTTCAGTTCCTGAAAACTTCTCTCACACTTCTCGGTCCAAACATAAGGAACTTTCTTTTAGGAAAGTTGAGTCAAAGGTGAAGCTATCTTAGAAAACTCTTCAATAAACCTCCGATAATACCCTGTTAATCCCAGAAAACTTCGTATTTCAGTTGGAGTCTCGGAACGTTTCCAATTTGTTACCGCTTTGACTTTTGTAGGATCTACTGTAATATCGTCTTTGGATATCACATGTTCCAAAAATGTTACTTCTTGTAGCCAAAACTCATATTTACTGAATTTTGCATATAATTTAGCCTCTCTTAACTTTCCCAATACTTTTCGATAGTGTTGTTCATGCTCTTAAGGATCTTTGGAGTTCACCAGGATATCATCTATGAATACAACTACAAAATTATCTAAGTAAGGCCGAAATGTTCAGTGCATCTGGTCCATGAAAATAGTAGGAGCATTAGTAACACCAAAGGGCATCACTACAAACTCAAAATGCTCATATCGTATGTTAAATGCAGTTTTTGGTATATCCTCTTCTCGAATTTGAACTTGGTAATATCCTTCCCTCAAGTCTAATTTCGAAAAATATCCTGCTCCCTATAACCGGTCAAACAATTCATCAACCATGGGCAACGGATACTTATTCTTTGCCGTCACTGCATTCAACCCTCGATAATCTATACACATTTGTAACGACCCATCTTTCTTCTTAACAAACAATATATGTGCTACCCACGGTGAAGTACTTTGTCGAATGAACCCTTACTCCATTAATTCCTGTAGTTGTTTCTTGAGTTCCTGTAATTCTATAGGTACCATTCTACAAGGAGTCCTTGAAATTGGTTCTGCTGATGGCACTAAATCAATAGAAAACTCTACTTCTCTCTCCTGCGGTAACTTCTTTAATTCTGCTGGAAAATCATTTAAATACTCATTTGCCACAGGAACTTCTCCGGGTTTCTTAACATCTCTTGGCTTATTAATTACATAACCTAAGTATCCAGTACACCATTTCCTAATCATCTTTCGGGCCTTGAGTCCCACTATAAAAGTATTATTTTTCCTTCTAGCCTCACCTGCAAATTCCAATATAGATTTCTCAGGCCAACGAAAATGTACTACCTTATGTCTATAGTTAACTTGAGCATGATGCTGATATAGCCAATCTATGCCTAAGATATCATCATAGTCCTCTATGGGCAAACATATCAAATCTCCTCATAATATTTCATCTCCTACCAAGATCTTACAACCCCTGTGTATTTTCTCACTATTCATTTGATTTCCCAATGGGGTACTGACAGTCATTTCATATAAAGTTTCTTCCCTTTTAATTCCCATAGAATCAAGAAATGAATTGGCAACAAAGGAATGCATAGAGTCGGGATCTACCAATACTTTAGCATCATAATAAAAAATAAAGAGCGTACCTTCTACTATTGCAACCTAATTGTCTGTCTTCTCCAAAGCAACCACCCGAGCATTCACTTGTCATTTGGTAAGTCCGGCTTTAGAGGTAGAAGCTTGTCTTGAGTTCCCTCTTCCTAGTCTTGACCTCTGTCCTTGATTATTTCCTCTAAGTCGACTTCATCCTCATATCCTTCGAGGGTGGGGGCAATTAAAACTCTTGTGCCCCATCTCCCTACAATTAAAGCATCTAAAGGAGGGTTGTTCTCCAGTCAAGCCTCCCCTCTTTTGCATCTTCCCTTTCTTCTGCCATTAGGGCCCTCCAGACCTTTTCTGACTCATATCCCAAAATTCACTTCGATTTCTCTCACTCGCCTGTTCAATGTCAGCCATTTCTATCCTAGAAGCCATCTCTACTGCAGCACCATAACTGGTTTGAAACCCTAGTCAAAACCAACGTTAGAGTAAGGGGGGTTGGGATGCATATTATATTTTATTTCATGGTTAAATATATTTTCATATGATTTTTATGTGTTTTGGATTCGGGTTATTGTCTTGAGGTCTTGTTGGTGAGTATTGTGTGAGAAGGGCAAGATGGTAATTTTTGCCCGAGGTGAAAATAGGGAGATAGCCTGTGGATTGAATAGAAAATAATTTTCTAGTGAAAATATCAACAAGAGTTGTTGTGGTGTAGTGGTTAGAGCTTTGGAATTAATTCTTGAAATCTTGGGTTCGAATTCCATCATGGAAGCTTTAGCTAGATTAAATTTTATTTTTGCTTAGTGGAGGAAATTTTGGTCTTATGAACTTAGAGTAAGGTAGGGATGATGGTCCTAAGAGAGACATGTTAGGAGTATTCTCATTCCACTCCTTTACTTTACTCGAATTTCTTAAAGGGAATTCATTTTCCCTTGATCCTTAATTTTTCTCAATTTTCAACTCCTTGGTTTGATCAAGATGTTCTATCCATTTTCTTTCCAGAAATTTCAGTAAAATGCTGTGATCTTGTGATATCAAAATGTCCTAGTAAAAGGCTTCTCATGGTCTAAAAAATGTGGAAGAATGGTAGGAAATTCCAAGGGGGAAAATCCCTCTAGTAAGCTTGCTGAAATTTCACTATAACTAGTTCATCTTCCTTCATGGAATGAGCTGAAATTTTCCAGCTTGTTGTACTTTCAAAATGTCGAGCTTCTTATCTCACATTCCCTCCCAAATGCTACCAGAAAAATGGCCTTAAGATCAGTTTGAAACATGAATTCTTCCTGCCGTTTTCGGACTGCACAAGGGCTGTACAAAATCAGTAAAAATTTTGGGCAAAATCGCAGCTTTAGAGGTCCAAAACCAAGCTGTTTTCTTCCAGATTTTGTGCAGCACCTTAGCCATGTTTTTTCTCCATGAAGAAGGCTGGAAACCAGCCTTGAATTCCCCTGAGTTTCCCCTTCAAACTCTTTGCAAATTGGCTGGAAGTGGAGGCTGAAAATCTGCCCAGAAAAATTTCTGTTTAGCGAAATTCTGGACAGTCCAAATTTCCAGCTTTGTTTCCTATTTCCCTTCCAGCCGAAACACCAACCTATTTATGAAAAAACCTTTCTTAAACCTCCATTAACAGTGCTCCATTGTTCCCCTCAAGCTTCTGCACGAACTTCAGCAATGGCTGTCCGAAAATCTCTCCAACAAATCCCTGCAATTTAGCTTGATTGGTTTCCAAAATTCCAGCCACCCTTGTTTAGCAACCTTCCATAATATATCACTCAATTGACCAGACCTCTTCTTCATCATTGTGCACCTTAATTTTGGCCACCATAAGCCCCCTTGAACCAGCTTTAATCCCACAAAAATTCTGCTCAAACAGTCGACCATGGCAGACTTCCAAAGCTGTCCAACAATCAAGATATTCTTAGAATATTTAGTTTCCAAATTCACTTCCTAAAAATATTCTTCAAGGATTGTAACAACTAACCCTTCCTTTTCCCTTCCAAATCAGAGAATCAACCTCCTAAACCCTACAAAAATTTGTCCAGCCCTATCTCTCACAAAAATTCGGCAGCTGCACATTACCATCTTTCGATTTTCTTCAACCTCCAAGAACACACACACTACACCAAAAACACATACCTCTTCCCTACACCTAATACCCTTCCAAACCATCTCAAACCCTCTCTAAAACTTCCAGATTTGACCTACTCACTGCCATGAGTCCATCAACACCATTCTTAACATCAAACTCCACAAATCATCTTGCTACTTCGGATCAAAACCAGAAATTTCTGTTAAGGTCAAGAACACCTTCAAGGTAAATTTATTCTAACAACTTCATCTTCTCCAATCTTGATCTCTAGTGAGACCTATGTGAATAAACATGCTAATGGTCTCTCTTTCTCTCTCTCTCTCTCTCATGGCCGAAAATTCCCCTCTCTTGGCCGGATGACTTTTTCTCCCATGAACATGCTTTCGCCATCTCCCATGGACAAAGTTAGACATCTAGGAGTTGAGATCTACTCTAAACTCCTTCAAGGCATTCATCAACCAAGTACGTACCTTCAATCTTCCTTTTTAAACTCTAGATTCATGTCTCTAGGATGATGATGATGATGATGATGATAATAGGTGGATGGTGATAGGATTGGAGTATATATATAAATTGTTGAGATTGAAGTATGAATATATGTATGTTTGTGAAGGAGATGGGACTTGTGCATGGAAGGATTATCTTGGTTGATTGTATGATGATTTGATATTTAATGCATGTCTCCATATCATAGGTAGTATTTGTGATGAAGTATGCTAGAGATTATGTCACCTTTGGTGAATAGGATTTATATTCATGTTGGATTGTTGAAGTCATGATTATATTTATGCTAGTAGGGGTTAGATCATGTTTTGATAAATTGAGATCTATGCTTGTATGCATAATTTGGATGATTTGATGAATTGAAGGGGTGCATATGTTCATGATTGTGGTTAGCTATAGGAATATGATCATGATCTAGTTGTCCCTAAGCTAAATTTTATTTCATTAATAAAATATTTAATAATATGATTTTTCTAGTAAAATTTTGAAAACCATGGGAAAATGTGGATTTGGTCTTTTATATAAAATAGTGATATTTTAGTCAAATAAATAATAGTTTTTACTAGAAAAAAAAATATATATTTATATTATTTAAAATAATAAAATCAATTAAAGCCTTTTATGGAAATAATTATAATTAATAAAATATTTATTACTAAAAATTTAATTATTATCTTTTAATCAAAACCCATTAAGGATTTGCTTATTATTTTTCAAGCAAGACTCATTAAATTTATTTTCAACAAATTTTAGCTATTAATTATTTTCTAACAACTAAATTATTAATAAATCATTATTTTACCTAATACCACCTTGGACCCTTTTTCAAATAAATCATAATTTACTTTTAGCAAGATTTAAACCTTCAACTTTTTGTACATATTTCCCAAACTTTAGTTATTTTAATATCAAACTAGATTTATTTTATAAACTCTTTTTATTTATTATTGAGCCTTAAAGCTTGGGCCACTAAGGATATGATTGTAGTAAGTTGAGTTAGTTTTATTTGAGAAAGTGAGTCTTTGGCTTGAGTTTGATTGTGGTTTGTATTTACCCTATGCGGGGTTAGGTCAGCTATTGGAGACCTTTGTTGTGGGCAAGGATCAGGTAAGCTCCTGCATAAACCCGTTTGATGCAAAAATGATTCTTTTTATGGCAAGCCAAATGTAGAGTGCATGGTCACTCATTTCTGTAAAAGCAATTGAGGATTATTTCCATTCTCATTTCAGATAAATAAATTATTTGTAAATCAAGGGGCGGTTTTACTCAAAACCTAAAATTCTTTCTAAAACCAGTTTTGCCCCAAACTTTGGAAAACCTTAATTGCCATTTTCAAGTGGAACTATGTTTTGTTCATTTTTCCCAAGTGGGATACGTTACGTTGAGTACTCAATGGGGGTAGACTGGTAGTGCTAGTTTTGAAGAGCAAGAGTGAGTCTTCTGGCAGGAGGCCTCCTCCAGAAGATGAACTCAACTTAGAGAAACGTCAGCACTACTTAGTCATGCCGGTCCGAGCTAACAGTTTTTATTTCAGTCAAGTGACTGTGTTTTGCCGGAATGGACACCCGGTTGTTGTTTGGGTATAGAGAAGGAGGAGTATCTTACCCGGTAGGTCGATCACCTACCTTTAGTCAGTCTGCACAAAGTGTCGGCATTCTGACCGGCAGTATGCACAAAGTGTCGGCATACTGACCATCCGGTTATGGGGCCCAACGTGTGGTAACCCATAATCCTTTCTTTCGAGTGGTTGATCTTATAAATTATGTATGGCTGGAAAAGCCAAAACGCCACTCTTGTTTTTGACTAATGTTTATTGCTTGCCAATATTTCTCTTATAAAGTTTTTATACTCTGCATCCACGAACTATTTCCACTGAACACCTAAAGCACACACGGACTTACTGAGATTTCTGTCTCATCACCTTTTCACCATGATTTTAGCTCGATCCTGCTGTGGGGATGAGTAGCTTGTGTTATCTGCCTTGGAAGAGAATGTTGTCTTTTATTTTTATGTATTTCTTTGGGGAGTTGAGAGTGGATGATTTTATTTATGGATTTGTATTTCTTTTGGGAATTCATAGTTTTATTCGTGGATTTATTCTTGGGTTGTAATAAATTTTAAGTTAAATTATTATTTTCATTTCGCTATTTTAATTGTGTGACCTAGTTATAAAGACCCCTTGTCCTTTGGACGGGGCGACATCCCCGGCCCTGGTGGGCCTAGGTAGCGGGGTGTTACAACTGGTGGTAGGCATACTTTCTAATACTCTTTTCAACTCTTGCTGTAAACTTTTCACAAAACATCTAACCCTATCTGCTTTTGCATGGATTAGGAGTGGGCAATATTTTGACAGTCTAGTGAATTCGGCAGCATATTGCCCCACAGTACGACCTCCTTGTCGAAAAGTTTGAAACTCGTCCTCCTTCCTTTCTACTACCCAACTGGAAATAAACTCTTTTTTAAAACTAGCCTTAAAATCCATCCACTCCCACTCTCATTGATTCATTTCTCTTACCTACCAATCTTGGGCGGGTCTTTTTAACTAAAATGTAGCAAGTCGTACCTTCTGTAATACCCCGCCCAAAACCACCTTTGACTATGGGAAAAAGTCATGCATTGCATAGCATCTTGCATTTTATGTGGTAGCTAGAATAATTTCTATTTGCATGGATGCATGTGAATTTTTCCGTTGCTCTTGCATTTGAATTAATTGATGTAAAATAGTTGTGTTGTTAAAGATTTGGATAAGAGAGGTTTGGTCGAAGATTTGGAAGGATGAGTATTGGGGTGGTAAGAACTTCTTGTAGAAAAATTAGTATTGGAGTTGTTTTGGAATAGCGGGGAGGTTGGTGATTACCTTTGGTGACCCGAGTTCGAATCCTACCTTTTGTGAAGTTAGTTTATCCTCTTGAAATTCTTTTCCTTAAACCATTTCTTGTCTTGGCTGAAAAAGAATCTAGCTATCCTAGAGAAATTTTAGTATTTTTACTCCAAGGAAATAAGTCTCTATATTTATTTCCTAAATTCAAGGACTTTGATGTGAATAAAGTTCACCTTTAATTTTCAGCTTGTGTTCCTTAGGAATTTTCGAAAAAACCCTAGCTAGTAATTAAAATATTAGCTTGATTTTAGCTAGATAGATGTTGCCATGGATAGGTGGAATTAATGAGTCCTTTTCCTAGTAGGAAATCTTGTTGATTTTAATCCTAGAATGTTAACTAAAAATCTGGAAAAAAATTCCAGCAAGTGCCGCCACTTCTTGGAGCACTTTTAGCTCAATCCAAACTCCTCTAGGACTAGAGGAAATCCTATCCAAATCCTTGATAAAATAAAATTTTATTTCAATCCAAATTCAACTAGGATTTTCTTCCTTTTTCTAGCTGAATTTCGGCAGCTTTGTATCAACATAAGCTGTTCGAAATTCCAGCCATCTTTAGCTACAATCCAACTCTGTAAATCCTAGCTCAAAACACCTAAATACTCCTCATCAATTCAGGGTACCTTAGCTGCACAAAACTAGAATTTTATTCACACAAAAACACTGAAATTCGTCCAGCTTATGCACAGGAATTTCGGCAGCTTGGTGCAGGAATTTCGGCCAGCTGTTGTGTTCCTAATCTAACCGAAATTCTGCACACAAAACACACAAAAAAACCCCAGTTGATCAAGTTATTTTCAGCGCCCAAAACCCTCATCTTTTCTCTGGAAATTTCAGCAGAATTACAGCCTAAACAGCCCAGAATTTCTTCTCTTTCTGCTCAGCAATTTCGCACAGCTTGCACAGGATTTTTCATTCATCAAAACCCACACAAACTCTTCCTTGTTTGGCCCAAAATTCTGAACACATTCAGCCTTCTTTTGAGCAGTATTTCTGCCAGCATAGAGGACCAAATTGCAGAATATTTTCCTCCACTAAACCTTCCCAAATTCGGCCAGCATCAAAGGGCACAACAAGCTGAAATTTCGCCCTTGCTGTCCAAGAAACCTAAAGCCATTAGGAGTCTTTCTAAACATCACCATCTAACCCTAAGCCAATCTTCTCCAACTTTAAATCCTAGCAACCGTCTACCCTCTCCATGTTGGGGATATGCCCTAGAGTCAATTTGTATTTATACTATTGTCATTATGTTTTATATAATAATATGAGGCTTTCCTTTCCATGAATAGTGAGTTTTGTTTTATTGGTCATCAAGTACGTGACTTGATAGTAAAACCCTACAATGAATACAATGATTATTCTAAAACTATCCCTGATCGATTATTATTATTGGAATAATAATAAATTAAGATTAGTATGTTTGTGACTTGATGGCTATGTTTTACTGGCCATGGATATTTGTGATATTGAGTCAAGACATAAAAAAATGTTAGAGAACATTGTATTGGACATGACCCACTGTGAGAGTACTTCATGGAATATGTCATAAGTACTTTCTACCCATAATAATATTAAAAGTCCTTCGACCTAAATTCATCATAGTTTCCTACTTGATAAATTCTATATTTTGACATTGTCTAAAGTTGTCTTTAACCAGATAATAAATTAGACTACTGTTGGATATAGAATAAATCAAGGAGAGGAATATGATTGATTGTGAAGGAATTTGTCCCTCTCAGTTATGGGAGAGATATCCATGGGCCCCTTGATAAGTTAGACTGTTAAAAATGCATGGCCGTGCTCAAATATATCAATCTAAGATATTGATATCATTTGTTTGAACAGTCTACTATGAAATCAAGAAATAATTGATTAAGCTTAATAAGGATGACATGCTCCGTGCCTTATGCTTAATCTGGATATCGTGTGACAAAAGGACTAAATATAAAATTATGGTTTGGTTCAAAAAGATCACCGATTTTCATTTAACCTGGATAGTTATAATGTTTTGCTAGAAACTGCTTATAACTTGTGGGCTATTTAAATATGATTTAAGCACACTGCCAGTGTTAAATGAACCTATAGGGTCACACAATAAGCGAACTTGTTAGGTTATTTTTCTGGTGACCAGGTTCAATGAATTTGGAAATATGTCTAAGTTAATCGTACTTAGAAAATTTACCAGATACAATAAATTTAGAAATATGTCCACATTCGATGTATCTGGATGATGTCCAGATTATAAGAATTTGACTCGGTAAATTAATTAGTTAAATTACCGAGATAATGGCAGAATCTTATCATATCAGTTTTAATTTAATTTGAATTTAAATTAGAATATGATAAGATATTATTAGGGTTTGACTCTAAGAGGTTTGGGGGTTTTTAAGAAAACCCTAGCCGTCTTTTCAATAGTCCAATTTTTCGGTTGAGAACATTCGTACCATTCTCTATCAGAAAAGAAAAAAAAAACCCTCTCAAACCCTAGGAGCTAGCACTCCCCGGGTATCAAGTGAGTTCGCGGTGTGTATCCGATAGAGGACGTTCACATACTGCAGCGTCTGGTGATTGTTCGGGTTGAACGTACAACAGCGCAACCAGAATCGAAGGATTTCGATTACAGCAACCAGAGGTAATTCTTAAACCTTAGATCATCTTAATCGTTTACTTGGGTCCTCGGGAGGGATTCGTGGATGTTTTCCGCGTTTAGGAGTCCACGAATTCTAACACTCCATTCTACACGAAAATTTCAGCAACTTCTCTCTGCAAATTTTCGAAAACTCAAGAGCTATTCCAAGCAAAAATCGAACACACCTTAAGGTAAGCAAAAATCCTCTCAACCTCTTGATGCCGTTTTCTCTAATGATTATTTTCTCTTTCTTCTACCCTTAAATCACGCCCTATAGAGGCTGATTTCCTCTTCTTCCTTAATTTTCGGTCAAGAGGAGCAAATGAGGTAGCTTCTCTCTTCTTCTCAAGCGAACTCGGGACGATCACCATAGGAGCATCGAGACCTCATTACCCGGTAGTTGCAAGGTAAGGGAATACCCTCCCTTGATGCCGAAAGTAAAGTTTAATGGTGTTTATTAGCGAGATAAGCATGTGGTCGTAATATATGATCTTTGGGGATTGAATAGTTTACTTGGAATTAAATAGGGGATTGCGAATTGTTGTGAAAATAAATGGGATTAGAGCATGTTTGAATTAATTGAGACCCTGATCATGATATTATATGGTTTAGATTAGGTGGATAATTGAGGAAAGCTAGCTGTGAATTTATGACGTTTATTTGAGGCATATCAAGTAAGTCCTTGCATAAACTCTTTTATTAAATGTTGTGATGGTAAGTTCTTTTATAAATTATTTTGTTAAAGGTTGTGATGGCAAGTCCATGTTGTGAAGCTTTGTAAAGCTATTGTTAAACTATGTTTGCTTGGGTTGTAAATGTGGATATTTATTCTTTAAACGGTTTTGTCAAACTAACGATTTTATCAAGAAAACTATTCTTTTCCTTAAATTTTTAGAAATCTCTTTGAAAGAAAACCACGTTTTACAAAGCCAAGGTTTGGAAATATTTTGAATCAGGAATTGACGGATATGTTCGTTGAGTACTCAATAAGGGTAGGCTACCAATACTAGTCTTAGAGGGCTAGCGTAATTCTTTTGGCAGGAGGCCACCTCCAGAAGATGAACTCTGCTTGAAAAGGCGACAGTGTTGGTTGGTCAGGCCAGTCCGAGCTAGCATGTGTACCTTGTATGGTATTTATATTCCCGGCATGGACACCCGGATGGTTTTGTTAGGTGAAGAGATGGAGGAGTATCTCACCCGGTGGGCTATACACACACCTTGATCAGAACGCCCAACGTGTGGTAATTTGGTCCGGACAAGGTGCACAAAGTGTGGTGCCTTGGCCAATTTGTTCTCATGGTTCCCAACGTGTGGTGACATGACTTTTATCCGAGTGGAGGATTTATTTTGTACAAAGTGTGACAATGAGAAAAACCCACTCCTTGCGAAAAGAGATTGTTATGACTTGCCAAATTATTTCTACAAATGTTTTACACTTTGCATACACGAACTATTTAAAACACCATGTTGATGGAAAACGCAGAAACAGGGGAGCCATGGAAGGAAAAAAAACAGAGAAAAAAAAATTAAACGCGAGCCATAAAGGCCATGCGGAAGCGTGAAGATCATACATTTGCACTCCTTAACCCTTCTAGGTTGAGTAAGAGCGGATTGAACGGCTGGAATCGCCTCGCTTTGTCCACTTGAAAGAACTTCCGGTTGAACACCCGCTAGCCTTCTACCCCGCCTTGTTTGCATTAACTCTTAGCTCTACAGCTCTCGGGATATTCCTCAGCCTAACCTCTAGTTGGCGAACACTATGGTGAAGAGGAAGGGTCTCAATTCTCCTTGGTTTGCTCGCTATTGGTTAGCAAAGAACAAGGGAAAAACAAGAAGAAGGAGAGAGACCTTGAGAGAGAGAGACTCACGTGAGTGACGTGAGTCTTGTGGCTTTGGAAAGAAAATTAGGGTTTTTTCTTTTCAAAGAGTTGTTTATATTTTAGCCTAAACTAGGTCTCTCAATCTCTGATAAACATCTCCCCGGGATTTCAAAATACCCGGATGTTATCCTGAGAAACAGTTTGGCCTAACCTTAAACTCCTCTTAACCGTATCTGGAAAAAACCCTAAGGTCCAAGCTATTGGGCTAGATAAATATTTATTATTTTTCTTGGACCCAAAAGGCCCAAAATAATAAATATTAATTATTTATTTTCTGGGCTTACATAAGTAACCCAATAAATAATTAATGAGCCCAAATGAACCATAATAATTAATCTTTAATTATTTATTTCTTGGGCCTACATAAATAACCCAATAAATAAATAAACATTAATTATTTCCCCTAGTTTAAGCCTAGGTTAATTTCTTAATTATTCATACTGGACCTAGGCCCTGAATAATTAATTAACCAAATAAACTAGATAATTAATTTCTCTCAACTCCTATTTTATTTATTTATTTATTTATTTTATTCCAATCCAATAATAAATTATACTTCCTGAATAAAATAAAATAAAACAAAATAAAATAAAATCCTCTTCAACTGAGACCAATTCCTCAACCTAAAAATAGTTAGGACTTACGGGCTATCTCGAGGACCAAAAAGACACATCGCCTTGGCTGCTAAAATGACCAAAATACCCCTGCTATATAAATAGCTGTATTTTGCATTTTAAATATTTCCTAATATCACCATAAGGAAATATTGACCCCAAGGACAATGCTGCATTCGCAAAGTCTCCGACCTACAGGTGAAATGACTAAAATACCCCTCTACACATCGCCGTACATTTAGAGAGGAAGAAGTGTGCTAATACCCCCCTAAATGACATCTACCATCCTTAGGCTTCTAGTCCAATAATCCACGACTTCCTGGAGTGTTTCTGCTTTCCAAGGGAGCTACCCTAAAGCAAACATCCAAGTCATGTTTTCCAGGGCCCTGGATAATTTAGACCATTCGGACAACCACAAGGGGCGATATAGTGCAGAAACTATCTTGTATAAGTCTGTCTTAACTAACTAGTCACACATATCCAACATGCAAGTATATTGGCCCTATGATAGAACCTCAACTACAGCAAATCGAAGTATATGCTTCCAGCTTCGCTAGACCACAAACTCATACTCAAGTCGTAGAGTACTAGTCCACGCTATAGCGGTAGTAGTCTAGGTTTCTACCATATAGTACTTTGAGAAACCACTACTACAAGTCCTGTTCTACGTATTCGAAATACGCTCATGTCATGAAGTGAGTGGACTACCCACTGGCTAAAGGTGAGCCATTCCCCATTTGGAATTCATAACATAATAACCTAAACAAGATGAGGTTCCCAGTCTCATCAATAGGTTAAGAACAAATGTTTATGTGTTAAATAACTCATGATCCATACCTTACTGTGAAAGACCACCATTCACATGGATCACTTATTTAGACACAATGGGTCTGTTCTAAACGAAAATCGTGCACAAACAAAAAGTAAATTCACAAATAATTTCTGAAACTAAATTCTTTTATTAAATAATTCGATTTTACATCAGAAACCTAGTCTAAGAGGGCATACAATCCAACACATGTGCACACACAGGACTTGCTGAGATTTATTCTCACACCGTTTTACTTCATGTTTTTAGGGGATAGACTGTGCTGAGTCAGTGGAGCATGTAATAGTTGAAGCTTTTGCTATTTTCTCTATCCGTTATAGGAGACATTTGTTGCTTATGCTTCCAAACAATATTTTGTTTTATTTCATTTTGCTCCAAGTTGATCCTGATGTAATAAGAGTATTTCTTTATTTATCTAAGTTGATCCTTTTGGAGATTGCCTTTATATTTTATACCTCGTTCTAAAGACCCCTTGTCCTACGGGACGGGGTGACATCCCCGCCCTTTTAGGGTACGTAGTCGTGGGGTGTTACACATTCCTTTGCTATGAATAATTCAGAGCTGCAAAAATCTTCTCTATCTATTCAATCCAATTTTTAGTTTCTTGTTCTGAATCAGGTCGCCCTTGAAATTGTGGAGGGTGAAATTTCAAAAATTGCTCAAGAGCTCGATCCGATCAGATTCGAGCTCATTTTGTTGATTTTTTCTATTCATACCCTCATTCACTCTAACATTTTCATTTGCTCTAGTAGCAGTCTTAGTCAACTGTTAGATAGTATCAGCCATCTTTTGGAAGGTTTAGAACATAGGGTGGTCTAAAGTTGCAAGGTAGGGACTTTCCACATGCAGTTCCTCCACCATTAGCTCAGGGTTATTTCAAGTAGTTCGCAATGATCGTTCGGAAGTTTGTTTAGGAGGCATCTGTACAGTTCATAAGATTTTACCGATATAATAATATAACATAGTTCAAAAGTAATCATAAAAATGGGCATAATGCACATAGAAAAAACATAAAATATATTTATTCTCATCTATCACAAAGTTAGTACAAAATTTGTGTGCCAAGCACAAAGTTATATACACTGATTGAACTGTATATATCCTACTACATATATCTACATCTCATCCTTCTACTTATTATCGTCGCTGTCTGAAACGGGAGGTCCTGAATCAGTAGAAATAGTTTAGGACTCAACTGCATCAAACCCCTCATCTCCATCCATATCTGGATACAACCAAGTCAGTATCTCTGGGTCTATCTCCAACTACTCCTCAAGCTCTTCAGCTATAGGTACCTCTACCTCGGGTACCTCCTGATCCTCTCCCGCCTTAGCAACCTCCAAACCCGGCATCTCCTCTTCTAATACTCCTAGTACATTCCCGCCAAATACTTCCTCATCATCCTCAGACAACACTGCACCGTCGGGGATACTATCCTCTTCATCATCATCCTGATGGTGCGGCTCAATAACACCATCAGTCTCATCAAAATTGCCACCCACCTCCTCATGTGGCAATAATGTCCTTTCGAGAGTAGGTGTCCTCTCTAGACTAAGGTCTCGCACAAAGGGAGTAATGATGGGTACTACTAGGTCAAATGAGCTCCGGTGAGATAGGGTGCATGACGGTGGCTAGGGCTAGGTCCTGTCAGAATGAAACGTCCTGGCACACCTGCTCAATATATCGTCCTAATCTTCCCAGATTTCTTCACACTCGAACTTTCACATGTCTCTTTCTTCCCTTTATCACTATGCTCATCCATTGGGCACTTGCCCTTATCACTCTTATCTACCATACCTACACAATGAAAAGGATTTTATCAATTTCTATGACGATATAACAGTTCTATAATACTATGCTCTGATACCAATTGTAACACCCATACTAAAAGTAACAGCGGAAGCATATCAAAATCAAGTGTCACCCAGTCTAGTGACCCAGACAAAGGGTCTTTATAACGCAGAACCAACAGAGTATGCAAGGTCCAGACCTATATAAACATCTCATACTGATGGTCAGACACAAATAACAAGGACTCCCACATGTGCAATTTGTTAGTGTTGTGCCCTAGAGGCAATCACTTGTACGTTGTATATGACACATTTTATTTTAATAAAAGACATTATTTATCTTACAGTTTCTTTTGTTTACTTTTAAGTAATATAACTTTTCGATAAAGTCCCTAGTACAACACTGTGTTAAGAAAATCATGATATGTGATTCCTATTACACTGTATAGTGTTAATACTTAAATAGTCACTAATCATAGTATTAATGAGACATGATATCATTAATGCGTTAAGACTTGCATGTGTTAGACTTCCTGATTTGATCAGGTGGTGGTTCTTATATCCGTGAGTATTGAGATACTCAAAGTTAACACATGGATGCTTGTTAATAGAACAAGTTCATTGGATGACCTAGCTTTGAGATAATCACATGGATAACTATTTAGTGCCAGTGATATAATCTCAATATAGCAATCGTGCAAGTATCCTTAGACTTGAAATCTCCAAGGTACTTTGTTTGTTGAGCATTGTACTTTGATTCCAATCTCCGGAGCTCGATCGAGGGCTGCCTATTGGATGGATATTGGGTACATTATGAGGTAAACGGAAGTAGTTGAGAGGGTCAATAAAAGATTCACCACTCCTAATAGTAGGGGCGAATATCTCACGACCACTTGTAGGAATTATTACTCAAGAAGTCCTTGGCCAAGGAGATTGTGTATTGAAAATAGTTCCAATTGATACACATATAGAGTAGTAGGTTCCTGGTACAAATACTATTGTATTCGGGCCAGAATTAATTCTGGAGGGAGTTGGTACTAATTTCGTACTCCAAACCGAATGAGATATTGTATGGTGAAAGGAGTTGATTGCAATGAAGCTTGTTATTGAAGGGTTCATGTCAAGCCACATGAATTCTTGGACTTTTGGGTGGTCATGATGTGTTGCTAGATACTGCTCATGATCTGGGAATATGGGTTTATTAAATGATGAATTAATAAACCAATCCTAATTAGAATTAATAGGATTAATTCTAATTAATTATGGATTATTAATCTCAAAGACGTTTAGATTAATTCATGTTCGCTACTAATTGACTGGGAAACCTAATAGGTCATACACAATAGAGGATTATATACTCAAGATGTTATTTGATAACATAATAGGGTTGATTGAGAGAAAGAGAAGTTGTTGTGGACAAATTATAATTAGTTATAATTTGTGGTCCAAAATATAATTGTGAGAACTTGATGTTTCCAATTATAATTAGGGAACTTTAATTGTTTTAGAATTCCATATTTTCAGTGAATTTTTCTATTTTATGATAATATAACCGAAAAACCCTAGTGTGGAATTCACATGAAAATTGCAGCCACCTAAACCTTCTCTTCTTCTTCTTCTTCTCTCTCTCAATTGTTCTTGTGAAGAGCCCTAGCCACTATCTTTATCTGCTAGCATAGAAAATTTTGGTGCTTGAAGTATTCCCCTGTGTGAATTACTGTTAGAGATAATTACATACTGTGATTATAGTGATTAGATGTTCAACTCTCGTGAAGTTGGATCAAGAGGATTGCTGAATCGCGTCTCGACTGGAAGAAGAAAATTTTGTTCTTCAGACGATCAAACAAAGGTAAAAGCTGTTACCTTTATTATCTTTATGTCTTGTTTTCCACATATAGGTGGGTCCTGGGATGGTATCTCGTTTATTTTTCGCTGCGCCATATGGGATACAAACCTGAGATACCTAACACAAATTTCCATGCTATTTCAGTAATAAGGTACATAATTAAAAAGAGAAACCGTCCAGACCTATACCGCTGTCACTGTGGTATCGTCCTTCTAACCGTAGGTCCGCTCAACTCCAAATCCTACAAAAAGATAAGATAAAAGACACGTGTGAGTGACAAATCATCCAGTGAGTCCCATGTGTGCTAGTGCTTTATGAAAGAATAGAATACATAAAACTTTTGTAGAGTAGCATATCATTTTGTTCACTGTAAACAATTCTAAAACTGTCTAACAAAGAGTTTATTCAGATCTAATTATTTTTGAAAAATTGTGTTTCAATTTCAAATCATTGTCCTGATTTTCAAATCAAAGGCACTTCTCCAATAGAAGGTCGGCCTATATGCAAAGCTCATAAGGCTTCCCTTTCAGTGCCACATATCATTGTACTTAGACCGCAGCTTACAACACTCAACCGTGCATCGTCGGAAGGGTAAGTACACTGCAGCGTACTACCACCATTTTTGCTGCCAGAGACGGGACCCAAATGTATTTTCTCAAAATTAATTTTGAGACAAATAATTTTATTTTTCAAAATAGTGATTTTGAAAATTTAAAATTAATGTATTTTTCTAAAATATTGATTTTAGAATTTGTTTTATTTTTCCAAAATAGTGATTTTGGAATAATAAAAGTATATGTTTATTTTGTTTAAGCATAGTTAATGGCATGGTAGATGATTATGGACTAAAACTAATTATATATGTTCATGCATTTTATAATTTTGGTTTTTATGAAATAGGGCCTGCGTGTTCTGCCTTTTCTAGAATTCTTGTGTAATTCTCTTCTCATCTAACTTTCCTCAAATATAACTCAAGGGTTTTCTCTCTTAAGGAAATTATGCAATTAGTTTATATAGGTTAGATAGGAGTAGAATTATTTTTAATTTTGGAGATGGCAACCAAAATAAGGCGAGAAGGTAAGTGTAACACCCCACTATCTAGGCCCAACAGGGCCGGGGATGTCGCCCCGTCCAAAGGACAAGGGGTCTTTATAACCAGGACACATAATCAACATAATGGAATAAAAATAATAATTTAAACTTAAATCTTATTACATCCCAAGAATTCAAAAACAAATCCAGAATAAAATTATTCATTCTCAGCTCCCAAAACATTACACAAAAATAAATAATAACATTTCTTCCAAGGCAGGCAATAACTAGCTACTTATCCCCATAATAGGATCGACCTGAAATCATAGTTAAATGGGTGATGAGACAAAAATCTCAGTAAGTCCGTGTGTGCTTTGAGTGTCCAGTGAAAACAATTCGTGAATGCAAAGTATAAAATCTTCATAAGAGAAATACTGGCAAGCAATAAACAATAGTCAAAATCAAGAGTGGTATTTTGGCTTTTCCAACCATACAGATACAATAAAATCAACCATTCAAAACTGGTAATGGGTTACCACACGTTGGGCCCCATAACCAGTCAGAATGCCACATTTTGTGCAGACTGACAAAAGGTAGGTGATCGGCCTACCGGGCCAGATACTCCTCCTTCTCTATACCCATACAACAATCGGTTGTCCATTCTGGCAACACACAGTCACTTGATTGAAAAACTGCTAGCTCGGACCGGCACGACCTACTGGACTGTCATCCTATCCGGGAAGGACTTACCCCTCAGAGGTGGCCACCTATTGAGAGACTCACCCTAACCTTTCAAAGACTAGTACTAGCTGTCCACCCTTATTGAGTACTCAACGTAACTTACCCCACTTGGGGAAAAAGGAATAAAACATAATTCCACGTGAAAATGGCAATTAAGGATTTCCAAAGTCTTTGTCAAAATCAGTTTTAGAAAGAGTTTTGAGTTTGAGTATATCTACTTATTGATTTTCAAATAATTTGTTTGACGGAAATAAGAAAGGAGACAATCTTCAATTGCCTTTACAGAAATGAGTGTTCATGCACTCTATATTTGGCTTGCCATAATAAATATCTTGCATCAAACAGGTTTTATGCAGGAGCTTATCTGATCCTTAGCTTGAGACAAAATATAGGTCTTCAACAGCTGATCCAACCCCGCCTGGGGTAAATATAAACCATAATCAAACTCAAGCTAAAATCCAATTTCACAAATAAAACTAGCTCAACTTACTACAACTATGATCCTAGTGTTCCAAGCTTTAAGGCCAGATAATAAATAAAAAGGGTTTATAAGCTAAGTCTAATTTGATATTTAAAACAATTTGTGTTTTGGGAAATAGGTATTAATAAGTTGAAGGTTTAAATCTTGCTAAAAACAAACAAGAGTTTATTTGATGAAGAGTCCTAGGTGGTATTAGGTAAAATAATGATTTATTAATAATTAATTGTTAAAAAAAATTGATAACTAAAATTAATTGAAAATGAATTTCAATGGGTCTTGATTGAAAGATAATAAATAAATTTTAATAGGTTTTGATTAAAAGATAATAATTGAACGATAATAAATTTTAATGGTATTTATGAATATAAGACTTACAAAATTAATATTTTTACTTATTATGATTATTTATATAAAAGGCTTTATTTAATATTATTATTGTATATAATATCTTTATATTTTATTTCTTGTAATAAAAGCTATCATTTATTTGACTAAAATATCTTTATTATATAATAATAATAATAATAATAATAATAATAATAATAATAATAATAATAATAATAATAATAATAATAATAATAATAATAATAATAATAATAATAATAATAATAATAATAATCCAAATCTACCTTCCTGGGGTTTGCAAATTTATTAGCAAAAATTATAATATTAAATATTTTATTGATGAAATAAAATTAGCTTAAGGACAACTATATCATGATCATATTTCTATTGCTAACCACAATTATGAACATATACTCCCCTTTAATTCATCAAATCATCTAAATCATGAATAAAATCATAGATCTAAATTTACCAAGGCATGATCCAACCTCTACTAGCATAAACATAATCATGGCTTTAGCAATCATACTTGAATATAAATCCTATTCACCATAGGTGACATAATCTCTAGCATACTTGATCACAAATACTACTTATGACATGGAGACATGCATTAAACCCTAAAACGCCATATAATCAACCAAGATAATAAACTCATGCATAAATCTCATCTCCATCATATACACACATTTATTCATGCTTCAATCTCAACTCATCACAACAATACATGCTCAAATCCTATTCATAATCCATCTCCTACCAATATCATCCTAGAGACATGAATCTAGAATTTAAATGGAGGGTTGAAAAGGCTTACTTGATTGATGAGTACCTTGAAGGAGTTTCGAATGGATCTCAACTCCTAGGTGACTAGATCCGTCCAAGGAAGATGAAGAAAGCATGGCCATTGGTGAAAAAATCATTCGGCTAAGAGGGAGAGGGTAGTCGGCCGAGAGAGAGAGAGAGAGAGAGAGAGAGAGAGAGAGAGAGAGAGAGAGAGAGAGAGAGAGAGAGAGAGAGAGAGAGAGAGAGAGAAGAAGAAGAGAGTCCATTAGCATGCTTATACACATATATATTCTTTAGAGATTGAAGATTAGTGAAGATGAAGTTAATTGAACAAGCTTACCTTGAAGGTGTTCTTGAGCCTTCATAAAAATGCTGATTTTTTATCCAAGAGAGAGTGTTGGATTTTGGAGTTTGATGTTAAAAGTGGTATGGATGGATTCAGGGCAGTGAGTAGATGAAATCTGGAATTTTTTTGAAGAAGATTGAAGTGGCTTGGAGTGGTATTAGGCGAGAGAAGTGAGTAGGTGTTCTATGTATGCTTGAAGGTTGAAGAGAATGGAGAGATTTTGATTTGAAGCTGCCGAAATTCTGAAGGATTGCAGTGGCCAAATTGTTTGAGTGGTTTTGGTAGATGATTTTTCTGGTTTGAAAGGAAAAGGAAAGGCTGGTTGTTGAAATCCTAAAAGAATATTTTAGGGATTTAAATTTGAAAACTAAATATGGTAAGAAGATCTTTGATCATTGGAGAGCTTTTTGGAAGCTGTAATGACCGACTAATTGCTTAGTGTTTTTACTGGATGAAAGCTGGTTGAAGAAGCTTAATGGTGGCCGACAAGAGGGAGTACAATGGTGAAGGAAATGTTTGGTTGTTTAAGGGATATTTTATGAAAGTTTACTAAGTTAGGATTGCTGGAATTTTGGTCTTCAATCAAGGCATGATTGGAGTAATTGTTGGAGATATTTTAGGGGCAGCCATGACTGGTTTTTCGAACAGAAGGTTGGGGAAGACAATGGAGTTTAGTTCATGGCTATTCAAGAGAAGTTTCTGCAGAAAAATAATGAAGATTTTGGATAAGGCTGAAGAATGAACAAGCTGGAATTCCTGTTCTGTGATTTTCGCAAGTTTGAAGGAAAATTCTGGGCAGATTTTTCTACCATTGTTTAGTCAGTTTGCAGAGGATTTGAAGGGGTATTCAGAGGTCTTTCAAGGCTGGTTTCCAGCCTTCTTTATGGAGGAAAAATGTGGCCAAGGTGCTGGGAGAAAACTGGAAGAAATCAGCTTGGTTTAAGCTCACCTATGCTGCGATTTTGCCCAGAAAATTTTCTGGTTTTGCACAGTATTTGAGCAGTCCGAATTTGGCCAGAAAATTTCAGATTTCTAGCTGGTCAAAAGGGCTATTTTCTGGCAACATTTGGGAGAGAATGATGGCTGAAAAATTTGACACCTTGAATGCACAAGAAGCTGGAAAAATTCCAGACCACTTCATGAAGAAAATGGACATAGCTAGAGTGTGGTTTTGAAGGTTCAATCATGGAGTTTAATCTCTTGGGAACCTTCCCCAACTCCTATCCATTTTCAGTCCATAAGATGTCTTACACTTAGAAATTTTTGAAACTTCAAAGCTACAGCACTTTACTAAAATTTTCTGGAATGAAATTGGCTAGAACAAATTGACCAACCTAATGAATTGAGAAGTAGGAAAAACTAAGGATCAAGAAGGGTATGAATTCCCTTAAGAATTTTTGTAGGGCACAAGAGTTGGATTAGGGTACTCCTATCATGTCTCCCCTAGGACATCACCTCTACCCTTCTCTAAAGCACATAAGGCCAAAAATTCAACCTTCCCAAACAAAAATAAAATTTAATCATGCTAAAGCTCCAATGATAGAATTTGAACCCAAGACCTCAAGAATTAATTCTAAAGCTCTAACCACTAAACCACAACAACTCTTGTTCTTATTTTTTCTCTAAAATATTTTTCTTATTTAATCCTCAAGCTATCTCCCTATTTTCACCTCAAGCAAAAATTACCATTTTGCCCTTCTTACTCAATAAACACAATTAAGCCCTCGAGACTATAAAACACAAATCCAAAGCACATAAAATTATATAAAAATATTTTTAAACATACAAATAAATATGATATGCATTCCAACCCCCTTACTTAAAGGTTGGTTTCGACTGGAGTTTCACAGTAAGACCTTTTACTTAAATCATGCATGAACATATAGGGATAACTATATTAATTTCTTTTATGGCTCAAGGAAATTAATTTAGGGTAAAGTCCATAACTATACCACGTAATCGCTTTATTACCATGATTATCAATTATGTGATTTATTGATTTTTATGCATGTCATTCAATGAAATCACTAAAAGGAACAAATCCTTTAATTAATATTAAACATAATTCATTCCGTTAATATAGTAAGAACGAGAATTCTTTTTCGAGATCAGGTTGTTGGGCAAACCCAAGCCTACTTGACATTAAGCATGTTCAAGCTATGAAATTAAATTCCTTTGGAATTAAATTCCTGATTAATGAGTCGGGTTTAACTAAATTCTTTATCCCGATTGGGAAAACTCAAGCATAAAGAAATTTAGAGGAAAAGTTGGGGTAGCCCAAAGGCTTTAAGATTAAAAGCTGTTAATCACCCAATGATTCGGTAGTTACATACGATGTAATTGGTATTGGATACTTACCAATGAACTTAAGGGTGGCTTGTTGGGCAAACCTAATGTTATTCTTGAGGAATTTGGATACCGGTCCACTAGGAAAGCTTCCAATGGGCTTTCCCGAATCAGTAGTGGGGGCTATTGGTTTGAGTAAAATAGTGGAGTAAAAATGCGTTTAATTAAAGTCCTAATTATTTGCATATCATGTACATATACAAGTAGCTAATGCTCTCTATCTTTACATTTAGGTCACTTGTATCATGTCTATAAACTTAAACCTACGTAGCATCTTGGAAACCAAGAAGTTAACCGAATCAAATTATTTCGACTGGTATAGCAATTTGAGAATCATTCTCAAATCGGAAAAGTTGCTCTATGTGCTAGATGCTCGTATTCCGCCACTACCAGCTCAAGATGCTTATGTTGATGAGCATGCGGTCCATAAGAGGCACAAGGAGGATAGTGATACAACATCATATATTATACTGGCATCTATGACTCTCGAGTTGCAAAAACAGTACGAGCATATGGATGCTCAATCGATTATACTATATCTTCGAGAGCTGTTTGATGCCTAAGCCAGAACTGAGAGATACGAGATCTCAAAGTAACTATTCCGTTGCAAAATGGTATAGGGTTCTTTTGTGGTCACTCATGGGCTGAAGATGCTGGGCTTAATAGAGAAGCTTGGATCTCTCAGTTTTGCAATAGATCATGACTTAAATGTTGACTTAATTCTACAATCTTTGCCTAATAGTTTCTTACAATTTGTGATTAACTATCAGATGAACAAGATTGAGTCCGCCATTTCTGAGTTGATCAATCTTTTCAAAACTGTGGAGTCCTCCATGAAGAAGGATTTCAATGTAGTTTTAATGGTAGAATCTTCCTCTTCTAAGAAGAAAGTTCAAAAGAAGAAGAAGAAGGCTCCCATGAAGCTCAAAGGTGGTGTGAATAAGAAGGACATAGCTACCAAGGGCCCATGCCATCATTGTGGGAAGATGGGCCACTGGAGGCGTAACTGCAAAGCCTACTTGGAGACCATTAGGGACAAGAAGCAGAAGGAGAATCTTACAAGCACTTCTACTTTTACTCCAAGTATGTTTATGATTGAGATAAATATTGCATTTAGAAATGAGATATAGGTATTAGATAATAGATGTGGATCTCATTTGTGCAATAACTTGCAGGGACTAAAGAGCAGTAGAAGGCTAGAGAAAGGTGATGTGAACCTACGTACTGCAAATGGGGTAAATGTTGCTGCACTTGCTGTGGAGACATACGAGCTGAACCTGCATTCAGGATTAATTCTAGAATTACAAAACTGTTATTATGTACTAGTTTTAATGAAAAATATTATCTCAATTGTGTGTTTAGACTTATATGAATTTCATTTGATATTTAAGAATAAATGTTGTTCTTTTTCATTGAATGATATTCATTATGGTTCAGCAACTTTGGTTAATGGTTTATATTTTCTAGACTTGGATAATCCAATTCTTAATATAAACAATAAGAAACCTAAAATAGATAACTCTAACACCTCTTACTTATAGCATTGTTGTTTGGGCCATGTAAACGAAAATCGTGTTTCTAAGTTACACAAGTTTGGTGACTTAGGGTCATTTGATTATGAATCATATGGCACATGCGAGTCTTGTTTACTAGGTAAAATGAGTAAAACTCCTTTTCCAGGAAAAGGAGAATGGGCCAATGAGTTATTAGAACTCATACATTATGATGTATGTAGCCTAATATCGATACAAGCAAGAGGAGGTTACAACTATTTCATAACCTTTATCGATGACTACTTATGATACGGGTATTTGTATTTAATGAAATACAAATTTGAGGCATTTGAAAGGTTCAAAGACTTCAGGAATGAAATAGAGAAACAACTTGGCAAAAGTATAAAGGCTTTAAGATTTGATCGAGGAGGAGAATACTTGAGCCAAGAGTTTCTGAATTATCTGAGGGATAATGGGATATTATCTCAATAGACTCTACCACATGCACCTCAACATAACGGTGTATCTGAGAGAAGGAATCGAACCCTTCTAGACATGGTACGAACCATGATGGCTTCTTCAGACCTGCTAAAATCGTTTTGGGGGGTATGCACTAGAGACTTCTGTTTATATACTAAATAGAGTTCTGACAAAATGATTGATCCTACGCCATTTGAGATGTTCTTTGGTAAGAAACCAAAGTTATCTCACTTGTGAGTATGGGGCTGTCCTGCTTTTGTCAAAAGGCCACAGTCAGATAAACTTGATAGTAAGTCTGATAAGTGTTTGTTTGTGGGATATCTGAAAGAATCTTTCAAATATTACTTTTACCTACCCTCCGAAAACAAATTGTTTGTTTCGAAGCATGCTGTCTTCTTAGAGAAGGAGCACATGTTCAGAGGGGATAGTGGGAGTAAGATTGAACTTAGTGAAGTTCATGAAGATCAAATAAACAAGGATCAACCATCTAACCCCACATCTATTGAGAGAATAGATGAACCTTCTAATACACAAGAACCTCGTAGATCTAGTAGAATACGTATGGCACCTGAGAGATATAGATTTCTCATTAGTGACCACAATGACGTATTGCTCATAGATGAGGATGAGCCTACTAACTACAAGGATGTTCTGAATAGTTCAGAATCTGGCAAATGGCTTGAGGCCATGAAGTCAGAGATAGATTTCATGTATGATAACTAAGTATGGACTTTGGTTGATTCATCTAAAGGAATTAAACCTATTGGGTGCAAGTGGGTTTTCAAGAAGAAAACGAACATGGATGGTAACTTAGTTAGCTATAAAGCACGACTAGTGGCGAAGGATTATCGTCAACAACATGGTATTGACTATGATAAAACCTTCTCGGCAGTAGCCATATTGAAATCCATCAGGATACTCCTAACTATTGCTACTCATCATGATTATGAGATTTGACAAATGGATGTGATAGCTTTCCTAAATGAAAATCTGACTAAGGAAGTGCATATGACACAATTTGAGGGTTTCATATCCAATGATAGCACAAAGGTGTGTAAGCTGTAAAGGTCCATTTATGGACTTAAGTAAGCTTCTAGGAGTTGGAATATCCGTTTTGATAAAACAATCAAAGAGTTTGGTTTCATTCAAAACATGGATGAGCCTTGTGTATACAAGTAGGTTAGTGGGAGTGCAATCATTTTTCTTACTGCTTTATGTAGATGATATATTGCTAATAGGAAACGATATACCTGTCTTGCAAACGGTTAAAATTTGGTTGTCCAAACAATTCTCCATGAAAGACATTGGAGAAGCAACCTATATTCCTGGAATAGGGATCTATAGGGATAGATCCAAAAGGTTGTTAGGTCTTTCGCAGTCTACATACATAGATAAAGTACTAAAGAGGTTTAGTATGGATCAATCCAAAGGGGGATTCTTACCCATGTCACATGGTGTAAGCCTTTCAAAGTCGATGTTTTCCAAGACATAAGTTGAAAGGGATCACATGAGTAAGATTCCATATGCCTCGGCAGTTGGATCTATCATGTACACTATGATATGTACCAGGCCCGATGTATCTTGTGCTCTTAGTTTGACGAGCAGATACCAATCTGACCCTGGTGAGGGTTATTAGGCTGCTGTAAAGAACATCCTTAAGTACTTACGAAGGACTAATGATGTGTTCTTAGTATATGGAGAAAGTGATTTGAAAATAAACGGGTATACTGATGCCAATTTTTAATCTGACAAAGATAATTTTAAATCACAATTTGGCTATGTGTTTACATTGTGTAGAGGGGCAATAAGTTGGAAAGGTTCTAAATAAGAGATTATTGCAGACTCTACGACAAAAGCTGTGTCCATAGCCGTTTCTGAAGCAGCTAAGGAAATAAAGATAGAGAGAGTTCCCACAGATGAGAACCTAGCTGACCCGCTTATAAAAGCACTATCCCAAAAGAAACATGATTGTCATGTTGAGTCATTCGGTATTGGATACATGAATGATTGGCTCTAGTGCAAGTGGGAGTTTGTTAGTGTTGTACCCTAAAGGCAATCACTTGTACATTGTATATGACACATTTTATTTTAATAAAAGGCATTATTTATCTTACAATTTCTTTTGTTTACTTTTAAGTAATATAACTTTTCGATAAAGTCCCTAGTACAACACTGTGTTAAGAAAATCATGATATGTGATTCCTATTACACTGTATAGTGTTAATACTTAAATAGTCCCTAATCATAGTATTAATGAGACATGATATCATTAATGCGTTAAGACTTGCATGTGTTAGACTTCCTGATTTGATCAGGTGGTGGTTCTTATATCCGTGAGTATTGAGATACTCAAAGTTAACACATGGATGCTTGTTAATAGAACAAGTTCATTGGATGACCTAGCTTTGAGATAATCACATGGATAACTATTTAGTGCCAGTGATATAATCTCAATATAGCAAACGTGCAAGTATCCTTAGACTTGAAATCTCCAAGGTACTTTGTTTGTTGAGCATTGTACTTTGATTCCAATCTCCGGAGCTCGATCGAGGGCTGCCTATTGGATGGATATTAGGTACATTATGAGGTAAACGGAAGTAGTTGAGAGGGTCAATAAAAGATTCACCACTCCTAATAGTAGGGGCGAATATCTCACGACCACTTGTAGGAATTACTACTCAAGAAGTCCTTGGCCAAGGAGATTGTGTATTGAAAATAGTTCCAGTTGATACACATCTACAGTAGTAGGTTCCTGGTACAAATACTATTGTATTCGGGCCAGAATTAATTCTGGAGGGAGTTTGTACTAATTTCGTACTCCAAACCGAATGAGATATTGTATGGTGAAAGGAGTTGATTGCACTGAAGTTTGTTATTGAAGGGTTCATGTCAAGTCACTTGAATTCCTTGACTCTTGGGTGGTCATGATGTGTTGCTAGATACCGCCCATGATCTGGGAATATGGATTTATTAATTGATGAATTAATAAACTAATACTGATTAGAATTGATAGGATTAATTCTAATTAATTATGGATTATTAATCTCAAAGACGTTTGGATTAATTCATATTCGCTACTAATTGAATGGGAAACCTAATAGGTCGCACATAATAGAGGATTATATACTCAATATGTTATTTGATAACATAATTTGGTTGATTGAGAGAAAGAGAAGTTGTTGTGCAAAGCTCATAAGGCATCACCTTCAGTTGCACATATCATTGTACTTAGACCGCAGCTTACAACACTCAACCGTGCATCATCGGAAGGGTAAGTACACTGCAGCGTACTACTAAGAATCAATAATAGGTATATCGCAGAACACAAAGTAAGTATACCGCAGCGTACTACTGAGAATCAATAATAGGTATATCACAGCATACCAAGTGTATTGCAGTACACTCTTGCCACCGTAAGCCAGGGGTCCCAATCTTGACGTCAATCACCATTGAGGCGGCAAGGAGTCAAACGCACCAAGTGTCCCCGCTCGGCATCTAGCGAATGAATAAAAAATAAGAAGCGCCCGCAGACGCAGCAATTGCCAGGTGCTAAACGGCCAGCTAGGACGACTCATCTCAATGTCCTGTCACTCTGTTCAGAGTAAGACAATCCCTAGAATTAGGCCAGGTTACTAGGGTCGTTTAACTCTAACGTAGGTTAGTACAAATATCAAAGTCCTTGTTGAGTACTCAACATTATCAATACCAACCCTTACTGACTAATCAGGCTAGAAGGTTATTTGTTCCCACAGGATTTTCAAAACAAATATTTTTGGGGCAAACTATCATTTTCCAGAAATTGATCTCATTGACTCGCAAGTCAGATAATAAATTCTATAAGCTCTGCATGGCCAATCAATTCATTTTATAGGCACATTAGACCAATAAAGTAATTTTCGGGATTAAAATATTATTTTCCAAAAGTCAATATCATATCAAGAGATTATTTTCCAAAACCATGTCGAAACAGGGTAAAGAGTTCTTTTTGCACATTAAAATAGTTTCCAAGAGTATTCGGGTCATTTTGCCTGTACCTGATCTCAAAAGTCATTTCCATGGGTATTCGGGTCATTTTATCCATACTCAATGCCAAAAGACTTTTCAAGAGTATTTAGGTCATTTTACCCTTACCCAATTTGAAAAGTGTTTATAAGAGTTTCAATAAGGATATTTCAATCATTTATCGAATACCCGATTCCAAAGATTTTCATAAACATTACAATAAGGATATTTGAATTATTTTTTCAAATACCCAATTCCAAAAGGAAATTTTTCTAAGAATCTAGAATTCTAATCCTAAAAATGGATTAAATTCAAAGTTTCCAAACATATTTCTATAAAATGTTCCAATAAGAGCATTCCAGTCAATTTATGAATACCCGATTCCAAAAATTACTATTTTTCAAAAATTTCAAGTATTTAATCAAAAAAGGACTAAATTTACAAAATTCATGCATTAATAATCTATTAAGGTTTCCAAGCCAAATATGAAGTTCATTCAAACCCAAAATGACATAAGAATAAATCTTGCTCAAATAACCTTAAATATATTCAGGGATTTCCAAAACGGTATATAATATAACATTTCATGGAAAAGTGAAGTACACTAGCTTTCAAAAGATTTTAGAAATAAAAGAGATTCACCTCGTGTCATAATTAATTTTTCCCGATGACGGCTATTCGACCATCGTTTCTACCATTTTCAATGTATTGTTGGCCGTTTATTGATAAACCTACAACAAACATTGTTTTTATGTTAAATTGTGTTTGGTCCAAAAATAGCCGATGGTTAGCCGAGGTGCTCGATGGGTAGTCGATGTCCAATTGAAGTTTAGCTGATGGTTAGCTGTTAGGGCTGACGGTTAGCCGTCGGGGCCGACGGTTAGTCGATGATTAAAGGAAAACGTTCTATTTTCGTTCACGTCGTTCGTCCAATTCTTTCATTTTTCTTTTCCATATCCTTTATCCCTTCATATACAAGGGATTCACTCCATGTTTCTCACTTATTTCATTCAAAATCACACAATTATTCATCCTTAAGTTCATCCATTTTCGAACTAATTTTCTGAAATTTTACTGCTTGACACTTGATTTTGTTTTTGTACATAACTTTCAATCCACAACTCTGATTTGGCTCTATGATATACCAAAACGACCGTAAGACTCTTAAATTTAATTTTGTCTAGGCCTTTTCTGGAGTTCTGGTTTTTATGACATAATACAAAGCAAAAACAGCCCAAATAGTTTTGCTCCAATTCAACTATTCATGCTATCCTTTAATTTCCTTTACCCCTTTAATACCTTGAGAGCATTAATTCATTCAAGTTTCCTTCAAATCACCTTTGATCCTTCAATTTTCCAATTCCAACAACTTATGAAAGTCATGTTTATTCAACACAACTTTACTTCTTTCAATCAAAAGCTACCATAATTCATTTTTTGCAATAAAGTAACTTCCATTTTTATTCTACCTTGATCATCATCTTATCAACCAAAAGCAATCCTTAAAACTACCATGAATATTCAGTTCTTCTTCACACAAAACATCATCCATAAACCTCCTAGGCAGCCAACACATATAGGCAAACACACGGTTCATACACAAAGTTCACAAATCCTAATTTTTAATCCAAAATCAAGACATGGAAGTCATGTTTTCATGTTAAATTTCATATGAAAATAATCATCATTCACCACCAACAACTTTAATTCTAGCAAGGTGAGCTTTTACCTTGTATATAAGGCTATTTGGAGTGATTTGCTTCAAGAACTTCTCAAGAAGTCACACACAACACCAAGAACACACACTAACCTTTTTCTCTCTCTTGTTTAATTTCTTTTTCTCTAGTTTTTCTTTCTTTATGGCTGCCGAAATTCAGGTTGTATAACAACCTCTTCTCACCGCCATTCTTCATCAAATTTTAGCCAATCATTTCTTATTTTTATTAATAGTATGGTGGTTATAACATAGGTGTGTTCCAATGAAAAACTTATACACCAACCACTTAATTTTCTTCCTCAAAAATGTCTCTTCCTTTCTCTATTGAAGCTGTTAGTTTTCTTGGCCACTTTTTAGCCATTCAACTACCTTCTCATGGTCCAAGTATTGGCCAATCACATTGCACAAGACCTTAATTAAAGGGACCTTAATTAAAGGACCCACAAATGATGTGTTTCAATCACAAAAATACACATCATTCTTTATTTATTTTGTAATTCTTTAATTCCATGGGTCTTGCATGAATTCTTCATGAATACTCTTATAAATTGACAAATTTTCATGGGGTACCAATCACAAAAAGCCACACGTACCGTTTTTACCCGCGATTTTTCTATTTTTCTCAAAAATGACCAAAATTAGGTCCGAAATGGAAAAATATTTTATTGCAATATTCAACTCCAAAAATGCCACCGAATTCATTGGTAATACTTAAATTCTTCAATTATTTATCATTTTAGTCAAATTTGCGGTCAAAGTCGCAAGCACGGTCAAAATGACGAAAATGTTCTCGATAACCCGAATAACTTATTTCACACCAAAACATACGTTTTATCTCACTGATCAATTTTCATTCTTAATGTACTCTTAAATTCTTATTTTATTAATAATAGTAGCCTTTCGAAGATTTAGGGTACAGGTAGAACAAATCCAATAATTACATCCAAGTCCTGACAAAATATTATTATACCAAAATATTCGTTTCATTACACCGATAATCTTTTGTTCTGACCGTTGGTAGAAATTCTCATCTTATTACAAGTAGTAGTCAATCGAAGGTAAAAATACGGGGTATTACATCAGGGATAGAATCGAAAAATTAGAGTTAAAAGGACAAATTATATAAAAAATATATTATAAAATTTTTTAAAAATTCTTAAATGGCAAAAAGATAAAATTTTAAAAAAATACTTTTTAAAATATTTCTAATTTTCTTTAAGTAAAATTAATTTTAAAAAAAAGTTGACTTGTCCCCCGACCCCCTATCTCCATATTTGAAATGTACATTTTAGGGGAACTTAAATGCATTTGGCCTACCTCTGGATTAATTACCAATGCATCTCGGTCTATGTCTAGATAGAAAAGATGGAAAATACTTGTATATTCAAAATGATTCATGCAGAAAATAGGATTGACTTTGAGCTGCGTTTATTTCTTTCAGCCTAAAAGGCCCAAATCTGGACTGAAATTTTCAACGTGTTTTAAAAAAAGTTATTTATAGTAATGTCTATATATTTAATTATTTGCAGTCGTACATATTTCTCATTTAATACTAAAACATCTGTAATTACATGTAATACATATAGCTGTTAAACGCATATGTATAATACATAATTATAAAAATGCTAGACATATTTCAGTGCCACGGAAAAATTATCCAAGTACTTTGTTTGCATTTCCAGCTATGTTTCTTTTTTATTCAAAATTTTTAATTTTTGAATAGGATCAATATTAAAAATCTATGACTGCTAGTTGTAGAAGTCTTTGGTTCTTTTGCTCAATAATTGTAATTTTTAAAAAAATTATTAATTATCTAAATAACTATGTAACATATGCACATCCACATCCACATCCACAGCCCACAAACCCACATGCTGAAATTTTAAGATTAATGTTCTAATAACATTTCCTTTATGTTTCGCTAATAGATATTTTACTGATTGCGGAATTTCTATTTTATTCTACATGTTTTGTATCTTTATATACCATTAATCATTTTAAAGTATAAATTGGGACTTTTGAAGTGAATTCAATGTTTTTAAGAGTACGAAAGAGTCATTTTAGCGAGCATCATATTTCCATGTTTTCTATTCAAGGTCAAAGTTACAAGATTGTTAAATTTATATGACATATATCTTATTTTCGTAGAACATTTCCTTTTTAACAAGTAGAAGGAAGTTGGTTACCTAATAAGAAGAGACGGAATCAAGAATTTGAGGTTGAGGGGAAGGTGCAAGTTACTAATTAAAGGGATAATATTATAATTTTTAAAAATATTTTAGGAGAGAAATATAAAAATTTAAGAAGTTTTAATATTTTAAGGTTAAATTTTAAAATTTTAAAATGTTAAAAAATTTTGCGGATGCTGCGGCAATTTCAATAATTATGTTTTCCACAAATGTCCTTTTTTTTTTTTTTTGAATCTCTTCTCTCTTGAAGTAAATCTTAGAGTTTGGACTAGTTTAGGTGAACAATAAATGAGTTTTGGGCTAACTTAATTGGTTTGAGCCACACTTAGATCAATATTATTGTTTATAATGTTTAAATTTAGAAATGGTTCGTGTTGAAAGTGTGAAAGTATTTATATGTATAATGTAAATAAATGAGTATGGAAAGTCTTTTAATGGTACTATTTGTTTACTTAAGCATTGTTTAAAAATCTAATTGTTTATAGTATTTAAATTAAGAAATGGTTCGTGTTGAAACAACGAAAGTATATATATATATATATATATATATATATATATATATATATATATATATATATATATATATATAAGTTATCGTCCATTCCAAGAAAAACATCATTGTTACTTGTTAAACCTTCTCGCTTACCTTCTTACATTTAATTCTTTTGCAAATCATGAGTACATTGAGAATGTGGACGTCTATAGTTGGATAGGATGCATAAGGGTTGGATTTTACCTAGGAGATTTATCGAACTTTTTTTTTTTGGGGGGGGGAGTTCTATGTGTTATGTTTAGAGTGGTTTGAACTTTGGTATTGCTCATTTTAATTTTCTGTAATTAGTGATAGAGAATTTATCCTTTGGTATAATTTGAACATTTGTAAGTTTGATCTAAGAGATTTGGTGACTGAACTTGTATATAAAAATTTAATTTGTTTTGATTCTAAGAAACTTAATACTCCTGAAAAGAACTTTGGAAGTGTGTAGTGGTTGTGCCATATCGTGAATTTAGATTCGGGTTCCTTGTTTTAAGTTTGGATTGGACATGATATTCCTCTTACGTTTTGTATAATTTTAGACTTAATGCTTTTGTAATCGAAGAAATGAAATATACTTATATAATATTTCATTCGGATTGAATATATATACATATACATATACATATACATATATATATATATATATATTTATATATAATAGTTGTTTACTCTTCTAAACTAGTATATTTTATATCTAAATCTCCAGAACAACTAACGTTTTAGTCAGGGAAATAACTTTCATTAATACACATGTCAAATACAATAAATCTTTATGCAAAGTCTAGAAATCTGGATTGATATATGTTTCAACAGATATGCGCAATATTTTTTTAAAAGGAAAAAAGGAACAATGAAAAAGATTTAATAAGGTAAAAGGTGCATGAAGATTCAAGTCTTCATTAGGCAAGAGGAAAACAATCTTCATCATTTAAGATCATTCGCACATCTCTATTTCAAGAGGTAATCCGAATTTTCATGCTTTCTCTTAATCTTCATGCTGACGTTCATAGGACTTCATGAAATGACATTAGGTTACTTGAAGGAATAAGAGTTTGTGTGCGTTGATTAAGGGCTTGTTTGACAAAATTAAAATTTGAATATTTAAGTATCGAATTTTAAAAATTAAAGTTTGAAGATCGAATTTTGAAATTTGAAGTTTAAATTAATTTTATTTTATTTTATACTATATTTTATTACAATTTAGATTAAGTATTAAAAATATTAATAATTGGATAATTATTTTATATATTTAGACTTCAAACTTGAGTAACTTTCAATTTACTTAAAATTTATAATAAGATTTCAATTTGTCTTAATTAGTTAAGTGATAATAAAAATATATTATCAAACGCACTTTATTGATCGAGTATTTTAATATTATCCATTACCAAACACACTTAATTAATTAAGCACTTATATTATCCATTATCAAATGTATTTAATGAAATAAATACTTAATTAATTAATTTTAAGTGCTTAATTAATTATCAAACAGGTCCTAAGAATATATGGGTTGATCTTTGAGATTCTTTTTGATAACCTTATGTAAAGGAATGAAAAATCAAATTCTGTTTCACTTTTTGTGTTATATAGTTTATATATGAAATTTAGCTTTTATGTCATTTGTATTATGATCTAGCATGTGTTGCGATACTTGTTTATTTTGGTGCTTAGTGCTTCTTGATATGTGTACCATTTTAGGCGGGAGCATGGGGTGATATTGTAACAGGTAATGTTACGTCCAGTATGAAAAATGCTGGAATATACATGAGTATGTATAAATGGGTGGGTCCATCTTGGTGAATCTGATCTTGTTTTCTTCTGGAATGCATCATGACTTATGATGGGAGGGGGGGTGGGTAGGGGAGGGGAGGGGAGGATGTAATATTTATTAGTTTCACATCCTTGAGAAATTATGACGAAAATGAGTTGTATGCATGTATATGAGTAAGAAGATCTATGGAAGTGGTATTGGGTACACAATTGATTATTTAATATTCCATTTGATCAATTGCTTGGGGAAATAATAACTAGTATGTTTTGTGTATACGGTTGAAAATGGTGAATCTGAGTTTGGAAACGTTGAAGTGAGACCAATTCGGTAGTAATTGATTATGTTTTATAATTTTCTATGATAGAAGGGGAAAGTTTAATTGATTATGTTTTATAATTTTCTATGATAGAAGGGGAAAGTTTCCAAGGTCAAGGAACAATATTTTAGACTTTAGAATAATCATCTGAGTTAGGAAGGTAAGTCCTTGCATTGAAACCTCTTTTGCAAAGCAACTATGAAGATTTTATGAATCTACATCTTGTACATGAACTGTTTGTAAAAATTCTTTGTAATAAGTTTATAATGGAAAAGGGGCTATGTGCTGAATTATGCAATTCTTTTATGATATTTAGTTTATGAATCTCATTTTCCTACATGAACGAGATTATAAAAACATGGCATGAATTTTACACCTTTAGCTCATAATATGCGATCTAATCATAAAAGATGATGTTATAAAATGCGTTTAAGCTAACAGTGTAGGGATGGCTCTTTGATATTTATCCCTAAGCAACATGTTGAAACATTGAGTATTCAATAAGGTCAGACTACTTGTACTAATCTTTGAAAGGTTTGCATGTGTCTCTAGGTAGATGACCACCTCTGGAAGATGGACTTATTTCAGATAAGGCACCAGTACTAATGAGTAAGGCTAGCCCTTAGCTAGTGATGTAATTCCAAGTAGAAATGATGGCTGGATATGGGACGATTGGTAAGTCTGAGTGAGAGAAGGAAGAGCATCTTACTCAGTGGGCTAATAACCTACTATTACCTTGATGTAGGGTTTCATGACATCTTGTTAGGACTATAATGCAAGATTTCATAATCTAAGTTTTCTGCATATGTAATAAGTGGTTCATAAATTTCAAGCAAATAAGTTATTTAAACTTGATTGGTCTATAATTGGTTTCAATTGTGGCTTGATTTTTTGAGCTTTATGATTTCACTAAAAAAAAAAAAAATTATGATTTCACTAAAAAAAAAAAAAAACCATTTGAGTAAGTGTTGAAAATGCAATTTCACGTTTTTGCAAATTATCTCAAACACTGAATTGTACATGCATCATGAATGAATTTTAAACTACATGAGCACACACAAGATTTACTAGGATTCTGTCTCACACTATTCATATCATGTTTTCAAGGGACTGGATTTGAGTAGGTTAGAAGTCTGAATGCTTGAGATTTTTACTTTGGGTAATTTTGAGCATACTGTCTTTGGATTAATTGTTTTTAGATTTTTATTGTTTTTTAGATTTTTATTGTTTTATCAAAGACAATGTATAATTTTTCAGATTTTGTAATAGTTTTGATATTTCTTTTGTTATAAAGACCCTTGGTCTTATGGATGGAGCGACATCTTCGACCCATTTTGGGTTACGTAGGTAGTAGAGATGTTTCAAGTGGTATCAGAGCCAGGTTAAGCCTCTCTTTCAGTTATTTGGATGTTATGTCTTAAGTATTATACTTTGTACTTAAGTGTGTTTTGTATGTATAGGATGGTGAGAATGTATAGAACTGATCACAAAACCATGTCCCCCACCCACGTATTCTAATTCCACCCCTTGAGGATAAAGCTGTAAAAGGACTAAATGTTCACGAATAAAAGCTTGTTCATGTTTATTCATATTCAAATAAGGCTTGTTTGATTAATAAATGAAAGAACTCGAATAAAATATTACATTCGATTGATAAATAAACGAACTCGAACATGTTCGCGAAAGTTTTCGAACATTTGTACACATATAGTATATTTTTTAAAATAATTATAGTATATCTATTATATATATGCATTTATATTTTATAATATTATATATTTTTAATATCATGTAGGGTTAATGCAACAACACCACTTCCTATTCTTGAATCTTCAATCTTCACCCTCGTCGTTGTCTCTTATGGTCTTCCATTCCCTCATATTTGCCGGTATTCCCTTTTGTCACATATATCTTCACGACTTCACTGCCGTCTCCACTCTATTTGCTCTTTGTAGTAAAAAACTTCTCTGTCTCCTCCTTACATTGCTGGTCCACTGCCCACTTCCCTGCCATTCTTCACCCTCACAGATACCGGAGGCACGTCAGAGCTCCCATCCATATTTTAGTTTGTTTCCTCTTCTCTGATTCTATTCATCTTAAAATGGGGGAAATCTAGGATGGAAAGATAATGCAAGTATGATTTTTCAAAAGTTATTCCTTAGATGTATAGTTTTGCATTTAGTTCTTATTCAAATTTTGGGCATTTTAGCATTTTTCATTATTGTAAATAATCAATTCATATTCAATTCTACATTTAGGCTAAATATATACCAAATTAAACCAAACAGAAATTATATTCTTACAAGAACTCCAGAGCCAAATTAGAACTAAACCGAACTGATGAACACCCCTAAACTATCAACCATTTATGTAGTAGAATATGACTTAGATATTCCTTAAGACAATCTCAAATTTCACATTGTAGTACATATTTAAAATCCAATAGAATACTGGACTCACTAAAAAAAAAAAGGAACCATCCTCATACATACACTTTACAACAATTTAAGGTGCTTACTATTGTCTTGATAATCTGGGACATTGAAAGTAATCTAAGGGCATAAGATTTCCTCAAGTATGTCATGGATATAACTTCTGATGCTCTGTTTGAGACAACAGTGTGCTTTGCAACCAATTGTGATGTATTCATTCATTAAACCTTGTATTATTCGTTACTTTTTCCTAGATGGATTACCTTTGAACACTAGCCTACTTTTTTCCCCTCATATAAGAAAGCCATAGTTCTTTTTCCTGCTGATGATTTCCTATTTGGAGTTTATAAATTCTTTATAAAGTATTTGTCATATGTTTGAGTATTTTCATATGTCATTTACAAGGACTGTTTTATACTTATTGTTCTTGTTCTTTGTTATGAAAATATGAAATGATTGATTTGAGCTCATTTGTTTGCATGATAAGTACGTCAAGTCCTCCATTTTCATCATTTCAAGGTTCTTCTACAAGTCTAGGAATGGGCAATAGCTCTTTTGATGAGGGATTACTTCAATTAAATGAGATAGATATGGAAAAAAATGATGAAGATGCTAGCCAAAGTAAAGAACAAGTGGTAGAAGAAGGTGTAGGAACTTTTGAATTAATTTTGCCCAGTGGGCTTGTTTTAGAACTGAACAATTGTTTTTATGTTCCTGCTATGAGTAGGAATATTATTTCAGTTTCTTGTTTGGATTTAGAAGGTTTTGAATTTGTTATTAGGAATAACATTTGCTCCATTAATAAAAACGGCATTTTTTATGGAGATGCTTCATTATCGAATGGGCTTTATATTCTAAATCTTCGTGGATCTTCAGACATGTCTATCTATAATATAAATACTAAGAGATTGAAATCCAATGATTTAAATCAGACTTACTTCTGGCATTGTCGTTTGGGCCATATAAATGAGAAACGCATAACAAAGCTTCATAATGATGGGCTTCTAAAATCGTTTGATTTAGAATCTTACAAAACATGTGATTCTTGTTTATTAGGCAAAATGACTAAAGCGCCTTTCAAGAGATAAAATGAAAGGGCAGCTGATTTATTGGGCCTAATACATACTGATGTATGTGGACCAATGAATTCACTAGCTAGAGGAGGATTTCAGTACTTCATTACATTTACAGATGATTTCAGCAGATATGGCTACCTGTATCTGATGAAACACAAATCTGAATCGTTCCAGAAATTCAAAGAATTTCAAAATGAAGTACAAAATCAACTTGGCAAAAGTATCAAAACACTTCGATCGGATCGAGGTGGTGAATACTTAAGTCACGAGTTTGACGAGCATCTTAAAAATTGTGGAATTATTTCCCAATTAACTCCACCAGGAACACCTCAATGGAATGGTGTATCTGAATGGAGAAATCGGACTTTATTAGATATGGTTCGATCAATGATGAGTTAAACTGATCTTCCAATATCCTTTTGGGGTTATGCCTTGGAGACTGCTGCATTCATACTAAATCGAGTTCTATCTAAATCGGTTCAGAAAACGCCATATGAGATATGGACTGGGAGACAACCTAGTTTGTTATTTCTGAAGATTTGGGGTTGTGAAGTTTATGTAAAGCGTTTATTATCTGATAAACTTGCACCTAAATCGGATAAATGCATATTTGTGGGGTATCCTAAAGAAACTAAAGGATATCAATTTTATCTCCCAAAAGAAAATAGAGTAATTGTTGCTCGAAATGGATTCTTTCTTGAAAAGGAATTTATTTCCAAAAGAATCAGTGGGAGTAAAATACATCTTGATGAGATTCAAGGACCACAATTAGTGCCTGAACCTCATCAAGATGAGATTCAAGAGCCACAATTAGTGCCTGAACCAAATAATGAATCTCGATTAGATGGCTCACAAGTCCAAGATGAGCCTACATCTATAGAACAAGGACCTCGAAGATCTGATAGGGTTCATCAACAACCTGAGAGATATGGATTTCTCATAACTGACGATCACAATGTGGAGCTTATGGTTAATGATGAGCCCACTTCCTATCAAGATGCCATTAAGAGTTCTGACTCTGGAAAATGGTTAGAGGCTATGAAGTCTGAGATGCAATCCATGTATGATAACCAAGTTTGGACTTTGGTTAACCCACCTAAAGGTTCAAAAACTATTGGGTGTAAGTGGGTTTTCAAAAAGAAAACAGACATGGAGGGAAATGTGCATACTTACAAAGCACGACTGGTAGCAAAAGGTTATGGACAAACTCATGGTATAGACTATGATGAAACATTTTCACCAGTTGTAATGCTTAAATCTATTAGAATTCAAAGGATCATCAAAACCCTCAGGCTAAATGCGGAAAATAGAAGGAATTTAAGAACAATAAACTAATGCATTCAACGGAAAAAGAAAAAAAAAATTACTGCTTTTTAGAAGAAAATAGAAGAAATTGTGGATAGTAAAGGTGTGAAGATGGCCAAGTGCACCTATGCAAGAAGTCATGGCCTCTAAACAAGACTTCTACCACCACTCAACTTAATAGACACTTGGCGAATTGTTTGCATAGGAAGCTTTCCCTTCGTTAAAATCCAATAATAAAGCAACAACTACTTTCTTTTACTCAATTGGAGAATGAAGATGTAAGTTCTATTGCTAATTTTTCATATGATCATTCTAAAGTTAGGGAGCTTGCTGCATATATGGTTTGAGGTCATGAGTATCCTTTCTCAATAATGGATCATGTGATTTTTAGTAAGTTTATGAAAGTTGCATCACCCTTTTTCCAAAAAATAGGTCGAAATACTGTGAAGAAGAATTGTATATCAATTTATGAGATCAAGAAAAAAAGTTGAAGTCATTATTGAAGGATATGAGAAGAATTAGTATTACTACCGATTTGTGGAAGGACAAAAAATTCAATACATGGTTGTCACTAATCAATTTGTTGATTCTAATTAGATGTTACAAAAATGTGTCTTGAGTTTTAACTATATGCCTCCCCCATATATTGGTGTTCTAGTTGCTGATGCTCTCAATAAATGTCCTCTTAATTGGGATATTGAAGATAAAGTGGCTTCTATTAAAGTTGAAAATGCTTCTTATAATGATGTTTGTATTATAAGATTGAAAGATGATTTTGCATTGAGAAAAAAGTTGTCTCTTGGGGGGAAATTATTTCATGTTAGATATTGTGCTTATATTTTAAATTTGCTAGTTCAAGACGGGCTTGATCAAATTAGAGAAGTGATTGAAGTTGTTAGACACGGAAGAAAGTATTAGAATAATATAGAAAGTCGCCTTAAGGAATTTTCTAAAATTGAAAGACAATGCTAATTACCTTCTAAGCAATTGCTTTTGGATTGTCCAACTAGGTGGAATGGAACTTATTTGATATTAGCTGTTGCATTTGTTTTTAAAGATGTTTTTTCTCATTATGTTTATATTGATCCTAGTTTTATATATGTTCCTAGTATAGTTGATTGGATAAAAGTGGAAGATGTATGTCAATTTCTAGGTGTTTTTCATGAAATTACAAACATAATTTCTAGTTTTGAGTATCTAACTGCAAATCTCTTTCTGGTTGAGCTTTACAGAATAAAAGAGCTATTGAATGAAAAATCTTCTGATGTTTCTGATCATATAACGGCCATGGCTTCACAAATGGCAGCCAAATTTGACAAGTATTGGGGTGAATGTAACTTGTTGCTTTCCTTGGTTGCTATTTTGGATCTTAGATATAAAATAGTACTTATTAAATTTTCTTTTCCTATGATCTATGATAAAGATGCTGAAAAGAATATTTCTTTGGTTAAAAAAGAATTGAATGATCTTTTTGAAGAAAATGTTAGTGCTTATAATGAATTTCAATGTGAGCATGGGCAAAGTACAAAAAAGAGTAAAAGAGAGAGATAGTACTTCACCTAGTAAATGCAACATTGATTTTTAAGGAATTGGAAAGAGTATCATCACTAGGAAGGCCAAATTTGAATAATTTATTAGATAAGCAGAGACTTTTCAATCTATAAAATCAGAATTAGATATTTACCTTGAAGAAAGTATCTAAATTTGTGATTCAATTATTCATTTTGATGCCTTAGATTTGTGGAGGGTGAATCAATCAAAATATCCTAGATTGGCTAGGATGGCATGCAAATTATTATCTATTCCTATTAATACTATAGCTTATGAAGCAACTTTTAGTGCTGGGGGTGGGGTTATTAATAATTGCCATAATTCAATGTCTGTTGATACAGTAGAGATGCTCCTATGCTTATCTGATTGGGTACGAAATTTTCATGGACTTAAAAAGCACTCAAAGGTTAGTATGATAAAAAAAAAAATTATATAGTACGTTGCTTATATTATATATATATTAATTTATATATTTTTTTGTTGGATGATGATGAACAAGTTTCTTTTAAAGAAATTAAGCTTCATGTAGTAGTGGATTAAATTTACCATTTGGTAAGTTACAAATTGGTAAATTTTGTTTCATTTATATATGTAATTATGTTGCATTCAGGCTGATGTTGGCATGTTCTACCTCTGTTCATTAAATGCATAATTGTGTTACTATTTGTATAGCTACATGATTTTGTTTGCTCAATTTTGTGTTCATAGTTTTCTTGAAATTAGTTTTCAGAAGCAAATTCTGGAGGATATTATTTTTAGGTATAAAATGATACTACTAGAAAATGAAGATATATACAGTAAATTATGAACTCCGCCTGTGAGCTCCACGGGTTTTGTCTGCGGTGTCCATTGCCGGTCTCAAGCCCGGATAAAGGAGGAGAATTGCGGTAGGCTTGTGACGGCCAGTGTAAAACATAGTCACATCTATGACATGAACCAATCGATTGACTTCGTGGAGGCGTTCCCTACTCAGCGACGCGCTGCACTTCCTAGACCCGGGTGTAGTGATAAATATGCGAGGGTTGCTAGGTCGTTGCCCGGAAGCAACTCGCCTTGTCGGTCCCCGGATGCGGTGTCAAATATGCAAGGGTGTAGGGTAAAAAAGACAGTCTACAGGGATAGGATTCGTCTAGCTACATGGAATATATGATCTTTGACCGGTAAATTGACAGAACTACTTGAGGTAATGCGGAGGAGAAAGATTAGCATTTTGTGTCTTCAGGAAACCAAGTGGGTAGGTGAGAAGGCGAGAGTAGTCGCTCCATGGGGTTATAAGCTTTGGTATTCAGGTAGAGTTAGAAATAGAAATGGAGTCGGGATTATTATTGATCGTAAGTTTATTGATGATATAGTTGAAGTACAGAGGAAGAGTGATAGGATTTTGAGCATCAAGATCATGATTGGCGGCAAGATTACTACTGTTATTAGTGCGTATGCGCCGCAAGTAGGACTCGATGATTCGGTTAGGCAACAGTTCTGGGATGATTTAGATGAGATTGTCCAGAGTGTACCGTGTGTAGAAAAGCTTTTCATTGGTGGTGATCTAAACGGACATGTAGGTACTGATAAAAGCGGGTTTGATAGTGTTCATGGAGGTCAGGGTTTCCGAGCTAAAAACGAAGCAGGAACTGCTATTCTTGATTTTGCCTTGGCCTATGATTTGACCATAGCAAATACTTGGTTTAAGAAGAGAGATTCTTACTTAGTGACCTTTAGAAGCGGGTTAAATGCCAGTCAGATAGACTTCTTTATTATGAGGCGTAGGTTTCGTAGTGCGTGTACGGATTGTAAAGTTATTCCAGGTGAGAGTGTAGTTACGCAACACAGGCTGTTGGTCCTCGATTTTAATTTTAGGAAAAAGAGTAAGCAGCAGAATTTTCGAGTTAACCTTAGGATTAGGTGGTGGAGGCTTCAGGGGGATGAAAGAATAGCCTTTGTCAATAAGGTAGTTGAGGCGGATAATTGGTCTTCTGATATGGATTCGGATCCAGATACTATGTGGAGAAAGATGGTTCAATGTATTAGGACGGAATCTAAAGGAAAAATACCTCTTAACAAGGATGTGTCGTGGTGGAACAACGAAGTGAAAGAAGCCGTAAGGAGTAAAAGAGAGTGCTATAGAAACTTAGGAAGGTGTAGGAGTGATGAAAATTTTGAGAAATATAAGGTCGCGAGAAGAAAAGCTAAAGAAGCTGTCAGAAACGCAAGAGCCATAGTTTACAAGGATTTATATGAAAAGTTAGATACCCAAGACGGAGAGAAGAATATATATACACTGGCGCGTTACAAGGAGAAGAAGAAGAGGGATATAGGTGTAGTGAAATGTGTGAAGGATGAAAACCACAATGTTTTAGTTAAGGATGAAGAAATAAAGGAGAGATGGAGATCATATTTTGATAAGTTATTCAACGGGAGTCAAGTCCAAGTTCCGAGTGTAGGTAGCCTGGCGCTTTCGAACGAAGAGGTTAACTGTGCATGGATTCGTCGTATTCAGAAGCATGAAGTCCGTGATGCCCTTAAAAGGATGAGTCCAAAAAAAGCTGTAGGACCGGATGGTATACCGATCGAGGTTTGGAAGTGTTTAGGAGATATAGGTATTACGTGGCTGACAAGTCTGTTCAACAAGATATATAAAGTTAATAGGATGCCTACAGAGTGGAGGAAGAGTACTCTGATTCCTCTGTACAAGAATAAAGGAGATGTCCAGGATTGTGCCAATTACTGTGGGATTAAACTCATGAGTCATACTATGAAGCTTTGAGAGAGAATGATTGAACAGAGGTTACGGGGCATTATACAAATTTCAGATAATCAGTTTGGTTTTATGCCTGGGCGTTCCACTACGGAGTCAATTCATTTATTACGGCAGATGATTGAATATCATAGGGAAAGAAAGAAAGATTTACATATGGTATTTATTGACCTGGAAAAAGCCTATAACAGGGTTCCTAGAGAAGTAGTTTGGTGGGTGCTGGCCAAGAAAGGTGTATCAATAAAGTATATTATTCTCATTAAAGATATGTATGAGGGAGCATGTACAAGTTTAAGGACTGGCGCCGGAGTGACTGCAGAATTCCCTATTAATATCAGGGTGCATCAAGGATTAACGCTTAGCCCTTTCCTCTTTGCAGCCGTTATGGATGAGTTGACCTGCGCGATACAGGAGGCTGTGCCATGGTGTATGTTGTTTGCAGATGATTTTGTATTAATTGATGAGACTAGAGCCGGTGTAAATGCTAAATTGGAGTTATGGCGGCAGACATTGGAATCCAAAGGTTTCAGAATTAGTAAAAGTAAAACAGAGTATATGGGATGCAAGTTTAGTGGTAGCAGAAACATAGCCCAGAATGTAACTTTGGAAGGTAGAGATATACCGTTAGCTGATTGTTTTCGCTATCTAGGATCTATTGTTCAGAAAGGCAGAGAGCTCGATAGCGACGTTGCACATCGAGTTAAGGGGGGTTGGTTGAAATGGAGGAGTGCGACTGGTATTCTTTGTGATCGTAATGCACCGTTGAATTTAAAGGGTAAGTTTTACAAGGCAGTCGTACAAACTGCTTTGTTATATGGTACGGAATGTTGGGCAGTTAAAAGGTGTCATATTAAAAAAATGAAAGTAGCTGAGATGCGTATGTTACGGTGGATGTGTGGATATACTAGGAAGGATAGAGTTAGAAATGAGATCATTAGGGAAAAGGTGGGTGTGGCATCTATTGAGGAAAATATGAGAGAAAGTCATCTGCGTCGGTTTGGACACGTTCAGAGAAGATCGAGGGATGCTCCTGTTAGGGCGATGGAGAGAGTGAGGCAAGATAGGTTAGACAACGAGAAAGGTAGAGGTAGGCCTAAAACGACATGGATAGAGGTAATTAAGAGAGATATGTCTTTGTTAGATTTGGATGATAGTATGACGTTCGATAGAAGAAAGTGGCGAGAGAGGATTCATGTGGATGACCACACGTTGCCCGACGTTGGTTCATGTAGCCGACCCCAAGTTACGTGGGATTAAGGCTTAGTTTGTTGTTGTTGTATACAGTAAATTATGATTACTATAGAGTATCATGAAGTCACTTTGTTCACTTCTTGCTGGATATGCTTCCCAATTTCTTCTGCTACTACTATTTGTTCATGTTCTTTGAATTTCCATGTGCTTCATTTGCAAATAAACTTGGTATCATAAAACTTTAGCTCTCAACTTGCCTAATAGCTAATATTAGAGCTAATTTTGTGTATATTGTTTATTCAAAGAGTTAGAATTTTGTGTTAAACTATTACTTTTAATTTCGTGTATTTTAGGAACTGTAATGCAGTAGAATAAGTTGTTTCTTGAAGAGTGATGGTGCTTATGTGTGAAGTTCCTTTTATGGAGTGTTTTTAAGAGAGAATTTTAATTATTTGATAGCATTTTATGCCTATTAATTAATTTTAGTTTTTTGTAATTTTGTTGTATGTAATTATGTTATGTTAAAAAGGTTTGTATTTTATTTTGTTTTTATCATTAATGATGTAGTGAAAATGTTTAGATTTGAATTTTTAATGAATTTTTGAATTATTATTTTTTAAATTTTAGAATGAAAATATAAAATAAATAAACGAATAATTCGAACTCAAATATTAATTAAGTTTTTTGAACTCGAACGCGAACAAACACGAATATTATCAAATAATAAACGAACAAATTTGAGCTCAATTAATAAATGAATAAACTCGAATAGTGTTCAATTATGTTCGAACTTGAGCTTGAAAATCTGATACTCAATTCGTTCATATTCGAATACAATTCTACCTGAGGATTCTTCTTTATCAGAGTTAGAACTAGAATACGATCCACCTAAACAAGGAAGTATTGATGATGAGGTGGAGATCGTAGCACTAGAACCATACATGCTTGAATAGGAATGAGGTGATAATGAGGTGGAGGCCATAGCCCCAAATAGTAACAACCCTAGGGATATAGAATATAAGGAACCTAAGAAAGATGAGGAAGTTGATGGAAGCTCTGAGAGGCCCAGAAAAGGGCTCGAATTTAGGATTTGTTCTTGGTGTTGACATAAATGAGGATGGACTTCTTAGGAATATAGACCTCACTGGAAACATTAGGGGTTGGCTATGAATCTGACTCCAATGACTTTAGCGATGACTAGATACTAGGAGGGTTGCAAGTTGGTGTTGAAAGGATCGCGAGAAAATAAAAACATAGCGAAAGTATGTAATTTAAAATTTTTCTCGAGTCAAAGTTTAGGAGTACTTAATTTTAGGTTACTTAGATTGAATAATCGGAGGATTTAGATTTGATGGAATACTTTGGTTTGTCACGATTACTTACTCTGCAGGAATTCTGACCAAGCATCAACTCCTTTGCATCAAATATGTACACCAAGATTGCTAGCTTTTAATTTTCCAAAGTATTCTCGAACCTCCTATAGACTATTTACTGGTGAAAGTAGAATAATAGGTAAAAGAATAATTTTTTTTATAAGAATATTGAGAAAGCTATTTTTTTTTTCACCAGAAAAAGAAAAAAAGAAAGGAAATCCTCAAAGAAAGAATGAAGCTAGCGGTGGTCACCCCCAAGAAGAAAAAAAAACCAAAGCCATTTTAATTTTTTTTGTTTCTTTGTTTTGTGTCCCAAAATATCGAATTGCCAAATTGCAATTCTGTGACTATTAGGCACCAAAAACAAAAACCACGTATAGCTATTGTTTCCTTGTTTTGTGCCCAAAATCACGAATTGCCAAATTGCAATTTTGTGACCATTAGGCACCAAACAAAAACCACGTATAGCTATTGTTTCCTTGTTTTGTGTCCCAAAATCATGAATTGCCAAATTGCAATCACGTATAGCTATTAATTTTGGAAAGAAAAAATAGCTTTCCTTATTTTACAAAGCCACCTCCACTTTTCTCTTTTTGAGGCAGCTACTTAGTTTCTAAAGAATCTTTGTCATCTCAATTACCTTGCTAGGTCAGGGTTTTTCTTAATTAGCCTAAGATTAATTAAATAGCTCTCTTATTAATTAATTAATTCACTTGGACCTAATATAAAATTATTCGAGATAATTAATTAATAAACTAATTTAATTAAATTAGTCTAAGATTAATTAAATAGCTCTCTTATTAATTAATTCACTAGGCTTAATATAAAATTACTTAAGATAATTAATTAATAAATAAATTTAATTAAATTAGCCCAATTAACTATTCAAGCTAAATCAATAATTAATTGGACTCCTAGAACAATTCTTCTCTTATTAATTCACCCAATAAGCCCATATAGTAAATAATTTACTAAGGTTACTTGAGATATTTTGGAGAACAAAAGACATATTATTCTTAACTACTAAAATGACTAAAATACTTTGGCTAACAGATAGCCGTATTTTATCGTCTTAAATATTCCATTTGTCACTATATGAAAATATTGACCCCAAGAATAATATTGCAAGTGCTATATTTTTTATCTACAGGTGTAATGGCAAAAATATCTGATGTGTATTTATTTGGGTATAAAAATCATATAAAAATATGCACAGTCTCAATCAAATTTAAATTAAAACGTTAACCCAAAATTACACATATAAGTAAGCATACTCATCATTGACATAGCATATGATTCAAATGAGTATCGATCCTCCAGGAAGAAGTATGCATTAATCACTTTTCTTTCATTGTTTAACCGACTCAATAAAGTGAAAAAGAAATAAAAATAAAATAAAATAAAATAAAAGAATATATACATGTCAAGGATGGAGAATTATATAACTCAAACCATTATTCTGACAAACATGATTTTAAAGTACCTAATCATTATCATAATTAATCATTCTCTTGGCATCATGAAGGATTAAGATAGATTCACTTCTTTAGTCAATCCATGCAATCACTATCTTTTAGATAAATTAGTATTACTTGGTCTCGTCTCAACTAATTCATCCAAAAGATGCATTGAACACAATCCTTGATTAAATTTCCTTGGTCTCGGCAAACTTAAAACATGAAATTAATTAATAAATCCTTGGTCTCGACAGACATCAAGTAACCTTTAATTATCAGTTTTCATTAATTAACCCCCTTAGTCCAGTAAGTTAATCAACAACGAATATGAAATTGATGAATTGAAACCACCATCAACCCCCTTGGTCCAGTAAGTTAATAGAAAGGAACAACCAACTAATCTCATAATAAGCACAAGTAATTATATACCGAGAAGAACAATTAATTAATCAAAAGATCAAATAACTCTAAAAGTCACGAATACCTAAAGCAATGTCAAATTACAATAAAACAATTAACACATCATTGTTCAAGAAAAAGAAAATAAAATAAAAGAAAGTACTCATAGACAAGCTTCCTCTTTCTTCCTTTGAAAAACTTTTTGTACAATCCTCTTTGATTTAGCAGAATTCCTCATTGATTTGAGTGACTTCCTATTATGATCTATGAATTCCCCCATTTCTCTTTGTGTTTTCCATCTATTTATAGGTTTAGGAAATGCCTAAACTCATTGATGTAGGGTTTTTGGCCGATTAAAAGTAGGAAGATACTAAAATTCTGTAAATTACCAAAAATCGTGTGCTTAAATCAAGGCACCGCTTCGACATCAGGTCACAGTCGGCGCCACCTTGGTTGCCTAGAGCCGGCACCGATTGTGTTCTGTTTCCTCAGTTGTTCGCCGATTTTTTCTTAATTTCTTTGCAATGTTTTCCAGAGTACATCTGGTGCCGGTTCCAACTTCCCAGCTAGCGCCCGTTCGATTCTGTTCCGGTTTGTCTCATTGATTTTTCCGTCACCTTGAAGTATGTGCCAACAGCATGTGGCTGGCGCTGGTTCTTTTGCCCTGTCTGGTGCCGCTTCTGTTCTGTTTTGCGACCTTTTTGCCTTATTTTACTCCTAATATCTGAAATAATGCACAAATACCTTTCTAAGGGTAAAATCTCAAATATGAAGGAATATGACTAGTTATTTAATAAAATGCATCACAAAATAGTCTCAAATAACTAGAAAAAATATGACTAATTTAAGCCCTATCAATTCTCCCACACTTAGCTCTTTGCTTGTCCTTAAGCAAAGTATCAAAGATAAGTAGGAAAAGCATAAGTGTTGATAAAATCATTCAATCTATTTCAAAATAGTATTCCAATGCTTTCTTTATTTAAGAAAATAAAACACATGATACTACATCCTTCATAACAAATGCAAAACGTGTGTAAGCGAATAGTGACTAGTAGAATCATCTCAATACTTAACATCATTCTCAAACCATTGGAAAGAATTTAGTTAAAAAAGAATATGCATTCCATAAGCTTACTTTTCATACACTCTCTCCACTAATCCGAGACATACCATGATTTTACTTAGGTCAAGTAGGACTTTCAAGCTTGTATTGTAAGACTAGAGAGCTTGTAATGTAGCTTGTCAAACAAAGGATATAGGAGAATTAAATATCAAAGAAAATGAGAGTTCGCAAGAAAGGATAAACATAATGTATTAAGAAATTTCAAACTCTTCTTGCTCTCCTATTCCAAAATCAATCAAAACCCATAACCTTGTGTAGCAATTACAGTACAGTTCAAGCAAATCTTGCATTTTCATCAATCATTCTCAACTCATCACTACTTTTTTTTTCACAAGATCATTCAAACATTTCAACAATGGTGCCAAGAACTTGATGTGAACTTAAGTTTTTAAGAAATACCTACAGCTCAACCACCATTCTTCTTGTGATCTTTCTTTTCTTTCTCTTTCAATTTTTCTTTTTCTTTTTTTTTCTCTTCTTTTTTTTTTCAAATGCTGCTATTGTTTCTTTCTCATTTTTTCTCTTTCCATCTTTCTAGAAGCTTTTTGTTTTCTTTTTGCTTTCAATCTTTCGTTTTCTTTTTCTTCTCTTTCTTTTCTCTTTTCCTAACTCAACACAACTATGGATGCATGACTGAAAGTAACAAGTCATGATCTTTTCACAAGTATTCTCCCTCAACATTCTCCTACATGTATTTTTATCCATCAAGAGCAATCAAAGATTTGGAAGAATTATTCAAACTCTCAGCAAGAAGTAATGGACAAAGTATGATAACGGGTTTTAGGAAAGAAATTTACCATTTAGGCTCAAAATAGGCACTAAGGATAATACAAAAATAGGCAGGCTTGAAAAGCTAAAACTATCCAAAGAAAGCCAAAGAAAGCCTATTATCGTCATCCCTAAGTTAAATCATAAATGTTTTTCTTATTTCACCTCGAGAGGTATTCAAATAAGTTCTAGAATACTCAATGAATTTTAGTGGAAAAACAGATTTAAGAACAATGTAAAGCATTTGATCAAGAACTACTTAGTTCAAGTACGTGCAAAAAGTCATGCATAAGCCATAAATGATATAGAACATATACTCTATGATATATCACAAAGACATGCATTAAAAATACCTCTTGAAATCTCAAAGAAAATTAGAAATTTTTTTTTAAAAATTTGCTCTCAAACAAGGATCCCAAGAAGAATTTTGAGAAGATTATAGAAGAATCGAGAAGATTATGAAGAATGAAGAATAGAAGAATTCTCAATCTAACCACTCCCCCACACTTAAATTGGACATTGTCCTCAATGGCCAAATAAATAGAACAAGGAATTAAATACCATGGGACCAAAAATAAAGGGGAAAAGATAAGAAAGAGATTTCTTCCATTCATTATGCATACTATTGTACAAGAGTTGAGTTCCTGGAGAAGGAGACATTGGTAAAGTACTTAAAAAGAAAAATACAAAAGAACACACCAAAGCATAAAACTAGAAAAGAAAAATAAACAAAAACTAAAGAAAGAAAATAGTACAAGGAAAGAAAAGAAAAGTACACATCTAAAAGAAAATGACATGAAAATATAAAGGAAAATGAACAAAAAGAGAGTGACAAGTAGGGACATGTGTAGAACAAGTATCTCAATCCGCCCCATCATCATCATTAGGTGTGGATGTGCCCACACTACTGTGTTGTCCCGGAAAATGAGGCCTCCACTTAGCCCATTGCTGCTCCATAATAGCTTGCCTCCGGGCAATGTCGTTGATGGATTCCTACATGTGTAGTAGCATCTCCGTCTGTTGGGCTAACTGTCCCAGCATTGCAGTTTCAAAGTCAGTCCTGGCTTAGGACTGTGAACAACCTGCTCGTGCCCACGATGGTAGTGGTGGGTGCTCCTCCTTCGCAGATGGTGGCCTAACTTGCCCGGGATGCCTGGCCTCATGGGATGTTAAGTACTTCTTTAGCTCTTGGTTATACTTGTACCCGCAGCTCATCAGTGTCTGCTCCGTAACCGTATCATGCTCAGTGGTAGTCTCCATCAATTCTCCCTTAGTGCTAATACCAACGTCTCTCAAAATCTTCATTATGACTAAGGGAAAGATGAAGGCTTTAGTAGAAAGACGGTGATGAACCACATCCTAAATAGATTGTATAACCAATAGAGTAAGAGGGATAGACTGGGTAGTCATCATCCTATGCAAGATACATGTATCAATAAGGCGTGTTTCATTGAAACCACTAGCACGGGGTACAACATTAAACCCAAACATATAGATTAGAGCCCTAAAGTCGGCAGCAAGATCATTGTTCGAATAGAAACTATTAGCGTGGAAGGCATTATGCTTGTACAACCCTAGAGTGGCTCTAGTTCCACGGGCATCCCAATCAGGGTCAGAAAGAATTTTTTGATTGTTAATATCTATCCCTTACCCAGACTCATCATCATAGACCTGGAGAAGAGTAGCTAAGTGATTTTGTGTGATGATAATGGGGGTGCCCTTTACTCTTGTCTCTATGTGTGGAAGGTGTTTATTACTCTTGTCAACCATGTTGGCATAGAATTTCTTAACGAGTACTGGGTGATAATTCCCTTTTAGCTGTACAATAGGTCCCTACCCTAGCCTTCTAAACATCATTCCAAGTTTGAGGGCATGATCTAGGGTCGGTGTGAATGTAAGCTCCACAATAATCTTGTTGGAAGCTCTCCTATTATACCACTCCTCACATGATAGATCTATGAACTCAGCTGGTCTAAGGAATAAGGGATCTATAGATGAAGGGGCTGAGGAAGAGGAAGCTTGAGCCCTCTTTGAGGCTTGACCCCTTGCTCTAGATATGTTGTCAAGTAAGTAGTGGTGAAAATAGGAGGATAAAATGAATGAGCTTAAAGATTTTAGAAGGGCTATATCTCCATTGTTCAAACACAATACACAATGCTCATTCAACCCTCAACCAGCTCACAACAATAATTCCTAAACTCCTTTAAAGTATGTCACACACCCAACAACAACCAATTCAATTCCTTCAATCAATTCAACACAACCTGCAGGATCACATTGAACTCTCACTATAAAGCATAAATGTGTTGAACAAACCCAATGCATTCGAATGTGCATACATGATCATGTAAATGAAGACATCATCATGGCATTAGAGTGATCAAGTGCAAAATAATGCAAGGCCAATGTGCATCACTACTCAATCATCATAATAGCCATAATCCTACCATTGAGCATATGCATAAATTCCCTAATGATCATGTGAATGAATCAAATACTCAAGAATCATTAACTCATAATATATCTGAAGTCATGAAGCTCATGAGTTAATTCATAATGCTAGAGAACATTATATATCCCAAATTTCGGCTAAAAGTATACTTAAAATTAGAAAAATTTATCTACAACATTTTAACCGTGGGAATTCAATAAAAATTATACCTTTGTGCTCTCTTATGCATGGGCAAGCAAAATATGCAATCATTTTTCAGAAATCTAAGCTCTTTGCGTGCGGATTAAAGATTGGGTTTTTGTGAAAAATGAAAGGTTTAGAGAATTTTGAACTGTAAAACCAATGAAAGAAGGATAGATTGATGTTTTAAAAGTGTTTGGGAGGTGAAAAATCAAATCTTGAGAAGTTTGGAAAGTGAAGCTGGCGCTGGTTAGAGAGAATTTGAGAGGGAGCTGGAGAGTTTGAAAGAAAAAAGTGGCCAAAATGGCCTATTTGGAGTGGGATAGGAATTGGCGCCGATTCTGGTCCTAGCCGGCGCCGGTTACATTGTGTCCGGGCTCCAGATTTTTTTTAAATGAAAAAAAAAATGATGAACATGCAGTAATGATGAATAATGAAATTTAATTCATGAAGAAATAATAAAGAAATAAAACAAAACATCGAAAATAAAAATTGTTTCAAATCATAAAAACTGAAAGTAAAAAAAAAAAAAAAATTCAATGTTTTCCACGGCCTTGATCCCGTAGATTTTTCTCAGTGTTTCCTGGCAATGCCCCCGCTTGACGATCCCTAAGTAGCTTAGCAAGTTGGCCAATTTGGTTCTCCAAGTTGTGCATGGAAGCCTCTAAGTTCCTTGTTGTCGCATCAACCTCTTGGAACTTAGTCTCCGTTGTACTTACCAATTGGCTAATCAAGTCCTCCAATGGCGGCTTGAAAGGTGCTGAATTGTTGTTCAAAGGGGGTTGGTTCCTTTGATTACCTCAAAAGTTAAAAGAACCCTGCTTAGGTTGGTTTTCGTTACTCCAAGAGAAGTTAGGATGATTTTTCCAACCAAGATTGTAAGTAGAGCTATAAAGATTGTTACCTGGATGGGTATTACTTGCAAAGGCAGCTTGTTCTGTGGTTTCTTGGAGTAAACCCATATTTTGGCACTCATAGTTTGGGTGCCCTTCTCCACATAAATCACAATTCCCATTTACCACTTGGCCTTGAGGCATCACCATTTGTTCCATCTTTCGAGTTAATGCTTCCATCTTAGCCTCCAATGCTGCCACAACATTCACTTTGTGCACTCCTTGTATACGAGCTTTAGACCTTGCATTTCTCCAAGAATAGTTATTAGAAACCAAATTTTCAATGAGATCGAATACTTGTTCTGGGGTCTTATGATTGATGGAACCCCCTGCAGAAGAGTCCACCACTTGGCGTGTTGTGAACGTCAGGCCATTAAGAAAAATAAGCATTTGCATTCATAGCTCAAATTCGTGGTGTGGACATTTTCACAGCATCTCCTTGAATCTCTCCCAACTTTCATACAAGGGTTTAGAATCTAATTGTTGGAAGGCAAAAATCTTATTTCTAAGTTTGGCTGTCCTAATTGGAGGAAAATATTTGGCAAAAAACTTTTCAGCTAGGGCATTCCAAGTTGTGATGGAACCTGTAGGTAAAAACTTTAACCAAGATTTGGATATATCTCTCAAAGAAAAAGGAAAAAGTCTTAGCTTTATAGCGTCATTAGATATACCATTCATTTTGAAGGTATCACAGATTTCAAAGAAACTGGCTAAGTGGGCATTAGGGTCTTCTTTAGGTAGCCTATCGAATTGGACCATATTTTGGATCATTTGGATGATATTAGGCTTTATTTCGAAATTTTTTGCATCCACTTTAGGTCTAGTGATACTTGAGTTCGTGCCCTAGATTGCATGTTTCACAAAGTCATCCATAACCCTCCTGTCGTTTCCAGCATTATTGTTTTGTGCATCGTCCATGTCTGTGATTAAGTTCTGTTGGATTGTCCAGTAAATTTTTGATAGTGTCCTTTCGATTTTAGGGTCAAAATCGACTATCTTGCCTTTAGATTTCCGGGTCATGTACCAAGGTTAACACCTATAGAAGATAAGAAGCAAGTTAGATAACGGAATTCATGATTAAAACAAAATTAAAAGAAGAAAAAGTTAGTCAATTAAACATGGTCAGAGTTAGCAAGTTAAATTACAAAGGCATACATAAGATACACAAGATACAAAAGATGGCACCTTTTTGTGAAAAGAACAATTGTATATATTTACATATTCACACATTTACCTATTTACATATTTACATGTTTAAATCAACGAAATACGAGCTTTCATAACATTGTTCCCCGGCAACGGTGCAAAAAACTTAATGCGTATTTATTTGGGTATAAAAATCATATAAAAATAAGCACATTTCCAATCAAGTTTAAATAAAAATGTTAATTCCAAATTACACATATGAACAAGTATACTCATCATTACCATAGCATAAGGTTCAAACGAATGTCGATCCTCCAGGAACAAGTATGCATTAATCACTTTTCTTTCATTGTTTAACGTACTCAATAAAGTGAAAAAGAAATAAAAAGGAAAATAAAATAAAATAAAAGAATATATACATGTCAAGGATGGAGAATTATGTAACTCAAACTATTATTCTGACAAACATGATCTTAAAGTACCTATTATCATAATTAATTATTCTCTTGGCATCATGAAGGATTAAGATAGATTCAATTCTTTGGTCAATCCATGAAATCACTATCTTTTAGATAAATTAGCATTACTTGGTTTCGTCTTAACTAATTTATCCAAAAGATGCATTGAACACAATCATTGATTAAATTTCCTTGGTCTCGGTAAATTTAAAATATGAAATTAATCAATGAATCATTGGTCTCGGTATACATCAATTAATATTTAATTACCAGTTCTCATCAATAAACCCCCTTGGTCCAGTAAGTTAATCAACAACGAATATGAAATTAATGAATTGAAACCATCATCAACCTCTTTGGTCTAGTAAGTTAATGGAAAGGAACAACCAACTAATCTCATAATAAGCACAAGTAATTAAATACCGAGAAGCATAATCAATTAATCAAAAGATTAAATAACTCTAAAAATCATGAATGCCTAAAATAATGTCAAATTACAATAAAACAATTAACACATTATTGTTCAAGAAAAATAAAATAAAATAAAAGAAAGTACTAATAGACAAGCCTCCTCTTTCTTCCTTTGAAGACCTTCTTGCACAATCCTCCTTGATTTGGCAGAATTCCTCATTGATTTGAGTGATTTCCTATTCTGATCTATGATGTCCCCCATTTCTCTTTATGTTTTCCATCTATTTATAGGCTTAGGAAATGCCTAAACTCGTTGGTGTAGGGTTTTTGGCTAATTAGAAGTAGGAAGATACTAAAATTCTATAGATTACCAAAAACCGCATGCTAAAATCAAGGCACCGCTTCAACATCAGGTCATAGCTGGAGCCGCCTTGGCTACCTAGAGCCGGCAGTGGTTGTGTTCTATTTCCTCAGTTGTTCGCTAATTTTTTCTTGATTTCTTTGCAATGTTTTCCAGAGTACAGCCGGTGTTGGTTCGGTTCTATTCCAGTTCGTCTCATTGATTTTTCTGTCGCCTTGAAGTGCGTGCCAATAGCATGTGGCCGGCGCCGGTTCCTCTGCCTTGTCCGGCGCAGCCTTTGTTTTGTTTGGCGACCTTTTTACCTTATTTTACCCCTAATATATGAAATAATGCACAAAATACCTTTTTAATGGTAGAATTTCAAATATGAAGGAATATGACTAGTTATTGAGCAAAATGCATCACAAAATAGTCTCAAATGACTAGGAAAAATATGACTACTTTAAGCCCTATCAATACCTCTCTACGTAACACCCGCTATTGAGATAGGAAAAATGCACTAACATCTTCTTCAATGACATCTACTATCCTATGATTACTAGTCTGATAATCCATGACTTTTAGTCTTACCAACTTATTTCCGAGAGTTACCCAAAAGCATATATACTTTGTCAAGTTTTCCAGGGCCCTAGTTTATTTAGATCATCCTGGACATAAGGGGGTGATATCTTCATTAAGTGAAGTATAGAAACTCTATTATATAAATCTATCTTAATTAACTAGAGTTATACACCTAACGTACAAGGTTATTAGTCTTGCATTAAAACTTCACCCATCATACATTAAAGTGTACAAGTCTAACTTCACTAGACCACTAACTTATACTCAAGTCCAAATGTACTCGTCCACACAGTAGTGGTAATAAACTAATCCTTATTTATTGTAGTACTTTTATAAAGATTATTATCGTATGATCTAATTCTACGTATTCTAAATATGCTTATACTATTGACGTGAGTGGACTACTAACTGGTCAAAGCTAAACCATTTCCTATTTAGAAACCATAATGTAATGATCTAAACTTTGATAAAGTGCCCAACTTTATCAATAGATGAAGAATAATTTTGTCGCTTCTGTGTTAGTAACCCATAATCTACACCTTACTGTGAAAGCACGACACAATCACGTAAATTACTTACTAACATACTTAGACCTTAATGTGAACATGTATGTAAACAAACAAACATTAATGAATGAAATATTTTATTAATTTTCAAAATATAAAAATACATTGTCTATTTTGAGCATACATTCTAACAATCTCCCATTTACACCAAATGGATTATGATAGTCCATATATGCCTACCTTTATGACATCTAAGTGTCTTCAGAACACCTTCTCTATTAAAGGTTTAGTAAATGGGTCTGGAAAATTATTTAAAGAGAAAATCTGATCAACCACTATCTCTCATTTCTAGATGAATTCCTAGATCAAGTGATACTTCTTCTCAATGTACTTCCTCTTCCTATGGTTCCTTGCATTGAGACACAACTCTAAAATTGTCAAACTATATGATAATGGACCTGTCTATTTGTGACATAACTCCAAGTTCTATAAGGAACTTTCGGAGCCAAACTACTTCTTTTGAAGCTTTTGAAGCTGCCATATACTTAGCTTCCATAGTGGAATCAACAATATAAGATTTTTTAACACTCCTACATGAAATAGTCCCTCAAGATAAAGTGAAAATGTATCCACTAGTGGATTTTCTTTCATCTTTATCCTCTTGGAAGTTTGAGTCAATGTAACTAGTAGGAATTAAATCACCAGCTCTGTAAATAAGCATATAATCCCTCGTTCCCTTCAGGTACTTAAATATATGCTTTACAGCTTACCAATGTTCTTTTCCTGGGTTTGACTGATACCTTCTAACCATGTCTACCACAAAACAGATAACTGGCCTTATACTAAGCATGACATATATGAGACTTCCCACTATCGAGGCATAGGGAATCCTACTTATTCTTTCATTTTCTTCTTGTGTCTTAGGACACTGTTTAGAAGACAAGGTCAATCCATGCCTAATGGGTATGATTGCCCCTTTACACTGATCCATGCTAAACCAAGCTAATATCTTGTCAATGTAAGCAGATTAGGATAAGCTTAATATTTTTTGCTTCCTATCTCTAAGAAGCTTTATACCAAGAATGTAGCTAGCTTCTCATATATCTTTCATACTAAATTGACTTGATAGCCAAACTTTTATAGATGAAAATGTCCCTACATAATTTTCAATGAGTAGGATATTATCTACATAATGTACTATAAAAAACACATTGTTCCCATCTGCCTTCCTATATACACATGGTTCATCCACGTTTTGTATGAAATCATAAGACTTTACAGTCTCATCAAAATGTATGTTTCATGCACGTGATGCTTGCTTAAGTCCATAAGTAGGTTTCTTAAAATTACAAACCATATGTTGTTGGCCTTTTGTAATAAAGCCTTCAGGTTAGGTCATATAGATGTCTTCACTAAGATAGGCATTAAGAAAGGCTATCTTGACATCTATCTACCATATCTCGTAGTCATAATGACATGCAACGGCCAAAAGAATGCGAATAGACTTAAGCATGGCAACATGTGAAAATGTATCCTTATAATCAATCCATTTTTTCTAAGTATAACTTTTTTCAACCAATCTTACTTTATAGGTTTTCACTTTTCTATCTATATCTCTCTTTCTCTTGTATACCCACTTGCAACCTATAAGTTTAATTCCTTCAGGTGCAATGATAAGATTACAGACTTGATTGAGATATATAGATTCCATCTCAGTATCCATTACCACTTGCCATTTGTCTGGATCGATATCAACAATGGTCTCATTGTATCTAACAGGATTTTATTCTTGATGGTCAAAAACTACTTCAAAAGCTTCTCTAGTCCATCTTTCAGGAACTCTAAATATCTTCCCACTATGACGTGGCTTAATTTGTATAGGAATATCTGGCTGTGCTTCTTTAGGCTTCTCAACTGAAGTTGAAGTGTCACTTAGCATCTCTTCTAATTCCACCTTACTCGAAACTTTAGTGGACGCACTTTATTTATCCTCTAAGTACCTAACACGAGTACTAACAAGTACCTTTTACTCTTGGGGAAAATAAACGTATCCACCTCTTATTCCTTTTGGATACCCACGAAGTAGCACAATTCTAATATTGGATCTAGCTTACTTTCCTTAGTCAGCACATAAGTTGGATAACCCCATACATTGAGATAATTAATACTGGGCTTGCATCTAGTCCACATCTCATAAGGTGTCCTAGGCACTGACTTGGAAAGTATCAAGTTTAGAATTTATATTGCTGTTTCTAGAGTACATCCCCAAAAAGAAATAGGAAGATTTGCATGACTCATCATATTTATGACCATTTTCATCAATGTTTTATTTCTTCTCTTAGCTACTCCATTCTATTGGGGAGTCCCATGTGCAGTTAGCTGAGATATTATTCCCTGATCTGCCAAGTAGTCATTGAATTCACTAAGGAGATACTCTCCACCACGATCCGATCTTAACTTTTCGATTAGTTTACTTGTTTGATACTCCACCTCAGCCTTAAACTTCTTGAATTTATCAAAGTAGTTAAACTTGTGCCTCATCAAGCAAACGTAACTAAAATGCGTGTGATCATCTGTGAATGTGATAAACTATTTATAATCTCCTCTAGTAGGTGTAGACATAGGACCACAAATATCAGTATGAACTAACTCTAATATTTTCTTGACCTTTTTCACCTTTTGAGTAAAGAGCCTTTTGGTTATTTTACCCATAAGATAAGATTTACATTGATGCCATTCCTCTAATTTAAATGAATCCAAGAACCCATTTTAAATTAACATCTGCATTCGATTAGGATTTATATACCTAATCTTAAATGCCATAAATATGAGTTATTTGATGTGGTCTTTCTCTTTCTATTATTAGGTTTTGTTTGAGTATTATTTATTTGATGACTGATAAGATTAACATAGAAAAGATTGCCATATATGTTTTTAGAAGAAATAATTTTTTCATCTCTAGTGATTAAAATATCAGAATGAAAAGAAATAGAATATCCTTGATTAATCAATTTTGAAATTAAAATAAAATTCTATTTAAAAATAGAAAGATATAAAATGTCTTTTAAAACTAAATCTTATTACAATTAAATAAAAGTTCTAAGTCTCCCACTGCTTCGGCCCATATTTGTACTCTGTGCCCACTCTTAGTTCATGCTCTTCTCTACTGAATTACCTTATCATGTTGAACCTCTACAAAGAGTTACAGATATGGCTAGTGGCTCTGAAATCAACAATCCAAGTGGATGATAATCCAACTATTAATATAGACTCTAAGTAAAGAGCAGTACCTGAAGAGAACTTAGCCAAGAAGTCCAGACAATCTTTCTTTAAGTACTCTTTCTTACTACACTTGAAACATTTGCCCTTCGGTTTGGTGTCGAGCTTGGATGGACTATGCTTAGACCTCTTAGGCTGGGTCCCTGTATTGTTCTGGGCTTTTTTCTTATTGAACTTCTTGGGCTAGGCCCTAATTCTAGAAGAAGAACCAGAATAAGTAACCAAAACCTTTGTCACGGGCTTTATAATTTTCTTAATAGCTTGGAGTTCTTTCATTAACTCAAACAAAGATATACTCAGGTTATTCATATTATAGTTTAACTTGAACTGAGAATATGACTTTGGCAAAGTCTCAAGAACTATGCCAATTTGGCTCTCAGAATCGATTGTTGCTCCTAGGACCTCGACCTCCTCAAAATGAGTAATCATCTTGAATATATGCTCACGAACTAATGCCCTTTCAGCCATCCTAATATTCATGATTGTCCTAAGAGCTTCCTGCTTTGCGGGCCAGCTCTTGTCAGCAAACATAGTGCGCAATGATACATTGATATCATATTCAATAGGCATATTTTCGTACCTAGATTGAAGAACATCAGACATGAGAGCTAACATATAGTATGTAGCCATTTCATCAACTTTCCTCCATACCTTCTCAGCCTCATGATTTTAGTCTGTGAAATCTTCCCCAATTTCAGGATAGAGGTCAATCAAAACATACTTGCACTCAGATTCCTTTTCCAGTCCACATAATTAGGTTCAGTTAACTTATTCTCCTTAAGAATAATAGACAAAGAACTGAAACTAGACTTTTCTGTTGATTGGAAAAAATATTTATTTAGAAAAATATTTGTTTTTAAAAATATATAAGAAATGCACATTTAAAACATCATATTATTTTCATGATATGATTAACATATTAAAACTAATATAAAAAAAATATAAATTTTGGCTCTTAGAAACATTGATAGAGCTTTGTAGGAATGTTAACAATTTTCTAAATTAAGTATATAACTATTACAAATTAAACTTCCTTAATAGATAATGATACAGAGATAGTTCCATCGATAGGATGGCCATTATTCTCACCACATATGAATAATCTAGTATTAATGCCTTCAACGATAGCCTGGCTGACACTAATACATATTCTAAGCATTAATTATAATTCCTCTGTTAGTTCTAAATTCTCGTAAAAATCTATCTATAGGGGGTCATGCTCAAAATGACATGAGGATAACCACAATCTCTAATAGAAATCCGTAATGGAAGTCGTAGGATCGTTGGAACCCCTCTCCCACTTAATCTTTTAAGAAAAATAGGTTTTTGGGAAAAAAAAAAACTTTTTCTTATAATTAATTAATTTTGATTAACTTTAGTGAAATCCCAAAAAAATTAACCATTATTCTCTATGTTATGGATAAAACCTTTTAAGAGAATAAACTATGAATTTTATTTTTACTACTTAAGTTAAAACAATTTTCTAGGAACTAAATTTAAAATACTTAAATTCAAAATATTCTCATGTCAAGGATAAAATCTTTTGGAAGAATAAACCATATATTTTATTTTAAATTCCTTAACTCCATTTTAAAACATTTTTCTTTAATTGTTTTATCTAGAGAACAAATTAATTTCTCAAAAACCTTTGTGTATTTGATCACAAAATTAAATAAAATAGTCATACTCCAAAAATAAACTTTTTATATGCTATTTCTAACCTTTAACTCTTATGTGACCAAATAATGGATTAAACTTTATAATAATAAAATTAAAATAATCTTGTTTAATCCTAATATGGTTCCTCCTTTACTAATCATTTTGATGCAAAATTATTTATTACTATAAATAAAACATTGCAAGAAAAAAAACCCCGTGTGACATGCCCCCCACCACCCCCGCAAAAAAAAAAAAAAGAAAATTACAAGGAAAAATTAAATGGAAAAACTTAAAAGCTCAAACCGAACAAACTGTGTCGAATTGCCCAAGAAAAACCACTCATTGCTTGCTCCAAAATCATCAACCATTTTCTCCATTTTTTTTTCTCCTTGGAGTTTCGATGTTGCTCATGCACTATTATTGTTACAAAAAATTCCACTACATGAATTTAAATACAATATCAATTGCCTATGCCTTTCAAAACCAGACGTACACGAATTCTGTGGAAAATGAATAATAATAAATACAAGTGCCTATGTTTTCACATGCATGCGTACACAAAATCTATGATGTGTTCGAACTCGGGTATAAAAATCATACAAAAGCTAAGCACATTCCCAATCAAGTTTAAATTAAAACATTCAACCCAAATTACATATATGAGCAAGCGTACTCATCATTAACTGAGCATAGAATTTAAATGAGTGTCGATCCTCCAGGAACAAGTAGACATTGATCACCTTTCTTTCATTGTTTAATCGACTCGATAAATTGAAAAACAAATAAAAGAAAAATAAAAATAAAATAAAAATATATACATGTCAAGGATGGAGAAGTATGTAACTCAAACAATTGTTTAGACAAACATGACCTTAAAGAACGCAACCATTATCATAACTAATTATTCCCTTGGTATCATGAATGATTAAGATAGACTTACTTCTTTTTCAATCCATGAATCCCTATCTTCTAGGTAACTTAGTATCACACGTTTTGTCTCTACCAGTCTTACCCAAAAGATGCATTGAACACAACCCTCGATTAAATTTTCATATTCTAGCAAACTTAAAAACATAAAACTAACCAATGAATCCATATTCTGGCAGACATAAATTAATCTTTAATTACCAGTTATTAGCAATTAACCCCCTTTTCAAGCAAGTTAAGAGACAACAAATATGAAACTAATGAATTGAACTACCATTAACCCTTTTTTCAAGCAAGTTAATAGAAAGTAACAATCAACCAATCTCGTAATCAGCACAAGTAATTAAATACCAAGAAGAACAATCAATTAATCAAAAGATCAAATAACTCTAAGTATCATGAATATTTAAAATAATGTCAAATTACAATAAAATAATCAACATATCATTGTTCAAGAAAAAGAAAACAAAGTAAAAGAAAGCACTCATAGACAAGCCTCATTTTTCTTCCTTTGAAGACCTTCTTACACAACCTTCCTTAAACTTGAAGAATTCCTCCTTGGATTGAGTAATTTTCTGTGATGATCAATGAATTCTCCCATTTTTCCTTGTGTTTTTCATCTATTTATAGCCTTAGGCAGTGCCTAAACTCGTAGGTACAAAGTTCTTGGCCGAGTAAAAGTTGAAAATTACTAAAATTCATCAGATTATCAAAAATCGCGTAGAAAAATCAAGCACCACCTTATTTTCAGGGCACAGCCGGTACCGCTTTGACTCTTAGAGCCGGCGCTGGTTGTGTTCTATTCCTCCACTCGTTCGTCGATTTTTCTTCAAATTTTGCACAATGTGTTCCAGAATGCAGCCGGCGCCAGTTTCAGCTTCACAGCCAGCGCTGCCTTGGTTCTGTTCTACTCTGTTTCAGTAATTTTTCCGTCGCTTTGAAGTTCATTTCAACAATGCATGGCCGGCACCAGTTCGAGGGTCCTAGCCAGCGCTGCCTCTCCTCTGTTTTGTTCTGTTTTACCCTAAAAATCTGAAATAAAGAACAAAATACCTTTCCAAGGGTAAAATCTCAAATATGAAGGAATATGACTAGTTATTGAACAAAATGTATCACAAAAGAACCTCAAATTACTAGGAAAAACATGACTAATTTAGCCCCTATCAATCTACCCATATAAAAAACCAAGAAGGATCCATACAATCACAAAGATTAAATTTTTTAATTAGTAAAGGAACTGCCTTTCTAGTTATTAACCCTAAGCATGCTCTTAAATTATAACCATCGCTCTAATACTACTTGAAAGTATTTTGGGAAAGAAAAAATGTAGCGGAAGTATACAATTTAAATTTTTTTTCGAGCCAAAGTCTAGGAATACTTTGTTTTAGATCGCTTAGACTGAATAGCTGGAGGATTTGGATTTGGCGAAATGTTTTGGTTTGTCACGACTACTTATACCATAAGAATTTTGGCCAAGCGTAAACTCTTTCGCATCAAACACACGCACCAAGATTGCTAATTTTTAATCTTTTAAAGTATTCTCAAACCTCCTATAGATAATCTACCGGTGAAAGTAGAATAATAGGTGAAAGAATAATTTTCTTAGAAGAATATTGAGAGAGATATTTTTTTCTTCACGGGAAAAAGAAAAACAAAGTGAAATCCCATAATATAATCAAATAATATATTGAGTACCAATTCCTTTATTGTGTGTGATCTATTAGGGTTTCTAGTCAATTAATAGCTAATATGAATTAATTCTATCGTAATAGAATTAATAATTCTTTTAATAATTAAAATTAATTTATTAATTCTAATTAAGATTAAATTTATTAATTCTCTAATTAATAAATCTATTTTTAGCAGATCATGAGTGACATCTAGCAATACATTATGACTACCCAAAAGTCCAGAAATTTAAGTGGCTTAACATGAACTTTTCAATAGTAAAATATCAGTAGAATTAACTCCTTGCACCATACAGTATCTCATTCGGTTTAGAGTATAGAATTAGTACAACTCCCTTCAGAATATTAATTAATTCTGCCCCAAATATTTTAGTACCTATTCCCAGAATCTATTACTCATCATGTGTATCAATTGGAACTATTTTCAACATATAGTCACCTTGGCCAAGGATTTTTTGAGTAATGATTCCTACAAGTGGCCATGAGATATTTGCTCTTACTATTAGGAATGGTGAATCATTTATTGACCATCTCAACTACTTTCGTTTACTTCATGTTGTCCCAATGTCCATCCCATATGAGGTCTTGTAAGGACTCCAGAGATTAGAATAAAAATATAACTCTTAGCAAACAAAGGATCTTGGAATTCTCAAGTTTAAGGACACTTGCACATTTGTTATAATGAGATTTTATCACGGCATTAAATAGTTATCCATATGATTATCTGATAGTTAGGTCATCTAATGTACTTGTTCAAATACTAAGCATCCACATGTTAACTTTGAGTACCACAATACTCACGAATGTGAGAACCACTATTTGATTAAATCAAGAAGTATAACATGTGTTAGTCTTAACGCATTAATGATGTCACATTTCATTAATACTATGACTAGGGATAATTTAAACACAAACACATTTCAGTGTAGTAGGAATCTCACATCATGATCTCTATCATGCTTTTCTTAATATAGTGTTGTACTTGAGACTTTATCTAATAGTTTTATACATATAGACATATGAAATGAAGAAACTGAAGGATAAAAGCTACCTTTTATTAAATTAATGTGCAAAATATATTGTATAAATGATTGCTTCTAGGGCACAATCCTAACAAATCTTTCTTACTAGTTCTGAATAGTTCAGAATCTGAAAAATGGCTTGAAGATGAGCCTACCACTTATGAAGAAGTTCTAAATAATTCAGGATCTGACAAATGGCTTGAAGACATGAAGTCAGAAATGGATTCCATGTATGCTAATCAATTTTGGACTTTGGTTAATCTACTTGAAGGAATAAAACCCATGGGCTGCAAATAAGTTTACAAGAAGAAAATCGACATGGATGGTAAAGTGATTACCTATAAGGCGCGATTAGTTGTAAAAGGTTACTGTTAGAAATAAGGTATTGATTATGATGAAACATTTTCACCAGTAGCAATGCAAAAAATCCATTAGGATACTCCTAGCACTTGCTGCTCATTATGATTATGAGATTTGACAAATGGATATGAAAACACCTTTCCTTAATAGAAATCTGATTGAAAAAGTATATATGATACAATCTGAGGGTTTCATATCCAAGGATCACTCTAAAGTGTGCAAACTGTAAATGTCTATTTATGGACTAAAGCAAGCTTTTTGGAGTTAGAACATCTGTTTTGATGAAATAATAAAAGAATTTGGTTTCAAACAAAACATAGTTGATGACATATTACTAATATGAAATGATGTTACTATTTTACAATTAGTTAAGATTTAGTTATCCAAGAAGTTCTCCATGAAAGACTTTGGAGATGCAACCTATATTTTAGAAATGAGGATCTATAGAGATAGATAAAAAAGGTTGCTTGGTCCTTCGACATACATAGACAAAGTACTAAAGAGGTTTAGCATGGATCAATCCAAGAAGGGATAATTATCTATGACCCATGGGGTAAGCCTTTCAAAATTTATGTGTCCTAAGACACAAGATGAAAGAGATCACATGAATAAAATACCATGTACTTTGTTAGTTCCATTATATATGCTATGATATGTATTAGGCTCGATGTATCTTTTGCTCTTAATTTGACGAACAAATACCAATCAGACCCCGGAGAAGGTCATTGGATGGCTATCAAGAATATCTTTAAGTACTTGAGAAAAACTAAGGATGTATTATTGGTATATGGAGATGGCGACTTGCAAGTTAAAGGGTACACTGATGCTAGTTTCCAATCTGATAAGAATGATTACAAATTCTAATCAGGTAAGAATGATTACAAATTCTAATCAGGATGCTGTTCACTTTTGTAGGTAGGGTAATTGGTTGAAAAAGTTTAAAATAAGATATAATTGCCGACTCAACCACTGAAGCTAAGTACATAGCAGCTTCCGAAGTAGCTAAGGAGGTAGCATGGATCAAGTAGTTCATTACAGAACTAGGTGTGATACCTAACATTATTGATCTAATACCTTTGTAGTGTGATAACAATGGAGTCATTACATAAGTAGATGAACCGCGTTCTCATCAGCGATGCAAATATGTACTTAGGCGTTGTCACTTGATTAGAGAAATCTTTAATAGAAAAGATATAAAAATAGAGAGAGTTCCTATTGATCAGAACATAGCCGATTCACTTACAAAGGCATTATCCCAAAAGAAACATGATGGTTATGTTCAGTCATTTAATATTAGATATATGAATGACTGGGTTTAGTGTAAGTGGGAGATCGTTAAGATTGTGCTATAGAAGCAGTTATTTGTACAATGTATTTTGCATATTAAATCAATAAAAAGGCATTCTTTATCTTTCAGTTTCTTTGTTTCAGATTTTTATGTGTATAAAACTGTTAGATAAAGTCCCAAGTACAATACTATGTTAAGAAAATTATGATAGAGATCGTGATGTAAAGTTCCTACTACATTGAACTATGTTTGTATTTAAATCATCCCTAGTTATAGTATTAATGAGATGAGACATTATTAATGTGTTAAAACTAGAATGTATTATACTTCTTGATTTAATTAAGTGGTTGTTTTCACATCCGTGAATATTGTGATATTTAAAGTTAGCACATGGATGCTTGTTATTTGATCAAGTACATTGAATGACCTAACTAAGAGATAATTACCTAGATAACTATTTAGTGCCAGTGATAGAATCTTATTATAGCAAATGTGCAAGTATCCTTAGACTTAAGAACTCTAAGGTACTTTGTTTGCTAATTATTGTATTTTGATTTCAATCTCTGGAGTCCTTTCAAGACCGCCTATGAGATGGACATTGGATACAAAGTGAAGTAAATAAAAGTAGTTGAGAGGGTCAATAAAGGATTCACCACTCTTAATAGTAGGAGCTGTTAGAATGTATGCCCTCTTAGACCTGATTTCTGATGTAATTTTGATTAATATTAATTTATTCTCAAAATTAGTTTGTGAATTTACATTATTATTTGTGCACAATTACGCTGGGAAAGACTTATTATGTTTAAGTAAGTGGTCTATGAAAATGGTGATCTTTCACAGTAAGGTATGGATCACAGGTTACTTAACATATAAACAATTGTTCTTAACCGAATGATGAGAATAGAAATCTCGTCATGGTAATGTTGTTGTATTATGAATTCCAAGTAGAGAATGTCTTACCTTTAGCAAGTGAGTAATCCTCTTACTTTATAACTTTAGCATATTTTGAATACGTAGAATTGGAGCTGTAGTAGTGGTTTTTAAAAGTATTATATGGTAGAAACACAGACTACTACTGCTACAACATGGACTTATATTCTACGGTTTGAGTATGAGTTGGTAGTCTGACGAAACTAGAAGCCTATGTTTTGATATACTATAATTGATATTCTATCGTAGGACTAATATATTTGTATGTTGGTATATTTGACAAATTAGTTAAGACAAACTTGTACAAGATAATTTCAATGCTATATCACCCCTTATGACTGTTCGAATGATCTAATTATCTAGGGCCCTGGGGAATATGACTAGGATGTTTATTTTAGGGTAGCTCCCTAGTAAAGTGAAAACATTCTAGAGAGTCTAGATCATGGAACTAGAGGTCTAAGGATGGTAGATATCATTTAGAGAGGTGTTAGTATAGTTCTTCCTCTCTAAATGTACGACGATGTGTATAGGGGTATTTTGACCATTACACCTGTAGGTCGAAGATATTGCTAATGCAGCATTGTCTTTGGAGTCAATATTTTCTTATAGTGATATTAGAAAATATTTAAAATACAAAATGCAACTATTTCTATAGTATGTGCATTTTGTTCATTTTAGTAACCAAGGCGATGTGTCTTTTGGTCCTCGGAATAGCCCATAAGTCTTGATGGTTTTGGGTTAAGAAATTGGTCTTGTTTATAATAGGTTTTATTTTATTCAGAATTAACCTGGTTTATTTATTGAGTTAGAATAAAATAAAAGGTCCAAAGAGAGAATTAATTAATTAGTTTAGTGAATTAATTAATTGTTCAAGGCTTAAGCCCAGATTAAACAATAAGAATTAACCTGGGCCAAAACTATAATAGACTACATAATTGGACTGGTCTATTTTGGGTCGTATAATTAATTATTTATTGGGCTTTTAATTGGTCCTAGTTTAAATAATTATTTTTGGCCAAATAATCTACACCAGGGTCCAATGGGTCTAGCCTAAGTTTGTGTAGATAGATGGGTTAACCTGTTTGTGGCACCGTGTTTTTGTAGCTAGGTTTTTTAGAGTTCTAGCTTAGTGCAAAAACATGAGAAGATAATGGACTGTGAATAAGGGGATTTGAGATATTTGCTTAGATCATTCACGATTCAAGAAAGTACTAAAAAATAGTGCACTCAGTAGTCGATATCTCTCTCATGTTATTTTTTGTTAGTCTCTCTTTTCCAAGGGAAAGCAATAGAATAGGGGATGGCACTCTTGTGATTACTGCTTGTGTAGTAGATAGTTGCGAAAGGGCATAGATCAGTCCTTCTTCATTTTCGGCTTTCACTGGGCGATCAGGTGTTGGTCATATTCCGAAAGCCCAAGAGCTTTGCGTACATGCCAAGAACAAGTCAAACACTTGTTGGACTACAACCTGAGAGGCAAGGAGGAGAACCAGAGGCTTCAAGGAGTGAGCCAGTGGCAGTTTCATAGGTACTGATCTCAAAGCCTAGGAAAACAAACAAATACAAAGGTATAAAATATTCTTCCACTGCACTGTTTTCATGCTTCTGTGTGCATGTGTTTTTAGCCATTCCTTCCTTCATTTGGTATTAGAGCAATGTTGGTTCTTACGGCTTAGGACTCATGCTAGATTATTAAAAATAGCAAGATCAAATTATGTTTGATTGTTTTTTGCAAACCTTTGTGTTTCTGATATGGGTAGAAGTCTCTATAAACCTTGTGGGTAGAGGTATAACGAATTTTGTAATGATTTAATAGCTTTCATAGTGATTGTGTGTAAGCCTGTAATTAAAGGCATAGGCGTTTGTTTGTTTTTGATTGATTTATGTTGAAATCTGTAATCAAATTGAGCATGTAATGCCACTAGAAAGCTTAGAAGAAAAAAACGAAGAAGAAGGTGTACAGTTCCAATTCACAAGCCGCTAGCTAAGCCGCCAGTTTTCTATGATAGAAGCCGGTAGGAAAGGCCCAGCCGAGCTGCGGTTTTAGAGTCCAAGCTAGCCGCGACAAGGCCTAAGCCTCTCGTGGCTTGGTGCATTTTTTACACTGAAACCGTGGGAAGCATGGACCAAGCCTCCCACGGCTTGGTCACCCAGTGACCGAGTCACGAGACGATTCATGGGTGGCAGGTCGGGTTTTGGTTATGGTCCGCAGGTCATCCATTTTTGGTGGTTCTGATTCAGTATGGCAGATGCATGAAGACCAATGATGAATTTTAATTTTTTCCTTGTAATTTCATGCGAATTTCTTTTTCGTTTTGGGTCCTATACCAGACGAAGTTATTATTTTTGCATAGATAATATTAGAATATTTTGCATAGAAAATATACTAATGGATTTAGGATTAAACAAGACTATTAATTAAATTAATTAATGTGTGTTTAATTCTATTATTTAGACATTTAGATTAAAAAAATAGAAAAGTATGTAAACGTTTACAATTTTCTGGCATGCTATTTTCTTTTAAATACCTATGTGTACGTTTTCTCATGGGCCAAAGTCTTTAGGAATTTTTTACAAGAATTTTTTTTAATTAAATGGTTAATTTTAACTTAAACAAAAATTAATCCTTGAGTATTCTCTTAAAGGATTTTATCCTTAACATAGAGAATAGTTTGGATTTAGGTATTTTTTTAAAGTTAAAATGGAAAACCATTACAATTTATTTTTTACAAGAAAAATTATTTTTGTGATATTAAAATTTGAGACCAAAATCTCTAGAAAGTTTTAATGGAAAATTTTTGAAATTATTAAGTACTTAATAACATAAAATTAATCCATAGAAAATCTCTTAAAGGATTTTACCTAGACATAGAAATTTATGTATTTACATATTTTACAAGTGTTAAGTGAAACGTAATGGGATATTTTTCAAAAAGGATATTTTTCCAAGGAAAACCCCTTGTTTCAAAAGGCTAAGTAGGAGAGAGGTTCCAATGGCCCCACGACTTCCATCAAGGTTGATAGGAGCTAAAATCATAACTATTTTCTTAGTTATTTGAGGCCAATTTGAGATACTTTTGATGTAAAAACTAGGCGTATTCCTTCCTATTTGACATTTTGCTTGTGAAAAGTGTTTTTGACAAATTTGTATAGATTTAAGTTGATTTCGAGCAAAAAAGTGAATTTTCCAGCATGTACTTGGTGCTAGGCATGCTAAGGGGACCAGGCGCTAGGTCTAATCTGTCCAAATAGTGAAAATAGAGCATATTCAAGGAGGAAAATAGAACACAACTGGTGCTAGGTGGGTCAAAGGGACATGACACTAAGTCCACTCTGGAGTAAGAAAATTCTGTGCACGAAATTAGGAAATTTTCAATGATTTTTGTATTTTTCGAATCCTACTCGGCCAAGACTTCTTAAGTAATGAATTTAGCATTAAAGATGTCTATAAAAATAAGGGAAAACACAAGAGAAAAGAGAGATAAGAGGCGAATTAAAGGAGAAAATCAGAAAATCACTCAAAAAAGGAGGAATTCACTAAATCAAAGAGGGTTGTTTAAGAGAGTTTTCTAAGGAGAAGAATGAGACTTGTTTAGGATTGTTTTCTTTTACCTTTGTTTTATTTTTCTTAAACAATTATGTACTTAATATTTCCATTGTAATTTGACATTATTTTTGAGATTCATGATTTATTAAGTTAATTTAATCTTTTGATTAATTGATTATTGTTGTTGGTATTTGATTGCTTGTTTTTCTTACAGAGTTGGTTGATTAATTTTTTTTATCAACTTGCTTGAAAAAGGGGTTGGTAATGTCTTCAATTAATTAATTTCATATTTTTTATCTCTTAACTTGCTTGAAAAATGGGTTAATTGTCAAAGAACTTAGGTAATCAAAGGTTAGTTGATGATTGTTAGAATATAGATTCATTAACTAATTTTATATTTTAAATCACCTAGAATATAAGGGTTTATATGATGATTGATTTTAATGCATCTTGTAGATAAATTAGTTGAGACATAATATGTTTACTAATTTAACTAGAAGATAGTGATTCCATGAATTGCAAACGAAGTGGGTCTATATTAAATGCTTCATGAAACCAAGATAATTATTGATTGTGACATTGACTAAGTGCTTCATTATCATGTTTTCAAAAGATTTTGTCTAAATTACATATTTTCACATCCTTGAGTTGTACATATTTTTAAAATTTTCTTTTTATTATCTTATCACTTTAATTAGATTGGTTAAAGAATGAATGAAAAGTGATTAGTGTGTACTTTTTCCTTTGAGGATCGATACTCGCTAATTTCCTATACTATACTTGCGATGAGTATACTTATATGTGTATTTTAGGATTAATATTTTAATTAAAAATTTACTAAGGGATGGATTTAAATTTTATGATTTTTATACACCCAAAATTTTATGCCTTAAGTTTTTGGCGCCGTTGTCGGGGAACAAAATCATCAAAGCCTGGATTTTGTTGATTTAACCATATTTATATGTTTATATGTCTATATGTGAATATGTAAATATGTATATATGTTCCTTGTATGAATAGGTGCCATATTTTGCTTTCTTGTATACTTGTACTTTAATGTCCCTACATGTTGTAGTTTTGCTAACTTAATGTGTGAATTTGTACTAACTGTCGAACTTGTAAATTCTATAATCTCGCTATTTTCTGTTTTCTGTAGACCTTGCCCTTAGTGTTTAACTTGACGATCTAAAGCTAACATAGTAGCTCTTGATCCCGAGATCGAGAGAATTCTCACAAAGGTCCGAAAAGGTGTAAGCGAAAGGGAAAGAAAAGATATGGAGGTGAATTAACCCAACAATGGTGGTAATAGTGGAATTAATTGGCAAACTATGGATGACTTTATGAAACCCGTAATCTCGGGTACGGGTTCGAGTATTACGAGACCTAGGATAGAGGTTAACAACTTTGAAATAAAGCCCAATATAATCCAAATGATCCAAAACATGGAACAATTTAATGGGCTACCTGAGGAAGATCTTAATGCCTACCTTGCGAGCTTTTTAGAAATCTGTGACACTTTTAAAATGAATGGTGTTTCTGAGGATGCCATCAAACTAAGGCTTTTTCCCTTTTCTTTGAGAGATAGAGTGAAATCTTGGTTAAAATCTTTGCCAGCCTGATCTATTGCCACTTGGAACGTTTTAGCTGTAAATTTTTTGGCAAAATACTTTCCCCCATCTAAAACATCCAAGCTTAGGACAATTAGAATATGAAAATCTTTATGAGTGTTGGGAGAGGTTTAAGGAGATGCTTAGAAAGTGTCCTCATCATTGGGTTCGAGCTAGACATGCAAATGCAAATCTTTCATAATTATTTATGTTTTGCTACTAGGCAATTAGTTGATGCTTCTGTAGAAGGCTCCATTAATTCTAAAACCCTGGAGGAGGCATTTTATTTAATTGAAAATTTGGCAACAAACAACTAGGCTTGGAGGAGTTCACGGTCAAGAGCTTGTGTTCATGGTATACATAAGGTGGATGCAATGGCAGCTTTGGAGGCCAAAGTGGAGGCACTAACACAAAAAATAGAGCAAATGGTGATGTTTCCTTCCTACGGATAGGTAATGAGTGTAAGTTTTGACTTTTGTGGGGAGGTGCATCTAAATTATGAGTTCTAAAACATGCGATCATCACAAGAATCATTAGAACAAGCAACATTTGTGGGCAATGGACGACGATGTAATAATCCCTATAGCACCACTTACAACCTGAGTTGGAGGAATCATCCAAACTTTGCGCGAAATAACTAAAACCAACATAGGCAAGCTTCTTCTAATTTTGGGACTCAATGGACTGAACCGCCCCTGCCCTAGAATGCCCTGCCGACTAAGCCATCATTGGAGGAGTTGGTTAACCAGTTAATAAGTGGTACGGAGACATGGTTTGAAGGAGTAGATGTAACCACGAGAAATTTAAAGGCGTCCATGTGCAACCTTGAAAATTAAATTGGACAACTAACCAAACTCCTTGGAGATCATCAAGCAGGATCACTTCCAAGAAATACTAAAGCTAATCTACGTAAGCAAGACCGTGGAAAAAAGATAATTTTTACTATTTTGATCTTAGGGACATCTTTTTAATTTTTGTGTGTTTTCATTCATTTTGTTATCTTTCTAATTTTTTAGACTGAATTCTCTTCATGATTTCATATTTTAATTATTATTTGTCTTTGTTTAATTAATTATTTTTAAAAAAATATATTTTAGTTGGCCAGAGCTGACCTGGTGCCGGGCCTGGACTTTGGCCTAGGCGAGAAAAATTTTCAAGAGCTGAAGTGGAGATTAATGATAGCTCCAGTGCTGAGTTTACTAGAGGGAGATAAACCATATGCTTTGTATACTGACACATCTAGGGAGGATTTAGGAATGGTGTTAATGCAAGATAGGAAAGTAATGGCCTTTACCTCGTAGAAGTTGAAGCCTCATGAAGTCAATTATCCAATGCATGATTTGGAGCTGGCTGTCATTGTTTTTGCTTTGAAAAAATGGAGACATTATTTATATGGAGCCGAGTATGAAGTGTTCACGGACCACAAGAGTCTGAAATATATTTTTACTCAGAAAGACATGAATTTGAGATAGCGAAGATGGATGGAATTCCTGAAGGAATATTATTGTCCCATCAACTACCACCCAGTGAAGGCCAATATGGTAGCTGATGCCTTGAGTCGTAAAGTTAAAATGGCCAGATTGAGAAATCAAGAGATTTAAGTAGTTTAAGAAGTGTTGGATAGGAAGATTATCATCAACAATATGAGATTAATACTAGATCTAAGGCAAGAAATCATCAAGGCACACCAAAGTAATGCAGAGTTTCAACATTTTAAGGGCAACGAACTTAAGCGAGAAGGTAGTGACTTCCGGCAAGATAAGGCGGGAGTGATATACTTCTGAGATCACCTGTGTGTGTCTAATGAGCAGGAGCTGAGGAAAATGATTTTAGACAAGGTGCATAGAAATAAGTATGCTATTCATTCAAAAGAAGTGAAAATGTATCAAGATCTAAAGAAAGCCTATTAGTGGCCCAGAATGAAGAGGGATATTGTGTGGTATGTCTCCACGTGCCTGACCTATTAGAAGGTTAAAGCAGAATACAAGAAGATGGCGGGATTATTACAACCTTTGCCAATACCGGAATGGAAATAGGAAGAGGTAACCATGGACTTCGTTACCGGACTACCTATGGCAAAGACCTAAAAGATGCCATATGGGTAGTGGTTGACAGATTGACTAAATCAATGCATTTTATTCCAGTAAACGTAAAAGACTCAATAGAAAAGTTATCACAAATATATATACAGGAGATAGTTAGATTGCATGAAGTACCCTCGAGTATCGTGTTTGATCGAGATTCAGGGTTTACATCTCTATTTTAGGCCAAGTTTCAAGAATCAATAAGTTCTAATTTGAAATTTAGCATGACAACATACCTGCAAACTGATGGCCAGTCAGAGAAGATTATTCAGATATTAGAAAATATGCTAAGAGCTTGCATATTAGATTTTAGGGATAAATGGATAGATTGTGTACCATATGTTGAGTTGGCTTATAATAATAACTACCAATCTTCAATTGGTATGGCTCTATATAAAGCATTGTATGGACGTAAGTGTCAAGTGCCTTTCTATTGGAGTTGGTCGGAAGACGGTCACATAAGCAAGTTTGGAGAAGTTTGCATTTAGGAAATGACAGATAAGATGAAAATAATAAGAGAGAGATTGAAAGTGGCTTAGAGCAGACAAAAGAGTTATGCAGACAATAGACGGAGGGAGTTGGATTTCCAGGTAGGAGATAGTGTGTTTTTTAGGTTGACTCCTAGTAGGGGAATCTTGTAGTCCAAAAGGTTGAAAGCTGAATCCAAAATATTTGGGACTGTTCCCAATCAAGGAAAGAATTGGGCCTATTGTATATAGGCTAGATTTTCCGGATGGTTTGACAGGAATGCATAATGTATTCCATGTGTCACAACTAAAGAAGTACAATGCTGACCCAGGACATGTTCTGAACAATGAACCACTGGTATTGCAACTCGACTTGAGTTACATGGAGAAACCAATTAAAATTTTGGATCAAAGTATCAAGACTCTCTGTGATAGGAATCAATTTGACCACGAGGATCGAGCTCAAGAAGGGGGAGATGATGAAACCTAAACAAAGACGAGTTTGCCTGGTCGGTTAATGAGAGCTCGTTTCAAACAATTCAAACACAATCTTCAGGCATATCTATAAGCTCATTTCAAGCGGGATAGCATATGGACGTTGCCGGAAGAGGATGAGAACGGACAATACTGCTGGTGAACGAGGGACGTCAATTGGAAGCAGTTTGCAAAGAAACATTGCCCAGAGTGGACCCAGCGTCGGCCCTACAAGCCCTAACTGGCATCGGCTAAGTACTAGAAAAGATTCTAATTTTTTGACGTGTGCACTGTTCCAGTAGAATGGACCTGGTGTCGACCCTACTAGCCCGACCTGGCGCCGGCTGTGTAGTATAAAAATGCTTCGTTTGATTTCGACTTTTTGTGAACGGGTACTATTACTCCAGAATATATCCAGTGCTATCCCTATGAGCCCTACCTGGCACCGACCGTGCTCTGGATCCGAACTCTTGACATTTTTCAGCTATTTTTGAGATCATTTTATAATATTTTAAAGTATTTTAGGTCAGGAATAGAGTACATTATATAATACTTGAATTGTAAGAACAAGAACAACCTTTTTACACATTTTATCATGAATGAAGCATTCAACTTGAAGGCTTGAAGCAATGGAGAGATTCCTTATTCAACTTCAATCCAAGACCTACCTAAGGGTTTAGTCCACCCTTGAGTAAGTGTCTATAAACTCAAAGGATAATTCAACTCGAAAATCAACAAGGGTTCTTTTTGTATGTCATTTAGGGTTCTTGTTGTTTCTTCTTTGAATGCTCACAATTCCCTATCCTTTTAGTCCTTGATTTCTTGCTATGTCAAGTGTTCTAAGATATTGTTGCGGTAGACCTTATCTACTAAATCTGGGGTTCTAAAAGGTCGATCTTTTAGGGTTCTTTGTTTGTGAAAAAAAGGTGTTACTTTATCACTTTACTTGATCTTTTTATATTATTTTCTTGTTTTTTTTTGTTTATCTTGAAATCCTTCTACTTGTCAAAGTAAAAAAAAAAAAAAAAAAAGCCACTTTTAGATCTTGAAGGACTTCCTCCCTCAAGCTCATATCAAAATTTAGTATCAGAGCAAGGATAAGCTTAGATCTCTATCTTAGTATTGAGGGTAATTAAGGAATTTCAATTGAGGATGAATTAGGAAGAGGCTTGAGATTTAGAAAGGAAATGAATTAGGTTAGGAAAATAAGAACATGATTTAATGTGGTTAAGTGGATAGAGCTTTGTGATTAATTCCTATGGTCTTGAGTTCAAATCTCATCAACTAAGTATTTTTTTTTTTAAATTATCCTAACTAATATTTGAATTTTCTTCTTGCATTCCATGAAACTAGGAATGTTGTCTTGAGGAAGACACAATAGTAATATTCTAACCATGTGATCTTGTCCTAAACAAAATCTAGAAGAGTTTTAATCTCCATCATTTTAGCAGTCCATGTCCTAGCCTATTTGAATTTAAAATATATCTATTTCTTTAATTCTTCTAATATATTTATAAAATGTCTTGGATAATCTTGGACTTGAATCTTTGAAAGAAAATTCTAGCTCTTGGGAGAATAGATGACCGAAATATAGGAGGGAAAATAGCTAATTGTTTTCCAATTAAATCACCATAGTTTCTTTTCCAAAGAACTATATTTTGCTTGCTCTTCTTTTGGTACAAAATTGGAATTTTTTCCAGCTCCTCCACTTGGCTGGATTTTCGAAAAAATGCAGCACATTTACCTATCCTTTTCTTGCTAGCAAACGACCATTTTGTGCAAGTAGGAAGCTGAAAATTCCTTGGAAATTCGCAGCTATTATGGCTTCACCAAACCAGAATTTTTTTTTTTTAGCAAACTACCAAGTGTTTTAGCCATGGAAATTGAGCAATCAACCTATGCATAAGACCATCTAAAGTTCTCCTCTTTCTTTTTCAAGATGATGGATAAAAAATCACCATTAGTAGACCTTGAAACACTCTTACAGCTGCAAATCCATTCAAAATAATTCAAATTTTTGCTAACAAATCATCCAAGATTCTATGAGTTCTTATAGCAAAATTCCAGAATTTTTTTTCCAACTTGTATAGCAAAGGTAAAAAATTAGGTTCTTCTTCAATTCCCTCCATCATTTCAGCCACCTTGAAACCATGGCTGAACATCTTGTCTTCTTCATCAACTTTGGCCATTAGAACTTCATTAGACCACCTCAAACCTTTCCTAACTTTACTCCATTTAAAACTTTTTAAACTTGAAAATTAAATCCCATATTTTGTTCTTTTAAACTCTCACCTAACTAAGCTAGTAAAACCAGAATTTTACTCCTCTTGTACAACCATTTTCGGCCAGCACTAAGGCTGGAATAATCCTCTATTTCACAACTAAGACTTAGCTAAACTAGCAAACCACCATTGAAGGCCTAGAGACCTTCAAGAAGAAATCACGATTAGCAAATCTTATACCTAAAAAAACCTCCACTTTTCTCTCATTTAGAAATTCAAATTAGCTCTAGTCTCTCTCTCTCTCTCTCTTCCTTGGATAACCGAAACTCTCCCTTCTAGCGAGGCCATTTGGCTATCACTCACCAAAGTACATTCACATTCTTCTCTCAACTTCCTCTTGTGTTACCAAGAACACACATTACATTTTTTCAACCTTTAGTCACTTCTAATCATCCCAAATCACTCCAAATCTCTCAAATCAACTAAGTTTCAATCTATACTCACCCTTAGTATACTCCATAACACTAAAATAACCAAAGTTGACCCTTCTTTTGGATTAAACGGGTTTTATTTGTTCAAGACAAAAAGAACACCAAAAAGGTAAAATATGTTCAATCATCTTATTCTTCTTCTCTTCTTCATCTTCTTTTCTTCACAATCTTAATCTTTCTCACACACACACACTCTCTCTCTTGGCCGAACCATTGGTGGCCACCCTTAAATGACCTTAATCATTAAAAGACTCATCTGTAGGATTTCTATCATGCATAATCAGATTAAGCACAGCGGAAAACAACAAGAAATCCAAGCCATGAATCACGGGTTTGCAATAGAAACGGGAAAAAGGAGAAGATTACGTTTATTACCTTGTGAAGTCGGAATTCAAAAATTTCAGAAACAAGAACGCAGGCGCGATCCAGATTATCCAAAACCGTTCACTGCAGCTCAACTGAAGTCCAAGAAAGAACTCCCTCTAATGATAATCCACACAAGGTTGAATGCTCACAATCTCACAATTCTATGCTAGTAGAATTCGGGAGGCTAGGGTTTTGATCAAGAAGAGAGACGGCTAGGGTTTGATCAAGAGAGAGACAGAGAAACGGTTTCTCTGTTATTGCGTGAATAGTCTGTCTTTAACCCTAAGGAAACCGTTTCTTTATATTTATAGATTTATAATTACCATAAATTGCAACTTAGTCCTTCAACGTCCAATTGTTAACAAATTGGTCCTTGAAGTTTACTTAATTACAATTAGGTCTCATGAATTATAACACACTTATAATTCACCTATAAATATATTCCCTTCTCTTAATTAACCCCACAACATTATCAAATAATATATTTGAGTATTCAAACCTTTATTGTGTGTGACCCATTAGGTTTCCTAGTCTTATTGGTAGTATAATATGAATTAATTCTAACAATATTAGAATTAATAATCCTTAATAAAATAAAGGGTTAAATTTATTAATTCTCTAATTAATAAATTCATATTTAGCATATCAAGAGTGACATCTAGCAATGACTCTTGACCATCCAAAAGTCCAGAAAGTCAAGTGGCTTGACATGAACCTTTCAATAGCAAATTATCAGTGCAATAAACTCCTTTCAACATACCATATCTCATTCGGTCTAGAGCATGGAATTAGTGCCAACTCCCTCCAGAATATTATTAATTTTGGCCCGAATATTTTAGTACTTGTTCAAGAAATTCATTACTCGATATGTGTATCAATTAGAACCATTTCCATCACATAGTCGCCTTGGCCAAGGACTTCATGAGTAATGATTTCTACAAGTGGCCTTGAGATATACTCTCCTACTATTAGGAGTGGTGAATCCTTTATTGACCCTCTCAACTACTTTCGTTTACTTTACGTTGTACCCAATATCCATCCCATAGGCGGTCCTAGATAAGACTCCAAAGATTAGAATCAAAGTACAACGCTCGATAAACAAAGTACCTTGGATATCTCAAGTCTAAGGATACTTGCACACTTGCTATAATGAGATTCTATCACTAGTACTAAATAGTTATCCAAGTGATTATCTTGTAGCTAGGTCATCCAATGAACTTGTTTCAAAACAAGCATCCACACGTTAATCCTGAGTATCCCAATACCCACGGATGTGAGAACCACCGCTTGATCCAATCAAGAGATATAACATGTGCCAGTCTTGGCGTATTAATAATGTCCCATCTTATTAATACTATGACTAGGGATTATTTAAGTACAAACACTGCATAGTGTAGTAGGAATCTCACATCATGATCTCTATCATGATTTCCTTAACACTGTGTTGTACTAGGGACTTTATCTAATGGTTTGTACACATATTTAGATATAACAATCAAATTGAAAGATAAAGAATGCCTCTTATTAATTTAATATGCAATATACATAGTACAAGTGATTGCCTCTAGGGCACAACACTAACATCATCAAAGCACTCAAGGATCTTCATTTGACAAGACAACACCTTTGACTCCAATGATCATCAAACAAGTTTTTTTTTTGCTATAACATTCTTAATTTTGAACTCAAGACTATTAGATGATGAAATTGATGTGTTGATATAATATTGTTGGGTGATGCGTATTTTTTAGTGTAGAAAATATTACCAACAAATTACACAATTAATCAAGTTTTAATTAAAATACCAACCACTAAAATCACACATACGGACAAGTATATCCATTGTATAGCATAGGGAATAGCAAGTATCGAATCCATGAGAACTTAGGCTCCCACCTTACTTTACCCAAATCTTTATTGTTTAGCCCATAAAATAAGAAGAGACTAAAAAGAAAAATAAATAAAAATAAAAATAGATATAACTCAAGGATGCAATATCATGTAACTAGACAATTATTTTGAAAACACAATATTGAATTACTTAGCATTCATCACAATCAATTGTCATCTTGGCATCATAAAGGAATATAAAGATAAATTTCACTTCGTTTGTCAATGCATGGAATCACTATATTTTAATTCATATTAACATATTTGTCAATCAAGCTAACATAACCAAAACATGCATTAAGCTCATCACTATATTTTGATTCAATTAGCAGATTTGTCAATCAAGCCATCTTAACCAAAATATGCATGAATCTTAATTCCTTAAAAATATGAAATTAGCAAATGACCAATTGTCAAGGTGAAATCAACTTAATCTTTGATTACTTTAGTCCTAAAATTCTAACTTCGTCGTTCGAGTCCATTAAGATTTGATAATTTTGAAAACAATGCAATGAAACTTTTAACATCATTTTGTCTAAGTCAATTAGAAGAACTCGCATCAATAACCAATGATAACAAGTAATCAAATACTAAAGATAACAATAGATTGATAAAATATTCCAATTAACTCAAAATCATAATTTCCAAAATAATATCCAATTATAATCAAAACATTAAGCATATCATTGTTAAAGAAAAGTAAACAAATGATAAAAGTTAAAACTCATAGACAAGCCAATTTTCTTTTCTTGAAAACCTCATTTGAACAATGCTCATTTGAGTGGTAATTAAGTAGCTAGGTTGGATCTTTCAAATCAAACATTTATCTTGTGTTTTTCTTGTATTTATAACCCTCCTTGATACCAAAATTCGTTACTTGAGAAGTCTAGTTCGAGTAGAATTTAGAAAATACCAAAACCATTTGAAAAATACAAAATTCGCACGCAACTGCCTTTATGTAGAGTGGACCTGGCACCAAGTCTAGTTAGGCCACCTAGCACTTGGTCCAGTCTGCTTTTGGACTTAATTTTGTTCCATTTTTTTTGTTTGACCAGATTGGACTCGGTGCCTGGTCCTTTGGCTAGGCCTGGTGCCAAGTCTGTTATGGAATTGTTCAATTTTCGCTCAAAATCAACTTAATTTTGTATAAATTTACCAAAAACACTTTCTACAAGTAAAATGTCAAATAGGAAAGAATATGCCCAGTTATTATAACAAAAGTATCTCAAAAATTCTCAAATAATTAAAAAATAATGGTGATTTTTGGCCCTATTATTGAGATGGAGATATGCATGTGGGTATGAAGAGAATAATCTTAATATATGAAGATCGAAATAGGTATTGAGGCTTATGAATTATTGTTGGATTATGATTTGAGATTTAGGATCATTATATGCTTATTAGTATATTGTGATTTGAGGCTTTATATCACTAGTATGGATATTTTGATGAATGATGGAGATTTTACCACTATTGATTTGCTATATACTCCTATGATGTTATTTTTGACACCAAATACCTTGCCAATATTATTATTGGTATAGTACCACCCTTGTTATGATAAATACTAGTGCAAGTCTATTTTTGCACAAATCAACATTCTATTTATTTAATATATGTGTGTATGAATATATATATATATATATATATATGCATTATCCGTTCTAAATTTTTAATACTAGTAATATCACCATGGTCAATAAAAATTATTATTAGTGTTACTTTTTACTACTACTATTATTATTCCTATTTTTATCATCATTATTATTAATAATATTATTAGTATCGTTATTTGATTTAATTTATTAATTTCGATCAACCTTAATATTTTTGAAATTAAAAATTATTTTAAAAATTATTATTTTATTAAACAAACAAATAGTAATATTAAATATAGAAAAAATATAATAATAATAATAGGATTAATTAATATTAATATCTTTTTATATTAATATTATTAGTGTTATTCTTACTAATACTTTTATCTATACTAATTTACTATTTATGACACCTATCAATATTGTTATATTAAATTATTCTTATTCTATAAATTAATAATAAACCCTAAAATACCTTATCAATTAATTTTAGAACTCCTAAACAGTGTTAACATAGTTGGATGCTGTTGTTGATTAGTTGAGCTTAACCATATTAGGTTGGGAGTTATTTATTTATACAATTGTTGCTTGGTTATTAACTATTGGTGACTTATAGCCTATGTTTACCCCAGACGGGATTAGATTGCATTGAACCCAATTTGAAGGACTATTTGTCAGTGAAAGTAAAGAGATCAGGTAAGTCTTTGCATAAAATTATTTGTAGGTCACAGTCACTTTGGCAAGTCAAATGGTGCCATATTTGTGCAAATGTACTTTGGAATAAAATTATGGGCCATTTATTTTTCTTTTTCTGTTCAATTAGACCATTTCAGGTTAAGCAAGCAATTTAAAGTAAAACACTAAATTTTTCCTAAAAACCACTTTTAGGAAGAACTTTGTAAACCATAGGTGCTATTTTAAATAAAACAGTTTGGATGATTTTTCTTTTTCCAAAAAGGGCAAATACAACATTGAGTACTCAATAAGGGTAAACTACTAGAACTAGTCTTTAAAGGGCTGTGATAAGTCTCTCAGTAGGTGGCCACCTCTGAGAGGTAAGTCATTCCTGGATAGTATGCTAGTTTTGTAGATCATACTGGTCGAAGCTAGCAAGTATAGTTCAAGTGGACTGTGTATTTTCGGAATGGACAATCGGTAAGTTTGGGTATAGAGATGGAGGAGTATCTCACTCGGTGAGCAGTACACCTACCTTGTATTAGAATGCACAAAGTGTGGTATCCTGAACATTCTCTTGTTATGGTGCAAAGTGTGGTGCTATGTCTATTTCTTTTGAGTGATTTCTTTTATTTTATACAATGTATGATATTAGAAAGGAAAACACCACTCCTCACTTTGCAAAATTTGTGACTTGCCAACACCTTAATTTTATAAATATTTCTTAACTTGCATACATGAACTGTTTTCCCTGAAACATCCTGAGCACACATGGGCTTACTAAGATTTATTTCTCACCACCTTTTCATATCATGTTTTATGGTCGATCCTGCTGTGAAGATTGATTGATTAGTGTTGCCTTTTAATGAAGACTTATTTTAATTGTATTTCATTTTGAGAGACTCTAGTTGACATTTGTTGTTTTGAGACTTGTGCAAGTATTGGATTGATTTGTAAGAAGTTTAAATTTGAATCGTTCCTTTCATTTCTTTTATGAGTCTTAGTTATAAAGACATTTTGTCCTAAGGACGGGGCAACATCCCCAGCCCTATTGGGGTACGTAGGTAATGGGGTGTTATAGTAGTGTTATCAGAAATAAAGCCATATTAGTTGCCCAATAATTCAATCAAGATGAGGACATTGATTATGATAAAACCTTTGCTCCCATTGCTCAATTAGAATTAATAAGAATGTTTCTTGCATTTGCATCTTTCAAATGTTTTATGCTTTACCAAATGGATGACAAAAGTGCTTTCTTAAATGCTTTTGTTGAAGAAGAATTATACGTAGAACAACCTCGTTTTACTCATGAACGTTTTCCAAACCATATTTTTAAACTCTCTAAAGCCCTTTATGGTTTAAAACAGGCTCCAAGAGCTTGGTATGAAAAGCTAAGTGGTTTTCTTCTTTCAAAAGATTTTTCAAGAGGTCTAGTTGATACCACATTATTTATCAAGTATGAAAATTCTGATAATATCTTAATTCTGTAAATATATATTGATGATATTATTTTTGGAGCCACTAATGATTCTTTAGGAAAGAAATTTGCTAAGAAAATACAACAAGGTTTGAAATGAGTATGATGGGAGAACTTAAATTTTTTTTCTCGGTCTTCAAATTAAGTAAACTAAAGATGGAATCTTCTTGAATTAGGCCAAGTATGCCAAGGAACTGCTTAAAAGATTTAGTATGAATGAAGTAAAAGAAATAGGTATACCTACCAGCACATCTTTAAAGCTTGATAAAGATGAGAAAGGTAAAAAGGTAGGTGAATTAAAATATATAGGTATGATCGAAAGTCTCTTTTATCTTACTGCCAGCCACCTAGATATTATATTTTCAGTACATTTTTATGATAGATTTCAATTTTGTTCAAAAGAATGTCATCTGTGTGCAGTAAAAAGAATCCTTGGATAATTGGAATACATGATTATGGCTTGTGGTATTCTCGAACTAATTCATTTCATCTTATAGGATATATCGATGCCGGTTATACTAGTTGCAAAGTTGAGAGAAAAAGTACCAGTGCACACTGTCAATTTCTTGGACATTCCATTGTCTCGTGGTATAGAAAAAAGTAAGCTTGTGTCTCTCTTTTGACAATTGAAGCTGAATACACAGCAGCGGTAGTTGTTGCGCACAAATTCTGTGGATGAAAAATACCTTGCTTGATTTTGGTTTAAATTTTAACTGCATGCCTATCTTATGTGATAATACTAGTGCTATCAATTTAACCAAAAATCCTGTTCATCATTCTAGAACTAAGTATATTAAAATTAAGCATCATTTTATTAAAGATCATGTGCTTAAAGGTGATGTGTATGTTGAGTATATTTCAACTGATGAACAACTTGCAGATATCTTTACAAAACTTCTGGCCAAAGATAGATTTATTCTTCTAAAAAGAGGTTTGAGAATTTCTAGAATTATGTAATTGATAATTTTGTCAAAGTTTTGTTTGTTCATTCTTGTAGAACTTTTGAAGATACACCTTTCGAATAAAGATTTTGCATGCAATATCTGAGAAACATGAATCCAAAACCCCTTCAATAGAACGTTTTTTATTCCACTTTTTTTATGAACTAATTTGGACTCAGTCCAAATCTAAAATAGCAGCAGCCCAAAATTCGTGAAAAGCCCAATTTTTTGTTTTGTTCGAATGAAAGAGTACATAAGTCTAGAAGTCACTTTTTGAATTTTCAAATGTTCGCGAGTTTAAAAAAGGGTGACCCTATCTCTGGTACAAATCTCTGATTGAAAGTACTTATTTATACTATTGGCCCTATTTGAGGATAGACAAATTAGTTTTGGTTTTCTAGTGATTAAGCTCATGCTTCAATTGAGAAACACATCTCACAAGGCACTCCCATATGGCAATCTATTGACCAAAGTCTTCAAGCATTTCAATGTGAATTTAAATACTTGTGCTCCTGATTAGCTTAAAACTAATGTGAATAGCATGGAATGTTTTGAAAAAATAGGATTTGTTCAAGTAAACAAGGAATGAGTCTTACTTAGAGATGTGTCAGATGAAGAAAGAGAAAAGCTATTAAAAATTAAGGTTGAAGGAAAAAGAACTGCGCCTACTGCCCAAACGGGGATAAAATGGAAGTCTGACACAGGAGAAGAATCCTTAAACAAGGGCAAGCAAAAGATTGAGAAAAACAGTCTGACTCAAAGCATCTTGGATACTATAAGTAGTTTAACTGAGAAGTTTGATGGATTTTGGATTTCAGAATTTAGGAACTAGATTAAGGAATGTAGAAGAAAATAAGGTAGAAAAGACTACTGAGGAAGTCTATGACAAACAAGCTCCTTCTTGTTAGTGTTATGCCCTAGAGGCAACCACTTGTACGTTGTATATGACACATTTTATTTTAATAAAAGACTTTATTTATCTTACAGTTTCTTTTGTTTACTTTTATGTAATATAACTGTTAGATAAAGTTCCAGTACAACACTGTGTTAAGGAAATCATGATAGAGATCATGATATGAGATTCCTACTACACTGTATAGTGTTAGTACTTAAATAATCCCTAGTCGTAAAATTAATTAGACAGAACATTATTAATTCGTTAAGACTAGCATGTGTTAGACTTCCTAATTTGATCAGGTAGTGTTTCTCATATCTGTGAATATTGAGATGCTCAAAGTTAACACGTGGATGCTTGTTAATAGAACAAGTACATTGGATGACCTAACTATGAGATAATCACATGGATAACTATTTAGTGCCAGTGATATAATCTTAATATAGCAAACGTGCAAGTATCCTTAGACTTGAAATCTCCAAGGTATTTTATTTGCTAGGCATTGTGCTTTGATTCCAATCTTTGGAGCTAGATCGAGTGCCGCCTATGTGATAGATATTGGGTATATTGTGAGGTAAATGAAAGTAGTTGAGAGGGTTAATAAAGGATTCACCACTCCTAATAATAGGGGCGGATATCTCACGGCCACTTGTAGTAATTACTACTCGAGAAGTCCTTGGCCAAGGCGACTGTGTATTGGAAACAATTCCAATTGATACACATCTAGAGTAGTGGGTTTTTGGTATAAGTACTATTATATTTGGGCCAGAATTAATATATTCTAGAAAGAGTTGGTACTAATTCCGTACTCCAAACCGAATAAGATATTGTATGGTGAAATGAGTTAATTGCACTGTAGTTTGTTATTGAAGGGTTCATGTTAAGCCACTTGACTTCCTGGATTATTGGGTGGTCATGATGTATTGCTAGATACTACTCATGATCTAGGAATATGGGTTTATTAATCGATGAATTAATAAATCAATCCTTATTAGAATTAATATGATTAATTCTAATTAATTATGGATTATTAATCTCAAAGACGTTTGAATTAATTTATATTCGCTACCAATTGATTGGGAAACCTAATATGTCACACACAATAGAGGATTATATACTCAAGATGTTATTTGATAACATAGTGGGGTTTATTGCGAGAAAGAGAAGTTGTTGTGGCCAAATTATAATTAGTTATAATTTATTGTCCAAATTGTAATTGTGAGAACTTGATATTTCTAATTACAATTAGGGAATTCTAACTGTTTTAGAATTCTTAGATAGAGTATTTTCAGCAGGAGATTTCATGTAATATATGGGATATATGCATGATTCCTACTTGCTGGAGAACACACGAAAAACAACTCCAAAAACCCTAGGGCACACACAACTCCCTCTCTTCTCTCTTTCTCATTTTTCTTGCAACAAGAAACCCTAGCCGTCTCTTGGTATTTCTACTAGCACAAAAATTTCTTGGTGCTTGAGAGTGATCCTCCGTGTGGATTTCTATTAGAGATAATCATACACTGTGATTGTAGTGATTGGACATTCGACTCTTGTGGTGTTTGATCAAGAAGATTGTTGGATCGTGCCTCAAACAAGAAAGAAAAAATTTTATTTATCAGACGCTCAAAGAAAGGTAAAATTTTTACTTTTGTTCTCTTTATGTCTTGTTTTCCACATGTATGTGGATCATAGGATGGTATCTTTTTCTTATTTTTTCGCTACGCCATATATGATATGCATGAGATACCTAACACTTCTAAAGAACAAATGACTGGAAAAGAAACTGCCTCCCCTCAAATTGAAGATGCAGCTGGTAAACAGATTGAGTAAGAAGTACAACAAGACCAGGGAAAGGAAATAGAGAAAGCAGAAGAAAGTGAGAAAGATAAGGAGAAGGAGAGTGAAGTTCCCACTTCTACTGCCCCTACTGTATTGCAAGCTCCCAAGCCAACCATAGCTGGCAGTTCTTTAGGAAGATACTAGAAGCACAGGGTAGCAAAAGGAAAGTCTAGTTGCTGGACAACATTCCAAGAAGGGTGCCAGGACTAAGTCTGCAACCATCCACATTTCCTAATTTGCCAATCATGCATGCTAATGTCCTTCTATGCATGAACAATTTTATTACTTTCCTTTGATAAATAATTTTATGATCTACGTACTAGTATTTGAACAATTTTATTTCTGCACTAATCTCATGCTAATCTTTTTTATTATATATTCACTTTTTTGATTAAGGTTTGACAATATACACTCTATCTCTGTTTGCTCTCTTTATTTTGTCCTTCTTACATTTTGATTGATGACAAATTGGGAGAATAGTAGGTGGATTGTGAATGGATTGTGAATTGAGAATTGAGAATATATTGTGACTTATGAATTTACAGATTGAGAATGTGACTGTTTATAAGAATGATAAAATTCATATGGACTAAGATGACTGTTTATGGTTTGAAAATGTAGACTATGAAAAATTGGGTGACTTGATGCAGACTATGTTGAGATGTCATTGTATTTATGAATTAAGGACCTTTGAAATGTGGGTATGAGATCATTGTGCATTCTAACTTAGATAGATAATTTGTTCTGACTATGGTTGTGATATGCACTCTGTTAAACATTTGGATGATGAGGATACCTGAGTAGACATTTATGAAATCTTTGTTGTTTCCTTTTGGTTACATACTAAAATCCCTATGTTGATATCCCTTGAAAAAAATAAGTTCGATTAATTCCAAGAAAAGTCATTAACCTTTACTCTTGAAATTTTTCTTTATCCCACACATACTCAGAGGGAGTTTTGGATCCACATTTCTTCAATCTAAAATAACAATCCAAAATTGATTTTTTAAAAGGATAGCTTCTGCCTCATTTTATCCTATTTTGGATGCACGTTTTGGAACTCCAAAACCTTGGAGTCCAGTCTTATTTTCAAACGCACTTTATAGCTAGCATCTCGATATCTTTTATTTATATATGCACATACATAGGGGGAGTATTACATCTTATAATTTATCTTTTACACTCCTTTATGTACATAAATATACATTCTTTTTGTGATCTTTTTGTGGCTATGTCCCAGTGAAATAGTCCTATAATGGAAGGAAGAAGGATAAGGAGGTAGGTTGGGACATAGGCTCATTGAGCCATGTTTGTAAGTACATGCTTAAATTCTCTTATCTTAATCTCATAAGCACTCTTTGTGTCCTATAATAAGAGAATGTATTTCAGTTAAAATTATTCTTATTTCTCTCGGTTTAACATGTCCGTACTGTACATATAATTGTTTTTCATGTCACAATCCCATCAAGTTTGTCAGCACTTAAAAAGAGGGAGATTGTTAGCCCTAAAGGCATTCTTCTGTGTTTTAACTTATGACAAATATTGATGAGGACTAACTTATATGATTTATATGTGATAGGACATGTGTGATATCAGTTCTTTCAAAGTATGCAAATGAGGCTGCTAAGCAGCTCTTGAGCAAAGGAATTCAAGTCAAGTATATCGTCGTCATAAGAGCTCGCAAAATCGTGAAGTCTTTGTGAAAGAACTATAGATTATGAATCATTGATAATGTATTACTTGTAAAATTCTTATGTCTCTTTACCCTAGGTTTAATTTATTTTACGTTGAAGCATGAAAATAAAATGATTTTAAAAGTAAGTTTTCAGATGTTTGGATGGACCTTCGAATCCAAAACTCCATCCAATACTTTGTAATATTTTCAAAATGATTCTGCCTAAAAAAGTATCATTTTGGACTCACCTTTCGGATGAACATCATTCCACTTTGTGAATCCAAAACCTTGAAAATCCTGACAGAAAGTAACTAGCCATTACTAGCTGTTGGGACTTCAGATTTGGCTCCTATAAAAGCTTTTAGAACTTGATTTTAAAGTAGATTTTTGTACTACCTTTCTCAGAAACACTCTTACACTTTAGAATACAAAAATCTCCTTTTTTATTTGTGCTTCAAAATAAAATAGAATTGCTCCAAAGATAGGTGCTGGTGCTCATTTATTCGTATTTTGCTCAAATCTATGAGCTATTTCAATAATCTTTCTTTCAGTCTATCTTGTATTAAGGTTAAGGAGGTAAAACTCAGTTGGGGTGTGTGAAACCCCGGTTGAAACCAACCTTAGAGTGAGGCGGTTGGGATGCATATCATATTTTATTGCATGTTTAAATATATTTTTATATATTTTTATGCACTTTGGATTTGTGATTTGTAGCCTAGAAGGGTTACTTGTGTTTATTGAGTAAGAAGGGCAAAATTGTAATTTTTGCTTGAGGAAAAAATAGGGAGATAGCTTGAGGATTAAATAGGAAAAATATTTTGGAGAGAAAATAAGAGCAAGAGTTGTTGTGGTTTAGTGGTTAGAGCTTTGGAATTAATTCTTGAGGTCTTGGGTTCAAATCCCATCATTGCAGCTTTAGCATGATTAAATTTTATTTTTGTTTAGGAAGGCTATATTTTCGGCCTTGTATGCTTAAGGGAAGAGTAGAGGTGTTGTCCTAGGGGAGACATGATAGGAGTATCCTAATCCTACTCTTGTGCCCTACAAAAATTTCCAAGGGAATTCATACCCTTCTTGATCCTTAGTTTTCTTACTTCTCAATTCATTAGAATGTTCAATTTATTCAAGCCAACTTCATTCCAGAAAATTCCAGCAAAGTACTGTAGCTTTGAAAGTTCAAAAATGTCTAAGAGTAAGACATCTTGTGGGCCGAAATTGGGTAGGAGTTGTGGAAGGTTCCTAAGAGATTAATCTCCATGGTTGAACCTTCAAAACTCCATTCTAGCTATGTTCATTTTCTTCATGAAGTAATCTGGAATTTTTCCAGCTTCTTGTTCAGTCCAAGTGTCAAAATTCTCAGCCATCATTCCCACCCAAATGCTGCCAGAAAAATAGCCCTCTTGACCAGCTTGAAGTTTGAAATTATGAGGCTAAAACCAGACTGCACAAATGCTATGCAACCCAGAAAATTTTCTGGGCAAATTCGCAACTTTGGTGATCCTAAACCAAGTTGTTTTCTTCCAGTTTTCATCCAGCACCTTAGTCACATTTTTCCTCCATAAAGAAGGCTAGAAACTAGCCTTGAAAGTCCTCTGAATTCCCCTTCAAATCCTCTGCAAACTGATTGGAAAATGGCAGCAAAAGCTGCCCAGAAAATTCCAGCAACTAGCGAAAATCTGTACAGGAATTTTTCCAGCCTTGCTCCATCTTTAGCCTTGTCCGAAACCTTCCTCATTTTTCTGTACAAACTTCCCTTGAACAACCATGAACTGAGTTCCATCATCTTCTCCAACCTTCTGCTTGAAAAAACCTATCCATGGCTGCCCCTAAAATATCTCCAACAATTACTCCAATCAAGCCATTGATTAAAGACCAAAATTCTAGCAAATATATTTAGTAAACTTCCATAAAACATCCCTTAAACAACCAGGCATTCCTTCATCGTTGTACTCCCTCTTTTCAGCTACCATTAAGCCCATTCAAATAGCTTTCATTCCAGCAGAATCCCTAGCCATCCAGTCGGCCATTAGAGCTTCCAAAAGCTCTCCTCCATTGAAGATCTTCTTACCATATTTTATTTCCAAAATTGATTTTCTAAAATATTCTTTTTGGATTCCAAATAACCAGCCTTCCTTTTTCCTCTCAAACTAGAAAATTCAATTTCCAAAACTCCCTCAAAAAATTCGGCCACTCCTTCCCTCAGAATTTCGGCCAGCTTTAACCAACATCCTCTCCATTCTCTTCAACTTTCAAGAACACCTAAAACACCAAGAACACCTACTAGCATCCATATGTCTAATACCACTCCAATCTTCTCTAAAAACTCCAGATCACACATACTCCACCCCTTGAAACCACTTCTGCTATTTTTAACATCAAATACCAAAATCCAACTCTCTTTTAGATCGAAAAACCAGTATTTTTGTGAAAGCTCAAGAACATCTTCAAGGTAAGCATGATCAATCACACCACCTTCTCTCATCTTCAACTTCTAATGAATATATATATATATATATATATATATAATCATACTAATGGACTCTCTTTTTCTCTTTTCTCTCTCTCTCTCTCTCTTGGCCGAATGGTGACTTCCACCATGGCCATGTTTTCTTTATCTCTCTTGGACGGATCTAGTTTCCTAAGAGTAGGATCCATTCGAAACTTCTCCAAGGTACTCATCAATCAAGTAAGCCTTTTCAACCCTCTCTTTAAATTCTAGATTCATGTCTCTAGGATGATATTGGAATGAGATGGATTAAGATTAGGGTTTGAGCATGTGTTGTTGTGATGAGTTGAGATTGAAGCATGAATAAATGTGTGTATATGATGGAGATGGGATTGATGCATGAGTTGATTGTCTTGGTAGATTTAGATTTATGCCTTTATTCATGATTTGCATGGTTTGATGAATTGCAGTGGAGTATATGATTGTGGTTAGCAAGTGGAAATATGATCATAACCTTATTATCCCTAAGCTAATTTTATTTCATCAATAAAATGATTAATACTATAACTTCTTCTAGTAAATTTCGAAAATCCTAGGAAAATGTGGATTTGGTCTTATATATAAAATAGTGATATTTTAGTCAAATAAATGATAGCTTTTATTAAAGAAATAAAAATATATAGATATTATATAAAATAATAACATCAAATAAAGCCTTTTATATAAATAATCATAATAGATAAAATGTTAATTTTGTAAGTCTTATATTCATAAATACTATTAAAATTTATTTATTATCTTTCAATCAAAACCTATTAAAATTTACTTGCAACTAATTTTAGTTATCAATTATTTTCTAACAATTAATTAGTAATAAATCATTATTTTACCTAATACCACCTAGGACCCTTCATCAAATAAACTCTAATTTACTTTTAGCAAGATTTAAACTTTCAACTTATAGTACTTATTTTCCAAACCCTAGTTATTTTAATATCAAGCTAGATTTATTTTATAAACCCTTTTATTTGTTATCTAGCCTTAAAGCTTGGGACACTAGGGACATGATGGTAGTAGGTTGAACTAGTTTTATTTGTGAAAGTGAATATTTGGCTTGAGTCTGATTATGACTTATGTTTAACCTAGGTGAGGTTAGGTCAGTTGTTGGAGACCTTTACTTTGAGCAAGGATCAGGTAAGCTCCTACATAAAAACCGTTTGATGCAAAATGAATATTATGGCAAGCCAAATGTAGAGTGTATGGACACTCACTTCTGTAAAGGCAATTGAGGATTGTCCTCTTTCCCATTTTAGTCAAACAAATTATTTGAAAAATCAATGAATAGATTTACTCAAATCCTAAAACTCTTTCTAAAACTGATTTTGACAAAGACTTTGGAAATCCTTAATTGCCATTTTCAAGTGGAACTATGTTTTGTTCATTTTCCCCCAAGTGGGATTAATTACGTTGAGTACTCAATAAGGGTAGACTCTAGGACTAGTCTTTGAAGGGTTAGGGTAGATCTCTCAGTAGGTGGCCACCTCTGAGGGGTGAGTCCTCCCGGATAAGATGCCAGTCCAGTAGATCGTGCCGGTCCGAGCTAGCAGTTTTCAATCAAGTGGATTGTGTGTTGCCAGAATGGATAACCGATTTTGTTTGGGTATAGAGAAGGAAGAGTATCTTATCTGGTAGGCCGATCACCTACCTTTTGTCAATCTGCACAAAGTGTGGCATTCTAACCATTGGACGGTTATGGGGCCCAATGTGTGGTAACCCATGACTATCTTTTTGAGCGGTTGATTTCATTGATCATGTATGCTTGGAAAAGCCAAAACACCACTCTTGATTTTGACTATTGTTTAATACTTGCCAGTATTTCTCTTATGAAGATTTTATACTTTGCATCCATGAGCTGTTTTCACTGGACACTCAAAGCACACACGGACTTACTGAGATTTTTATCTCATCACCCTTTTTATTATGATTTCAGGTCGATCATGCTGTGGGGATGAGTAGCTACTGTTGTCCGCCTTGGAAGAGATTTTATTATTTATTTTTATGTAATGCTTTGGGAGCTGAGAGTGAATAATTTTATTTCTAGATTTATTTTTGAATTCTTGGATTGCATAAGTTTTAATTTTTAAGTATTGTTTTATTCCATTATTTTGAATGTGTGTCCTAGTTATAAAGACCCCTTGTCCTTTGGATGGGGCGACATCCCCGGCCCTGTCGGGCCTAGGTAGTGGGGTGTTACATGGTGAATCTTAACCATTGTGATTAAAGAGGTTGGATGTAAAACCAAGTGTGGTAATCCGCGTATGTAAGATTGGTGTCATCTATCACTACTGCATTAGGAAAAGGTTTTTTTAGTGAAGTGGTGTTGAAATCCTTTAGTGAGAACTTAAGGTAGTGAATATAGATTACTTGAGGGTCAAACTACTATAAATTCTTGAGCTTTTTTTCGTGCCTTTTTTGCTAAAATTTCTTCACTTCACTCTTATTGTTTCTAATCATAAATGTTGTTTTCTTTTTGATAAAATTAGTGGGCTATTTATGATCTTTGAAGTTATGAAACATCTCTGCTATTCATTTTGAAAGTTTTTTTTTGGACCAAAATTTTAATCTACTCTCATTTGCCAAAAACCTTATTCACCCCCTCTAAGCTTTTTCAGTTTTGTTTAAAATGAGGATGAACCATGTGTGTATAGGAAACTGAAAGGCATAAATGTGATTTTTCTTGTATTATATATGTATGACATTCTACTTATTAGGAATAATGTAGGGACGTTGTCATCTACTAAGGTTTAGTTGTCTAGTTAATTCAACATAAAAGACTCGAGAGAAGCCAGTTACATTCTCAGGATTAAGCTTTTTAGAAATATAGAGTAGAGAATGTTAGAATTATCCCAAACTACATACATTGACAAGATGCTGGCCAAATTTAACATGGACTCATGCAAAGGAGCTTTAATCCCTTGCAGATATGGGTTGTCTTTTTGTTCTAAGGAGAGTCTTAAGACAGAAGAAGGAAAAGATAGGATGAGTAGGATTTTCTACGCTTCGGCTGTGGAAAATCTCATGTATGCTACACTGTACACTAGGCCAAATATCTGTTTTGTCGTAGGCTTAGTTAGTAGATATCAATCAAACCTCAAGAAGGTTCATTGGCAGGCTGTAAAGCACATTCTCAAGTACCTCAAGGGAACGAGAAATTATATGTTGGTTTACAAGGCTGATGACTTGGTTTCTACAAGATATACAGACTCAGACTTCCAGGTAGATAAGGATGAGAGAAAATCTACTAGTAGATCCACTAGTAGATATGTCGTCACCTTGTCTGGAGAGGCTATTTCATGGAGGAGTATTAAGCAATTTTGCATTGCTGACTTAACCATAGAAGTTGAGTATGTGGCAGCTTCGGAGGCATCAAGGAAGCAGTTTGTCTCTGAAAGTTCCTTTTAGAACTTGGAGTCATGCCATAGATAGACAAGCCAATTGCACTGTATTGCAACAACATTGGCGTAGTCTCGCAGTCTAAAGAACTTAGGAACCACAAGAAGGAGAAACACATAGAGATGAAGTACCACCTGATCCGGGATGTCATTTAGAGACGAAAAATTGAAGGTAAAAAAGAAAGATGGTAACGAAAGAGAGAAGAAAGAAAAAGAAAATTGCTAAAAAATGATGATGACTATAAGAGGCCAATATGGTGTGTAAAGAGAAATCCATACACTTGAGGCTATCAATTCTCTATGTTTTTGAAAAAAAAAAAAGTGGAATGTTTCCTTGTTTAATTAACTTGAGTTGTGTAAATTTCAGTTTATAATGCTTGAATTGGTTAAATGGCTTGACTTGTATGATTTATATTATCTATGTTTTTGCTTAAGGAGTAGAATGATTTTCTTGTACTAGATATAAGCTTGTTTAACTTTACTTTGATGGCCTTGAGATTGTTTGGTTTAATACATGAGTTTACAAGGTTTTTAAAGGATTGAATGAACGAAGAATTTATGTTTAAGGTTGGAAGAAGATTATTCCTTTATTATAGATGAATTTGCTAAGGAAAAGTTGAAAATTTATTTTGTCTTAAGCCATATACTTAGTGTTTAATTCTTATTTGCTTAAGGATAAACACAAGTTCAAGTGTGGGGGAATTGATAGGGGCTAAATTCATCACTGTTTTCTTAGTTATTTGAGAGTAATTTAAGATACTTTTGATATAATAACTAGGTATATTCCTTCTTATTTGGCATTTTTCTTGTAAAAAGTATTTTTGACAAATTTGTACAAATTTAAGGGGATTTTGAGCAAAAAGTGAAAAAATTCCAAAACACACCTAGTGCCAAGTCTGACAAGTGTACCCGGCACCAGGTCCACTCTAACCAAACAAAGAAAATAGAGCAAAATTTAGGAGCAGGACAGAACACACCTGGTGCCAGGTAGTTTGAAAGGACTCGGCACCAGGTCCATTCTGATTAGAGTCGGTGAATTTTCCTTTTCAAGTAGAATTTGGCAATTTCAATTTGATTCTTTTGGGACCTCTTTCAACAATGGAAAAGGACTCTTGTAGGTATTTTTTGGCAATGAGAACTCCTATAAATAAACAAGTTTTCATAGTTTTCAATACTTTAATGTAATATCTTTAGACCACTCCTAGAGAAGCACCAAGATTTAAGAGGATCAAGGAGAATTATTGGAGAAGAAGAGGAGGTTGCTCAAAAAGGTTTCAAGGAAGAAGAAGAAGGCTTACTTGTCTATGAGTGGTTTCTTTTTCTCTTATTTGTAATTTATTGACAATTTGAGATTAATGTTTTAATTGTCTTTAGATGATATTCTTTTGGATTCATAATTTTGTATTAATTTTAGTTCTTTAATCAATTTTTTTCTATTCTTGGTATTTGATTACTTGAGCATTATATCTTGTTGGATTGATTAGTTCTCTTCTAATTAACTTGTAAAACGATATTAGGAGAGAATGACCAACTAATTAATTCAATGCTAGTTATTCTTAACTTGCTTGAAAAAGAGGTTAAGGGTAAATACTAAGTAATCAAATATTGGTTGATGATTCCTAGAATATAGATTTATTGATTAATTTCATGCTTAAATCACCTAGAATATAGGGATTTGTGTGAGGATTGATTTTAATGCATCTTTTGTGTAAATTAGTTGAGACAAAATATGTTCACTAATTTAACTAGAAGATAGTGATTTCATAGATTGCAAAGGAAATGAGTCTAATTTAGTCTTTCATTGATTCCATAGACCATGTGCACTAATTAGCTATTATCTTAATTAATTAGCTATTCTCTCAATGAAGGACTAAATTAGACCCACTTCGTTTACAATCGATGGAATTATTATCTTCTAGTTAAATTAATGAATATATTTTGTCTCAACTAATTTCCCAAAAAATGCATTAAAATCAATTCTCACACAATTCCCTATATTATAGGTGATTTAAGCATAAAATTATCCAATGAATCTATATTCTAGCAATCATCAACTAATATTTGATTATTTAGTCTTTACCTTTAACTTCTTTTTCAAGCAAGTTAAGAATAACTAGTATTGAATTAATCAATTGGCCATTCTCTCCAAACATCGGTTTGCAAGTTAATTAGAAGAGAACTAACCAATCCAACAAGATATTATGCTCAAGTAATCAATTACCAAGAATAGCAATAAATTGATCACAGAACTAAAATCAATACAAAATTATGAATCCAAAAGAATATCATCTAAAGACAATTAAAACATTAATCTCAAATTGTCAATAAATTACAAAGAAGATAAAAAGAAACTACTCATATACAAGTAAGCCTTCTTCTTCTTCCTTGAAACCTTTTTGAACAACCTCTTCTTCTTCTCCAATAGTTCTCCTTGATCCTTTTAAATCTTGGTGTTTCTCTAGGAGTTCTCTAAAGATATTACATTGAAGAATTGAAAACTATGAAATTTATTTGTACAATGTTATTCTCTTGTATTTATGGGAGTTCTAATTACCAAAAAGTGCCTACAAGAGTCCTTTTCTGTGGTTGAAAGAGTTCCTAAAAGAATCAAACTGAAACTGCTAAATTCTGCTTGAAAAGGAAAATTTGCTAACACTGGTCAGAATAGACCTGGCACCAGGTCCCTTCGACCCACTTGGCACCAGGTGTGTTCTGTCTTACTCCTAAATTTTTCTCTATTTTCTCTGTTCGGCTGAGTGGACCTGGAGTCGGGTACCCTTACCAGACTTGGCGCTAGGTTTGTTTGGAAATTTTTCACTTTTTGCTCGAAATCCACTTAAATCTGTACAAATTTGTCAAAAATACTTTTTACAAGTAAAATATCAAATAGGAAGGAATCTGTCTAGTTATTACATCAAAAGTATCTCAAATTACACTCAAATAACTAGGAAAATAGTGATAAATTTAGCCCCTATCAATGGCTTACATTTAGCCAGTGAGTAGCCCTCTCACTTATAACATTAGCGTATTTTGAATACGTATAACTGGACCTATTGTAGTAGTTTTTAAAAGTACAATTTAGTAGAAACCCAGAATACTACTGCTACAACATAGACTTATACTCTATGGCTTGAGTATGAGTTGGTAGTTTGACGAAGCTAGAAGCATATGCTTTGATATACTGTAGTTGAGGTTCCATCATGTGACCAATATACTTGTATGTTATGTATATGTGACTAGTTAGTTAAGACAAACTTGTACAAGATAGCTTTTATGCTATATCGCCCTTTGTGACTATTCAAATGATCTAATAATCCAAGGCCTTGGGGAGCATGATTGGGATGTTTGCTTTAGGGTTACTCCCTAGTAAAGCAAAAACATTCTAGAGAGTCTTAAATCATTGGATTAGAGGTTTAAGGATGGTAGATGTCATTTAGAAAGGTGTTAGCACACTTCTTCCTCTCTAAATGTACGGTAATGTGTAGAGGGATTTTCTGGTCATTACACCTATAGGTCAGAAACATTGCTAACGCAGCATTATTCTTGGGGTCAATATTTCCTTATGGTGATATTAGGAAATATTTAAAATGAAAAATACATCTATTTCTATAGCAGGGGTATTTTGATCATTTTAGTAGCAAAGACGATGTGTCTTTTGCTCCTGGGAATAGCCCATAAGTCCTGATAGTTTTAGGTTGAGAAATTAGTCTTATTTATAATATGTTTTATTTTATTTAGAATTAGCTTGATTTATTTATTGGGTTAGAATGAAATAAAAGGTAAAAAAAGAGAATTAATTAATTAGTTTAGTGGGTTAATTAATTGTTTAGGGCTTGAGCCCAGATTAAACAATTAGAATTAACCTAGCCCTAAACTGTAATAGACTATAGAATTGGATTAGTTTATTTTGGGTCGTATAATTAATTATTTATTGGAATTTTAATTGGTCGTAGTTTAAATAATTATTTTTAGTCCAATAGTCTAGACTAGGGTCTAATGGGTCTATCCTAAGCCTATGTAAGCTAATGGGCTAACCTGTTTATGGCACTGTGTTTTTGTGGCTAGGTTTTTTGAGAGTCCTAGCTTGGTTAAAAAACATGAGAAGATAATGGACCATGAATAAGAGGATTTGAGATATACGCTAAGATCATTCACGATTCAAGAAAGTCACCAAAAGATAGTGCACTCAGTAGTCGATACCTCTCTCGCGTTATTCTCTGTTCGTCTCTCTCTTCCAAGAAAAAGCAATAGAATAGGAGATAGCACCCTTATGATTGCTGCTTATGTAGTAGATAGGTACGAAAGGGCATAGACCAGTCCCTCTTCACTTTAGCTTTCACTGAGCGATTAGGCGTCAGTTATATTCTGAAAGCCCAAGAGCTTTGCGTACATGCTAAGAAGAAGTCAAAGGCTTGCTGGACTACAACCTAAGAGGCCAGGAGGAGAACTAGAGGCTTCAAGGAGTGAGCCAGTGATAGTTCCATCGGTACTAATCTCATAGCCTAAGAAAAAAAAACAATACAAAGGTAAATAATATTCTTCCGATGTGCTATTTTCATACTTCTGTGTGCATGTGTTTTTAGCAGTTCCTTCCTTCAGGAGCAAATATCTTACGGCCACTTGTAAGAATCATTACTCAAGAAGTAATTGGCTAAGGTGACTATGTGTTAGAAATAGTTCCAATTGATACACATGATGAATAATGGATTCCGGGAACAAGTACTAAAATATTTGGGCCAAAATTAATTAATATTCTAGAGGGAGTTGGCACTAATTCTATACTCTAAACTAAATGACATATTGTATGGTGACAGGAGTTTATTGTACTGATGTTTCGCTATTGAAAGGTTCATGTCAAGCCATTTGACTTTTTAGACTTTTAGGTGGTCATGATGTATTGCTAGATACTACTCATGATCTACTATATATGGATTTATTGACTAAAAAAATAATAAATCTAATCAAAATTAGAATTACTAAAATAATTCCAATTGTTGAAAGGATTATTAATTCTATTATGATAGAATTAATTCATATTGGCTACCAATTGGCTAGAAAACCTAATGGGTCACACATAATAAATGAACTGGTACCCAAGATATTATATGATAATATTCTCGAGTTAATTTGTGAGAAGAAATATTAAATTATTGGCTAATTATAAAGTGTTATAATTAGTTGGATGAAATTTCAATTATTTAAAAGGTTTGTAGTTGAATTATAAACTAGATATAAATCAAGGGGCCTTATTACAATTTTGAAAATCCAAAACCCATAAAAGAAAGAATAAAGGGAAATATCTTCTTATTTTCCTAAAAATTTTAAGAAAAACAAGAAAGGTAATTTCACATGGATAACGAAAGAAAAGAAGGGAAAAAATAAATAAGTTGTTTCCTAAAGGGTTTAGGAAACAATTTCTGTGGAGATTCATTGTAAACACATATATGTGTGTGTACAGTACGCATGTGAGAGTTTCTTTCCCTTGAAGATTACAATAGCTATTTCTTTTCTTCTTTCACGTAAAACACGACATAGAGATTTTTTCCTTCTTTTCTTTTGAAGAAAAAAAGTTAATTTCTTCTCCAAATAAAATTAATCCCAAAGCCACCGTATATTAACTACTTGCATAGGATTTTTGTGCCTAACTCGAATACAATTCATTGTGTGGATTACTGTTACATAAATCCTATTTTGGAATTTGGTGACTCATCTGGATTGACTTTTAAAGGGAATTAGCGCTGGAGAAAAAATTTAAAAGGTGCATTTTCGAGGTAACGAATTTTTCTTTCCTTCTTTTGAATAATTTAATTACATACGAGTGATCTTTTGTATAGATTTCGTTTTAATTTTTTCATTGCATGTAAACTGGTTTGCATGATCAAAATCCAACAAGATTCACAAGTTTCATATAATTCAAAATCAAATGAGTCTAAGTCACCACACTTATGTAACTTAGAAATGCAATCTCATTTACATAGCCTAAATGACAATGCCATAAATAAGATGGATTTGTGTTATCTTTTCTTAGCCATTTATTGTTTATAGTGAGAACTTGATTTTCCATTTCTAGAACATATAAACCATTCATCAAATTTGTAATACCATAATGGATATCATTTAATGAAAAAGAATAACTTTTATTCTTAACAATTAATGAAAACCAAGCAAATCCAAATAAGCAACTGAGATAATGTTTTTAAGTAAAACTGGTACATAAGAACAATTTTTTATTTCTAGAATTAATCCTGAAGGCAAGTGTAGATGATAAGTCTCCACCTTAAGTGCAGCAACTTTTGCTCCATTTGCTATACAAATGTCCACATCACATATCTCCAGCTTCCTACCGCTCTTTAGTCCCTGCAAATTATTGCGCAAATGAGATCCACATCCGATATCCAATACTCATATCTCATTATAAAAGTAGTATTGATCTCAATCATAAATTTATTAGGATTAGAAGTAGAAGTGCTTTCAAGCTTCTCATTCTCCTTCTTTTCCTTAATAGTCTCTTGGTAACTTTTGCAGTTGCATCTCCTGTGAGCCATTTTCCCACAATAGTGACATGGGCATTTGGTAGCTGCCTCCTTCTTCTTCACACCATCTTTAGGTTTAGTTAGATTCTTCTTCTTCTTTTTAGAAACATTTTTCTTCTTATAAGAAGAATCAACTAATAAGATTGCATTATTTAACTTTGGTATGGTGGTCTCATTCTTATTCATCTAGTAGTATATAAAAAATTATGAAAAACTAGCTGGCAAAGATTAAAAAATTAGTCCATACTTAATGCTAGGTTTCGTGGACTCCTAAACACGAAAAATATTCACAAATTCCTTTCGAAGACCCATGCCAAATGATTTAGGTCGATTAAGAGTATACAGAATTACCTCTGTATTGCCAAAAGTAAGACTTCCGCCTTCAGTTTTCCAGGCGTATGTGCACTTCTGATGATCACCAGACACTGCAATGCACGAACGTCTTCTATCGGATACACACGGTGAACTCAGTTTGTTACCCGGGAGTGCTAGCGCCTAGGGTTTTGAGAGGCTAAACCTTCTGGTTATAGAAGCACGAAAATTTTATGAGAAGTCTACTAGAAGAAGATGGCTAGGATTTTCTTTTAAAACCACACGAACTTCTTAGAATTCAACTCTTATCATATCTTATTTTAAGTTCAAATTAAACTTTAAAAAGATATTATAAGATTCTGTCATAATCTCAGTAATTTAACTAATTAATTTATCAAGTCAAATTCTTATAATCTGGACATCCTCCAAACATATCGAATATGGACATATTTGTAAATTTATTGTATCTGGTCATTTTTCTAAGTTTGATGAACCTAGACACATTTCCAAATATATCGAATCTGGTTACCAGAAAAATAACCTAACGTGTTCGCTTAATATATGACCCTATATGTTCATTTAACACTGACAATATGCCTAAATCACATTTAAATAGCACATAAGTTATAAGTGATTTCTAGCAAAATATTATAACTATCTAGGTTAAATAAAAATTAGTGATCTCTTTGAACCAAACCATAACTTTATACTTAGTCTTTTTGTCATACAATATCCAGATTAAGCATAAGGTATGAAGTATGTCATTCTTATTAAGCTCAATTAATTAGTTCTTAATCTTATAGTAGACTGTTCAAACAAATGATATCAATATCTCAAATTAATATATTTGAGCACGACCATACATTTTACCAGTCTAACTTATCAAATGGCTCATGGATATCTCTTGCAAGAATGAGTGAGACAAATTCCTTCGCTATCAATCATATTCCTCTCTCTAGTTTATTATGTATCCAACAATGATCTAATTTTATTATCTGGTTAAAGACAACTTTAGACAACGTCAAGATATAAAATTTATCAAGTAGGAAACTATGATGAATTCAGGTTGAAGGACTTCTAATATCATTATGGTTAGAAAGCACTTACGACATGTCCCAGAAAGTACTCTCACAGTGAGTCATGTCTAATAAATGTTCTCTAATATTTATTTATATTTTGACTTGATATTCCATACATCCATGACCAGTAAAATACAATCATCAAGTCATAAACATACTAATCTTAATTTATTATTGTTCCACTAATAATAATTGATTTTAAGAATAGCCATTCTATTTGTTATAGGATTTACTATCAAGTCACGTACTTGATGACTATAAAAATAAATGCACTATTTATGGAAATAAATACCTCATATTATTACAAAATATATAATGATAATAATATAAGTACAAATTGTTGTAGGGTATATCCTTAACAATCTCGCACTTGCACTAAGACCAATTTGATATAAATCGTAATCCCATTGATCTAGTATGACTATTATGTTTAGACGATGGGAGAGGCTTTGTCAGTGGATTTGCAATATTGTCATCAGTTGATACCTTACATACGTTTACATCTCCTCTATCAATAATTTCTCGAATGAGATGAAAACGTCTAATTATATATTTGGATCGCTGAAGTAATCTTGGTTTCTTAGCTTGTGCAATAGTTGTATTATTATCATAAAAAAGATCCAATGGGTTCACAATACTAGGAACTATATCTAGTTCTGTAGTGAACTTTTTGATCCAAACTGCTTCTTCAACTGCAATTGAAGTAGCTACACACTTAGCTTCTGTAGTAGAATCGGCCACGGTATCTTGCTTTGAAATTTTCTAGCTTATAGCACCTCCATTCAAACAAAATAGAAAACTTGATTGCGATCTGTAATCATCTATGTCAGACTAAAAACTAGTATCAGTGTAACCATTTACAACTAGCTCACCTTCTTGTCCTCCATAAACTATGAACATATTTTTAGTTCTTTTTAAGTACTTTAGTATGTTCTTGACAACAGTCTAGTATGGCTCTCTAGGATTTAACTAGAACCTGCTCGTCATTCTCAATGCATATGAGACATCGGGTCGAGTACATAGCATGGCATACATGATAGATCTTATAGTGGAAGCGTATAGTATCTTGTTCATGCGCTCTTCTTCATCCTTCATGAAAGGACTTTGAGTTTTACTAAGCTTAATGCCATGTGATATTAGCAAGAATCTTCTCTTAGAGTCTTGCATACTAAACATTTTCAGAACTTTGTCATTAGGTCAATTAGCTTTCTAGATCTATCTCTATAGATCCATATACCTAAAATATAGGCAGCTTCACCTAAGACTTTCATTGAGAAACAATTTTCCAACCATGTCTTTACACTTTGTAAAGTTGGAATCTCATTTCCAATGAGTAAGATATCACCAACATAAAGTACTAAAAAGACTATTGCATTCCCACTGGTTTTCTTATAGACACAAAGCTCATCTTCATTTTTGAAAAAGTCATTCTTTAATTACATCATCAAAACGAAGATTCCAACTTCGAGATGCTTACTTCATTTTGTAAATAGATCTTTGAAGCTTGCACATTTTATTAGAATTCAAAGGGTCATCAAACTTCTCAAGTTGTGTCATATACATATCCTCAAGTAAGTTTCCATTAAGGAGCGCAGTTTTGACAACTATTTGCCAAACTCATAATCATAATATGATGCTATGTCAAGAAGAATTCTAATAGATTTAAGCATTACAACTGATGAAAAAGTTTCATCATAGTCTATACCAAGAGTTTGTCTGTAACCTTTTGCTACTAATCGCACTTTGTAAGTATGCACATTTTCCTTAATGTCTTTTTTTTTTTTTTAAACATTTACACCTAATGGTTTTTAAACCTTCAGAAGGATTAACCATACATTGTGGAAATGGATTTCATCTCAAACTTCATGGCCTCTAGCCATTTTTCAGAGTCATAACTCTTAATGGCTAATGGTTAATGTGGAAGAGGGCTCATCATTAACCATGAGCTCCACATTGTAATCATCAGTGATGAGAAATCCATATCTCTCAGGTTGTTGACGAATCCTATTAGATCTCGAGATCTTTGTTCTATAGAAGTAGGCTCATCTTGAACTAGTGAGCCATCTAATTGAGGTTCATTATTCAGTTCAAATACTAATTGTGACTCTTGAATCTCATTAAGATGTATTTTACTTCCACTAATTCTTTTAGAAATAAATTGCTTTTCAAGAAAGAATCCATTTCGTGCAACAATTACTCTATTTTCTTTTGAGAGATAAAATTGGTATCCTTTTGTTTTCTTAGGATACCCCCACAAATATGCATTTGTCTTATTTGAGTGCAAGTTTATCAGATAATGAATGCTTTACATAAACTTCGCAACCCCAAATCTTAAGAAACGACAAACTAGGTCATCTCTCAGTCCATACTCATATGGCATTTTTTGAACTAATTTAGATAGAACCCGACTAAGTATGAACACAGTAGTCTCTAGGGTATAACCCTAAAAGGAGATTGGAAGATCTGTTTGATTCATCATGAATCGAACCATATTTAATAAAGTCTAATTTCTTCGTTCAGATACACCATTCTATTGAAGTGTTCTTGGTGGAGCTATTTGGGAGATAATTCCACAATTCTTAAGATGCTTATCAAACTCGTGACTTAAGTATTCACCATCTCGATCTAATTAAAGTGTTTTGATACATTTGCCAATCTGATTTCATACTTTATTTTGAAATTCTTTGAATTTCTGGAACGATTCAGATTTATGTTTCATCAGATATAGGTAGCTATATTTGCTGAAATCATCCATAAAAGTAATGAAGTACTGAAATCCTCCTCTAGCATGTGTATTCATTGGTCCATATACATCAGTATGTATTAGGCCCAATAAATTAGTTGCCCTTTCATTTTGTCCCTTAAAAGGTGCCTTAGTCATTTTGCCTAATAAACAAGAATCACATGTTTCGTAAAACTCTAAATCAACCAAATTTAGAAGCCCATCATTATGAAGCCTTGTAATACATTTCTCGTTTATATGGCCCAAATGACAATGCTAGAACTAAGTCTGATTTAAATCATTGGATTTCAATCTCTTAGTATTAATGTTATAGATAGACTTGTTCGAATATCCACAAAGATTAAGAATATAAAGCCCATTTGATAATAAGGCATCTCCATAAAAAATACCATTTTTATTAATAGAGCAAATGTTATTCCTAATAACAAATTCAAAACCTTCTAAATCTAAACAAGAAACTGAAATAACATTCCTACTTATAGCAGGAATATAAAAACAATCAATCAGTTCTAAAACAAGCCCACTAGGCAAAATTAATTCAAAAGTTCCTATAGCTACTGCAGCAACTTTTGCTCCATTTGCAACTCATAGGTCCACCTTACCTTTTGCCAAGGCCCTACTCATTTTTAGACCCTGCATATTTACACAAATGTGAGGCTCACAACCAGTATCCAATACCTATGAATCAGAAGTAGATAAATTAATTTCTATAACATAAATACTTGAAGCGGCAGTCTCACCGTCCTTCTTCTACTTTGTTTCCAAATAGAGCTTGCAATTTCTTAACCAATGTCCTTGTTCACCACAATAGTGGCAAGCTCCCTCCTTTGGTATCTTGGCCTTAGGTTTGGGCTTGAACTTGGATTTAGCCTTATCCTTGCCCTTACCAACCATGACATTGCCCTTACGATTGTCCTTTTTCCCTTTCCCTTTTTGAACTATTAGAACACTAGGAGTATTGAATATTTAGTTCAGCTTGTTTTAGCATCCTATGCAATTCAGTAATGTGTTTCTCCATATTATAGATGTTAAAATTCATGGCAAACTAGTCATACTCAGGAGGTAATAAGCTAAGCCCAAAATCAAATATGTGGACATATCATGACTAATAGGAGCACCGAGCTTTTCAAGATGATCAAGGTAGACCTTCATTTTAAGGATGAGCACTTACCGAGATGATAGAAACCATCTTATATGCATTTAATGCCTTATAAGTTTCAAATCTCTCTTGCCGTGCTGGCTCTTGGAGTATTTCCTTGAGATGTACAGTCATGTCATATGCCTCTACTTCTTCAAATTTTTTTTGAAGTTCAAAGTTCATGGTTACTAGCATAAAGCAAGTAATATCGTTAGAGTCATTTTTGTGCTTACTATAAGCATCCTTTTCAGCTCTTAGGGGGTTATTTGTTGGAGTAGGGGAAATAGGATTTTCAAGAACATAAAGCTTTTTTTCTTACTTAAGAATGATTCTTAAGTTACATGCCCAATCAAGAAAGTTAGTCCCACTAAGCTTGTCTTTCTCGAGCACAGATTTCAATGAGTTATTCCAACTATTTTTTGCCATTATCTATATACAAAATATGCAAAGTAATTAATTTTGTGGCCTTAATGAAAAATTCCCAGTGAAAGCATTTAAACTTTTGAAACTTGAACATTTTGATGTTTCTTAGTGGGTAAAAAAAAAACTTTTTTTTCTCTTTTTAGAATATTTTATTTTAATCATAAGTAAGCTTTGGGTTTAATCTTATAATTAACTAAAACTCAAATTTAATGAGATAGACATCAAATGCCCCGGCTAAAAATCTATATAATGCCCTAGACCCAAAACCATTTTGATAACCCTGTTAAGTCAAACCATATTAAACATATGGAAAACCATTTTCCATCATATCTCACTTAGATAATCAAAAGCATCCTACTTTGATAGGAATGACTATATGATGATCCAAGTAATAACAAGTGTTTGATGGAAAGGCATTTCAAACCTAATTTTTTTTAATAATAAAAATTTTGATTGTAGTAAGCATGAAATAAAATATCAAATATGCATATAAGACATAATTAAAAGTGACATAGTATGGTCCATAACCTATATTGATCATTACAAGCAAAGTGAAGATCAATGTGGTCAATATTGGTATATGAATTCCTTGAGCATTCTCTAATGCCTTAAGTACACTCCTCCTTGGTTGTAATTGTAGGCCTCCGTCTTCTTTACATTTGATAGTAAAATAAAATAATTCCTATTCTAGGAAGTAACTACAATTTTACAACAATGAAAAATGACATGTAGGCCGTATTTTGAAAGTTACAACTCAAAACAACCAAAATAAAACTTGCCAACCACATTGGGGTAAAACAGGTCATACTATGCACTATTCAGAATAATCCACAACTACAATCAAAATATGCTAACGAATAACACGCAACGAATAGTTAGACGAGGTTCCAAGGGGAAGTGCCCCTGACACTTCAGTGGCTACTCATGGACTTAAGATGCGGGGATTAATTGAGAAGTTTAGATCACTTAGGTTCATTATGGATCACGAATTAAGTGTTAGGGATATGCCTTAAAACCATTTGTACTTATACTATTGTTGTTATATATTTTATAATAATATGAGGCATTTCTTTCCATAAATAGTGTATTTCGTTTTATGGTCATTAAGTACGTGACTTGATAGTAGAACTCTGTAATAAATAGAATGACTATTCTTAAATTATCACTAATCGATTATTATTGATAGAATAATAATAAATTAAAATTAGTATGTTTATGACTTGATAGCTATGTTTTGCTGGTCATGGATATATGGGATATCAAGTCAAAATATAAATAAATGTTAGAGAATATTGTATTAGACATGTCCCACTGTGAGAGTACTTCATGGGACATGTCATAAGTACTTTCTAGCCATAAAGCTATTAGAAGTCCTTCGACTTGAATTCATTAAAGTTTCCTACTTGATAAATTCTATATCTTGACATTGTCTGAAATTGTCTATAACTAGATAATAAAATTAGACCATTGTTGGATATAGAAGAAACCAGGAGGAGGAATATGATTGACAATAAAGGAATTTATCCCTCTCATTCTTAGGAGAGATGTCCATGGGCCCCTTGATAAGGTGGGCTGTTAAAATACATGGTCGTGCTCAAATTTATCAATTTAAGATATTGGTATCATTTGTTTGAACAGTCTACTATGAGATCAAGAAATAGTTGATTAAGTTTAATAAAGATGATATGCTCCATGCCATATGCTTAATATGGATATTGTATGATAAAAAAGACTAAGTAGAAAGTTATGGTTTGGTTTAAATAGATCACTGATCTTTATTTAACCTGGATAGTTATAATATTTTGCTAGAAATTGCTTATAACTTATGGGTCATTTAAATGTGATTTGAATACGTTGCCAGTGCTAAATGAACCTATAGGGTCACTTATTAAGCGAACACGTTAGGTTATCTTTCTAGCGACCAAGTTCGATGTATCTGAAAATGTGTTTAGGTTCGTCGAACCTAGAAAAATGACCAGATACAATGAATCTAGAAATATGTCCATATTCGATGTATTTGGAGGATGTCCAGATTATAAGAATCTGACTCAATAAATTAATTAGTTAAATTGCCGAGATAATGGCAGAATCTTATCATATCTTTTTAAAATTTAATTTAAACTTAAAATAAGTTATGATAAGATATGATGAGAGTTGGATTCCAAAAAGTTTGTGTGGTTTTAAAAGAAAACCCTAGCCATTTTCTTCTGGTAAACTTCTCATAAAATTTTCGTGCTTCCATAATCAGAAGATTTAGCCTCTCAAAACCCTAGGCGCTAGCTGTTGGGGATATGCCCTAGAGTCAATTTGTACTTATACAATTGTCATTATGTTTTATATAATAATATGAGGCTTTCCTTTCCATGAATAGTGAGTTTTGTTTTGTTGGTCATCAAGTACGTGACTTGATAGTAAAACCCTACAATGAATACAATGACTATTCTAAAGTCTGTCCCTGATCGATTATTATTATTGGAATAATAATAAATTAAGATTAGTATGTTTGTGACTTGATGGCTATGTTTTACTGGCCATTTGTGATATCGAGTCAAGACATAAATAAATGTTAGAGAACATTGTATTGGACATGACCCACTGTGAGAGTACTTCATGGAATATGTCATAAGTACCTTCTAGCCATAATAATATTGAAAGTCCTTCGACCTAAATTCATCATAGTTTCTTACTTGATAAATTCTATATTTTGACATTGTCTAAAGTTGTCTTTAACCAGATAATAAATTAGACTACTCGTTGGATATAAAATAAATCAAGGAGAGGAATATGATTGATTGTGAAGGAATTTGTCCCTCTCAATTATGGGAGAGATATCCATGGGCCCCTTGATAAGTTAGATCGTTAAAAAATGCATGGCCGTGCTCAAATATATCAATCTAAGATATTGATATCATTTGTTTGAACAGATCTACTATGAAATCAAGAAATAATTGATTAAGCTTAATAAGGATGACATGCTCCGTGCCTTATGCTTAATCTGGATATCGTGTGACAAAGGGACTAAATATAAAATTATGGTTTGGTTCAAAGAGATCACCGATCTTCATTTAACCTGGATAGTTATAATGTTTTGCTAGAAACCGCTTATAACTTGTGGGGCATTTAAATACGATTTAGGCATCGCTGCCGGTGTTAAATGAACCTATAGGGTCACATAATAAGCGAACTTGTTAGGTTATTTTTCCGGTGACCAGGTTCGATGAATCCGGATGATATCCGGATTATAAGAATCTGACTCGGTAAAATAATTAGTTAAATTACCGAGATAATGGCAGAATCTTATCATATCAGTTTTAATTTAATTTGAATTTAAATTAGAATATGATAAGATATGATTAGGGTTGGACTCTAAGAGGTTCGAGGGTTTTTTAAGAAAACCCTAGCCGTCTTTCGATAGTCCAATTTTTCGGTTGAGAACATTCGTGCCATTCTCTACCAGAGGAAAAAAAACCTCTCAAACCCTAGGCGCTAGCACTCCCCGGGTATCGAGTGAGTTCGCGGTGTGTATCCATAGAGGACGTTCGCATACTGCAGCGTCTGGTGATTGTTCGGGTCGAACGTACAACAGCGCAACCAGAATCGAAGGATTTCGATTACAGCAACCAGAGGTAACTCTTAAAGCTTAGATCTTCTTAATCGTTTACTTGGGTCCTCGGGAGGGATTCGTAGATGTTTTCCGCGTTTAGGAGTCCACGAATCCCAACACTAGCACTTCCGGGTAACGAACTGAGTTTATTGTGTGCATCTGATAGAGGACGTTCGCACATTGCAGCGTCTGGTCATCGTCAGAAATGCACATACGCCTAGAAATCTGAAGGTAGAAGTCTTGCTTTCGGCAATACAAAGGTAATTCTATATACCCTTAATCGATCTAAATCATTTAGCCTAGGTCCTCGGAAGGGATTCGTAGATATTTTTCACATTTAGGTGTCCACGAAACACTTAGAACGGAATAATTTCGTGTTTAGGAGTCTACGAAACCTAACTCTTAGAATGGAATAATTACTTAGAGATCTCATATCCCTCCATCCTTACTTGCTTCTCAAAAAGCTCTCTTAGATGGAAGATAATAGTATGAGCATCTATATGCTCATAGTGTTTTTGAAGCTCAGTGGTCATTGACGTTAACATAATACAAGATGTTGTGTCACTGTCCTCTTGATATTTTTGTGAACTTCATGCTCTTCAACAAGAGCATCATCAGCTGGTGGCAGTAGAATTGGAACATCTAACACGTAGAGCAACCTTTTCGATTTGAGAACGATTCTCAAATTTCTATACCAGTCCAAGAAGTTTGATTTGGCGAGCTTATTTTGTTTCTAAAATGCTACGTAAATTCAAATTCATTATCATGATGCAAATGACCTAGAGATATTAAATTATGTATGTGTACAAGGAATGTATATAATTTGATCTTTAATTAAATGCGTATTTAATCCACTAGTTTCTTCAAATTAATAACCCCCACTATTGACTCGGAAAAGCTCATTATTGGAAGCTTTTATAGTGGACTGGTATCCAAATTCTTTAAAAATGACTTTGGGTATGCCCAACAAACCAATCTTAAGTTAAATGGTAGGTATCCAAATACCAATTACATTAAATATAACTGTTAGATCGTTAGGTGAATAACATCTTTTAATCTTAAAGCACTTAGTGCAATCGCAACTTAGCCTCTAATATTCTTTATGATTGGGTATGCCCAATCGGGATAAAGATATTAATTAAATCCAACCTACTAATTCAGAATCATATTCCATAGCTTGAACATGCTCGATGTTGAGTAAGTTTGGGTATGCCTAACAACCTAATCTCGAAAAAGAACTCTCATTCTTGTTATATTAACGAAAGGCTTTAGATTTAATATTGTTTGAGAGATTTTAATTATTTAATTAGCAGTTTCATTGTTTGACATGTAAAATATCAACACTTTGACATAATTGTAATAAACTCAATTGCATGGCTTGGTTATGGACTTCGCTAAATTAATTTCCTTGAGCCAAGCAGGAAATTAATTATGGTCAAACCTATGTGTATATGCATGTTTTGAGAAGAAAGTCTTACCTTCTTCTTGCTTTGTGCTTAATCGCCATCTCCATAATTGTATAAATTAATTTTTAATCCAATCTAACCTATGTAATGTAATTACATAAATTTCTAATGAAGAAACCTCGAGCTACATTCAAGGGGATTTACATGGGGAAAAAAATAACAAGAGAATTGTAGAGAAATGCAGGATGCGCAGTCCCTATTTATTCAAAACAAAGTGATAAAATGCATGACACAATTTAAATTAATCAAATTAATTTGGTCTAAGTCTATAACCTAGCAAACATGCCAATACCATGCTTAAAACACATCAAGCAAAAAATAAATATACATAAAATATTAAATTCTAAAATCATTATTTTAGAAATTTAATTAATTAGTCCCACAATCAAATCTTGGGAAAAATCTTGGGGCCCTTTTGGAAGAAAAACATTTCAGTGGGTTTTCAAGGAATTACTAGCGGTTAAAAAGCAAAAATTAAAAAATGGTTTTTTTTAAACTTAAAAGGATGGCGGCTATGCTTTACCCGTGACTAGCTATGTGCAAGCTAGTCGTGGCTTGTGCATTGCCGCACGCGGCTCTCTTCTGGAGCCATCCGGCTTGAACAATTTCAACCTAGATTTTTGCTAAAAAATCCAGTTTTCCTTATTTTTTTTTCCTTTTCTCCTCTGAAACTTTTCAGCAATAGGAAACAATTTCACTGACCCAAAATTAAATTTGAAACAATTTCAAAATTCAGAATATTTATGAAACAATTTTATAACAGAAACACAATCCATAAAACATATATGAGATGGTTCTGATACCGCTGTTAGATTTCGATCATGCAAATCAGTTTACAGGCAATGAAAAATTAAAATGAAATCCACGCAACAAGATCACTCATATATAACCAAATGGATTAGGAGAAGAAAGAAAAATTAGTTACCTCGAAAACGTAACTTTTAAAATTTTTCTTTCATGCAAATCCCTTTCAAATGTCGTTCCAATCGAGCCACTAAATTCTAAGAATAAGAATTCTCTAACAGTAATCCACACAAGGAATTGAATTTAAGAACGGCACAAAGAAACCAATACTACTAGGTATAATTATTGCGGCGTTTGGGATTTAATTTGAGAAGAAAACACAAAAGAAAGCTTCTGTTTATTTTCTCTCTTGAAAAAGTGGTGATTCTTCCTCAAAGGAAAATTTGCGAATTTGTTTTTCAGGATAAACTCACCCCCGCCGCAACCAACATACATCTACATATATTTGAATGCACAAGAGATTCCAAAACCTTTTAGGAATTAACAAAGCTTTTACCTGTTATGGGCTTGAGTTTACAATAATTGTAATTAGGCCCCTTAAATTATAATTAGTTTATAATTCAATCACAAACCTTTTAAATAATTGTAATTTTACCCAACTAATTATAGCAATTTATAATTAGCCCATAATTATAATTTCTCTAACAAATTAACCCCATAATATTATCAAATAATATCTTGAGCACCAATTCCTCTATTGTGTATGACCTATTAGGTTTTCTAGTTAATTGGTAGCTAATATGAATTAATTCTATCGTAATAGTATTAATAATACTTTTAATAATTAGAATTAATATTCTAATTAGGATTAAATTTATTAATTCTCTAATTAATAAATCTATATTTTGTAGATCATGAGCAGCATTTAGTAATGCATTATGACCGCCCAAAAGTCCAGAAAGTTAAGTAGCTTGACATAAACCTTTCAATAGCAAAACATCAGTACAATAAACTCCTTTCACCATACAATATTTCATTCGATTGAAAGTATAGAATTAGTGCCAAGTCCCTCCAAAACATTAATTAATTCTGTCCCAAATACTTTAGTACTTGTTCCCGAAATTCATTACTCATCATGTGTATTAATTGGAACTATTTCCAACACATAGTTGCCTTGGCCAATGACTTCTTAAGTAATGATTCTTACAAATGGCCTTGAGATATTTCCTCCTACTATTAGGAGTGGTGAATCCTTTATTGACCATCTCAACTACTTACTTCATGTTGTACCCAATATCCATCCTATAAGGGGTCTTGTAAGGACTCCAGAAATTAGAATTAAAGTACAACGCCTAGCGAACAAAGTTCTTTGGAGTTCTCAAGTCTAATGATACTTGTACATTTGCTATAATGAGATTTTATTATTGGTACTAAATAATTATCCATGTGATTATCTCATTAGATCATCCAATATACTTGTTCAAATAACGAGCAACCACGTGTTAACTTTGAGTATCACAATACTCACAAATGTAAGAACTACCACTTTATCAATTCGAAAAGTATAACACGTACTAATCTTAATGCATTAATGATGTCCTATCTTATTAATATTATAACTAAGGATAATTTATGCACAAACATATTCTAGTATAGAAGGAACCTCACATCACAATCTCTATCATGATATCCTTAACATAGTGTTGTACTTGTGACTTTATCTAAATTTTTTATACATATAAACATATGAAACAAAGAAACTGAAAGATAAAGAATATCTTTTATTGATTTAATGTGCAAATACATTGTACAAATATTTACTTTTAGGGCACAATCCTAACAAATATGACGGTGTTGTGGCCATTGTATTTGGTTTGGCTTTTAGTAATGTCACTTTAGAACTTGATTTAGCAATCTACATTAGGAAAGATCATAATAATTTGATATCAAAGTAGTTATGAACCTGAGAAATCATTTTTGAAGCTTGAAATAAAGAGGTGAACGAAAATATCCCAAATATGGACACTGATCTACAAGATTTGCATATTCAGATGGAGAGTAGTTTGAGAAGTTCCAATTCCTTAGGCCAAATAGTTAAGCAGTAAGGTGATAGGAATTCACCCAAGCAGGAATAACATTTTCAAGAAGGGGGGATGAAGAGTCAAATCCATCTCGTTGAGACTTGGTTGAGAACTAAGATAAGAAGATTTATTGAAAGATTACAATCATACATAGGAAATTCCTTGAAGGTTGCTTTCTTTAGGAAGTGGAATAATGACTAATAAGAGATTGAATTGATCTCAAATCATTTGAAGATGCAAGGGAATGCAAACATAAGCTTTGGAGACTTGAAAAACATCATTTTGGAGTTAAGAGTATAGGGGATGCATAGCTTGTTGCATGGTCGACGTGCAACAAGTTGTACCAGAGATAGAAGGATGATGAAAAATGCTATGCAAGATGATTTGCACGGTTGTGCTACTCCCTTTGCAACAATGCAATGTTTTGCATTGTTTATTTAAGTATTGTTTTGATGTAGTTTTAATTCCAATAACTTTTATCATTTGTAGCATTTTATTAAATATGTTTTTGGGCCACTTAAATCTTATAGACTTGATTGTAATAGTTAGGGTTAGTTGCCTACATATATTTTTTTGTAATCTCACGAATTACAATCAATGATGAATTATTTAAATCATTTGAATCAAATTGTTAGTGTTTAAACTTTTGGAGAGGAGTGCTCCCCCATTGTTCTTCCTTTAATTCATGGTCTTATAAAGAGATTAGACTCACATTTGTTTAGAATCATTAAACACTAAGGATTAATCCAACTAATTGCTCTAATTTAGATCGTAAGTGCCTTTGTTGTTTTAGGGTCTTTGTTAGGTATCTTGGAAGGGTAGCTACTTTTGTCTATTTCAATTGATTCTAGTTTCCATGCTAATTCTATGGTTATTGGATGCTAAAGTAGTTGGTCAATTTCTACTAAATTGAGTTTCTAGTTATTTTGTTCATTTAGGATTGCTCTTTATAGAAAGAGTAAAGAATTGTGTAACCAATTCTAAGTTCTTTTTCCTTGATCCTTGACCATGAATTGGCCTTGGATTTTTTTTAGAGCTTAATTTCTCACTTAATTAATTGCGGGTTAATTGGTTATAAAATCCCTAGGTTTATTAGGGCTTAATTGTGCAATCAATTGTTGATCAATCAAGTGTCTAAATTTTCTTCTGTTTTGGCATCCAAAATTTGCTGAGTTTGAGCTTCCAATTGAGTGATCAAACAATTGATATTATGAGCTTCTGTGAATCATATCACAAGGTATAAGGTTGGAATCTAGAGATAAAATAATTTTTAGCATTCGGTATCAATTGGAAAGGAGAATTAAATAAACTACATCTACTTTCCCAATGTGAATTCCTTAATAGCTCCTATAGGAGATATTGTTAAGAAGATGGATGTAGTTAATAGGAAAAGAATGAAGGGTAATGAGATTTCTATGCGACAAACTCCTTTGAGCATTGAATTAGCTAGTATAAGGTCTGAGTTTGGTTGTAAAGAGGATGGAAGGAATGGAATTAACCTGTCCAAAATAGAACTCCCTCATTTTGATGGAACTAGGCTAAGAGAATGAGTGTCAAAAGCTGAAAAATATTTTGAAATTCATCAGAGTCCAAAAGGAAGAAAGTTAGGTATTACAGAGTTATACTTGAAGGAAATAGCACTTATTAGTTTAGAGGGTTCATGAAGACTCATATGAGGTATAATTGGCATCAAATGACCTTGATTTTGTGTAAATGATTTAGAGAAGGGATTGATATTCAGCTTATGGATGAATTTAGTAAAATTAGATAGTTGGGAACTATAGATGAATACTTGGACAAGTTTGAGGATTGAGGGTTGTTATGATACAAGTGTGTCTATTGCAACTAATACTTACTATATCTTTGTGTTTACCAGTGGCTAAAGGAGGAATTGAGATCTATGGTTAAAATTTTTAAACCCCAAACCTCAGATAAAGCCTTTGAACAAGCTATTAACCTGCAAACTACTATTTTAGACTTAAATAAGAACTCCAAGTCATTTTCTAAATCATATCAAAATAGTTCCACTATAACTAAAACCTTTTTTGTTGCCACTAAGATATACCTTACCTCAAATAAGACCAAAACTCAAAATAATGAAACTATACATTTTATAAAGATTATTCCCGTAGAAATTAAAAGCAGAAGGAAAAATGGCTTATGCTTTAGGTAAGGTAACAAGTATACACCTGAGCATATCTGTCCCTAAAAGCATCTCAACTATATTTTGGTGGATGAACTTAGTGAAGATGAAGAGGAATACATACTTAAAGAAAAGGAAAAAGTGAAAAAAGATGATGGGGTTGTGGTTAATGTAATAGAAGTTGGGGATGAAGTACTACTTTCTATGAATGCCTTAACAAGCAACTTGTAGCACCCTAAGAATTAAAGGTAAGATTAAGGGAAGAGAAATTTCTGTGTTGATTTATACTGGTAGTAATAGTAGCTTCATAGATAAAACTCTAGTTGAGAAATTGAAGCTTAAGAAGGTTCCAAATAAACATGTTATTTCTAACTATAGCTGATAGGAACAAAATGTATAGCAGAAGCTTATGTAGCAAGTTAAAATGGAAAATAGGGAAAGAAGTGTTCGAACATGATATAAGGGTCTTGAAGTTAGAAGGAAATGATATGATTTTAGGGATTGATTGGTTGAAAAGTTACAGTCCTATTGTGTTTGATTTTGAGAGTTTAAGTCTAACATTTTGTTTGGAGCCAAGGACTCCAATTCTGGAAAACATTCCCAAATCCTTCGTTAGGATCCAAGCTAAACAGCAAGAAGATTAGGTTACAGGATCATACTTTATGATAATGTATGGAATACAGTCCTCTGAGTAACCGATGCGCATTACCATTTGCGAGATCACAAACACCAATTGTTGCTAACGTCCTCTATAAATTCACATAGCGAACTTTGTTATCAGCTAGGGAGTACTAGTGTCCTCGGAAGAAGATAAATTTTCTAGTGCTTTTTGTTATCACAGAGAATCAGATAGAGAAAAATACTTATATGATGGCTAGGGTATTTTTTTTCAATACTGAGCCTATATAAGATTTGAACTCTTAAAATGGTTTTAAGAGTTCCCCTCTCAACCAACCTCTCTATCTGGCGTATTATTTTTTAGATATTGATCATATCTTTATAAAATTAAATTTCAAAAGATACTAATTATCTTACCAGATAATTTCTATAATTATTGATTAACTTACCAAATTAGATACAAGGTATTTGGATGTCCTTTAGATATATTGAATATGGACACATTTCCAAATTCATTAATTATGGATGTCTTTCTAAGTTTGATGAACCAGGACACATGTCTAGATACATTGAAACTGGTCACCAAAAAAATAACTTAATATGTTCGCTAAATGTGTGACTTATAAGTTCATTTAACATTAGTAGTGCACCAAAATCACGATTATGTGGCCCACAATTTATAAACGGTTTTTAACAAAACATTATAATTGCCCAAGTTAAAATAAAGATTAATGATCTTTTTAAACGAAACCACAAGTTGATATTTAATCCTTTTGTCACATGATATCTTAATTAAGCATAAGGCGGGGAATATTTCTCCCTTACAAGGCTTAATCAACTATTTCTTGATCTCTAAGTAAATTGTTCAAACAAATGATATCAATATATCTAATTTATATATTTGAGCATGACTATACATTTTAACAGTTTAACTTATCAAGGGGCCCATAGATATCTCTCTAAAAAATTAGAGGGATAAATTCCTACATTATCATTCATATTCCTCTCCCTGACTTATTCCATATCTAATAGTAGTCTTACTAATTATCTGGTTAAAAATAACTTAAGACTATATCAAAATATAGAATCCATCAAGTAGGAATATAATGAATTTAGGTTGAAGGACTTAAAATATCAATACTTGGAAGAGTAGTACTTATGAGTTCATGTCCAATATAATGTTCTTTAATATTTATTTATGTTTTAACTTGATATCTCATATATCCATGACCAGTAAAATATAGTCATCAAGTCATAAACATACTAATCTTAATTTATTATTGTTCCTCCAATAATAACCGATTAGGGACATTTTAAGAATAGTTATTCTATTTGCTATAAGGTTTTACTATTAAGTCACGTACTTGATAACTATAAACAAAATACACTATTCATGAAAATAAATGCCTCATTTTATTACAAAAAATATTAGATGACAAATACAAATTGCTTAGGACATATCCCCAACAATCTCCCACTTGCACTATGATCAATTTGACATAGATTGCAATCCCATTGATCTAGTATAACTATCATGTTCAAATGATAGGAGAGACTTTGTCAAAAGATCTACAATGTTATCATTAGTTGTTACCTCGTATACTTTTACATCTCTTTTATCAATAATTTCTCGAATAGGGTGGAAAGGTCTGAGTATGTGTATGGATCACTGATGTAATCTCGGTTTCTTAGTTTGTGCAATGGCTCCATTATTGTTATAATAAGGATCTATGGGTTTACAATGCTAGGAACTACATCTAGTCCAATAATAAACTTTCTGATCTAAATTGCTTCTTTAGCTATAGTTGAGGCAGCTACATACTTAGCTTCTATAGTAGAATCGGCCATGGCGTCTTTCTTTGAACTTTACCAGCTCATAGCACCTTCATTCAAATAAAACAAAAAATTTGATTGCGATCTAAAATCATCTATGCCAGACTAAAAGCTAGCATTAGTGTAACCATTTACAACTAGCTCACCTTCTTGTCCTCTATAGATTAGGAATATATCTTTAGTGCTTCTCAAGTACTTAAGAATATTCTTGATAGTAGTTTAGTATGGCTCTCCAAGATTTGACTAAAAACTACTTGTCATGCTTAATACATATGAGACATCAAGTTGAGTGCATAATATGGTATACAGGATAGATCCTATAGCGGAAGTGTACGGTATCTTATTCATGCGCTCTTATTCATCCTTCGTAGAAGAACTCTGAGTTTTGTTGCGCTTAATGCCGTGTGACATTGGCAAGAAACTTCTTTTAGAATCTTACATATTGAACCTTTTCAGTACTTTATCAATAAATTCACTTTGACTTAGTCTAATTAGCGTTCTAGATTTACCTCTATAGATCCTTACACCTAAAATGTAGGTAGCTTTACCTAAGTCTTTCATTGAGAAATAATTTTTCAGCCATATCTTTACATTTTGTAAAGTTGGGATGTCGTTTCTAATAAGTAAGACGTCATCAACTTCGAGCACAAAAAGTCTATTGCATTCCCATTTATTTTCTTATAGACATAAGGTTCATCTTCATTTTTTATAAAATCAAATTCCTTAATTGCTTCATTAAAATGAAGATTCTAACTTCAAGATGTTTTTTTTTTAATCTATAAATGGATCTTTGAAGCTTGCATACTTTATTAGAATTTAAATGATCAACAAAACCCTCCGATGTGTTATGTATACATTCTCAAGTAAGTTTCCATTAAGAAATGTTGTTTTGAATCCATCTGTCGAATCACATAGTCATAATATGCTGTTATGGTAAGAAGAATTATAATAGATTTAAGCTTTATGATTGGCGAGAAGGTTTCACTATAGTCAATACCGTGAGTTTGTCTATATCATTTCGCTACCGGTCATACTTTATATGCATGCACATTTCCTTCCATGTTTTTTTTCTTTTTGAAAACTCATTTGCACCCAATGGCTTTTGAACCTTCAGGTGGATTAACCAAAGTCCATATTTGGTTATAAAACGTAGATTGCATATCAAAATTCATAACCTCTAGCCATTTCTCAGAGTCAAAACTCTTAATGGCTTTTTGATAGGAAGTAAGGTCATTATTTTCCATGAGTTCCACATTGTGATTGTCAATGATGAGAAATCTATATCTCTCAAACTATTGACGAACCTTACCAAATCTTCGAGGACCTTGTTCTATAGAACTAGACTCATCTTAGACTTGTGACTCAACTATTCGATGTTTAATAGACACTAATTGTAACTCTCGAATTTCATCAAGATGTATCTTACTCCCACTAATTCTTTAAGAAATAAATTCCTTTTCAATAAAGAATCCATTTTGAGCAACAATTATTCTATTATCTGTTGGGAGATAGAATTGGTATATTTTAGTTTCCTTAGAATACCCCACAAAAATGTATTTATTTGATGAGTGTAACTTTATCAAATAATAGACGTTTCACATAAGCTTTGCAACCCCAAATATTGAGAAATGACAAACTAGATCATTTTTCAATCCATATTTCATATGGCGTCTTTTAAACCACTTTAGATGAAACTCGATTCAGTATGAATGCAACAGTTTTTAGGGCATAACCCCAAAAGGAGATTGAAAAGTCTATTTGACTCATCATTGATCGAATCATATCTAATAAAGTTCAATTCCTCCATTTAGATACATTATTCCATTGAGTTGTTCTTGGTGGAGTTAATTGTGAGAAGATTCTACAATTCTTAAAATGCTCGTCAAACTCTTCACAAATCTTCACCACCTTGATCTGATCGAATTGTTTTGATACTTTTGTCAATCTAATTTTGTACTTCATTTGAAATTTCTTGAATTTCTGAAAAGACTCAAATTTATGTTTCATCAGATATAAATAGCTATATCTGTTGAAATCTATAAATGTAATGAAGTAATAAAATCCTCCTCTAGTATGTGTACTCAATGGTCTACATACATCAGTATGTATTAAATCTAATAAATCAGTGGCCATTTCATTTTGTCCCTTAAAAGATGCCTTAGTCATTTTGCCAGATAAACAAGAGTCACACGTTTTGTAAGATTCTAAATCAAACGAGTTTAGAAGCCCATTATTATGAAGCTTTGTTATATGTTTCTCATTTATATGGCCCAAAAGATAATGTTAGAAGTAAGTCTCATTTAAATCATTAGTTTTCAATCTCTTAGTATTAATATTATGTATAGACTTGTTAGAAGATCCGCGAAGATTAAGAATATAAAGTCCATTTGATAATGAGGCATTTCTAAAATTAAAAAAAAATACCATTTTTATTAATTGAGCAAATGTTATTCTGAATAACAAATTCAAAACTTTCCAAATGTAAACAAAAAACTAAAATAATGTACCTACTCATAGTAGGAACATAGAAACAATCATTCAGGTCTAAAATAAGTCCATTAGGTAAAATTAATTCAAAAGTTCTTACGGCTACTGTAGCAACTTTTACTCCATTCGCAACTCGTAGGTCCACCTCGCCTTTTGCCAAGACTCTACTCCTTTTTAGATCCTGCACATTTACACAAATGTGAGATCCAAAGCCAGTATCCAATACCCATAAATCATAAGCAGATAAATTAATTTCTATAACATAAATACTTGAAGCGGCAGTCTCACTATCCTTCTTTATCTTTTCTTCCAAATAAAACTTGAAATTTCTTAACCAATGACCTGGTTCCCCATAATGATAGCAAGCTCCCTTCTTTAATGTCTTGGCTTTATGTATGGGCTTAAACTTGGACTTAGCCTTGTTCTGGCCTTTATTAGCCATGATCCTGCCCTTTCGATTGTTCTTCTTCCCTTTCCCTTTTTGAACTGTTAGAACGTTAGAAGTATTATTCTTAATGCTCAATTCAGCTTGTTTTAGCATCCTATGTAACTCAGCAGTAGATTTCTCCATATTATGCATGTTAAAATTCATGACAACAGGAGGTAAAGAGTCCAAATCAAATATGTGGCCATGTCATGATTTACTGGAGTATTATGCTTTTCAAGATGGTCAAAATAGCCCCTATTTTAAGGATATGAGCACTTATTGAGGTGCCATCTTAGAAACATTTAATGCTTTATGAGTGTCAAACCTTTCTCGATATGCTTTCTCTTGGAACATTTTCTTGAGAAGTACTATCATATCAAATACCACTACTTCTTCAAACTAATTTTGAATTTCAAAGTTCATTGTAGCTAGCATAAGGCAAGTGACATCATTTAAGTCATCTTTATGCTTAATGTAAGCATTTTTTTCATATCTTAGGGTATTATTTGCTAGTTTAGGTGATACAACCTCAGAAGCACTAAAATTTGGAAATTAGACTCAAGAATTGGTCATCCAATCCTCTACCAAAATGCCCATAAAATAAGAACCCTAGGTAATTTAACAACTAGAACCCAATAGGATTTGGCCAACTACTTCAATACCCAAACACCTTTAAATCTACAGAGAATTCAAGAACAAGTGAGATGAAGAAAAGTAGGTACCCTTCTAGGTTTCAAAACAAGAACACTAAGTAAGAATAAATCCACCCAATACCCAAGATGAAGAAACAAGTTGGATTAACCCAAAGATTTTAGAGATTCTAAACAAAGATGGGTCTAATTTCTTTGCTCGATCTTGAAAGGAAGAACTAAGAAGGAATTCTCCTCTTCAAGAGTTCAACACTTTATTCAATCTTGAAATCTGAATTCTGAAAAAACTATTACAAAAAAAGCTATAATAGGGTATTTATAGGCCCTAAGTTGCCTTAACTAATTAGCAAATAAGCATAGAAATTAGATGGCCTTAATATAAGGTTTTAGGCCCTATTATATGCCTTAAAATAGGTTAAAACATAATAAAAGTCATGAAAATTAAATTACAAGCGAAAAGGCTAAAAGTACAAAAAAAGCAAAAAATCTAGTACAATCCCGACTGGACCTAGCGTCGGATCCAAGAACTACACCCGACGCCAGGTGTAATCTATCCCAACTACTATTTGTCTCCAGATTAGGGCTGGCGTCGGGTCCTTCATTCTCGACCTGCGACAGGTAGGCTCTGGGCATCCTTCCTTGTTTTGCTACACTTGGAAACTTGTTCTTTGGACCTCCATTCCATTTTTCTATGTTTCTTTGATCTTTTAAATGAAACGTTAGTCGTCTTAAGCCCTTCTTGATACTTATTTGGCATTCATTCCTCTTTTAAAGGTTGGATTGATCCTCTAGATGGATAGTTGCTTTTGTTGTGCGTTTTTTGGCCCTTTCTTTTCTATCCATCTCTTCACAATCTTCTTAGATATGGGTTGCATTTGTTGTCTTGAAAGCTCCCTTGATTCCTCTTGAAAATCACTTGTACCTATGAAACTATGAAGTGTGATCTTATCCTTCTTCTCCCTTCTTGAAAATAGCCTTCATGTCAAAATTGATTCCTATCATTTCTCCCTTTTTGAAGATGATTCTCCTTCGAATTAATACTTGCATTACAATTTAAACAAGACATGTTGTGTGAAGGCAAAACTTTTGGCTTTAAATCCTCACCAACTGCCTTATTTTCTCTCTTCTCAACCCAAGCTCTTAACTTCATTTTATCTCTACTCATTTTCTTTTTCTTATAATCTTGTTTGGCTTTCTTTTATGCCACATTACTTTGTATTTACCTCTCTCCATGCTCTTTTACTCTTCTTGCTTCTCCTTTTACCTCAAATTCTTTTATCTCAACCATCTTCTCTTTTAGCTCTCTCTTTTTTCTTTTATTTTCTTTTCTTGCACTCTTCTTTCCTTCCTTTTTCTCTCTCCTTTTCCTTTCTTTTTCCCTCAAAAGATTTTAATCTTTTGTAACCTCACTAGGGGGCAATGGAAAAAAAATAAACTTCTTTCCCTCTTTGCACAAGGCATAACTGTTTCTTCTCCTATTGTGCATTATCTCTCTATCATACATCTAAGGCCTTCCCAACAATAACTCTCCAACATGCATGAGCATTACATTACAAAGTACCTCGTCTTCATACTTTCTCATGCTAAATGTAACGTTAACTTGTTTGTTTACCTTTACCTTATCACAATCATTAACCTATTGAAGGTTGTATGGCTTAGGATACTTCATGGTCTCTATACCTAACTCATCTACCAATGTAGTACTTATCACATTTGCACAACTTGCACAATCTATCATCATAATAAGTGGCCTTTGATTGATTTTACATCTTAAGTAGAAAATATTTTTCCTTTGGGAATCATTCATATCCTCAACAACATAAATACCTAAGACTCTACTAGTAACACCAATTAATGAATTTCTTTACTCAACCACTTTTCCCCTTTCACCATCTACTCCCTCTTTAGGTTTTGTGGTCTCCCTAGAAAATGGTGCTGGTATTTCACTCTTCACAACCTCACATTCTCCCTCTTTCTTTTATTGATGTGAGCTCTCTCCCAATTTATAGTTACTTGAAGTATTTTTGAGACCTTCATCTTTAGTACATATTTACTCCTTATCAACCACATTATTATCATGATCAACTCATTCTTTGTTATCCCCATGTTAGTCTTTACTCCCTTGTATTAATAGACTTAATTTTCCCAACTTCTTCATGTTTTTTCTCACCTTTTTGATTTTGCAATTCTCTTTCTTTGGCTTCTTCTTCTATCTTCTCTTCTTTCTTAATTTCTTGTAACTCATCCTTACTTCCTAGACTTTTCCTTCTTGGACAATCACATGAGTTATAGCCATAATCCCAACAAGTAGAACAAACATAATCTTACTCTCTTTTTAAACCACTCTTGGAAGAATTTTGCGATGCACTCATTTCCCTCGGCTTGGACTTTTTTTGGACGTTCATAAGAAGTGTGTGTATAGCTCGAACAAGTATTAGCACCCATATTCCCTTTCTTTTTCCATACCACTCTTTGAAGATTGTTGTGGTCCTCTAACACAAGCTTCATCATTCCAATAATTTATATCCAAATATTCATGTCGATCATATCTCCAATTGTATTCATCATTCCTACTATATCTACATCTAGTTGAACAAGGCTCTTCATAACAATCATATCCTCTACTTTCGTTCCAACTTATTATTGTGAACTTTGCTTTCAAGAGAAGTATCCATAAAATTTTAGTAAAAAACACAAAAAGAATTTCTCACTTCACTCCCTCACGTGTTGACACTCTTCTCTCATGTATACTCTCTTTTGGCATTTATCAAAATGAGCTCACTCTCTTACCTTTTCTACACTCTCAATTCCACACTCGAGTTCTTCCTAAAATCTCCCCAATTCAAAGGATTTACTTTCACTAGTTTAAGTCAACCAAATTCCAAAAGGTTCAAGAAGTTCTAAGAAGAAATGAGCTATCATTAGATAGATAACACGAGTGAGACTCAATTAATCAAGAATTTCAAGTAATGAGTGGTCACACAAATTCTAAGATTTCTCAAGAAGATGTGTAATGACAACACTAGTCAAGCACTACAAGGATTCAAACAAATAAGAATACTAAAGAATAGGATTCAAATTGGCAATATTCAATTCAATCCTAAGTATCTCAAGAAAATGTCAATCTAAATATTTAACCCACCAAAAATAAGAAGTATATCAATTAAGTTTAATCAAAGTGATAAATGTAAACTAAGAACCCTTACAAGACTTTGTAAAGATACTTAAACATTTCATCAAACACTTGGTAGGCAACTAGTTCCAATGAGGATTTTCAAATGTTAGGATGCTATCATAAACTTCAAGAGTTCAATTTGATGATCAATCAACTCACTCAAAATAATGATCACACAAGGAGTTCAATAGCTTAAAGAGTTGAATTGATAAAAATCAAGATGCACTAATTTGTTTTCCAATATATTAGACAATTCACAAGAAAATTTGCTACTAGCAATTAGAAAGTTTAATTCTTCAAAAATCAAGTTAACAAGTAAGAAAATCTATAGGAATTCAATAAATAAAGCTTTGGTTGTCATATAAGTACAATTATAAGTCATGAAACCACACATCAAACACTTGATATGCAACCTCACAACTTAAGGTAATTCAAAATTTTAAACCATATAACTATTTCAATACTCAAAATTCACGAGCAAATTTCATTCCTATTGATAGACATAACATCAAAGAGCAATTTCACAACAAATAGAAGCCACAAAATTAGAATTTAATAGCTCACAAAATTAGCTTAAGTTTGAGTTACGTGATTCCTTTTATGCTCAGCAATTTGCATCAAATCAACAAAGCTTTGGTTGTCATATATCAACAAAATCAAGTTAACAAGCAAGAAAATCTATAGGAATTCAATAAACAAAGCTTTGGTTGTCATATAAGTACAATCCTAAGTCATGAAACCACACATCAAACACTTGATGTGCAACCTCGTAACTCAAGGTAATTCAAAATTTTAAACCAGATAACCATTTCAATACTCAAAATTCACAAGCAAATTTCATTCCTATTGATAGATATAACATCAAGGAGAAATTTCACAACAAATAGAAGCCACAAAATTAGAATTTAATAGCTCACAAAATTAACTTAAGTTTGAGTTATGGGATTCCTTCTATGCTCAACAATTTGCATCAAATCAACCCAAATAACTATAAGTTTTCTGTAATTTAAGACCTCAAATAGCTACCCAATCATTAACCAAACATATAGGCTCAATTTCACAATATACCCAAGGCACAATTTGAAGTTCTTGACATTTAAAAATAGCAAGAAAAATAGTTACGGGATTAAGAAATTGCAGCAATATTTTTCCACTTATTTGATCTCAAAATCCACAAATATTCATGCCAAATAATTCCTCAAACATTATGCCAACATATAAGATCAATTTAACATCAATTTTATGGCATAATTTTAAGTTCTAAGCATTCAAAAATAGCACAAAAATAAGTGACGAAATTGAAAAAATTCAACAAGCTCTTAAAGAAGGTTGTACCTTTTACCTAAAGAAAGTTATGTTAATAAGAATCAACACAATCTTGCTCTGATACCAATTTGGTATGAGCTCGGGAACACTAAAATTTAGAAATTAGACTCAAGAATTGGTCAATCAATCCTCTACCAAAATGCCCCCAAAATATAAACCCTATGTGATTTAACAACTAGAACCCAAATTCTAATAGGATTTGGCTAACTACTTCAATACTAAAAAACACTTGAATCTACAAAGAATTCAAGAACAAGTGGAATGAAGAAAAGTAGGCACCCGTCTAGGATTCCTAACAAGAAAACTAGGTAAGAATAAATCCACCCAATAGCCAAGATGAAGAAACAAGTTGGATTAACCTAAGGATTTTAGAGACTTCAAACAAACGTGAGTCTAATTCATTTGCTTGGTCTTGAAAGGAAGAACTATGAAGGAATTCTCCTCTCTAAAAGTACAACACTCTATTCAATCTTGAAATCTAAATTCTGAAAAAACTATTACAAAAGAGGCTATAATGGGGTATATATGCCCTAAGTTTTCCTAACTAATTAGCAAACAAGTATAGAAATTAGGTGGCCTTAATATAAGATTTTAACCCCTATTACATGCCTTGAAATAGATTAAAATATAATCAAAGTCATAAAAATTAAATTACAAGCGAAAAGGCTGAAAGTACGAAAAATAGCCAAAAATTTGGGACAGTCTTGACTAGTCCCGGCGCCGGGCATAATATGTCTCGGTGACTATTTGCCACCAAATTAGGGCCAGCACTGGGTTCATTCTCGACCGGCACTGGGTTCATTCTCAACCGGCACCAGATAGTCTCTAGGCATCCTCTTTTGTTTTGTTGCATTTCAAAACTTACTCTTTGGACCTCCATTCAATTTCTCTGTGTTTTCTTGATCTTTCAAATGAAACGTTAGTCGTCTTGAGCCTTTCTTGATACTCCTTTAGCCTTCAATTATTGTTTAAAGGTTGGCTTGATCCTCCACATAGATTGTTGCTTTTGTTGTGCATCTTTTGGCCATTTCTTTTCCATCCATTTCTTCATAATCTTCTTAGACCTAGGTTTGTTGAATTTGTTGTCTTGAAAACTCCCTTGATTCTCTTGAAAATCGCTCTTACCCATGGAACCATGAAGTGTGATCTTGTCCTTCTTCCCCCTTCTTGAAAATGGCCTTCATGCCTAAATTAATTCCTATCATCAGAAGAAATAGGTTTCTCAAGAACATAAATCTTTTTTTCTTACTTAAGAATGATTCTTAAGTTGCATACCCAATCAAGAAAGTTAGTCCCACTAAGCTTATCTTTCTCGAGCACTGATCGCAATGAGTTATTCCAACTGTTTGTTACCATTATATATAATAATAATAATAATAATAATAATAATAATAATAATAATAATAATAATAATAATAATAATAATAATAATAATAATAATAATATACAAAGTAATTAGTTTTGAGGTTTTAATGAAAAAATCCCACTAAAAGTATTTAAACTTTTGAAACTTCAACATTTTGATGTTTCTTAATAGGTAAAACACACTACTACAAAATAAGGCTAATAAAACACTTATCTTGAGGCACTTCATTAATAAGTTCCATATTATGATTTTAATAAGACAAAATTAAGAGCCTTATTAGGTGAAATAAAACTACGTAGTTTTAAAAACAAATGCACAGAAACTTAAAAATTTGGGAGGAAAAACAATGCTGCTCGTAATGAAAACAACAGCGACCAATCCATTTCGCACCATACCAGAAGGCTGAGAGAAAAAAAGCGAGGGAAGAAATGAAAATTAGAGAAATAAACAAAAAAGAAAAATCAAAGTCTTCAGTACGTTGCTCGATGAACAGAGCCATCTTCTCCACTCTTCTCCATCTCTGGTTTTGAGAGAAAAATCAGAGAGTCTTCAGTGTATTCGAACAGCCCCATCTCTTCCACACCATTCCACTTCTGGTTGGCGAGAGAAAAATCAGAGCCTTCATTGTTGCTCGAACAGACCCATCCCCTCCATACCATTCCACCTCTGATTGACGAGAGAAAAATCAAATGGATTGTAAAATATGGCAATTGCATGGATGATTCATTGTAGTAGAGTTGACGGGCTACAAAATTACAATCTTTGCTAGGAAAACACATTCGACAATTGTGTTAAGGTATGACTTCAGATTTTACTTAGTTTTTTGTTTTGATTTTGCAAAGATGGTGTTAAATGGGTTTTTGTCACTATAAATTTTTGATCTTTTCTTCATTGTTGAATGAATTTGATATTTCGTTTGAGCTTGTATTGCAACTACAACTTTTGATTTTGTGTTTTTCCCTTCTCTAATCTTAGCTCAATATGATTGATTTTTCATGGGTTTTAGCCACAGAATGTTTCCGGTTGAAAATTTTGCTTACACAGGGATATCTTAATAGCAAAATTGGCACCAAGATTATTCTAATACATGTCCTGTTGAACAAGAAAGCTATATAACTCATGAGCCAAAATATATTAGAGATCAAGTTAAACTTGGATCTAGTGTTACATCAACTTGTTCTAAATCCGGTACATGAAATACATTTCAATCACTCATTTCTTCATTCTAGTATAGGATTTACTTTGTTGTGTTAATTCATCCTACTAAGTAACTCATTGATGTCATCCTCACGGTTTCCAGAGTCCCCTCCATCCTTGTACCATTTCTTCTTGCCCTGCAATGCCTTTTCTGGCTTGTTGAGTGCAAAAGGGCAAAGAACACTAGCTACCTCCTTGAAATGATGGCCCAAAGTCATGATCTCATTTACAATATCTTCTAAACAGATTATATTGTGTTCACCTAATGCCTAACATGAGAGTTAGCAGAACATCTTATTCCACCACAAAAATAAACCAGAACACCTAAAACAATAAGTGAGGTATGTCAAATACCTGTTTAATAATATTGTTATCTATTAAATGAACTCTCTGCTTGTTAAGTTTTCCAACACCTTTCTTGTAAATCAAGTCCCTTATACTCTTAACATTGGGGTACCTATGGATAAAAGTATAGTATTGAGCTAAGGATAAAAGTATAGTATTTGGGGTGCAAGAACTTGACTTGGTTAGTGTGTCCAGAGATTCTGTTGTTAGTAGGCTACTACGAATTACATTTCTTAGGCAAGTTTTGGCTTTATACAATGAGGTTCGATCAAATTATGGTTCCATGCCTTTTTTTTTTTCATTTTTCCTTGAGATTACTAGTTGATCATCTTTAGCCTCAGTTGAAATTCTATTTACATATTGCAAAAAACCTATGCATTCCTTTTTCCTCTATAATTGTTGTGCTTAACCCTATTCCAACACTAGTCTAGTCAAATTGCCAATCCCAATTCCAGAAATTAGAAGAAAATTTTTTGGTGGAATTAGAGTAGGAAAAGAAAGGAAAAGGAAAAGAAAATGCACAGCTGAAAATGAGAGCTAAATTCCTTCTTACAGTGTGGGGAACAAAAAAAAAAAGGTGAGGGTGATTCCTTTTTATAGACTGTTAGGTGTGGTTGTACATTGAAAGGTGAGGGATGATTGTATTTTAGTGTATAACCTTAGTTAAAAATTATTAAGAGAATCTAATGAAGTGGTAAGTGATCACCAATTCTTTCATTTTTAAAGAATCTCAAGAGACATTTCATCATTTTCACATTCTTTAGGATACTTTGTGGTAGGTGATCATTAAGAATTCTTGGGGATATTCTCTAAATTAAATGTAATCATTATTTACCCTTTGCTTTCGACGATAGTGTAAGAAATAACTCTTCCCACTAAACTAGTAAATGGTGAATTGCTTATGGAAGTAGGGACAATTGGCAAAGTCTTGTGTATTCTTTCCCTTTCTCATCTATTCCCTTTTTTTTCCTTTTTTGGTTGCTCGTGTCATCTTATGTTTCTCTTGTCATGCTAAATATGTTTTTATATTTTAAGTATTATAAAAATTAAAAAATTGATATGTTAAAAACTGAACTTTATTTCATGTACCTTTGTTACATGAGCAGTAAGCTGATCCTTATGTTCTGGTGTGTGATGTATAAGAATATTGATATTATTTCTTTTTCTTTAATTTTGAAGTTTGATTTTTGTTCTTTTGTAGGAAAGGAATTATATTTTCTTTAATGTTCTACTAATTTTGAAAATTACTTAGTTATTTTGGCTTGTTTATATACATTTTCTCATACCTAATATTATGGATAAAAGCTGGATGAAATTGTCAAGAACAAGTAAAGGATATAGGAAAGGGTTGCAAGACTTCCTTGATTTTGCTTTCTCTAATTCAAATGTAGATGGGACAATATTATGCCCATGCAAAACATGTAAAAATGGTATAAGTTTGAAAAGGGAAGATGTAGAGGTTCACTTAAGGTGTAAGGGATTCATTAGTGGTTACATCCAATGGATAGCTCACGGAGAAAGCTCTTTCCATGATACTACAACAGCAGTGGCCAATGTCTTCCATAGGACTTCAAATCCTATTGACGATGTAGATGATTTAGTGCACAATGCATTTGGAATTCATGATGAAGATGATGTAATGGCCAATTCTACTGCTTTTGGGAATGAAAAGCCAAACTTAGAAGCTGAGAAATTCTATAAATTACTTGATGATTCTCAACAGGAACTATATCCTGGGTGTAAAAAGTTTTTCAAGTTATCTTTTTTAATACGACTACTTCATTTGAAATGTCTTGGGAAAATATTTGACAAGATCTTTACTATGCTACTTGATCTGCTAAGAGAGGCATTCGATGTGGAATTACCAAAGTCATACTACGAGGCAAAGAAAGTGATAAAAGATTTAGGATTAGGAAATGAGAAGTATGATGCTTGTCCCAATGATTGTACCTTATATTAGGGAGGAAACCAATCTTCTATTGTGTGCAAAACATATAATGAAACATGGTGGGTTACATCAGAAGATGATCCTATTGGTGAGAAAAGAAAGATCGCAAAAAAGGCCATGTGGCACTTTCCTTTGAAGCCCAGATTACAACGTCTGTTTACGTCATGTAAGACTGCAGCTGATATGTGATGGCATGCTGAAGGTCACACAAAGGATGGGTATATGAGGCATCCAGCATATTTGACAGCGTAGCAGTATTTTGATGTTAAGCATCTCGAATTTGCTAATGAATCTCGTAATATGAGATTGGGGTTAGCATCAGACAGGTTTAATCATTTTAAGAATATGAGTGTAGCTCATAGTACATGGCCAGTGATCTTAATGCCATATAATTTGCCACCTTGGATGTGCATGAAACAACCACATTTCATGTTGTCGCTACTTATACTTGGTCCTTTATCTCTTGGTAATAATATTGACATATATTTGCAGCCACTCATTGCAGAGCTAAAGGAATTGTGGGATATTGGCGTGAACACATATAATGCATCATTGAAGGAAAATTTTTATATGCGGGCTGCCTTATTATGGACTATTAGTGACTTTCCTGGTTATGCAATGCTATCTGGATGGAGCACTAAAGGAGAGTTTGCATACTCAATTTGTCATGAGCATACATGTTCAAAGTGGCTAAAACATAGTGGAAAGCAATGCTATATGGAACACTGTCGATTTCTAGAAAAAAATCATCCAATTCGAGATGACTCCCATTCTTTCGATGGTACCAAAGAACATAGAGATCCACCTCCTAAAGTGACAAGTTCCTGGACTTTAGGACAGTTGAAGGGTTTGACACTAAGTTTGGTAAATTAGTTTCTGACAATCAAAAGATGCCATTCAATTGGAAGAAGAAGAGCATTTTTTTATTTTAGCTGCCTTATTGGAAGGATAATATAGTGCCTCATAACCTTAATGTTATACATATCACAAAAAATGTTTGTGAGAAAGTAGTTAATTTGTTGATGGATTAGATAAGGTGAAAAATTACAAAACACGACAGGACTTAAAAGAAATAGGTATAAGAGCATAGCTTCATCCTACTGAAGATGAGTTAGGAAAAACAACTTTACCTCCTACTTACTACGTCTTAAACAAAAAAAAAAAAAGAAGGCGATATTTTGTAACACTCTCAAGAAGTTGAAGGTTCCAGATGGTTATGCATCAAATATATCAAGGAGTGTTCAATTAAAGCCTCCAAAAATTTTTGGACTTAAGAGTCATGATTATCACATTTTAATGCAGCAACTTCTACCGTTATCTTTGAGGAAAACCTTAAAAAGAGAGGTCTGGGCTACTTTGATGAAGTTAAGCCGATATTTTAGGGAATTATGTTCTAAGGTTCTTGACCCTCAAAACCTTGTTCGTTTGGAGAAAGATATTGCTGTCATTCTTTGCCAGTTGGAAAAGTTATTTCCCCCATCATTTTTTGATATTATGGTACATCTTTATGTTCATTTGGCTACTGAGGTAAAGTTTGCTGGACCAGAACACTATCGTTGGATGTATCCAATTGAGAGGTTTTAATCTTGATCATTATGAATAACATCCCATTTGATTCTTAAAATTTTTATTAACTTTAAAATTCTTATGGGTAATCTTGTTAGCTACTTATGCATTTTGAAATCGTATGTCCGCAATAGACGAAGGCCTAAAGGTTCTACTGCTGAAGGATATTTGGCAGAAGAGTGTTTAGCATTTTGTTCTCTCTATTTTGCGAATGATGTTAAAATAAGATTTAACTGACTCAGTCGAAATGATGAAGATATAGTAGAGAGAATCGGCTTGGATGTTTTTTCACCATCTGTGCATCTATTTGGAAAAGGAGTTGCGGTGACATTGAATGATGAGATATTGAGAAAGGGACATAGATATGTGTTGTTTAATAGTAATGCAGTGAAACCATATATTGAGTAAGTACCATTCTTAATGGGATTTATCTTTCGAAGAAAAAAATTTAAAAAGAGATTCTAAAAAAACATATATAATTTTGCAGCTAACACCTCGACGATGTGAAAAGAGAACTTCCTCGGGTTTCAAAGCATGAAATTGAGAGAATTCATAGTAAAAAATTTGCCATTTGGTTATCTAAAACTATAAGTAGTGGTTCTGTTTTTTAATTGTTTTTATTTTTTAAATTTAAATTCTTGACAAGTACACCTTATCAAGTTGGCAAATTGTCATTGCTTGATGATGATCCAATAATGACAGATTTGAAGTTGCTTGCTAGGGGTCCAAATCTCGTAGGAAAAAAGTATAAGAGATGTTTGGTGAATGGCTTTGGGTTTCATACCAAAATATTGGAGAAAAGAAGAAAGACTCAAAATAGTAGAGTTGTTGTCAATGCAACGGTTTCAAGCTTCTCAAGTTCCAAAGATAAAAATCCTATTGCAGGAGAAATGGTGTACTATGGAGTATTGTAGGACATTATTGAATTGGATTACACCGGGGATCACAAAGTTATTTCGTTTGAATGCAATTGGGTTTCCAAGGGAACAAGATTGAAGCAAGATGAAGATGGTTTCACTGTAACTAATTTTAGTAGTGTAAAGTGCCACAATAAGGCATTTATTCTTACATCTCAAACCAAGCAAGTGTTCTATGTTGAAGATCAATTTTAGAAAGGGTGGCATGTTGCTATCACCACGACATCAAGGGAAAAATATGATATGAATTATTTGGATGCTATTGATGTATACTTACCTTCAGATATAGAATGATCAATTGATAGTTACTGAATGTTAGCTGTTATGTTATCTATATTTGATAGGATTTTGGACTATTATCAGTCATATATATATATATATATATATATATATATATATATATATAATCATGACTGAATTTGATGGCATAGAGATTTCCAAGTATTTGGTAAATATATCTTGGTTTTTATGTTCATATTGTGTTTTGTCCAGTTGAATGGAGAATGGTTTATACATGTGAATGTACTAAATACTACCTCTTGTTTTCGCTACATTAAAATTATTTTTTTGTTTCCTTTTCAGCTATAGCTCGAAGGACTAGAAGAAAAGGCGATACAAATGTGACAGTAACATAGCCAGAAGCACATGAAGGTATTAAAATCATTTCCATTATGTTCTGTTTTTTTCTGAACCGTGACCATGAAAAAGTTAATAGAAGCAAAGAGGGCAGATTTCTAGAGTTTTTTTTTTTTTTTGGTGATTCTGTTGGAGAATTTTACTATTTTGGGGCCAGATTTCAACTCTAAAATTGTGAATTTATTGTAATTCTATTGGAAATTTTACTGCTTTGGAGGTTTAGCAACTACTGAATTTTTCTGCATTATTTTTAGCTATTAACGTTGCATGTAAACTGTTTCGGCAAGGGAGATTGATTGAGGAGTGATTGTGTTGTCTAATTGACTTATTTGAGTTGATTTTTGATTGAGTATCATGACTTATTGTGGACTGTTTGACTGGCATAGGGGGCAGATTTCTGAACTGTTTTTTTTTTCCCTGTTCTGTTCTGTTCAGTTGCAAATTTCTAAACTATTTTTTTTTTTTGTTCTGGGTTGCAGATTTCTGAACTGTTTTTGTCAATGCCTTGATCTGTTTTGTACTCTTCTGTTCTTGATTTCAGGATTGTTTTCAATTGCAGATTTCAGTTCTGTTCTGTTCTATTGCAGAAATCTGAACTGATCTTTTTTTTTTTATTCTGTTTTGTTCTGTATTGTTCTGTTTTTTATATCAGATTTTTTTTTTTCTATTTTGTTCTATTCTGTATTCTTCCATTTTTTATATATGAACTGTTTTTTTTTTCCTGCTCTGTTCTGTTCTGTACTTTTCTTTTGTAGATTTCAGAACTGTTTTTTTTTTTTTGTTCAGTTTAGTTCTGTTCTGTTGTAGAAATCTGAACGTTTCTTTTTTCTTTTTTTTTTTTTTTGCTCTATTCTGATTTTTTCCCTGTTCTGTTCTGTTCAGTTGTAGATTTCTGAATTTTTTTTTCTGTTCTGGGTTGTAGATTTCTGGACTATTTTTGTAAATGCCCTATTCTGTTCCGTACTCTTCTGTTCTTGATTTTAGAACTCTTTTCAGTTGCAGATTTCGGTTCAGTTCAGTTCTGTTGCAGAAATCTAAACTGGTCTTTTTTTTTATTCTGTTCTGTATTGTTCTGTTTTTTATATTTGAAATTTTTTTTTTGTTCTGTTTTGTTTTGTATTATTCTTTTTTTTATATATGAACTTTTTTTTTGTTTTGTACTTTTCTGTTGCAGATTTTAGAACTGTTTTTTTTTTTTTTGTTCAGTTCAATTCAGTTCTGTTGCAAAAACCTGAACTATTTTTTTTTTCTTTTTTGGTTCTGTTCTGTTCTGTACTATTCAATTCAGTTATGTAGCTTGAATGTTAGCTTAGGGGGCAGATTTCAACTCTAGCATAACTGTTTAAACTATTTTGGCAAGAGAGATTGATTAATGAGTGATTGTGTTGTCTAATTGGAGGGTTTGAGTTGATTTTGGATTGAGTATCATGACTTATTGTGGACTCATAAATGGCTAAAAATGTTGAAAATTTTCAGTAATACATTGGTATAAATTGCATAACTGTTTATTGTTGTAGAAGTTGAGATTGTTGGAGGAGTTAGTTTGAATCAACTTTGAGGAGTTTGGGGCATGATTTTGGCTTGGATTTTGGATTGAGTATCACGACTTATTGTGGACTCATAAATGGCTAAAAATGTTCTGAAATTTTCTGCTATACATTGGTATAAATTGCATAACTATGAATTTCTTCTGTAGCTTGAACAAATGAATTTCTTTTTAAACTTATCATATTCTTCCTTTGTGTTCCACTAAATGTATGTACTTTCTTTCTAGGGAATCAAAATGGTGGTGCTGAAATGATAAAGAAAACGAGAGGACCTACACATATGCCTAATCTTTGGGCTCATAAAGAGGGTGACCCACTTATTACAGTTGGGTGAAATAATTGCGGACAACCATTTAGTCCTAATAAAAAAACACTTACAGAGTTCTTGGGAACTATTTCAAGAACTGGAAGGTATGCCCCACTTAATGTTAATGATTGGCGTATGGTACCTCAAACCAAGAAAGATGAGAGATGCTTAGACTCGTAAAGGTATGCCACAATGAGTGTTTGCCTCATTTACAACTATTATAAATGTTTTACTTTGTAAAATACTTTATATTATTTCATAGCAATTTATGAGTGATCAATGACAATCAAATTTGTATAGGAGAGATTCGAGATACCTCCAGGTGTAGAAATTTGGATTTTGAAGTCTTTAGGCAAAAAGAGAAATTGGAAATCAAGAGTCAAGGCTAAACATTATAAATCCAATATGTCAGTTGACAATGTAGCAGTAAATAGGCCAACTTGTGTTGTCGAAGATCAATGGAACAACATCATGTTTTGTTGGAATATAAATGATACAAAGGTTAGAACAAGGAATCTTGCTCATTTCAATGATGTTGTCTAATTGCTCGTTATTCTTTTCCTTTTCTATTTTCTCTGGGAAAAAAGCAAGTTCTTAGTGAAAGAAATAAGAAGACAACAAGAATTGGTAATTTCCTAAATCTTTCCCAATTTTAGTCCATGTTGAAAGCTTATTTGACACCATTTTTTTTGGGATGCCCAATGTTTCACCAATGAATACAAAACTAATTTTACAGGAAGTTCAATTGGGACATGTCCTATCACGGGCAGAAATGTTTTATGCTTGTTACACTAATGAGATTTGAGAAGCAACTACTGAGATAGTAAGGGGAAAACTAGTAAGTCGCAATCCATCCATTGCTTATTGACAATAAATAAATGTGATTTTCTAGTACACGATGCTAATTTATTTTACTTGGATTTATTAGGTGCAATTGAGAAAGCATCGAAGTCAACTTCCAAATGGATCACTAGACCCTATTAGTGCTGATGATTCATTTTCCAAGGTTTTTGGTAAAGATCCACTTGGAAGAGTTCGTATGAGTGGTTTGGGACCATCACCATCAAATCTTTTTTGTCCTATCCCTAGTGCTACAACATGTTACCGCATTGTCAAGGAGAGTGAGGCCACCATAAAGAGGCTAGAGGATAGTATCACTCAACATTTAAAAATTGGTGAACAAGCTACACAACTTGCTGATTTAACATCTAGACTTCAACAACAAAATGGAGGACAAATGGCTGATTATAACGTTCCTTCATCTGTTACTTCTTAGAGTCTTAAGGTGAGCACAAAGCTAGAAAACAAATAATGTAAAAGTTAATTCTGATTTTTTGGTTAAAAATTGGGGACATGATCTAATTTATGTAAATTTCAACTGAATAATGATTGGATTTGGTTTTTAGGTTGGTGATAATGTTTTCCTTGTGAGCATGTTTGAGAACTCTAAAAAAGTAGCCAAGGGAATTATTCAAAGTTTGGATTTAGCTACAGAAGTTGGAGGAATGCACTTGGGACAGCATTGGTGCAAAGTAAAGATATTATGTCCATTTGAGTGGGAAGAAGAATTGATTAGGCCATATAGGGCATTCAAGACAATCGGAGATACACGTGGGGAAAGCATTGCATATCCTTGTCATTTGGTATGTTAAGCTTCTATATGTAATTTGGTTTGTTATGCTTCGTATGTCCAAGTTAGCTGGGTCTATATTTTTGTATTTGCTGGTTACTTTGTTGAATTACAAGGATATGATTCGTATCTCCAAGCATTGCACTTATAAGTTACTTTGTCATTTGGTATTTGCTGGGCCTAAATTACAAGGATCATTTGATGAAAATTGTTTCTTGAAATAGTTGAAATATTATCTTGTTTGCCAACTCATGGTTGCTCTACTATATGTACATTTTGTTTTTTTCACTTGCATATGCGGTCCTTTTGATATTCAACACAAGTTTAGCTAGAAGTGAGTAATTAAGTTGAGAATAAAGGTTAGTTTTGTGTGTCATTTTCATGGCTTTGTTGTTATAATGGGATCATTATTTTGGGAGAGATGTTAACTGCAAATAAAAAATGATTGGGTAAATGTTTCTATTTTCTTTTACTGTAGGTTTTCAAGGAAGGTGCATGATCTTGGTGCAACCTAACACTTTTTGCCAGTACAAGAAGGTGCATGATCTATTTTTATGATGAGTCATTGTCCACATTTTTTATTTTTTATTTGTGTGTGTGTGTGGGGGGGGGTTGTTGTGTGTTGGGGTGGGGGGTGCTGTTGGTAAACTATTTTCAGAGTGATCTTGTGATTCTGACATGATTGAACATAAATGAGTATTTTTTTTTTTTCTTCTTTTCTTTTCTTTTCACAAGAACAACCTTATACTCATTTTTCTTGGTTCTTTTTTGTGGGTGTGGGTGTAGGTGCCTTAAAGGAATCAGTTACTGTAAAAGATGTTTGTATAATTAGTGATTCTCTTTCAAAAGCTTACAGCACAATCGTGCAATGATGACTGGACTCCTGCACTTTGTTGTTGGATTGAATGATGTAAATGCGGATGATTTGTATTAACAACCTCTGATCTTTAGGTTGGTTTGATTGTTTCTAGTTATAATTCAAGGAAAATCCTAGGAGACATTAACAAAGCTCAATATCTATCTGCAAACCAGTTCCATTTGAATGGATTTGAAATCATATTTCTTTATTTTGTCTTTGTCCAAGCAATGTTTGATATATAGCTAATGTCTTTTTTCTTCTATAATTATTCAAATTTGAATCAATCTACATACATACAACCTGAGGATGTAAGTTACTTTAAGATGAAAATATGCTTTGCCTATACTAGAAGTCTGAAATATTCTAGGAGCTCTTTCTTTTCCTGCAAATTTTTGGAACTATATGTTTCAAATAATGTGTGGATGTTTTACATTTGTTCTACTGATCGAGGACCTCATATTACTCTCTCACACACACATATGCAATGCATTAGCAATAAGTGCTTCTTTTATGTTGCTTTATGTGGTTTTGAAAATTGACAATTGATGTCATGCTACTGATAGTGGTACATACTGAGACTAAGTAGCTGTGTGGATGCTTTACATTTGTTCTACTGATCGAGGACATCATATTACTCTCTCATGCACACATATGCAATGCAATGCATTTTCATGGCTTTGTTGTTATAATGGAATCATTATTTTGGGAGAGATGTTAACTTTAAATAAAAACTGATTGGGTAAATGTTTCTATTTTCTTTTACTACAGGTTTTCAAGGAAGGTGCATGATCTTGGTACAACCTAACACTTTTTGCAAGTACAAGAAGGTGCATGATCTTTTTTTTTTTTTTTTTTGAACTGTTACTTTTGGGATCAAGTGAATAGGAGATATATATAGTGCTTTTTGTTTATTGACAAGCACTTTTGGGAGAAAAACTAGATGTTATGCTTCTATTTTTGTTACTTTTGGAATCAAGTGGATAGGAGACATATATTTTTATTTTTTAATGTAAAGTCGACTTGATGATGATGGTTCAAAATTGGACAGGAGACATATATTTTTGGGTTTAGTGTAAAGTCGACTTGATGAACATGATGGTTCAAAATATATTAATATATAAGTTCTTATATTGATTTTTTTTAGTATGTATATATTTTACTACATTTATTACATAGGTAGCATTCCACAAGAAAACAAAAAACAGGTATTCGAACACTAAAAAAATTGAGCGGAAAGCCAGCACCAAATGCCTCAAATATGAAAATAATAATTTTTAGAAGTGCCTTAAAAAGTGATAAAATAATAAGTGCCTTAAAAAGTGATAAAATAAGGCATATTAGAAGTGCCTTGTTTTTCACTCAAACAAGGCACTTATAAGTGCCTTAAATATAAAGAAATTTTTTGGGTTCAAAGTTGATGATGCTTATATAAGTGCCCTATAATCTCTAATGTGTCACTTCTAAATGTAGCCTGAAATGTTAACATCATACTTTTAAATGACACTTCCAAGTGCCCTATCATATTTTAACATATTAGGGCGCTTGTGCGTACCTCAACATGTTTTCTGGCGGACGAATGGTGCACATGTAAGTGCCCTATAAACTCTAATGCATCACTTATAAGTGCAGTCTGAAATGTGAACCGAGATTTATATTTTAAAATATTAGGTCACTGAGAAGTGCCCCAACAGACTTTTACATATTAGGGCGCTTATATATGTCTCAATAGGTTTTTGTGACAGATGAATGGAAAGCACTTATGTATGTGCCTCATTAAGGTAAGTGCCCTATTAGGGTACATATGGAGGCGCTTTGAAGTGCCCTAAAATTCCTCTTCTGTAGTAGTGACATTTTTTTTAATAAAATATTTTATTTTAATCATCAGTAAGCTTTGGCTTTAATTTTATAATTACATAAAACTCAAATTTAATGAGATTGACATCATATGTTTCGGCTATAAAATTTCACATAATACCCTAGGCCCAAAACTGTTTTGATAGCATAGTTAAATCAAGCCATATCAAACATATGGAAAACCATTTTCCATCTTGTTGCACTTAGATAATTAAATGCATCCTACTTTAGCATGAATTGCTATATGATGATCCAAGCAATGACAAGTGCTTAATTTTGGAAGGCATTTTAAAATGTAATTTTTTAAGTAAAAAAAACTTTGATTGTAGTTAGCATAAAATAAACATATCAAATATGCATATTAAAATGTAAATAAAAGTGATATAGCATGGCCCAAAGCCTATAATGCCTTCCGCATACTCTTCATTGGTTGTAATTGTGGGCCTTCGTCTTCTTTTACATTGAATACTAAAATAAAATAATTCCTATTCTCGAAAGTAATTACAATTTTATAACAATGAAAAACGACATGCAGGCCATATTTAAAATATTGTAATCCAAAAACAACCAATATAAAACCTGTTAATCATATTGGGGTAAAAGGGTCATGCTATGCACTATGCAAAATAATGCACAAACTCAATCAAAGATGCTAACAAATGATAGAATGGGGTTTCGAGATGTAGCACCCCTGGCGGCGGTCCTTGGAATGAGATTTTTCCATTTGTTATACAAATGTTTATCAAATTAACATTGTTCCCTATACTGACTACCGTCAAGATAACTGAAAAATTCGTCCCAAAGTTAGTCATAATAACTAGTCATCGAATATAAACACGTAAATCATGTAATCACATACAGTCTACAATAATTTAGTTTTTATTTAAAATGATAGTTTGGCATAATCCACGAGATTAAACAATCTGATCGAAATACTAGTGCGGCACAAACATACATGAGCAAAGAAGCAATCACATAGAACGTAACAGAAATGCAAAAAGCCATTCTGAAATAATTCATACCATATGAACTGAAGATAAAATATGTTAACATGCTCATTATCAAAAAGGATTCATCAATCAGGGATATATATATGTAAAATTAACTACAATATAGGCAATCAAGTTGTTTAACCTAGTGCTCTGATACCACTGTTAGAACCTGAGGACTTCAGTTCTTAGAAAACATCCATGAATCCTTCAATAGGATCTAGGCTAAATAGCAAGAAAACCAAGTTACAGGTTCATATCTTATGATAATGTGTGGAATACAGTCCTCCAATTAATCGGTGCACGTTATCACTTGCAAGATTACAGATGCTTCTTGTTGTTAATATCCTCTACAAATTCACACAGTGAACTTTGTTCTCAACCAGGGAGTGCTAATACCATTAGAAGAAGGTAATTTTTCTAATTTTTTTTTGTTATCATAGAGAGTCAGATAGAGAAAAATGCTTGTACGACTAGGGAATTTTTCCTTCAATACTGAACCTGTGTAACATCTGAACTCCTAAAACGGTTTTAAGTGTTCTCTTCTCAATCAACCTCCCTATCTAGCGTATCATATCTTTAGATATCGATTATATTTTTATGAAATTAAATTTCAAAATATACGAATTATCTTACCAAATAATTTCGGTAGTTACTGATTAACCTACCAAAATAGATATATGGTACCTGGACACCCTTAAAATACATTGAATATGGACACATTTCTAGATTCATTAAATCTGAACGTCTTTCTAGGTTCGATGAATATGGATACATTTCCAAAGATATCGAATCTGGTCACTAGAAAAATAACTTAATATGTTAGCTTAATATATGACCATATAGGTTTACTTAACACTGGCAGTGCGCCCAAATCACGATTACACAGCCTACAAGTTATAAGTAGCATAGCAAAATATTATAACTACCCAAGTTAAAATGAAGATCAATGATCTTTTTAAACCAAACCACAAGTTGATATTTAATTCTTTTGTCACACAATATCCCGATTAAGCATAAGTCATGGAACATGTCTTTCTTACAAAGTTTAATCAAATATTTCTTGATCTCTAAATAAACTATTCAAACAAATGATATCAATATATCTAATTAATATATTTGAGCACGACCATGCATTTTAATAATTTAACTTATCAAGAGGCCTATGATATCTCACTCAAAAGCGACAGGGACAAATTTCTACACTATTATTCACATTCCTCTCCCTGGGTTATTCTATACCTAATAGTGGTTTTACTAATCATCTGGTTAATGATAACTTCAGGTCAAAGGATTTAAAATATCAATACTTAGAAGAGAAGTACTTATGACATATCATATGAAGTATTCTCACGTCGAGTCATGTCCAATATAATATTTTTTAACAGTTATTTATGTTTTGACTTGATATCTCATATATCCATGACTAACAAAATATAGTCAGCAAGTCATAAATATATTAATCTTAATTTATTATTATTCCACCAATAATAACTAATTAGGAACATTTTAAGAATAATCATTCAACTTACTATAGGATTTTACTATCAAGCCATGTACTTGATGACCATAAGCAAAATAAACTATTCATAGAAATAAATACTTCATTTTATTACGAAAATATTAGATACAAATACAAATTGTTTAGGGCATATCCCCAACACATTTAACAAAAATGGAAAGGAAATTAAGTTAACTGGCAATAATGATAATATTACTATCAGGATAGTTTAAAGGGAAATTATACAGAAATAGATTGAGACGGTGAAAAGATAATTGCAGGCTAACTATATTTAATACTTGTTGAAAAAAAAGAAAAATATAATTTCAAAAGAGGGGGTTGAATTTTTGTCATGAAATGCTAAGGTTTTTGAGAAGCCACAAGGCCGACCACCTAACAAGGAACATGAGTATCATATTCAGTTAGTTGAAGAAGTTTAACCTTTCAAGATAAGATCGTATAGGTACCCTTATTTTTAGAAGGTAGAAATTGAGAAACTAGTATCTGAAATGTTGCAGGATGGAATACTTTCAGTCAGTAACAATCCCTATGCTTCACCTATGCTATTGGTTAAGAAGAAAGATGGTATATAGTGTTTTTGTGTTGATTATAGGTAGTTGAACTCACTCACTATCAAGGATAAGTTTCTTATTCCCATAATTGATGAATTGTCAAATAAATTGCATAGTGCTAAATATTTTTCAAAAATAGATCTTAGAACTACTTTCAAATTAGTGTGCATAAGATTAATATATCTAAAACTATATTTAGGACCCATCATAGCCCTTATTAGTTCAATGTTATGCATTTTGTCCTTACAAATGCCCCTGCAACCTTTGAAGCCGGATAAACAAATTATTTCTTAATTGTAGGAAATTTATATTGGTGCTTTTTGATAATATACTCATACACAGCCCTAATTCTCATCTTGATCATTTGGAAGTGGTATTCGATTTACTTAAGAAACATAAACTCAATGAAAAAAAGAGTAAGTGTTCTTTTGCTCAAAGTAAAGCTGAATATTTGGAGCACATTATTAGCTTTGAAAGAGTGGCTACTGATCTTAATAAAGTTAAATATATGATGAATTGGCCCTTACCCAAACTAGCTAAGCAACTTAGGGGTTTGGGGTTTAATCGGCTATTATAGAAAATTCATCAAGGAGGATAGGGTGATCAGTAAACCCCCATGTAAAATGTTGCAAAAGGATAAATTTCATTGGAGTAAGGAAGTTATTACTGCTTGTGAGACCTTAAAATTAGTAATGAGTAATGCCCCTGTACTTACGATGCCTATTTTCTCTAAACCCTTCACCCCAAAAACTTATGCTTGTGATGTTAGGATAGGGACCATTTGATGTAGGAAAATGGACCTATTACTTATCTAAGCAAGGCTTTTGGAACCAAAAATGTTAACTTATCTATGTATGAGAAGGAGTCAAGAGTCTTAGCCACTGTGGTTATAAAATGGAGATATTATCTTGAAGGCAAATCATTTAATTATTAATACTGACCATGAAAGTTTAAAGTTTTTTAATAGAGCAAAGGATTACAATAGCAGTATAGTAGAAATAGATGTCAAAACTCTTAGAAGCCAACTATGAGATTCAGTATAAGAAGGGCAAGGAAAATAAATCTGATAAAGTTTTATCTAGACGAGAAGAGGTCGCAAAAATCTCCACTATCACTTTTTTGTGGATAAAGGAAGTGAAAGATAGCTATGAGAAGGATGGATTTGCACAAGAGAATATTATGAAGTGTTTATTAGAATTTGGTAGTAGTGAAAAAAAAATACGATATAGAAATGGGCTACTTCTAATTAAAGGAAAGTTGTATATTTGAGACAGAAATGGAGTTAGACTTAAATTGATAGAGTAATTACATTCTACTTAACAAGGGAGGTACTCAGGTATTGAAGAAAGTTTTCAAAATTATAAATCACTATTCTATTAGCCCAACATCAAGCAAAAGATCAAGGAATTCGAAGCTAAGTCTGACATTAGTTAAAAGAGCAAAGCAGAAAAAGTTCTCTATCCTAGTCTCCTGAAATCACTTCCCATTCTAGCTCAATCTTGGAGCTATATTATTGTGGACTTCATTAAAAGACTTCTTAAATCAAAGAGAAAGGATGCTATGTTGGTGGCAGTGGATAGGTTCACAAAATATGCATATTTTATAGCCTTGAAACACTCTGATGTGTGTTCAGTTAGGTAAATAAAATCCATTCTTTTTAAACCCATTACTCAACCAAATTTTAATTAACATGTTAATTTTAAAACTACATATTTAGAAAAAGTATACTCATATTAAGTATAATATAGGGAATTAACGAGTATCGATCTACAAAGAACAAGTACTATTGATTACTCTTATTCTTCATTATTTAACCTACCAACACTAGAAAAGATAACAATTAAAAATGTATACATACATGATCAAGCATAGACAAGATAAGGAGTAGAAATATGTATTTAGATAGGATTTCCAAGAAATATGACCAATATAAAGCCAATAATTATCACGATTAATCAACCAATTCTAGCATCATGAAGGAATAAATGTAGAATCTACTCTCTCTTGAGCTATAAATTTACTACCTCTTAGCTAAATTAATAGATATCTCTATCTCATTAATCAATAAGTACTAATTCTAATTTTTTTTAATAATAATATCCCTATCTCTAGGAAATATTAACATGAAAGAAACTAACATCCATATTTCTAGGTGGTATTAATGACTCTTGGATTACCAAATTCTTAACTCTTAACCTCTCTCTCAAATTAACTAAGAGATCACAAATATAATATTAATTAAATTGAAACTCACTTATAATCTCTTTCTCAAGTTAATTAGAAGGAAAGTAACAATTAATTAAATTAACACATAAAATCCAAGTAATAAAATATTGGAAATTAGCAATTAATTGATCAAAAAGAAAAACTTAATATTAAATCATAATCCTTAAATCATTCTTCTAAAATACAACAAATCAATAAAAATAACATTGTTAAAGAAAGAAAATAAAAGAAAAAAAGAGAAACTCATAGACAAGCTATCCTGCTTCTCCTCTTGAAAGCTCCCTTGAAACAATGATACTATCCTCCGAAAACACTCAACTCACCCTCTCAAAATATAACTGATCTTGATGATATATTGATGCTCTCTTGATGCTTCTTCTCCAATGTTTATATAGGACTTTTAGCTATCAAAAACTATCCAAAAGAGTTAGTTTTTCGTGTCCAAATTAGTTTCCAAAAGATCTAATCAGAAATTACTAATTTCTACTTTGAACAAGATTTTCTGCTACTATCATTCCAGAAAGGGGCTGATGCAGGGTCATTCAGAGGAGTTAGCACCAAATCCTCTCTATTTCACCTCGATTTACGTATTATTTTTCTCTATTTTTCTAGAAAAAAATCAGCCCCTTTTCTTTCACAGTAAGTGGCGCCGGGTACTCATTAGAATTCTCCGATTTCGTTCTCTTTTCAACTGTTTCCAATGTCTTTTCAAGGATAACTCTTCCAAATCAATTGCACACAAAAGTTCATCAAAGTAGAGGGAATGAATAGCCACTTAACTCAAAAATAACACAAATTTCACATAAATAACTAATAAAATATAGACAAATTCAAGCCTTATCAACTCTCCCACATTTGAACTTTTGCTTGTCCTCAAGAAAATAAGACTTTTCTAACAACCAGGAAACCAATATATCATATTGTTAGTGTTGTGCTCGAGAGGCAATCACTGGTACATTATATATGACACATTTTATTTTAATAAAATGCATTATTTATCTTATAGTTTCTTTTATTTACTTTAAGTAATATAACTGTTCAATAAAATCCCTAGTACAACACTGTGTTAAGGAAATCATGATAGAGATCATGATATGAGATTCCTACTACACTGGATGATGTTAGTACTTAAATAGTCCCTAGTCATAGTATTAATGAGATAGGACATCATTAATGCGTCAAGACTAGCATGTGTTAGACTTCATAATTTGATCAGGCGGTAGTTCTCATAACCATGAGTATTGAGATACTCAAAGTTAACACATGGATTCTTGTTAATGGAACAAGTTCATTGGATGACCTAGCTTTGAGATAATCACATGGATAATTATTTAGTGCCAGTGATATAATCTCAATATAGTAAACGTGCAAGTATCCTTAGACTTGAGATCTCCAAGGTACTTTATTTGTTGAGCTTTGTACTTTGATTCCAATCTCTGGAGCTCGATCGAGGGCCGCCTATAGGATGGATATTGGGTACATTATGAGGTAAACGAAAGTAGTTGAGAAGGTCAATAAAGGATTCACCACTCCTAATAGTAGGAGTGAATATATCACAGCCACTTGTAAGAATTACTACTCGAAAGTCCTTGGCCAAGGCGATTACGTATTGAAAATAGTTCCAATTGATACGCATCTAGAGTAGTGGGTTCCTGGTACAAGTACTATTGTATTCAGGCCAGAATTATTTCTGGAGGAAGTTGGCACTAATTCCGTACTCCAAACCAAATGAGATATTGTATGGTGAAAGGAGTTAATTGCACTGAAGTTTATTATTGAAGAATTCATGTCAAGCCACTTAACTTCCTGGACTCTTTGGTGGTCATGATGTGTTGCTAGATACCGCTCATGATCTGAGAATATGGATTTATTAATTGATGAATTAATAAACCAATCTTGATTAGAATTAATAAGATTAATTCTAATTAATTATAGATTATTAATCTCAATGACGTGTGGATTAATTCATGTTCGCTACCAATTGACTGGGAAACCTAATAGGTCACACACAATAGAGGATTATATACTCAAGATGTTATTTGATAACATAGTGGGGTTGATTGAGAAAAAAAAATTATTGTGGACAAATTATAATTAGTTATAATTTATTGTCCAAGTTGTAATTGTGAGAACTTAATATTTCCAATTACAATTAGGGAATTTGAATAGGATTAGAATTCTTAGTTTTGGGAGGAAAATTTCGTGTAATATATAGTATATGTAACATACGAAAAACCCTAGCTGAACAACACACGAAACAACAGCCACAAACATTCTCTTTATCTCTCTCGATTTGATCTTGATCAAAGAACCCTAGCTGCCATCTTTTTCTACTAGCACAAAAAATTTTGGTATTTGAGTGTACCCTCTGTGTAGATCACTGTTAGAGATAATCACACACTGTGATTATAGTGGTTAGACGTTCAACTCACGTGGAGGTTGATCACGAGGATTGCTGGATCCCGCCTCAACCTAAAGAAGAAATTTTTTGTTCGTTGGACGATCACCCAAAGGTAAAAGCTGTTACCTTTACTCTCTTTATGTCATGTTTTTCACACATAGACGGGTCCTGGGAGGATATCGCGTTTTATTTTTCGCTGCGTCGTATACAATACGAGCCTGAGATACCCAACAGTGGTATTAGCGCCATGCTATGTGTGGTCTATGGACATTGTTTTGGCATGAAAAACTGTTTTCGTGTTTGTCTTTGTTTACTGTGAAAATCGTTTTCACTCGAGCCAAAATCGTTTCAATCATTATGGATTGGGTCCGTAGCATAATATGATTGTGTAAAAGTCACAGCGTATTTTGAAAAGATGCTTTCTTTGGTGTTGAAAATTTCTACAGGAAAAACGTTTTCTTGCAACATGGATGTTGCCCTCCGTTTCATCTTAATTTTCCATTTTGATTTTGTTTAAACAAACAAATTGGTTGTTGTTTAAAGCTTCAAAACAGAAAATACTATTGAGAATTGTTCTCACTGAAAATTTGCAGAAGAAGAAAGCATCAAAAATTATTTCTGGAATTTTTTGAAAAATCACCGCCATTGTTTCAGAACACAGGTGGCGCTGGCTCTGGCCTCCAAGCCGGTGCCGGTTCCATTCTGTTCGCGATGTCCAGAAATCGATTTTGGAAAGGAAAATTTTTTTTAAAACCAGAACAGAGCTGGCACTCCAAATCGGCGCCGGTTCTGCTCTGTTTGCAACTTCCAGATATTTTTTATAAAAAAAAAATCCTGGAACAAAATTTTGAAAGGGCAAAATCTCATTTGATGAGAAACGGGACCTAAAAGCATTTTCTCAAAATTAGTTTTGAAACAAACAATTTTGTTTTTCAAAATAATAATTTTGAAAATGTAAAAATTAGTGTATCTTTCTAAAATGGTGATTTTAGAATTTGTTTTGTCTTTCCAAAACAGTGATTTTGGAATGATAAAAATATATGTTTATTTTGTTTAAGCATAGTCAATGGCATGGTGGATGGTTATTGACTAAAACCAATTATATCTGTTCATGCATTTTACAGTTTTGATTTTTATGAAATAGGGCCTGTGTGTCCTGCCTTCTCTAGAATTCTTGTGTAATTCTCTTCACATCTAACTCCCCTCGAATGTAACTCGAGGTTTTCTCTCTTTAGGAAATTATGTAATTAGTTTACATAGGTTAGATAGGAGTAGAATTATTCTATTCTAGAGACGGCGACCAAAATAAGGCGAGAAGATAAGACCTACTACTTAAATCATGCATGAACACACAGAGTTAACTATATTAATTTCTTTTATGGCTCAAAGAAATTAATTTAGGAAAAGTCCATAACTATACCACATAATCGCTTTATTACCATGATTATCAATTATGTGATTTATTGATTTTTAGGCCTGTCATTCAACGAAATCACTAAAAGGAACAAATCCCTTAATTAATATTAAACCTAATTCCTTTCGTTAATATAGTAAGAACAATAGTCCTTTTTCGAAACCAGGTTGTTGGGCAAACCCAAGCCTACCTGACATTAGGCATGTTCAAGCAATAGAATTAAATTCCTGATTAATGGGTCTGGTTTAACTAAATTCTTTATCTCAATTGGGCAAACTCAAGCATAAGGAAGTTTAGAGGAAAAGTTGGGGTGGTCCAAAAGGATTTAAGATTAAAAGCTGTTAATCACCCAATGATCCGGTAATTACATACGATGTAATTGGTATTGGATACCTACCAATGAACTCAATGGTGGCTTGTTGGGCAAACCCAAGGTTATTCTTGAGGAATTTGGATACCGGCCCACTAGGAAAGCTTCCACCGGGCTTTCCCGAATCAGTAGTAGGAGTTATTGGTTTAAGTAAAATAGTGGATTAAAAATGCGCTTAATTAAAGTCCTAATTATTTGCATATCATGTGCATATACAAGTAGCTAATGCTCTCTATCTTTATATCTAGGTCACTTGTATCATGTCAACAAACCTAAACTTACATAACATCTTGGAAACCAACAAGTTAACCGAATCAAACTATCTCAACTGGTATAGAAATTTGAGAATCATTCTCAAATCAAAAAAGTTGTTCTACGTGCTAAATGCTCCTATTCCACCACCACCAGTCCAAGATGCTCATGCTGATAAGTATGTCGTCCACAAGAGGCACAAGGAGGATAGTGATACAGCATCATGTATTATGCTAGCATCCATGACTCCTGAGTTGCAAAAATAGCATGAGCATATGGATGCTCAATCGATCATTTTACATCTTCGAGAGCTGTTTGATGCCCAAGCCAGAACCGAGAGATATGAGATCTCGAAGCAACTGTTTCGTTACAAAATGGCAGAGGATTCTTCTGTGGCCACTCATGGGCTAAAGATGCTGGGCTTAATAGAGAAGCTTGGATCTCTCGAGTTTGCAATGGATCATGACTTAAGTATTGACTTAATTCTACAGTCTTTGCCTAATAGTTTCTCATAATTTGTGATTAATTATCAGATGAACAAGATTGAATCCACCATTCTTGAGTTGATCAATCTTCTCAAAACTGCGGAGTCCTCTATAAAGAATGATTCCAATGCAGTTTTAATGGTAGAATCTTCATCTTCTAAGAAGAAAGTTCAAAAGAATAAGAAGAAGGCTCCCATGAAGCCCAAAGGTGGTGTGAACAAGAAGGACGCAATTACCAAGGGCCCATGCCATCATTGTGGGAAGATGGGTCATTGGAGGCGCAACAGCAAAGCCTACTTGGAGACCATTAAAGACAAGAAGTAGAATGAGAAGCTTACAAGCACTTCTACTTCTACTCTGGGTATGTTTATGATTGAGATAAATACTGCTCTTAGAAATGAGATATAGGTATTAGATATTGGATGTGGATCTCATTTGTACAATAACTTGCAGGGACTAAAGAATAGTAGAAGGCTAGAGAAAGGCGACGTGGACCTACGTACTATAAATGGGGCAAAGGTTACTGCACTTGCTGTGGGGACATACGAGCTGAACCTGCCTTCAGGATTAATTCTAGAACTACAAAACTATTATTTTGTATTAGTTTTAATGAAAAACATTATCTCAATTGCGTGTTTAGACTTATATGGATTTCGTTTAATATTTAAGAATAAATATTATTCTTTTTCATTGAATGATATTCATTATAGTTCAGCAACTTTGGTTAATGGTTTATATGTTCTAGACTTAGACAATCCAGTTCTCAATATAAACAATAAGAAACCTAAAATGGATAACTCTAACACCTCTTACTTATGGCATTGTCCTTTGAGCCATGTAAACGAAAATCATGTTTCTAAGTTACACAAGTTTGGTGACTTAAGGTCATTTGATTATGAATCATATGGCACAAGTGAATCTTGTTTACTAGGCAAAATAACTAAAACTCATTTTCTAGGAAAAGGAGAACAGGCCAAGGAGTTATTAGAACTCATATATTCTGATGTCTGTGGCCCAATGTCAATACAAGTAAGAGAAGGTTACAACTATTTCATAACCTTTATCGATGTCTTCTCACGATACGGGTATTTGTATTTAATGAAATATAAATCTGAGGCCTTTGAAAGGTTCAAAGACTTCAAGAATGAAATAGAGAAATAACTTGGCAAAAATATAAAGACTATAAGATCTGATCGAGGAGGAGAATACTTGAACTAAAAGTTTCTGAGTTATCTTAGAGATAATGGGATATTATCTCAATGGACTCCACCACATACACTTCAGTATAACGGTGTATCTAAGAGAAGAAATCAAACCCTTCTGGACATAGTACGGACCATGATGGCTTCTGCAAACCTACTAAAATTATTTTGGGGGTATGCACTAGAAACTTCTGTTTATATACTAAACAGAGTTCCGACAAAATCGGCTGATACTACCCCATTTCAGATGTTCTTTGGCAAGAGACAAAATTATCTCACTTGCGAGTATGGGGTTATCCTGCCTTTGTTAAAAGGTCATAGTCAGACAAACTTGACAGTAAGTCTGACAAATGTTTGTTTGTGGGATATCCGAAAGAATCTTTTGGATATTACTTCTATTTACCCTCCGAAAACAAATTATTTATTTCGAAGCATGCCGTCTTCTTAGAGAAGGAGCACATGCTCAAGAGGGACAGTGGGAGTAAGATTGAACTTAGTAAAGTTCATGAAGACCAAACAAACAAGGATCAACCGTCTAATCCCAAATTTATTGAGAGAATAGATGAACCTTCTAATACACAAGAACCTCATAGATCTAGTAGGATATGTGTGGCACCTGAGAGATATGGATTTCTCATCAATGACCACAATGGCGTATTGCTCATAGATGAAGATAAGCTTACTACCTACAAGGATGTTCTGAACAGTTCAGAATCTGGCAAATGGCTTGAGGCCATTAAGTCAGAGATGGATTCTATGTACGATAACTAAGTATGGACTTTGGTTGATCCACCTAAAGGAATTAAACCTATTGGGTGCAAGTGGATTTTCAAGAAGAAAACGGACATGGATGGTAACTTAGTTACCTATAAAGCACGACCAGTGGCAAAGGGTTATCATCAACAACATGGTATTGATTATGATGAAACCTTCTCGCCAGTAGCCATATTGAAATCCATCAGGATACTCCTAACTATTGCTGCTCATCATGATTATGAGATTTGGCAAATAGATGTGAAAACAGCTTTCCTAAATGGAAATCTGACTGAGGAAGTGTATATAACACAACCTGAGGGTTTCACATCCAATGATAGCACAAAGGCGTGCAAGCTGCAAAGATCCTTTATGGACTTAAGCAGGCTTCTGGGAGTTGGAACCTCTGTTTTGATGAAATAATTAAAGAGTTTGGTTTCATTCAAAACATGGATAAGCCTTGTGTATGCAAGAAGTTTAGTAAAAGTACAATCGTTTTCTTACTACTTTATGTAGATGACATATTGCTAATAGGAAACGATATACCTGTCTTGCAAATAGTTAAAATTTGGTTGTCCAAACAATTCTCCATGAAAGACTTTGGAGAAGCAACCTATATTCTTGAAATAATGATCTATAGAGATTGATCCAAAAGGTTACTTGGTCTTTCACTGTCTACATACATAGATAAAGTGCTAAAGAGGTTTAGCATGGATCAATCTAAAAAGGGATTCTTACCCATGTCACGTGGTGTAAGCCTTTCAAAGTCGATATCTCCCAAGACACAAATTAAAAGGGATCACATGAGTAAGATTCCATATGCATCGGTAGTTGGATCTATCATGTATGCTATGATATGTACTAGGCCCGATGTATCTTGTGCTCTCAATTTGATGAGCAGATACCAATCCGACCCTGGTAAGGGTCATTGGGCCGCTGTAAAGAACATCCTTAAGTACTTACGAAAGACTTAGGATATGTTCTTAGTATATGGAGAAGGTAATTTGAAAATAAACCGGTATACTGATGCCAGTTTTCAATCTGATAAAGATGATTTCAAATCACAATCCGGCTACATGTTTACGTTGTGAAGAGGAGCAATAAGTTGGAAAAGTTCTAAATAAGAGACTATTGCCAACTCTACGATAGAAGCTAAGTACATAACCACTTCTGAAGCAACTAAGGAAATAAAAATAGAGAGAGTTCCCATGGATGAGAACATAGCTGACCTACTTATGAAAGTACTATCCCAAAAGAAATATGATTGTCATGTTAAGTCATTCGGTATTAGATACATAAATGATTGGCTCTAGTGCAAGTGGGAGTTTGTTGGTATTGTGCCCTAGAGGCAATCATTGGTACATTGTATATGACATATTTTATTTTAATAAAAGGCATTATTTATCTTACAATTTCTTTTATTTACTTTAAGTAATATAACTGTTCGATAAAGTCTCTAGTACAACACTGTGTTAAGGAGATCATGATATGAGATTCCTATAGCATTGGATGGTGTTAGTACTTAAATAGTCCCTAGTCATAGTATTAATGAGACAGGACAACATTAATGCATCAAGACTAGCATGTGTTAGACTTCCTGATTTGATCAGGCGGTGGCTTTCATAACCGTGAGTATTGAGATACTCAAAGTTAACACATGGATGATCGTTAATAAAACAACTTAATTGGATGACCTAACTTTGAGATAATCACATGGATAACTATTTAGTGCCAATGATATAATCTCAATATAGCAAACGTGCAAGTATCCTTAGACTTGACATCTCCAAGGTACTTTGTTTGTTGAGTTTTGTACTTTGATTCCAATCTCCAAAGCACAATCGAGGGCCGCCTATGGGATGGATATTAGATATATTGTGAGGTAAATGAAAGTATTTGAGAGGGTCAATAAAGGATTCACGACTCCTAATAGTAGGGGCAAATATCTCACGACCACTTGTAGAAATTACTACTCGAAAGTCCTTGGCCAGGGCGATTGTGTATTAAAAATAGTTTCAATTGATACACATCTAGAGTAGTGGGTTCTTGGTACAAGTACTATTTTATTCGGGCCAGAATTATTTGTAGAGGGAGTTGGCACTAATTCTGTACTCCAAACCGAATGAGATATTGTATGGTAAAATGAGTTAATTGCACTGAAGTTTGTTATTGAAGGGTTCATGTCAGGCCACTTGACTTCCTGGACACTTGGGTGGTCATGATGTGTTGCTAGATACTGCTCATGATCTAGGAATATGGATTTATTAATTGATGAATTAATAAACCAATCCTGATTAGAATTAATAGGATTAATTCTAATTAATTATGGATTATTAATCTCAATGACGTTTGGATTAATTCATGTTCACTACCAATTGACTGGGAAACCTAATAGGTCACACACAATAGAGGATTATATACTCAAGATGTTATTTGATAACATAGTGGGGTTGATTGAGAAAAAGAGAAGTTGTTGTGGACAAATTATAATTAGTTATAATTTGTGGTCCAAGTTGTAATTGTGAGAACTTGATATTTCTAATTACAATTAGAGAATTCTAATAAGATTAGAATTCTCAGTTTTGGGAGGAAAATTTCGTGTAATATATAGTATATGTAACACACGAAAAACCCTAGCTGAACAACACACGAAACAACAACCACGAACATTCTCTCTTTTCTCTATCTCTCTCGATTTGATATTGATCAAAGAACCCTAGCCGCCATCTTTTTCTGCTAGCACAGAAAATTTTGGTACTTGAGTGTTCCCTCTGTGTGGATCACTGTTAGAGATAATCACACACTATGATTATAGTGGTTAGACGTTCAACTCACGTGGAGGTTGATCACGAGGATTGCTGGATGTGCCTCAACTTGAAGAAGAAATGTTTTGTTCTTCGGACGATCACCCAAAGGTAAAAGCTGTTACATTTACTCTCTTTATATCTTATTTTTCACACATAGACAGGTCCTGGGAAGGTATCTCGTTTTATTTTCTACTGCGCCGTATATGATATGAACCTGAGATACCGAACACATGATTCCTTATGCTAAAGAGAACATCGTAACACTCATATAACTAAATCAATCCAAAATCTACTAGCCCAAACATACTCAAGCTCATCAAAGTTAAGTTACATAAGTTTATATTCATTACATGTTATTCATTCCATTACTCAAACTAAAACAAAGTCAACATGATCAATATAAGCTAAGATTCATAGTTAAACTCAAAGAAAATTTTTTATGGATCTAAACTTCTACAACCTGAGCAGTAGACTAAGAGCAATCATTCAAATTTTTTTTCTCAATGAATGGGATTTAATAGTCTCAAGAGAATGCACCTAATGCTACTTCTCTTTGTATTGGCCCCTTTAGACTTCAACTCAAAAGCATTCTTCTTTCTTTGTTTTCTCCAAAAAACTCACTCGTATTTCAGAATTTTTCCAATTTTTTTTCCATCATTCTTTCTTTTGATACAACCAATTTCAGGCATTTGTATCATTTCACTCAAAAGAATGCAACCAGTTTTGGACACTTGCATCTCCATTTTTTTTTTTTTTAATCTCACTTAGCCCCTAATCTATTCACCCTAAAGTTAGGACAAGTTTAGAAATTGTCATCAACAAAGAATAAAATACAACTATTCATCCTTCTTATACCTATCACATCAACATCATCAAGGCTTAAAATACAAAGCTTCAAACACATAATAAACATAAACAATAATAACTATAATTCTTAAGACTTAAGCATATCCGACCTAACACAAAAGTTAACCAGGAATTAACTCAGTCAAGTTCAAAGCATAAGAAATAACAACAACTTCATTATCATAAAATTCAACAATCTTCTTTCAAATTCCAGCAAATTGAAAAAATTAGCCCGAAACAATTCTTCAACAGAAATCATCCATTTAAAATAAACACCTTTGGCAAGAATACATCAATTCCTCCCTTACACTTAAACTGGAAAATGTCCTCATTGGCCTAAAAATAAAGCAAGAAAACCATAGTCAAAGGACTAAAAAGATTAACAGAGAAAGGAAAAAATGATACTCCCCAAGTATTAAACGGTAATAAAGACAAATAAATCCTTTCATTAGATTAACATAGGATCATCATTACAAGACAGAGAAAAAGTTTCCAAAATTCCACAAAAAGAAAACAAAAACATAAAACCATAAAAGAAAATAAAATCTAAACAAAACTTAAAGAGAAATAAAAAACATTAAAGCATAAAATGCAAAGAAACAAAAGAATATAAAACAAAAGATAGAAATTTGAACAAATAGTCCTAAGAACAAAGTAATCTCCAAAGAAATCATGGCTTGTTAGCATCACTAGTAGTATCATTTTGTCCACCTTGAGTACTAGGTATGCATCTAGCCTCATGCTCCTCTTGTCTATGTCTCAAGTCCTTCAAAATCTACAATTGCATTTGTTAAGTTTGCATCATCTGTGCTATCATCTCATTTTGGTTGTACAATGTAAAGCTCAACTATTCTAGCTTGGCACGTATCTCATTCTTAAAAGTAGTACTAGAAGTGGAACTACTACTAGCATGCTGAGTAGGAGAAGGCGTCTGTAACACCTTATATTTTCATGGCGTAGTGGACTGTAATATTTGGGATGTCGGCCTGTTTGATTGCTCAAACAAGGGGTCTTTATAATGAACTTCATCTAATAGGTAACAGATATTTTCCCAAAATATCATTGTTGAACACAAGATGACACATAGAGTCTGACATATGATAGATATACTCAAGAGTATAACAAATTCAATGTATAGCATGAGCCTCTGGGAGTCCACCGCACTTCAATTGCACGTCTAATCCCTAAAATATTTTAAAGGAAATAATACACGTGTAAGTTAAAATCGCTTAGTGAGTCCCACATGTGCCAGTGATTTATAAAATAGACAGATAACATATTATCAGTTGTTGCTTCACAAAACCATTATCGGAAAGTATTGCATTTGTTCACTGAAAATAGTTCTTCAACACAAAACTGGAGTATTTATCCAAAATCCAATCATATTTGAAATTTTAAGTTTTACACAACATTACTACTCCATTTTTAAGAAAGACAGGCACCTCTCTCGATGGAAGGTTGGCCTGCGGGCAAAACTCACAAGGTTTTGCTTTTGGTATCATAATCTTATTGTACCAGGGACTTCGCCTTATAGCACTCAACCATGCTTTGCCGAAAAGGTAGAGTTTTCATCACAATTTACCTCAAATTATATCAATTCTTTTTACTTGTGGTAGTACGAGTCCCCACTTCGTACTCCCCTCACCACGAGGTTGACAAGGGTTGATTACAAATTGGGTGTCCCACCCAAGACCAACCAATTAATAGTTTGCTTACGCATTGGGACACTTCTAGTTGGGGAACCTGGTTAATTTCAATGTCCTGTTGCTTTGGTTGGAGTAAGATGATCCCTGACCTTGGCCGGATAACTTGAGACCATCTATCTCTAACGAGAACTAGTACAAAGGTCATAACATCTATTGAATACTCAGAGTTTCCACTGGTTTACAAGACTAGTATAATTTCACTGGCTCACAAGGCCAGATAAATATTCATTCCCGAAGGAATACCAATAAAACATTTTATGAGGCCAAATACCGTTTTCTAAAAGTTCATCTCATACTGAGAGATTTATTTCCAAAATCATAGTGAAAAAGGATAAAAGTCCGTCTCGAATGATAAAATAAGTTTTCAAGGGTATTTTCATCATTTGAAGAATATCCAATTTCAAAAGAAGTCTAATCTAGAAAATCTTGAATTCTAATCCTAAAAGATGAATTAAATTTAAGGAATCCCAATTATGATTCACAAAATTCATAATTCACATTTTCCCAAAAATATTGTCCGTAAAAAGAAATATTTATTCTTTCCCAAAATAAAACATTATTTCGACTCATAATTAACGAGAAGAAAGCCTTTCAGGTATACATTTATTTCTAAGAAATATTCATAACTCAAGTGAACCAAACTCCTTATAGAAAACACCATTTCCTAAAGTCTCCAATATTTTTCCTATTTAGAGAAACCATATTTTCTCAAAAAAAGCAGAAGGTCCATTAACCTTGTTATAAAAAGACTTTAGATAAATTATTCACTAATTATGAATAGTTCTATTTTATGAAAAGTTCACATTTTCCATTCAAGCCTTGCACGGCATAATACTAGTTCTTCCACAGAAAAATCATAAGATTGTTCAAATAAACCAAAAGGTTTCATAGAATATTTCTTCAATAAAATATAATTTCACTAACATAAAATAGAGTTTATAAAACAAGTGGGACTCACCTCGTGTTCTTGATTAGATATCATATCTAGTTAACCACAAAATGCTTAATGTGAATAACCTATATTAAACATCGTTTCACACTTAGTTTGGTATATCAAAGCTTAGCTCAATATTCAACTAGCACCAATGTAAGGAAATCACTCATTTCATGTTTCTTCATTCTCTTTGTAGAATAAACACACACACACACACACACACACACACACACACACACACACACACACATACATATATATCGCGCATCCAAATCCTTCATTTCTTATTTCCATATTTCCTTTCTCTTCATAACCATAACATCTCTTCATGATTGTCCTTCTTTTCATTCCTCTTTTCACATAAATAAAACTCCTTTGAGTTCCTTTCCTTTAAAATAAAATTATGTGTTTTACCTATTTGATACACCATTTTGTTTTGTGCATAATATTTTATCCACAATTCCTATTGGTCTCCATTTTATATCAAACGCTCTTAGACCTTCAACTGCATTTCTATGGAGTTCATTCCCTCAACTTCAGTTTTATCCAGAAACTACTGAGACAAAAATGTCTCGAAATTTTTTTGGATTTTATCCATTTTCCACAAACAACTTCACCTACTTGTTCTCCTTGCTTTATAACTTCGATTGCACACTTAATCTACTTGATTTCCCTTCAAAACACCCTTGATTCTTCAATTTTTTTTTCATATTCAAGCAAGCTACCAAGTTCATATTTGAACAACACATAACCAACACCAACAACCAAGAATGATCATAATTTGTTCTCTTAAGCATTTAACTTCCGTTTTCTTTTCAATTCCACTATCATCTTTTACCACCATTATCAACCCTTCAAATCACCATAACACACCTATTCATCGTATAAAATATAGCACATAAACCCTTCAAACAATCGGCACACACTCACACACATAATTCTTCACATATTTCACAAATAATGCTACACATAATCATAATTTTCATGATTTCATGTTAAAATTTATATCAAAACGATCACCGTGATGAAATCTATAACTTTGATTCATGAAGTATAGCCATTTACCTTGTTTGTGTGATTCTTCAAGCTTGATTTCCTCCAAGTTCTTCCTTTTTCTTTCAAGAGATACTTTCTCTCTCCTTTTTCTATTTTTCTCCTATTTTTCTCTAACTTTTCTTTCCTTTTTCTTTCTTTTTATTTTCCTTCTTCCTTTTATACCTCTTGTGGCCGGCTGCTATGTCTTCATTGCCATATATAGTCAACAATTGTGACCATTTGGTCACAAATTGTGGACTATCTATTTTCAACCATTTTTCCTATTGGTTGATTTAATTAAATTCCTCTAACTTATTCAATAAGCTTTTGCAATTAATAATCCCACAATATTTCACTCCTCGAATGATATTTTAATGCTTGTTTTTATTCGTCAATCATGTTATGCCGCTTGTCTCAATTTCAACCGCATTTTAGAATTTCTTCAAAAAATAACTATAATTCCGGCCTATATCGAAAAAATATTTTATTCTACCAATATTAGAATCTATAAATTTCACTGAACTCAATAGTGGGAACCAAAATTCTTAATTCCTTCTCAATTCTTCCCAATTTGCAATCAAAACCCTAATCACAGTTAAATTTGTGATACTATCTCTGATGGCTTAATCTATACCAGAATATTCATCTCATTGCACTTATCACTTTTTATTCTAGGCATGTCCCCAAACTCTCACTCAATTAAAAGTAGTCACAATCTAAATATTTAAGGTACGAGTAGAACACATCTAAAAATTTCATCTAGGTCCCCAAAAATTCTAAAATTTCAATAATACCCCTGGATATTTTTATTATACCAAGATGTTCATCTTACTATATTGATCATTTCTTATTCTGGCCACTGATACAAATTCTTATTTTATGTAGAGTAGTAGCTAGTCAAAGTACAAAAAGAGAGGGATATTACAACATCTCAAGCTCATCATCCTCAGGTGGAGACTCTAGCATAGCAGGAAACTAAATCTGAAATGGCTTCATCCACCTTCTTTCTCGATCATTATATTTGCAGCCATAGATACTCAACATCTGCTTCGAAACTAAGTCTTGAGAGACAGCCATCTTAGTAATGTCTCCAACAATATCAACTCCAAAGGCATTCAGAATCTACATAATCACCCAAAGAAAAACAAATGCCTTAGAAGACAAGTTAGAAGCCATAACATCCCATATAAAAGTAATGATCAAAAGAATAATAGGGATAGGCTAGTGATGAAGAATCTTATAGAGGATATACACATTAATGACTCTAGTCTCATTAAAACTACTTGCTTTAGAAAAGATATTGAATGCAAAAATATAGACTAGAGCTCTCAATTGGGGGGCAAGATCGCTCACTGAAATAATAAAAAACCCATTTACAACCTTCCTGGATAACCCCAAACTACTATAGGCATCATAGAAATTCCAAGTTGGCTTAGTAATTATCTTTTTATTGTAGTGGTCCACCTCTATCCAAGGACCATCATCATTTACTCCTAGAATAGCAGTTAACCTATGCCTATCAATCTCAATGTCAACTCCCTTAAGTCTAGTCTTAGTGGTCCTCAAATCAGATTTATTCGTTTCCTTCATATTCACAAAAAACTCTTTTCCTAGAGCTAGACAATAGTTACCCCTATTATAGGGTCCTACCCAAGCTTTCTAAACATCCTTGATGGATGCAAAGAATCATCCAAGAAAGGCTTAAATGTTTTCTCCACAATGATTCTATTGTTAACTCTTTTGGAATACCATGAAGCACATTCAAGGGTAAGAAAATTGGCAGGGTGTAATGAAGCTGACTCAGATATAGGTAGGGGCTACTAGAAAAAGAAGCTCTAGCTCTTATTTATGGTTGTCCTGTCCTTTTAGTCCTGGGCATGATTTTGGTACTCAAAATGCACTCACAATATCAAAAAGTGTGTATGCTCAACTGGACAAGATGATCTCAACACAAAGTAAGCAAATCCCTCAGTACAACCAGTTACAAGTCTTTCTATTCAAAAACTCAATCCTCTCTTTTAACAAAATCCAACACCTTTCCAGCCAATACCAAACTATACATCAACAATCTCAGTCTCCACAATCAACCATACCAATCAAAACACAATACTTATCCTTCACAATTCTCCTACAATAATAAAAATCCAATACTCAATAATTCTAATATAAAAATATAAGAATTTCATCAACAATAGAATATGCATCAATATCATCATCAAGTTGAACAATATAGCACAATAATATGACCAAATAAAATCTCAGTGCCGCAAAATTTTACCAATATATACCATAATGTCCCCAAAAAATTCTAAATTCTAAAATTCACTAAAACAATCTCAATATCAAATATCATCACGAGAAAGTATTTAACATTTATCCAACTTCAAAAATAATCATTCAAGTCGAAAATACAATTCTTCAAGAAAAATAATCCAAAAATACCAAGATATTAAAAGAAGAATTTTTACCGTAAAACTACTGAAATAAAACTTCCACAATGCTCTTTACTTGATGGGCATCCAATTAATGCAAAACTTTTAAGTAGAAAATCAAGAAAAATAGGTGAATTTGAAGGTGGAATTTCAAGAATAATGAAGAATTTCTAAGAAAAATCAACTGTTAGAATGAGAGAAAACTATTTGGATTCAAGGATTTTGGTGGAAAAAATAAATTTTGATGGTTAAAAAAAACCGATGGGATAGGATAGCAAGTGGTGAAGAATAGAGAAATGAGAGAAATTTTGAGGAAAAGCTTGAAAAAACAATTGCGCAGCTGTTCGGAGTCTAAATCCAAATAGGAGTCGATGTTGGGTCCTTGCATTGGACAAGCGCCAGTTCCTTTCTGGAACTTTAAAAATTTTCCCTGTTGTGGGCCAACACCTAGTCGGGCCCTCACTGTTTGGGCGTGATTTTTTTTCTTTCAAATTTTCAACATTTTTCTCTTTTTAAATTAATAATTAAAAAATATATAAAACCATATTGCAAGAATAAATTAGCATAAAAATACGAAATACAAATATAATGCAAAAATTAAAATTGTTTCAAATAAAAAATCGCAGAAAGTAAGTAAAAATTCATCTTTCTACTATTCTATTCTCATGTATTATTTTCTGTGTTCCCAGGTAATGATTTAACTTAATGTTTCCCAAGAAGCCTTGTAAGTTAGTTCTCTAAATTATGAATCAAAAGCTTTCTGATTCTTCTTAGATGCTTCTGTCCATTGAAAATGAGAATCTGTAAAACTTACCAACTTATTTACCAATTCGTTGAATGAAGGCATAGATAGGTTTAAAGATGGAGATTATAGGGTAGGGAGGATTGGGATCTTTGGACTTTATTAGGTTGAAAGCCTTGTTGTTGTGTTAGCTTAGGTTGTCCTGGATTACTCCAATAAAAATTAGGGTGGTCTCTCCAGCTTAGGTTATTAGTGTTTCTATAGGGATTATTACCTTGACATCCATTACTCAAATAAGCAACCAAGTCAGTAAATGATTCTAGAGATGACTTGGTTACCTTGACATTCATAATCAAGATTTCCTCCTTCAAGAAAAACAAAAGTCACACTCATTACTTACCCTTGAAGAGGGCTACAATCAATTGTTCTAATTTTTGACTTAATTCCTCAATTTTAGCCTCCAAAACTATTGCAACGTCAACCCTATGAATACCTTGCACATGAGCTCTAGGCCTTAGATTTCCCCAAGAATAGTTATTCATTATAATATTCTCAATCAAATCATATGATTTCTCAGGAGTTTTGGTGCTTGTTGTCCCTCCAACTGAAGTATCTATAAGTTATTTTGAGGCAAAATTCAATCCACTATGAAAGGTTTGCATTTGCACTTCTAGTTCTGGACCATGATGAGGATACTTTCTTAATATCTCCTTCCATATTTCCCAACAATTATACAAACTCTTAGACTCCATTTTTTGAAAGGTAAAGATATCTATTCTAAGTTTATCTATCCTAGCTGGAGGATAATATTTGGCTAAAAAATTTTCAACAAGACCATTCTAAGTGGTGATGGATCCTATTGGCAATAATTTCAACTAAGACTTGGCCCTATTCCTAAAAGAAAAAGGAAAGAGCCTCAACTTAATAGCATCTTAAAAAATTTCATTCATCTTAAAGGTATCACAAATTTCTAGGAAACTTGTGATATGGGCATTAGGATCTTCCTCCTATAAACCATCAAATTATACCATTTGTTAGATTATCTGAACAATATTAGATTTAATCTCAAAATTATTGTCTTCCATCCTAGGCCTAGTAATACTTAAATTTGTCTCAAAAATAGTTGGCCTAACAAAATCTGCTATAGTTCTTCTACCATTACCACCATTATTATTTTGATTCATCTTCATATTTAGAAATTAATTCACTCTTGCTAACTGGTTCTTAATTTGGCCCAATTGGTCAACCTTTCATTTATTTTTCCTTTTGAAGCCCAGTTAACGTCCTTTTGATATCGTGGTCCAATTCAACAATGTCTCCTTCAACTCTCGGGTCATAAACTAAATATTAGACCTGAAATTAAAATAAAGAAAATAAAATTTCACAATTTATAGCTTAACACACACATATAATATTACTGAATTCACAAAGAGTAAAAATATCACAAATTCATATAAATGACAAGAAAATTATAAACATGGAGTTTAATTACAACAAGGAATATATTTATAGGTTTACATGACTGAATCAATAGAACTCAAGCTTTCATGATATTGTTCTTCGACAATGGTGCCAAAACTTTAGGTGTGTTGATTTCGATAAATAAAATCTATTCTTTTTAAACTCATTCCGTTATCAAGTTTTAATTAAAACATCAATCCCAAAATCACACATATAGAGCAAGTATATTTATTGCAAGTATAGGATAGAGAATTAATGAGTATCAATCCACACGGAATAAGTACTACTAATTACTCTCATTCTTCATTATTTAACCTACCAAAACTAGAAAATATAACAATTAAAACATATACATACAAGATCAATCATGGACAAAATAAGGATTAGAAATATGTACTTAGACAGGATTTCCAAGAAACATGAACAATATCAAGCTAACAATTATCACAATTAATTAACCAATTCCAGCATCATGAAGGAATAAATGTAGAGTCCACTATCTCTTGAACTATGAATTCACTATCTCTTAGTTAAATGAATAGATATCTCTACCTCATTAATCAACAAAAAAGCTGCATTTTTTTTTAATTTCTTAATAATAATATCTCTATCTATGGGTAATATTAATATAAACAAACTAATATTCCTATCTCTAGATGATATTAAAAACTCTTTAATTATCAAACTCTTAACCCTCTAATCTCTCGCGAGTTAATTAAGAGATAACAAATATAAAATCAATTGAATTAAAACTTATTCCTTACCTCTTTCTCAAATTAATTAAAAGGAAAATAACAATCAATTAATCTAATGCATAAATCCAAGTAATCAAATACTAGAAATTAACAATTAATTAATCAAAAAATAAAATTAATATAAAATCATAATCCTTAAATCATTCTTCTAAAATACAATAAAATAATAAAAACAACATTGTCAAAGAAAGAAAAAAAAAAGAAAAAGAAGATAAACTCATAGACAATCTATCATCCTTTTCCTCTTGATAGTTCCCTTGAAACAATGATTCTATCCTCCAAAAGTAATCAACTCACCTTCTCAAAATACAACTGACCTTGATGATGTATATCGATACAATATTGATGCTCTCTTGATGCTTCTTCTCCAATGTTTATATAGGACTTTTGGCTACCAAAAATTGTCCAGAAGAGTCATTTTCTGTGTCCAAATTAGTCTCCAAAAGATCTAATAAGAAATTACCAAATTCTATTTTGAATAGGATTTTTCATTGCCATTATTCTAGAAAGGGGCCAGCTCAGGGTCCTTTAGAGGGGCCAGTGCCAGCTTCTCTCCATTTTACCTCAATTTGCATTTTGTTTTGCTCTGATTTTTTAGAAAGAGCAGGCCTTGGCTCCTTCACAGCAATCGATACTAAGTACTCAGTGGAATTCTCCAATTTCGTTCTCCTTTCAGGTATTTCTAATATCTTTTCAAGGACAACTCTTCCAAATCAATCCTGCACAAAAGTTCATCGAAGTAGAGGGAATGAATAGTCATTTAACTAAAAAATAACAAAAATTTCACATAAATAACTAACAAAGTATACACAAATTCAAGCCCTATAACGCCCGTTCAATGCTCAAAAATTTGCTGAGATATTCTTAGAATTCATTTATAAATTGAATGAGTTACCTAGCAATATAGTTACAGACAAAGATAAGGTGTTCACCAGTGCTTTTTAGAAGGAGATGTTTGAAGGACTAGGCATAAAGCTAGACATGTTAACAGCTTATCACCCATAAATTGATGGCCAAACAAAGCGAGTAAACTAGTGTCTAGAATTCTTTTTGAGATAGGTCCCAAAAAATAATGTGAGTCATTGTCTTTAGCAAAATGGTGGTACAATACTACTTACCATCTAGCAATAAAATGACATATTTTGAAGCCCTTTTATGCTTACAAACCCCTTTTTTTGTCTTAAGGCCATATTAACCAGTAAGGAATGTTGGTGTGGAAGCATACTTGAAAGAGAGAAAGGTGATTGAAGCTATTCCCAAAGAAAATTTGCAGAGAGCTGCCTCAAGGATGTAATTTTTTGCCAACCAAAAGATATCATAAAGAGTACTCGAAATTGGAGATTGGGTCTATCTCAAAGTATAGCCCTTTAAACAAAGCTCAATAGCTATTTGAAAAAGAATCTCAAATTGGCTTCAAAATTTTATAGACTATATCTTATCCTTGAGAAGATTAGGAAGGTAACCTAAAGTTGCATTACCTCCCAACTCTCAAATTCACCCTGTGTTTCATATTAGTTTGTTTAAAAAGAATGCGGGAAATAGAAGGGTCGTTTGTTATGATTTAATAACTTTGGGTGAAGATAGGCAACCAAGATTGGAAACAGTGGCTGTTTTAGAATGCATATTGGTTAAGAAAAGAAATAAACCTATTGTCTAATGGAATATCCAATGGTCCAATCTTCCATTGAAAGAAGCTTCATGAGGAATGCAATTTCACAAGAAACCTATACTTTCATTCTTTATTTTTTTCTTAAAAAAGAATGGTTTGAGTGGAAAAAGGGTTAGCATAAAATGCAGTCAACTAAATTAAGAGAATAAGTCTTAATTTACTACCTAATTTATAGTAGTTTAGAGAAGTAAAAAAGTATAAAATTTTGAATTGGCTCTATATTCTTAACTTATAAGATTTGCATTGTTCATATATTTTGATCAAAAAAATGAGAGAAATGTATTGAATAGATATGAACTTGTTTAAACTAACTTCAATGGACTTAGATATATTTGGTCTAATATGTGAGAGATATGGGCTAAATTCATCGCTATTTTTCTAGTTATTTGAAGTTGTTTTTGTTGGGTATCTCACGCGTATCATATACAGCGCAGCGGAAGAATAAGAACGAGATATCATCCCAAGATCCGCATATATGTGGAAAACAAGACATATATATGGAAAACAAAGAAACAAAGATGACAGCTTTTACCTTTCTTTGTTTGTGTGGAAAATAAAACTTTCCTTCTTCAAATTTGATTATTGTGATGCGATCCAGCAATCCTCTTGAAGAATCACCACGAGAGTTGTATGTTTAACCACTATAATCATAGTGTGTGATTATCTCTAATAGTAATCCACACGAAGGATCTCATTCAAGCACCAAAATTTTCTGTACTAGCAGAAAACAACAATGGTGGCTGGGGTTTTTCTTGTTCTTCTTGTTCAACCAAACCAGAGAATGAAGAAGAAGAAGAAGAAGAAGGGTCTTGGTGTTCTCTTGGAGAACCACACAAAATTGAGAGAGAGTAAAGAGTAGAGAACAAAAGATCATATCATATATCCTCTTGTGTGCCATTTGGTTTTTGTAGAATTGGATCATATGACCTTTGGTTTTCATGTTTTGTTTTTCTTGTGTGACCATTGAAGTCACACGAAAAGCTCAACAATAAAACCACTTTGGTTATATCTCATATAACTAAAAGCCTCTACAAAAATCATATTTGAGAATTCCAAACAATTCTCCAATTGCAATTGGAACCCATCAAGTTCTCAGAATTACAAAATGGCCACTCAATTATAACTAATTATAAGTTGGCCACATCAACTTCTCTTTCTTGTAATAAACCCCACTATGTTATCAAATAACATCTTAAGTATATATTCCTCTTTTGTGTGTGACCTATTAGGTTTTCCGGTCAATTGGTAGCAAACATGAATTAATTCAAACGTCTTTGAGATTAATAATCCTTAATTAATTAGAATTAATCCCATTAATTCTAATCAGGAATGGTTTCTTAATTCATTAATTAATAAATTCATATTCCCATATCATGAGCGGTATCTAACAACACATCATGACCACCCAAGAGTCTAGGAAGTCAAGTGGCTTGACATGAACCCTTCAATAACAAACTACAATGCAATTAACTCATTTCACCATATAATATCTCATTTGATCTGGAGTACGGAATTAGTACTAACTCCTTCCAAAATATATATTAATTCTGGCTCAAATATAATTATACTTGTACCAAGAACCCACTACTCTCAATGTGTCTCAATTGAAACCCTTTCCAATGCACATACGCCTTGGCCAATGACTTATGAGTAGTAATTCCTACAAGTGGCCGTGAAATATTCACCCATACTATTAGGAGTGCTGAATCCTTTATTGACCCTCTCAACTACTTTCGTTTACCTCACAATGTACCTAAGATCCATCTCATAGGTGGCCCTCGATTGAGCTCCGGAAATTGGAATCAAAGTACAAGGCTCAGCAAACAAAATACCTTGGAAATCTCAAGTCTAAAGATACTTGCACATTTGCTATGTTGAGATTATATCACTAGAACTAAATAGTTATCCACGTGATTACCTCATAGCTAAGTCATCCAATGAACTTGTTCCATTAACAAGCATCCATATGTTAACTTTGAGTATCACAATACTTACGGATATGAGAACCACCGCCTGATCAAGATCAGGAAGTCTTAACACATATTAGTCTTAACGCATTAATGATGTCATGTCTCATTAATACTATGACTAGGGATTATTTAAGTACTAACACTATACAGTATAGTAGGAATCTCATATCATGATCTCTATCATAATTTTCTTAACACAGTGTCGTACTAGAAACTTTATCCAACAGTTTTATTACCCAAAAGTAATCAAAAGAACTATAAGATAAATAATGTCTTTTATGAAATAAAATGTTTCATATACAACGTACAAGTGATTGCCTCTAGAGCATAACACTAACAGTTTTGTGCTAGGCATATTCCTTCCTATTTGACATTTTGCTTGTAAAAAGTGTTTTTGACAACTTTGTGTAGATTTAAGTGAATTTTGATGAAAAAGTGAGATTTCAGATTGTATTTGGAGCCAGGTCCAGTTAAGGCACCAGGCGCCAGGTCTGTTCGGTAAAAAGCAACAAGCAAAAAGAAACCAGATTGGACCTAGCTCCAAGAAGGTCGAAGGGACCTAATGTCAGGTCTATTCCGATCAGTGTCGGTGAATTTTCCTTTTCCAAGCAAATTTTAACAATTTCAGTTTGATTCTTTTGGGAACTCTTTCAACCATGGAAAAAGACTTGTACACATTTTTTGGCAATTAGAACTCCTATATATACAAGAGAATAGTATTGTACAAACTAGTTTTCAAAGTTTTCAATTCTTTAATATAATATCTTTAGAAAACTCCTAGAGAAACATCAAGATTTAGGAGGATCAAGGAGAATTCTTAGAAATGAAGAGAAGGTTGATCAAGAAGGTTTCAAGGAAGAATAAGAAGGTTTACTTGTCTATGAGTAGTTTCTTTTTCTCTTCTTTATAATTTATTGACAATTTCATATTAATGTTTTAATTATGCTTAGAGGATATTCTTTTAGATTCATGATTTTGTATTAATTTTAATTCTTTGATCAATTTATTGCTATTCTTGTTATTTGATTACTTGAGTATAATATCTTGTTGGATTGATTAGTTCTCTTCTAATTAACTTGCAAAATGATATTCGGAGAGAATAGCCAACTAATTAATTTAATACTAGCTATTCTTAACTTATTTGAAAAAAGGTTAAGGGTAAAGACTAAGTAATCAAAAATTGGTTGATAATTGTTAGAATATAGATTCATTGGCTAATTTCATGCTTAAATCACCTAGAATATAGGAATTTATGTGGGAATTGATTTTAATACATCTTTTGAGTAAATTGGTTGAGACAGAATATGTTCACTAATTTAACTAGAAGATAGTGATTCCATGAATTGCAAACGAAATGGGTCTAATTTAATCCTTCATAATGCCAATATAATAATTAATTGAGAAAATAGCTAGTCAATCATTATTGTGTATTCAATGATTTCTATCTATTTACATATCTTTTCTCCTTGTTCTCATTCCTTGATTATTCTTATGACTTTTCTTGTGTGACTTAATTTTCTCTAGTATATTAGGTTAATAGGTTATTTACTTCTATTCCTTTGTTTTATTGGCTAAATAATAAAGATTTGAGTAAAGTAAGGTAGGAGCCTAAATTCTCGTAGATTCAATACTTGCTATTCCATATATTATATGATGGGTATACTTGCTCGTATATATGATTTTAGTGGTTACCATTTTATTAAGCTTAATTGATTGTATAATTTGTTGGTAATATTTTCTACGCTAAAAACACACATCAAGGTTTTTGTATTATTGTCGGGGATGGGCACTATCGGAAACACTCGAGTCTTGTTGATTTAGCCTTTGTTGTATTTCTAAATATCACTAACTTTTGTGTTTTGGTAGTTTGTAAATATTTTTAATTTGTGTATTTTTATTTTCTTTGTTTTTCTATTATTTTTTTTTATTTTCAATTTGATTTTTATTTTTCTTTGAGTGCAAGATTTAAGACATCATCATGGACAATTATTTATGGGCACAATATCAAAGGAGCTATAATGATGATATGTTGGCAAGGTTGCAAGCTCAAATTAACTCTTTTAGTGAGACGTCACTTGAAGCTTTAATAAAATCCTTTGTTGCCAATACAAACATGTCCATTAAGTGGCACGAAGAAGCATCCCAATAAATGAGCTCTCCAAGAATACAACTAGCCAAGTTGGTTAATGATGTCATAAAGGCACATACACTTGAACAAGAGAATCCCTAAGAAAAAGAGAGAGGATATGAGGAACAATTGCACAATGTGAAAAGTGAGGTATTTGATTCTCCTCTATGTGCTAATAATTATAATTTCTCATTGTCACATGATTTCTTAGGTTCCTCTCAATTCTTGGAAAACAATGGTCCAAATGATGATGTGTTGAGCTTAACATGCCTCGAGGAGTTGGATCTTTCAATGTTACATCATATGAAGTCTTTGGAAGATGTTGACAAATTCTACCCTTCATCTCATCCAAATGGAGGTAACTTAGTTTTTGTAGACTATGCATTGAAAAGTAAGGATTTCTTAATCCCATCTTTAAGAACTCAATTGCTAAGTTTTCAGGGGAATTTTCATTGTGACAAATCTTTTAAAGGGTTAAATGGGAATTTCAAGTTTGATGCATTTTTTAGAGACCATGTACACTTATTGTTAGTGTTGTGCCCTAGAGGCAATCACTTGTACATTGTATATGGCACATTTTATTTTAATAAAAGGCATTATTTATCTTACAGTTTCTTTTATTTACTTTAAGTAATATAACTATTCGATAAAGTCTATAGTACAACACTCTATTAAAGAAATTATGATAGAGATTATGATATAAGATTCCTACTACACTGGATGGTGTTAGTACTTAAATAGTCCCTAGTCATAGTATTAATGAAACAGGACATCATTAATGCGTTAAGACTAGCATGTGTTAAACTTCCCAATTTGATCAGGCGGTGGTTCTCATTATCATGAGTATTGAGATACCTAAAGTTAACACATGGATGCTTGTTAATAGAACAAGTTTATTAGATGACCTAGCTTTGAAATAATCACATGGATAACTATTTAGTGCCAGTGATAAAATCTCAATATAGCAAACGTGCAAGTATCTATAGACTTGAGATCTCCAAAGTACTTTGTTTGTTGAGCTTTGTACTTTGATTCCAATCTCCGGAGCTCGATCAAGGGCCGCCTATGTGATGGATATTGGATACATTGTGAGGTAAACGAAAGTAGTTGAGAGGGTCAATAAAAGATTCACCACTCTTAATAGTAAGGGCGAATATCTCATGGCCACTTGTAGGAATTACTACTCGGAAAGTCCTTGGCCAAGGCGATTGTATATTGGAAACAGTTCAAATTGATACGCATCTAGAGTAGTAGGTTCCTAGTACAAGTACTATTGTATTCGGGTCAGAATTAATTCTGGAGGGACTTAGCACTAATTCCGTACTCCAAATCGAATGAGATATTGTAAGGTGAAATGAGGTAATTGCACAAAAGTTCGTTATTGAAGGGTTCATGTCAAGCCACTTGACTTCTTGGACTCTTGGGTGGTTATGATGTATTGCTAGATACCGCCCATGATCTGGGAATATGGGTTTATTAATTGATGAATTAATAAATCAATCGTAATTAGAATTAATAGGATTAATTCTAATTAATTATGAATTATTAATCTCAATGACGTTTGGATTAATTCATGTTCACTACCAATTGATTAGGAAACCCGATAGGCCACACACAATAGAGGATTATATACTCAAGATGTTATTTGATAATATAGTGCAGTTAATTGAGAGAAAGAGAAGTTATTGTAGACAAATTATAATTAGTTATAATTTGTTGTCCAAGTTGTAATTGTGAGAATATGATGCTTCTAATTACAATTAGGGAATTCTAATAGGATTATAATTCTCAGTTTTGGGAAGGGAAATTTTGTGTGACATATTAACTAGACACACAAAACCCTAGATGAAAAATTGACACACGAAAAACCAGCAACACTCGACCTTCTCTTCTCTCTATCTCTCTCGATTGTCTTGAGAAATAACCCTAGCCGCCATCTTGTTTCTGCTAGCACAGGAAAGTTTGGTGCTTAAGTATTCCTCTATGTGGATTACTGTTAGAGATAATCATACATTGTGATTATATTAATTAGACGTTCAACTCACGTGGAGGTTGATCACAAAGATTGCTAGATCGCGCATCGACTTGAAGAAGAAATTTTGTTCTTCGGACGATCAAACAAAAGGAAAAAGCTGCTACTTTTATTATCTTTATGTCTTGTTTTCTACACATAGGCAGATTCTGAGATGGTATCTCGTTTATTTTCCGCTACGCCGTATAGGATACGAGTCTGAGATACCCAACACTTATATGTTGACAAAAATATTTGTGTATCTAAAGGAATGTTAGAGAATGAGGTTTATGTGTTTTGCTTTCTTGAGAAAAATTGTTTTCACGAACCTTTTTATTTTTCAAAAACCTCTCTTATTTCTACTTTCACCATCCTTCCCTTTTTCAATGAGCATTAATGTCTTTTACAAAGGGATGATAAGAAAGCATAATGAATGGAAAGAGTTTGTCTCTTTGTCTTAGATTTAGTTTTGTTCAGTTGGTTAAGTGTCTTTTCCCTCCCCAGATAAAGAAAATATTTTCCATCTTAAGTATGGGGAAGAAAGTTGTGTCTTTATTTGTTTTGTTAGGATTTTTATTAATATTTTTCTTTAGTTTTTTTTTATTTAGGTGTGTCTTTATTTTGTTATTATTTTCCTTGTGCTTTTATTTGGGTTTTCTTTTGTAGGTTTGAATAAAGTCTTCTTAAATAAGCTCTTTTCTCTATTTCAAGTTTTAATATTTATTGGAGCATCATTGTACTTGTGGAGAATTGCGGAACTTTCTACCTTTTTTATCATTTTTGGTCTCTTTGAAGATGTTTTCTTGTATTTATTTTTTGCTCGTTGTACTTGTGGAGTATTGCGAAACTTTCTACCTTCTTTATCATTTTTGGTCCCTTTGAAGATACTTTCTTGTATTTATTTTTTGCCAATGAGAACATTATCCAATTTAAGTGTGGGGGAGTGGTTTAGTAATATTTTTTATTCAAGTTTTTATCAATTATCTTGGTGTTTTAGGTATCAAACAATTTTGTTGAAAATTTTAGAATTTTGAAAATTTAAAAGTTTGGAGATTTGGAGCTAAATTGAGCTTATTTGTCTGTAATGGAGTTGTGATTTTCTTTTTAACTTTGGATATAGATTTGTCATTCATTATGGTTTGATTTTTATTAAAAGGTAAACTTGTGCATTAAGTTAGATTTTGCTAAGTCTTAAGAATTTAAGTTAACCTTGGTTATATTTAGTATTTGAGATTGTTTTATTCTTTGAGTTTGAATATGGATGATATGATAAATATAGGAAGAGTTGTTGATTAATTCTTATATTATAGATTTAAATTTTGCTTGACTTTAAGTTGTGAATGAGGAATGTGAGGGAAAAAATTTTTTGAGTGGAAAAGAACCGATATGAGTTGGAAAAAACATGGAGTTGAAAAAAAATTGCTTTCATCTTTTGAAATATATATATATATATACATACATACATACCTTTTGCTAAAAAATGAGTTAATATGGAGATAAGTAGCAAGTATTGTTCGATACACTCTCCTAAGGCTATCCCGAAGGCAAGAAGGCAAAAAGGTAAAATGACAAGAAAGAGCAAAGAAAGAAAATGTTAAAAAAAAAATGATAAAAAAGAAAAAAATAATAATGACTATAAGGGGACTAATACGGTGTGTGATGCGAAATCCATTCGCTTGAGTTTATCAATTTCCAAAGTCATAGATAAAAGGAGTGGAGTATTTTCCTTATTTCATTAACTTGAGTTATATAAATTTTGAGTTTATAATATTGGAATTGGTTAAATGGCTTGACTTGTATGATTTATATTATCTATGTTTTTGCTTGAGGAGTAGGATGATTTTCTTGTACTAGATATAAACTTGTTTAACTTAACTTTAATGGTTTTGGGATTGTTCGATTTAATACAAGAGTTTATAAGGTTTTGAAAGGGTTGAATGATTGACGAATTTTTGTTTTAGGTTTGAAGAAGATTATTCCTTTATTATGGATAAATTTGTAAAGGAAAAATTTGCAAAATTATTTTGTCTTATTCTAAATGCTTAGTGTCTAACTCTTGTTTGTTTGAGGACAAGCAAAGCTTAAGTGTGGGGGAATTGATAGGAGCTAAATTCATCACTATTTTTTTAATTATTTAAGGGTGTTTTGTGATATTTTTGATGTAATAACCAGGTATATTCCTTCCTATTTGATATTTTGCTTGTAAAAAATATTTTTGATAAATTTGTGCATATTTAAGTGGATTTCGAATAAAAACTGAAAGATTCCAGATTGTACCTGACACTAGGTCCAGTTAAGGCATCAGGCGCCAAGTCTGTTCCGAAAAAAGTAGCAAACAGTGAGAAACTAGATTGGACCCAGCACTAGGAGGGTCGAAGGGACCCGGTGCCAAGTCCATTCTGATCAGTGTCCGCGAACTTTCCTTTTCCAAGCAGACTTTGGCAATTTCAGTTTGATTTTTTTTGGAAACTCTTTCAACCATGGAAAATGACTCTTGAACACATTTTTTGGCAATTAGAATTCCTATATATACAAACGAATATCATTGTACAAACTAGTTTTCAAAGTTTTCATAGTTTTCGATTCTTTAATGTAACATTTTTAGAAAATTCCTAGAGAAACGCTAAGATTTAGAAGGATCAAGGAGAGTTCTTGAAGAGGAAGAAGGTTTCAAGGAAGATGAAGAAGACTTACTTGTCTATGAGTGATTTCTTTTTCTCTTCTTTGCAATTTATTGACAATTTGAGATTAATGTTTTAATTATGCTTAGAGGATATTCTTTTGGATTCATGATTTTGTATTGATTTTAGTTCTTTGATTAATTTATTTCTATTCTTGGTATTTGATTACTTGAGCATAATATCTTGCTGGATGGATTAGTTCTCTTCTAATTAACTTGTAAAACGATGTTATGAGAGATTGACCAACTAATTAATTCAATACTAGTTATTCTTAACTTGTTTGAAAAAGATGCTAAGGGTAAAGACTAAGTAATCAAAGATTGGTTGATAATTACTAGAATATAGATTCATTAGTTAATTTTATACTTAAATCACCTAGAACATAGGGATTTATGTGATGATTGATTTTAATGCATCTTTTGGGTAAATTGATTGAAATAGAATATGTTCACTAATTTAACTAGAAGATAACGATTCCATGAATTACAAATGAAATGAGTCTAATTTAATCCTTCATGATGCCAAGATAATAATTAATTTAGAAAACAGCTAGTCAATCATTATTGTGTATTCAATGATTTCTATCTATTTACATATCTTTTCTCCTTGTTCTCACTCCTTGATTATCCTTATGGCTTCTTCTGTGACTTAATTTTCTCTAGTATATTAGGTTAATAGGTTATTTACTTCTATTCTTTTGTTTTATTGAGTGAACAATAACGATTTGGGTAAAGTAAGGTGAGAGCCTAGGTTCTCGTAGATTCGATACTTGTTATTCCATATACTATAAGATGGGTATGCTTGCTCGTATATGTGATTTTAGTGGTTGTCATTTTATTAAAGCTTGATTGTTTGTGTAATTTGTTGGTAATATTTTCTACACTAAAAAACACGCATCAGTGAGTTTGTCTAAGGTCTGATGAATAAATATTGAGTTATTTTTCATTGTGAAGGAAAATAATGCCATCTCTACCATACTTCTCCAAATTTTGAAAAATGCTTTCTTGATAAATCTTTTTGAAAAGTTATTTTGTCCGAGGAGATGTAAAAAATTGAGTGTGGGGTTATTTGTTAAATGTGAAAATGTCATATTTTTATAACTCTTTTATTTAGCTTTTGTGCACTCTTTTGTGTGATGTTAGATGGTTTTTGCTCATGTTGTGTTCTTTTGTGTTTATAGGTCACTTTGATGAAAAATGAGTGAAACATGGGCTAAAACGATGAGTTTTAACAAAAGATGATTGCCAAATGATTTGAACAACCTTGAGAGTGTTTAGATAAGTTTTTGAACGTGCTACGGTGTATATACATCGGATAATGCATGGCCATTAATGATTGCACATCCTATGTATATTTTATACATTATTTGTACGTTAAAGTATTTAGAAATCTGTTATGGATTGCTACTTATCCTCTTACTTTCACCTTGTTTGATAGAGATTACACTGATTTGAGATTAAAAGTGGAAGCAAGATGAAAAGAACTTCAAAAGAGTTTTGAGGAGCACAAATGGGTTATTTGGCTCATATCACACGGTGATATGTCATCCCCTGAAATTCAAAATCAAACTACTGAGAACTAACGACGCAATGCAGTCCATCTTCAACGGTGCCATGCATCTTCAGAGTTTCAAACTATTGAGAACTAACAGTTCTGTGCATCTCATTTTAGACGTTGTCATGCACGGTTATATCACACCATAAAGGTCACGTTACACGATGCCATCTGAGTGTTGGTATCATTAATGTGAAGCATGCACATCACCATGTATAGTATCTTTGGTGGCACTATACAATATCGTAGTCGGCCCTTGTTCAGTGGATTTTAGGAATTTTCAAGAGGAAACTATACCATTCATTTGGGGCATTTCTAAAGAGAGCCACATGAGATTTACATCTAAAACCCCTTGGAAACATCAAGGAGGGTTGGAAGAGAAGATCAAGACTAGATTGAAGGAGAAAAGGAGCATCCTAAAGAGAACCCAAAGTAGAAGAAGGATACTTGTCTATGAGTTTCCTTTACTTTTGCTTTGTAACTTTAATTTGGTGCCATTTATTTTACTTAGATCTAATTGTAATAAAATGGTTGCATCCTAATTTGATATTGTATTGGATTATCATATGATTACTTGAATCTTGTTTAAGTAATCTATCATTTAATCTTATTTGATTGAATTGAATGATTGCGTTATTCTCTTATTTTGACTTTGAGAAAAGGACTTATGATATGAATACCCATTTATATTGATTTAATATATTTGTTTTCCCTCGATGAACTTGATAAAGGATTTGGGGGATGACAACTTTATGATGGAGTTTGTTCAGTCACCTAGTGATAGCGGCTTTATCATTTTGGGCTTTAGATTTGTGGGTCTTTTATTTTAACACTCATTGGGTTTAATTTGTATAATAGAAATATCTATAGGTTGGATTTAATGATAGGAAACCTATTACTTAAGAGTGAGTGGGTTTTTGCATTTGGGGGGCCCTTTTCAATGCTTGGTGATTCAATTGATTGAGTAATATTTTATACATGATTATCATTGGGGGTTTCACTTTTATTACATGACTAATATCCTTTTCTTACTTATATCTTACTCTTGTGATCTTCTAGACTCTGTCTTATGATTGGGTGAATGTATTCTTGTTGTGCTAATAGATAATTAGTCATAATTGATAGTAGTTAGTGATTTTATTTCTCTATTTTAGTTGCTTGAACAATGAAACAAAGGTGGAAGTAGGAGTAGTTGAGACAGACCCTAGGGATTCATCGATATTACTAATGTTACTCTATACTACATGATGAGTATATTTGTCCAAATTTGTGTGTTATATGAGTTAAATTAGTATTTTAATTTAAAACTTGATCAAGTTTTGGATGCATTTCTCTATCACAAAAGCACACAAATATCAGTCATGCATCAGCCCTGTTGAACAGAGCAAAAACAGAGTTCACTGAAGGTGTGCACGGATTGTGGCACAACCATACCACATGCCGTGTTGAACAAAGGAATTGTTGAAATCCCAAAAGTTGTCAATGGCTTGCAGCACACCCGTGTAGCAAGCCATGCAAGGCATAAAAATGGAAACCTGCAAACTGCACAGCCAAGTGCACGGCCATGCAGTTGGCCGTGCTGATCCCCTGAAGGATGTACAGCCTAAGGCACAACCGTGTTCCATACTATTTAACTGTGGGATTTTAAAGTGAATGCTCACTTCCTCTCATGTATGTAGTGAAATTTTATCAGAAATAGGTTGATAATGGAGAGTGAAAACCAATGATGGTAATAATAGTTTCAGCTACTTTCCATTTTCTGGCAGAGCATGCTCCAGATACTCGAGTTGCACCTGTAATAGCTGGAGATGGAGTCGGCCTTTGGGACAATGGAAAGCCCTGCGGAGCAACTCAGCGGTAGTCACTGCAATTGCTGGAGACTACTAAAGTGATTTTCCATTGTTTTTTTTCCCCCCTTTTTTGTGCGGTAGGTTCAGTATGTTAGTCTCGAGTCCTCACTTGATTTTGCATTTGATGCTTTGAAATCATGAAGATGAATTGGCTAAGAACCTGTCGAATATTTTTATGCGTGAAAGGAACAGCTTATTTTCAACGCAAACACCTCCCCCCGCCCCTGCCTCCCACCAGACTACCCACAACCCCGCCAAAGAGAAGAAGGGGGGCAGACGGGGGGGGGGTGGGCGCGGCGCGGGGGGAGAAATTCAAAGCATCTCTTGACCCTGGTTGTTAGCGCAATACTATGTGTAATGATGAGACTAGATTTAGAACACACATTTGTAGGTCTCCTATTAAGGATGATGTACTATGGGTTTTCTTTTATATAGTCTTTCGGGTAAATGATGTGGATTCTCCAAACAATGTCCGATGGTAAAAGAAATTCTGTGGTAGCTTGAAGGTTTAAGACTTTAAGTGGTGTACACTCTAGGAGTACCTAATATCCTCTTGGTTGGTTACTTGCCCTTAGGACAGTGGCACCAGAAAACAGCATGGATGACTATGCAAGTGGAACAGTAGCATCTCCCGACTTGCGGCTAGGAGACCCGGAGACTCCCCGGGGGGGGGGGGGGGTTTGGTCAGTGGATTATTTCTTGGATTCTTATATTACTGCATAATTCCTAGACAGAGGTACGGCTGAGGAAGGTTGAAGGACCAGAAGCCCACAAGAGACATTGGAGCAGGAAGATTGCCAGACACCAAATGTTAAGAACATATGAGAATGGAGAGGACTATGTTGACATCACAATCAAACTAAGAGAGTTCGCCTGTGATCATTAACTCCCATCGCCCAATGCTCTCTCTAGGCCGCGTGGCAAATTGGCCATCAACACTCGTGAACGTCACTCGTTTAGATGCCTCCATTTAGGATAAATTTGAGTCGAGCGAGTCTTGAAATAATTATTAAATTGACACAAAAAATTTATACAGAGTTCAATTTCAAATTTAATTTGAGCAAAATCAAAATTTTAGCCAATTCAATTAAAAAAAAAACTCAAGCATAATTCAAATTTTGATTACTAGCTCAAATTTCAATAGTTATAATTTTAAAAAAAAATGCTCAATGAATATTGCAAGCATATATATAATAGTTATAATTTTTAAAAATATGCTCAATGAGAATAACTAGTTAGCTAATTCAGATACCATAGAGAATAACTAAGAAATAAGAAAAGAGTTTTAAAATCCTACATAATAGTATGTTCACTTAACCGTTCATTCACCAAGATGGCTCACGCCTCTTCTCCTGAAATGCCTTTAACACCTCTCCAATGGCTTCACGACTAAACGGGTACTTTGGCTCTTTTGCCGACAGCTACTAAGGATATGTAGTGATGAACTGTTTGGGAGTGGTCTTTTACTCTTTTACTTATCCTTAACTATTGGAAAGTTAGAAACTAAACATTACTACCGGAGGATTTATTGTAAAGAGAAATTGTATTTCTAAAGTTGATGAGGTTTGTTCACCAAAAAGGCTTACAAAAATGTAAAGAACTAAGGAGTGTTTCTATTATGTGCATCGTGCTCAACATTTCTGAGACTGATGCTTATAAAGCCTAGCTTGTAGATGTACAATGCATTCGTTAGGCATAACAAAAAGTAGAAAATAAAGCCTGTTGTAGAAGTCCTTTCTTATTTTCTTTTGCATGAGTGTGAGTACCTGTAGCCATGTTTAATTGTCTTTTTTTTTTATGCAAATGTAAATGGATTAATATTGATCAAAAAGTATTTACATGATTTAACTGGTTAGTAGTCAAGGAGACTGCAAACTAGTGGTTCTCAATACAGTCCTCAAAAGTAGTCAGAACATTAGGGTACAAAGTAAAAATAACAGTGTACACATGTGTTTTAATCTTCTTTGCAATATCCAACGGATGGCAGACCGCACCCTAAAAAATGGCCTTGTTACGAGCATTCCAAATGTAGTAAAAAGTGGCCGCCAAAGCAGTAGCCTTAGCCTTAGTAAATCAGGAAGTACCACGGTTGGCACGCTTATACCACCTAAGGCAAGCCTTAGCCGAATTCAAAGAATGTGGTAAACTCAGCCACGTTTTCACTTCCGTCCAAATAGTAGCCGAAACTGAGCATTTGAAAAATAGATGATTAGTCGTTTCCGGATGTGCCTTGCACAATGGATATGACAGGTCATCAAGCCTGAACACAAGTGCATCCTTAGTCTTCAGCCTTCCCTTCGCACACAACCAAAGTATGAATGAATGTTTGGGTGTCAGTCCCTACTTCCAAATTGTATTAGCCCAATACACAGTCTGTGTAGTTGATCTCAGATAGTCATAAGCAAGAGAAGTGAATGAAGTAGTACACATAGCCCAAGAGTGAAGTAGATCAGCAGCACAGTGAGTATCCCTTTCTCACTCCACGATCATGTCTCTAATTGCTAACAGTCGACGAAACAGGGGGGAGTGTTCCCTTTGATGTTTGATCTCCCATACAGATCTGCCTTTCAAATAATAATGGTCCACCCATTTGACCCACAATGTTTGTTTCTCCGCCTGTATGTCCTAAATGATTCTAGATAGTAGCGCATCGTTCCAAGTATTTAAGTCCCTCAAACCAAGACCGCCCTCAGTCTTTGGAAGACAAATATTTTTCCAGGCAACTAAAGGATGTTTTGAGTCCCATAAGAAGTCCCTAGCCATTCTATCTAACTGACAAATAACAGCCAACGACGTAGGAAGAATGGACAACCAGAAACACTCAACACCTTGGAGAATAGATTGGATCAGTTGTAGGTGCCCAACATAAGAGAGAGAGCGAGCAGACCATCGGCCAATGTATGAGCCAATTCAATCAAGCAATAGTTTGTAGTAAGTGAGCCGAATTTTACCAGTCATGATTGGTAGGCCAAGATAATGAAACGGAAGTTCCCCAATAGGTATGCCCGTATATGCCAAAATATTCTCCTAATCGGTCGTACGTATTCCAACAAGATAAATATTGGACTTATCTTTATTAATTTCAAGACCCGAACATCTCTTAAATTCTTCTAGGCATCCCAGGATAATGCGGATAGAAGAACAATCACCCCTAGCAAACAACATAAGGTCATCTGCAAAAGCAAGGTGAGTAATCCTTAGGCCTTTACACTTGGGATGATAGTTGAATAAAGTCCCGAGCGTGTGCACTTTTACCACCCGTGAGAAATATTCTAAGCAAATGATAAATAACAGTGGAGAGATCGGATCCCCTTGGCGCAGACCTTTAGCACCAGTAAAGAAACTGTGCACAGTCCCATTGATAGCAACAGAGAACGAGGTAGTGGTCACACACTACTCAATCCAGTTCACGAAAAGATGAGGGAACCCAAGCTCAGTAAGTAAATCCAATAAGAAATCCCAATTAACTAAGTCATAAGCCTTTCTTAGGTCCACCTTAATTGTACATCGAGAAGAAACTCTTATTCTACTATACGTACGCATAAGCTCCTGAACCAGCAAGATATTATCAGTCATGAGCCTGTCTTTTATGAATGCTGACTGTGATATGTCCACAAGATGAGGGACAACCAATTTAAGTCTGTCAGCCAGAATTTTAGAAATAATCTTGTAGACCACGTTACAACAGGAAATTGGTCTATAATCTCCCACCCTTTCAGCATGATCAATTTTCGGAACTAGGGTAATAATAGAATGATTAAGCTGCTTTAGAATTCTACCAGAAGTGAAGAATTCCGTAACAGCATCACATAAACTCCACCCAACTGTACTCCACACTTTCTTGAAAAATAAGGCAGGGTAACCATTAGGCCCAGGAGCTTTGCAATCACCAATGTCCCACAGGGCTTATCTGATATCCTGGATAGTAACGTCCCTAACCAAGTCCACCTTCATGTCGTGAGGAACCATAGGACCAGCCCTGACAAAGTCTACATTGATCCCTTGGCAATCCACCTTAGTCCCAAGAAGTTTCCGATAATATTCCACAAATTCATCAGCGAGAGCCTTTGGACTATTAGTCATTCCACCATCCTCCATGAGGATTGAAGAGATGAAATTCCTCTTTTTATTTCGTTTGACAATGTTGAAGAAGTAACCTGTATTTTTGTCAGAGTGGGCTACATACCTTCCTTTAGCAAGTTGCTAGTAGAACTTCATTTCTGCCTCCACGATACGCCATGCCGATCGTTTACACTCCTTGAAGTAGGGCAATAAGATTCTGATCCACAGGGTTGCCAAGTAATAGCTGTTGGGCATTGAGCACAGCCTGGTTCGCTTGTTCAACACGATCAGATAGGTGAGAGAATTCCAGTTTGTTTAGTCTTCGCAAGTCATGCTTAAGCAATTTCAAACGACGACATAGGGTGAACTGGTGAAATCCCAAGTAAGGCCGATCCCAAACCTCTTTTACAATATTCTGGGATGATTCATGGTCTACCCAAAGATTAAGGAACTTGAACGAACGTACATATCCTGCACTGTTGTCAACCACTGACCAAATAGCAAGATTATGATCGGATATGCACCTAATGGGGAAAAATTCCACTGAAGCCTGGGTGGAGCACTAAAACCATGCATTATTACCCATCACCCTATCAAGTTTGGACCACACCCTAGAATTAGTCCAAATAAACTGCGGCCCGACATAGGGGAGGTCCTCCAGGCCAGTGTCCGCACATAATGACGCAAAGTCCCTAATTTCATATGTTGAAGGTAATGAACCACCAAGTTTATCATCCACACGTAAATAAGAATTGAAATTACCCATAAGAATCCATGCCTCCGACAGAGCTGAAGATAAGTACTGAATATCCTCCCATAAACTCATTCGTGCCACAACAGAATTGTAAGCATAGACAAAAATGAAGAAATATGTAGCATGAGAAATCTTACATGTGATACAAACAGTAACAGCCTAAGGCGTGCAGTGGATTAAGTGGACATCCACCCTTACACTATTCCACAAAATTACAACTCTACCACCATCTGATTTACCCATGTTATGAATAGCCGACCAATTGGAAAATCTGTTATGCAAAATATCGTCCAGTCCACCAGCAGTCAGCTTTGTTTCCAATAATCCGATAACGTCTACATGATGTTTAGAAATAAAATTCCGAACCCCGTGTTGTTTGAGGGTCATATTAAACTCTTGAATATTCCAGCATGCTACTCTCATTGAGGACTAATTAGTGCCCGTTGGGCACCAATCAAGTCAACACTCCATTGTGCATATTTCTTCCAAACCGAACAAATAAATTTTGTTGCCTAATCGGTTACCTTACCAATATTCCCCATGGCCTGTGGAACATCTTCAACATAGCTTTCTAACCGGGTAGGAGAGGTAGAATATTTATTTCCATCATGTACATTCATCTGTGATTTGGATTGCCAACGTGAATGTCCTCTATGTCTTACCCTGGACCAGCCTCTTCTATCCCTGATCTGTTCCCTTTATCCAGCAGATGAGGACGGTGCATCATGTGCAGCAGCCCCACTTTGTCCTTGTATATCCTTGGTGGCAGTGTTGCCCATTCCTTTGTCATTACACGCGGGCACATACATAGTGTTGTACATGTTGTGCATGAGTGGAGATCATCTTTAATCTTCCCACATTTCCTCTTCAGATTTGCTTCCACGTATTTCAGTTCCAAATCCTTCTTCTTCTTACTATAGCTTCTTTTCATAAAGAAAGAGATAATATTACCAAATATTTGGATATTTTGTCTTGGTCTCAAATTCTACTTTAGCCAAAAAATATTGATGTTGTACATATATTTTTTGAATCTTATTTTCTGCAAAGAGATGAAATCTCTGGCCTCGCTTCATGATTTTGTATGTTTAAAAACAAGAGTTTTTAGTCTCTAGTGTCTCAGTTGTCTTGCAATACTTTTAGAACAAATCTTTTGTCTGATAAATCCTAATTCTGCATTGATTGGTAGCTTTCGTGTTGAAGTGACCCATATACGATGAATTGAAGGAATTATTTCAGACTATCCCATTCTAGTGGGGTTGAGCTCATTTCAATTTTTACAATAGGTCTTGTTATTTCAAATTCTTTCAAAATTGCAAAAGCCAGCTGTCTTCCAATAATATCTATTTGTTCTAGAATTGTAAAGATAACCTGGTTGAGACATCCATAGTCCAACAGTGTCTGTAGTGTGACTGGAAACACTTCTCCATTTGCTAAGATTAATTCAAAATTTTTAAAATATACTAAGTTGATATTAGTTGTTAATATTAAATATTCTAATTGACAACCACAAGTGATAAAATCAAAAGTATATGCTGCGCAATCAGGTTGACAAATTTGACAGGTGTCAGGGTTATACTCTTTTGTAAGATGTTTGCAATATATAGAATGTAAGGTTAAGTGAGGATTTGTACAAGTTCTAAGCCACTCTTGTAAAAGAGTAAATTTTTCTAAAAACTTATCTTGGATTTTTTTTAGAAATTAGCTCTATAATAGTGTTTGGAAATTTTGTTAAGAGTTGTTGTGCTTTAAAAAAAACATTCTAGGAATCAAGAATTCAAAAGGTCTAGTTATTTCTGGTTTTCTGGCAAAACAACAACTTCTGATTCTTGATTTTGAAAATCTTCCAACCTAGTTGTTAATCGCACAATCTCTTCATTTTGAGAAGAAATTATACCAATATACAGCTTATGCTGTTGTTGCAATGAATGAATTAATTCTTTTTGAGAATTAATATCCTCATTGTAAGACCTGCACTTATCATTTAATAATTTAAATTTTCTACTTAAAGCATCACAATGGTTACAAAAATTTATCTTCTGTATATTTGTGTCCACTGGAGAATTACTTGTGCTAGATATATCAGTTATTTGAGGAAAAACTTGTGGGTAAGAATTATTTAGTTCTGTTCTATAGTCTGGTTCAATAAAAAAATTTAAACCAATTCTACTTCTAGCAAATTCTAATGCTTCATGAAGATTTCCAAAACCTTTGTATAAGGGTTTGTTAAAATTTCAACACATGCTATTACAGAAATCCATTGTGAGTAAACACCTTCTTAGTGACCATGTGTTACTACATAATGTAAATAGCTCTGTCTTGGCAGATTACTAAGATAAAATGCTAAGGCCTGTAAACTTTTAATCTTTTGGCTTACATTTTGTACATTTCAAAGATTATCTAAACATATTTGGTGAATATCTTCTAATTTAGGCTTGTTTTGGTTCGCGAATGGGAGGGGGAGAGGAAAAGGGTAGAAGAGTGGCACATTTTACTTCCACTAGGGGAAGTTAACATATTTACTTTTACCATATTTGGTTGGAGTGAAAATAGGAAGGGAATGAGAGGGAAGAAGAGAGAGAATAATTAATTTAGTTTACTATTTTATCCCTCATTATCCATTTTATTAAAATTTTTAATGTTAAAAATGTGATCAATATTGTCATTATTACTCATATTTTATTTTCTTTCTCCCAATCCTTCCAAATTGGGAGGGGAGGAAATACTGATGTGGAGAGGGAGTGATACCCTTCCTGATTTACTTCCCCCTCTACATCTACATCTAACCAAACGAGGTAAATGTCTCATTTACCTCCACATTTACTTTCCCTCCTTATTTACTTCTACAAAACAGTCCAACCAAACCAAGCCTTCTAAAATGGGGATTTGTTCCTTTGGGATACTTGATGAGCTCCCATTGGCCAATCTTTACAATATTTTTGCTGAAATCCATCTGTAAAGTCATGTAATATCTGTTAGTAATCTTGATAAATGATTTGCAATTTTATTCTAATTTCCTTTAATATGTTCAAAATTAATTTTATACCCATCATTAATAATTCTATCTAAGAAATTTAACCATCTTCTTTGAGAACTACGTTTTTCATTTTCCTTATTAATAATTTTTACTATTGCTTCACAATCAGTTCTAAGTGTAAATTCTTGTTTATTTAGAATGAATAGTCTAAAATTATCTAAGGAATAACAAATTGCTAATAACTCTGCATCAATACTACTAATATTTCCTTTTTCTTTATATTTTCCACTACTATACCTACAAATTTGTTCTTCTAATTTATTATTATATTTATGAGGTTTGGATTTTAAAATGGCTCCCCATCCTTTATCATATCCATCTATTTCTATAATTAAATAATCACTATCTAAAGGTAACCTCAAATTAGGTAAATTTTTTACTTTCTCTTTTATTTATTTTACTAATTGTATATCTTCTTTATTGAAATATTTTTGTCCTTTATGACTTGTTTTACTATATAATAGTCCTAAAATTTTATTTAAGTTTTGAATAAATGGTCTTGCATTGTTTAATATTCCTAAAAAGTGTTATAATTGTTTTGTGTTTTCTATTTTATCAGAAAATTCTAATACTTTTGTACTTATATGAGGTTGTAATTTTATTTTGCCTTGGCCTATTTCTGTTCTTGAGAATTCTATATTTTTCTTAAATAATTGAGCTTTTTTACTACTAATTACAATATAATGTTTTAAGAATTTAGACAAAACAATTTTAAGATGACTAATATGTTCATTTTTGTTTTTAGAAAAAATTAAAGTATCATCTATGTATACTAAAACAAAACGATTATATTTATTAAAAATTGTATCCATTTTTCTTTGAAAAACTACAGGTGCATTTTTTAATCCAAAAGGGATGACTAACCATTCAAAATGTCCAAGGGGACCGGTAAAGGCAGTCCATGCTATACTATCTGGGTGCATTTTAATTTGCCAAAATCCTGATTTACAATCAAATTTACTAAATATATAATATCCTTGAATTCTATTTATCAATTGCTCTTTATCTGGAATATTATAACTATCTTCTACTGTATTATCATTTAATCTTTTATAATTTATGACCATTCTACTTTTTCCTCTAACAAATTCACTATATTTTCTAACAATAAAGGCAGCACTTTTATAAGGACTATTACTATTTCTAATTACTTCTAATTTTGATAATTCTCCTATGTGCATTTCAAACTCTTTAATTTTCTCATTACTAGCATCAATTTTAGCTATAGTAATTTGTAAATTTGGATTTAGAATTTCTAATTTACAATATAGTTTATCCTTCTACCAATGTTTTGTAGGATTTTCTCCAATTATTTCCTTTTTTTCTAATTTACTAAGTATATTATCTATATCATGAATCTATGTTTCTAAAAGGTTATATAATTTTTCTAACTGTAAATAATTAATTTGTATATCCTGATCTAACCAATCTATTTGTTCTAAAAATTCACGGTGATCTATTTTATTTTGTTTACAGCTACCAAGTATAGAACACTTACAATTTTCAAATTTATCTGGTTGTGGAGTTTCTATCTTTGTACGAGTTTTAGGTGGGAGATGGATGGGACCACGATGTTTCTCAGCGCACTCTGGAATGTTATAAGGTCAAGTACTACTTTTGAAAAAATAAATACCATTAAGGGTTAAAACTAAAACATGATAATATTGAAGCATAAAATCTAATCCTATGATTAAATTGTACTGAGTAAGTCTAACATAAATTTCAGGAACATAATAAGGTTTTGTATAATAAGTTGAAGAGATTTTAAAATGAAAGACTATATTTTTTACTAATTTAGTGTACCTATATATTTTTCCATCCATCTGAGCTGCTTCAGCTATAGTGCTAGCAGTTGTATGATATTCTTTAGGTGTTATAGTAGTATTAAGAACTGAATTACTTCAACCAGTATCAATTAAGGCTGGTACTTCTATCTCTATATTTCCTACTTTAATTAAAATAAGAATATCTATCCTATTAGTTTTATTGTTTTTCTTTCTATCTAAAATTTCTATATTCAGAGTATAACTATTTTCAATTATTTGAACCTATTCAATATTTGTTATACATGATCTTCTAATTGGTCTATATTTTATTCTACTATTCTAATTCTTCGTTCTAAATGATGCTCCACAGGATCTTCTCTTTGTTTTTGTTTTCCTTTGCCAATTAGTTTTAATTCTATATTTTTTTTTTTCTAAACAAAATTTACAAGCTTCTTGTAAACAATTACTAGATTGCCATCTAAGTGCTAACGAGGGATATTTTCACACAGGTAACAAGGTTTGCTATCTAATCCTTTCTTATGTATCCAATCATGTTCACAATCTACAAGGATTAATTCTTGAAAGGTATCTGTTACATTATCTAATTAAGATAAATAAGACAATTGATTTTTTGGTGACCTAGTATTAGTTATTTCTTCTACAAAATCTAAATCTTCTGTTTCATCATCGGACTCAAGTTGCTGAGAGTCTATATCATCAACAGAGATTATGCTATATACACTTTTTGAATCTAACATATATTCATCTACATCAATAATATCTTCATTTACACATTCTACTAATGCAATTTGTTTATTATATAGATTATTTTTTCTAGGACAGTCTCTTGCTAAATTATTAGGCTGACCACAACTATAACACTATAATTTATTTTTATATGTTCTATTTTTACTAAATTTTCTAACATGCCTATCTTTGTTTAAATAAGGTTTTCTAGCTAATGATTTTCTAAAGTAATATTTTTTCTTATAATATTTCATTTTTGGTTTTTTATATATTTTCCTAGAATTTTGTTGACCATAATGTTGAGTATAAATATTTTTACAAAAAATATATTCTCCTTTTAGTTGTTTCTGTATTTGTATGAACGTACATTTTTTTGCTAATTTCATGACTATAAATTTTATACAAGTAACTATATTTTTTATATGTGCCACATTCCAATCATATGATTTATAACTTTTATATATTTCTTCTCCTAAGGGTCCTAGTAGTTTTAAAAATAATTTTTCTAAAATTGATTCTTCATAAAAACATCCGGCTAAAGTAGTATAATAATAGTAATCTTGTAAAAAAGGTTTACTAAATTTCCAATCTTTTATAGATAATTGTTCTAATTTTCTAACAACTTCTTGTTGTTGAATTCTACTCCCATAATTAGGACTTTGGGCTATTAAAATTAATTGAATCTTATTTGTAAAATTATATGGATTTGGTCCTAAAGCTAAATCATTTGCCAACTCTAATGGAAATTTTTCTTTATATTTTTCCCAAGCTGCTCTTGTTGTTTCCCCTAAAAAGGTTTCTAAATAACTATACATTTCTTCTGCTGTATGATTAAAGGTTTGTTGAATATAATGTTGTGCTACTAGATATTTCCAAGTATCTATTACCCCTTCCCACAATTGTGGACCATGAGCTGCTAAATTTAGCATCCTACCACTATTTATTAATTTCTTATTATCTACTGTTTCTAGGGGTTGCCTTTTTCCCTTAGGTGTTGTTTCTAATTGTATTTCTCTATAATCACTATATGTCATTCTAGGTAAATTTCTTGGACCATAATGTCTAACAACTTGTTGTGGTACTACTGGTTGTGGAGGAAGATAAGGATTACTAGAGGTAGTAGAGGAAGAAGCAATATCCATATATTCTACACATGTATTATTTTCTTCTATACTTTCAGTTTTTACTCTTATATTTATATCCAAATCATAATATAAATATTCAGTATCATCGATTTGTCCATTTTGTTCTAATTCTATTTCTAACCTCATTAAATCTTTTTCTAATAATTCTAAACCTAATTCTTTAGGATACATATTCTATTTCCATAATTTCTATACATACATTTTCTATTCCTTGTCTTAAAGATTCTGTATCTTCATCTTTTTCTATTCTTATGTTTATATTGGAATAATTTAAAAATCTAACACTAGTTTCTTTTCTATTATTTTGATATATTATACTATCTCTAGGTACTAAGAAAGTATCTGGTTTTAAGAATTTACTAAGATTCTATTCTTCTCCTATTAGAATTTTTGGATTAACTTTTACTGGTTTTATTAATTGGATTCTTTACTAGCCATAGCTTCTATAATAGGTTTTATTTCTATTTTTTATTTTTTTTTCTAGAACCATTGGTTAATCTTCCTATAAATCCTAAACTTTTGATTAAATTTTCTCCACTAAAATCTTCATAACCTTTAGTTTGAATACCTATTTCTATATTTTTAGCTAAATCTTCTAAGTTTATTAAAAAATTTGGACTACAATAAAAAATTCCTCTATTTTCATTCATGTCTACTTCTATTGTTGCTACGAGTGTTTTTTTAACATCTTTCCATCTTTTATCTAATATTGTTAATAAGACTTTAGTTCCTAATCCCAATCTTGTTAATCCTTTGATTCCTATTACTATTAATCCTAAATGCATATAAGTATATGTGTTTGTTAAATTTTTAAGGCTTTCAGTTGTAACTAATTTTAATGTTCTATGTTCTGTAGTTACTGACAATGGTTCTTCTCGACTAGATCTAAATAAACCTGTATGAAATTGTAACCAACCTACTTGATATAATCTTCTAGGGTTTAATAGATCTATATCATGATTTCTATAAATTTCAACATCTCTATTTACATCTATAATTTCATCTAACTGAATTTGTCTATTTTCTCTAGATTGTCTAACCCTTCCTAAAAGGGAAGTTTCTACACTAGTATTTTCATTTAGAGTTCTATTTGGTCCTGAAAATGATAGTCTCCTCATAATTCTTATAAATGACTTGTTTTTTCAGTACTTATTTTCTCTGAAGATAAATATCCAAATTTATAAGTTATTTATTTTTCTATTTTCTTTCTACATGAATTTTAATAAATTTATCTGATAATTTATCTATTTCTTTTTCTAGGCTTAAAGTTGCTAGTCTTTTTTGTAAAATTTTTAATTTTTCACAAATTTTTATTAATAATGCTATTTGAATATTATTTTGTTTTGGATATATTTTATCTGAATTAGAAGTTCCTATATAATCAGTAAGGCCTATACTATATTCGTCTAATATCTGTCATATACTAGGCTGAATTTAATATTTCTAATCTTTTTATTAACATGCTATTTTCTATAGTGAGATTATAGATTCTATTACTGAGCTGGAAAAATTTAAGAGAGTATAGATCAATAAAAACAAGCAAACAAGAATAATATTTAATAAGAGTTTAGTTAAATTTTATTTTATTATTTAAATGGTAAATACTCAACATAAAAATTAAGTTGAACTTAATAATGCTAATTGTGCACGAATATCAGTAGGTTCTACGTTTAACATATAAATAGTATAAATATACAACTTAATATTGGGATTATAGAGATCAGTAGTTCTAAGCAGATTTTTATAAATTGCAATAAATTTCAACATACTTTTTAATTGAACTTTTAAATCACTTAAGCAAAGCACAAATATTTGTTTGCTACAAACAAAATTCAATAGCTAGATACTGTTTAATAATAAAGGAAAGGCTTTGATACCAAATACGAAGGATGATGCCCTTTTGGAACTTATATATATATATATATATATATAGATTTTTATAAATTGCAATAAATTTCAACGTACTTTTTAATTGAACTTTTAAATCACTTAAGCAAAGCACAAGTATTTGTTTGCTACAAATAAAATTCAATAACTAGATATTGTTTAATAATAAAGGAAAAGGTCTATACCAAATAGGAGGGAGGATGCCCTTTTATATATATATATATATATATATATATATATATATATATATATATATATATATATATAATCAACTATTAAGATTTAATTGGAGCCAAACCATAACACAAACACTAATAATGTACACAAGTCACAAAATTGCAAATATTATTGTCAAAGAGTATGAAACTCAATACGCAGACAAAGACTAAAAGATCCTGTCATGACCTGAACTAGAAAAGGTCAGCACACTCTGCAATGTAGAGTATAGACACATAAAAAGTGCCCCAAGCTATGAGGCCCACACTTCCAACTTTTGGCATGTGAATCGCATCAGGGAAATCCTTAAAACAGGTTTTTGAACTCCAGTACAACTACAATTACTGTATACTGGGAATTGCCAAAATGAAACATGAAATGTACAAAAAATTACAATCTGCAGGGCGCCTTTTCCGTCTATGATATACACATTCTACAAAACTTAGCGATCAAATGAACAGATTTGATCGCTTTGGTTTCATCTCCACGGGAGAAAAAAAACATTCAGCCAGAAAATATGCCTTCTCCAACTTGAATCAAACTGCAATACTAACAGCAAAACTTTCGGTGTTGCTGCCAGTGTTTTTAATAGAAGAGTTTAAAAGCCTGAAGGATGACTGCTGCTCAGTGTCCAATGAAGAAAACCAATTTCTTATGCAATTTGTAGCATTCGATTGACTAACAGATAAGGGGATATCACTATTGGCCTTAACAACTTCTTGAAATGGCCTGATGATGAGGCCAAGTAAAGTTGTCACACAAGCAAACTGAAAGGGAAGGCCAAAATTCCTAGAAGAGCTTTGGCAGATGAATGTCGATAACCAATTCCTCAAGCTCTCAACTCCAGAATCTTCATATCCTTTTGCATCCACCCCAAGCCTGAAAACCAGCACCAGGGAGAAAAGCATTATAATTCAAGGAATGTTGTTCTAATAGGAATGCATTGCATCTACCTACTAGTACAAATTACACATCATTTAAACAGACTACAGCATCTATGAGACACCACAGCACTATAGTCTATAGATCAACCAAGTATTTCTAGAACTATAATAAGGGCACACTACCTACATGCTAGGGCTCAGGCTTCTTACATGCACCTAAGAGGTAAAACTACAGCTAAGACTAGTTAAAGAGAGAACAAAAGTAGAGAACACACATGACAGAAAATAAAAGAAGAGAAAGTGAAGGAAAAACTCTCACATTGTCCTTGAGTTTAGTGAAGAAAATAGGAAGAACTATCTTTTGGAAAATTAATTTATGTGTAACCCTTGAAAGTTGGGAAAAGTAATCTTTTTGTTTTAACACTTTATGAGTAAACTTGGTATTGCATATGCCCAAGAAGCTTTTCTCTCTCTCTTTGCTTTTCCTTCTATTTTGGAGGAGCTTCCACCCCACCAGACCCCCCACCCCCAAAAAAAAAAAAAAATCTTTTCTCTATATTTCAACTCCTCAAGGGAAGAAATATTACAACATTGCATCTAAATATTTTCTTCTTTATTCATTTCTCTCCTCCCTATCTAGGCCTCAAAGGCATTTATTGAAGTCAATGATTCATCCATAATACATACTGTGGGATAAAACAGAAAGCTTATATAATGTCAATACGAATCGGCAAGATATTCAAAAATATTGAAAAGCTTGATAATATTCTCTCTTATGAGCCATGAAATATTTTCAAACGCCATTATGATTGCAACCTTTTAATCCAATTATTAATCAAGAACAGCCCCCCCAGAAAAGAACCTTAGAACCAATAGGAAGAAGAACAAGAGAAGCTTCATGTGTGTTTGATGAATCAAGAAAATGGGAAGAAATATCTTTGAGAAAATTAATTTACAAGTGTAACACTTGAGAGTTGGGAAACATGATCTTTTTGTTTTTGACCATATGAGTAAACTTGGTATTCCATATGCTTAAGAAGCTTCTCTCTCTTTCTTTACTTTTTTTTCCATTTTGGAGAGAATTTTTTCCCCCCAATTCTTTTATTTTCTCTATATTTCAACTCCTCAAGGGAAGAAATATTACAACATTTCGTCCAGATATTTTCTTCTTTATTCATTTCTCTCCTCCCTATCTAGGCCTCAAAGGCATTTATTGAAGTCAATGATTCACCCATACTACATACTGGGTGATTAAACAGAAAGCTTATATAATGTCAATACGTATCGGCAAAGATATTCAAAATATTGAAAAGCTTGATAATATTCTCTCTTATGAGTCATGAAATATTTTCAGACTCCATTATGATTGCATCTTTTTAATCCAATTATTCAATCAAAAACAATCCCACCAGAAATGAGAGAACAAGAATGCAGGTATGATCCGGCCAAAAATATATAGGTCTATGCCAAGTACCCAATATAATGCTCCTCCATAGGAATTCTCTGCCAAAACTAAATTACTTTTCTTCTCAATTTTTAACAATCAGACATTACAAGCTTCTGCAAGACCGGCAACATGAAAATGCATGTGTAACAAATCCAATAGCCAAGACAAAAAAATTCTGGATGTTTTGACTTTTGCTTCAAATCAAATAACATTTATCTGTGTGCGTGAGAGTGTTTTATAGTGTACCTCCCAAGTTCACCCAGCAGCGTAATAATGGCAGCAGAGATGATCTCCGGGACGCATGATTCCAGCATTTGCATAAGCGGAGAGATAACCTTGCCAAATATCCAGTCCCAGTTCTACAAGCCAAGAATAAATAAGATGGAAGTGAGATCACCTCTAAATGTTGAGAAGTCCTTCAATCGAAAGTAAAACAAGAAGTCCAAGTTTTAATATCAAACAGTAACATTATAGTTAGCCATTCCAAAACAAACTTATAAAAATGGTGTAAACAAGTTTATATGTCAAGGAAGGTAATTTGGAAATCCTATTAAAACTAACCAAACAGTAAAATATAGTAAAGAATACCACCAAGCAACAAAATTGTTTTGTCATATGGGTCTCCCAAGCTTCAAAGGGCAGGTAAATAAACTTGGAAATCAATCAAAATATAGGAAGAAAATATACTCAAGGGAAGAAATGTAAGATTACCATTTAGATAGTATATATAACATTTGAGTGCACAAAAACAAAAAAAAGGTGTATGCGTTTATTATAAAAGAAGGTTTAAGACATACCATGAGAACTGCCACAAGCTCCAATAGTGAAAGGATGTTAATGGAGTAGATTAAATTTTCGCTAAGGACAGTATTTGACAGGGCAGCCTCCGTGTCACCTGAAGTTTCTTCAGCTCCGCTCTCTTTGGATGGGGCTCTAGGACTTGACAAGCCAGATGCTTCCTTTCGATCCTGCAGGTGGCACTGTAAGGTATGCTCCCGGAGCTTTTTCAGAAGCATTGTCACAACGATATCAACAGAATCTGTGCTGTCTGAGAATGGGCACTTGCAATAAAATAAATTCTTTAACGACGACACATCAAGCACAGACGGGATACAGGGAGTGCAATCAGTTGAAGAATTCAGCTTCTCAAGGAACACCACCAAACATTTCAGGACAGACATTTGAAGATCATGGCCTTGAAGGATGAAATATTTTGATCCACAAAGATGGGCAAAAATATGGAGAAGCCTTAAAACCAACACAGTGTTAGATTTCTGCATCGTAAATATATTATATGAAAGCTCACAAAGGAAACCAATTTGGTCAGTTGCTGCACAAATTGATGCTAATAATACTCCCCCAGCTACTAGCAATCTCATTGGAACTGCTTGAATAGACAAAAATAAGCAACTACCACCACCAACAACCATCAATCTTGAGTTGCATCCAACATTTGATTCATTGGACACATAGTCATACACAAGAACTCTTCTATTTAGAAGAAAATCCTCCATTAGAGATAAAAGTTCTTGTGTGTCACAAAATTCGATGAAGATTCTTCTTGTATCCACATCAGACAGCACTGCACAAAAAAAATTCGCAATTTTAGTGAAAGCAATTTATAGAATGAAACAATGCAAAACAAAAAAGGAGAAAAACAGAATATATGCTGGACTTACACACCTGCACGCATTTGTCGAGCAAAAGAATCCATGAATAGAATAGAATCCAAGTCAAATTTCACTCCAAAATTCTGGTTTTCACATATGTAGCACAATAACAATGAAACAAACACGCATACTCTCTCCCTGGAAAGAATAAAGCACGATTGAGTCCATCTAAACACACAAATTCTTGAATACCACAACATTATAGGTGTCAGCTTAAACAGACTGTATTTTTGCCAATCTATGATATCAAACTCTAGGAATAGATAACAATCATGAAAAGAAAGGGATGTGGTGAGAACCTTTAGAGTAAATGTAGGTTGCTGTCAAACACATTAAAAAGGGGATGTAAAATAGCGAACATAATATTTGATGCTTAGAATTGGAACAGGAAGATGAAGCTGATATTTAATGAACATTTCAACCACTGTCATTAATATATGACACCATTTCCCCTTCCCTTCTCTTTAAAAAGAAAAATGAAAAATGAAAAAAGGCCCTTTGGTATAAATCAGCATTGCATCAACATCTTAGTTTCAGTTCGCTAATCTTCTATTCTTATAATGTTTACATTATGAAAATGCGAGTTCCAACTATCCTTCACAATTTAAAAGCTATATTACTTCTCAAATGGTTATTAAAGTATAACTATTGCAGTTCAAGCAACCATACTACCCTATTCCAACCATAGACACATTACTGTTAGGCAAGTATTGAGTAATCTAAGATCATCAATATTTACTATTAAAAAATACAGACTTAAATCAGAACACCAACTTGAGGTACATAGTTTACTTACTTAGCTGATAGATCATCAGCCTTCTGAAGAGCAAGCAGAATATAATGCATGAACAATTCTGGCGAAGAACCTTCGGAGAATTGACACATTGAATTACTCTTCTGGAATATCCTTGAAATGCTGCTACTGTCATTGTTATCTGAAGAAACAATATAATATCTTGGAAATCTGGCAGGTGCACCTTTGCTTCCAACGGGATCCTGATTTCTGGAAACATTGCAACCCAAATCTGAGTTCCACTCCAGTCTAGAAATCTCGCCATTCAGTGTAATATCTGAGTTGCCATTCTCATTTACCCCTAAATTTTCATGTGAAGCATTAGAATATCTATTCTTATGCAGTGCCAAAAGCTTGGTAGACCCAAGTTTGTTGATTGTCTGCTTATTGGAATCAATCTCCAAGTTGATTACATCAAAATCGCAAGATGGTGGTGGATTGACCTTTGAGTATGAAAACCCCTCATAAGATGTAAAAGTAGATAAAGGCATATTTTTGCAAATTTCAGGTGGCTCATTGTTCTGAAACTTAATTAGGGGAATCGTTGGAGAAATGGGCCTTTCAATTGCCTTCCGGTAGTCTTCTTCATCAAGATCATTATCCAAATCAAGCAATTTCATTGGGTCACTATCAAGCAATTCAAAGAAATTTCTGTGAAGATCCTGATTGCTTTTTGAAGGACTATCCATGCCATCCTTATCAGTATGGAAAATTCCAATTTGGTTACCAGCAGTTACTGGAGTTTCATTGCCGACTTCGGGCCTTTTAATGTCAGAAGTTTCATGGCTTGTTATCAGCTCATTAGAATCATACAAGTGATCTATAGATATAGCCTGCCCAGCAGATGATTTTCTCTTCTTACAAGATTCAACCTCCTTGCACATGTTGCCATGCAGGCCGGCTGGCAAAAGCCTATCCTCCTGCACAGAGTTGGCCATTTGACTATTTAATCGTCCATGTACCAAAGATAACTTCTCCAACACCTGCTGATGCAAGTTCTGATCAGCAGAATGCAAATATTCAATGGGTTGAACTGCATCGAGAATCCTCTTCCTCTTCTTATGTTTCCCAGTCCTTGCAGCAGCACCACATTTAATTGGACTTCGAACACTGTTTTCAGCTCCTACTGCATGATTTTCCTTGTAGATTTTTCTTGCATCACTGGACAACCCGAATGGAGTCAGTCCCCTGTTTTGTATTTCTTCTGTCAAATTAGGTGATTTATTAACAGAAAAAGCACCTCTTTCATGTGAGACCACCAATGGTCTATCAGAAAAAGATGCTGAACTCGAATTTATGACAGAACTCCGTAACATGTTACTGCTAGGATCCCTTTTCAAAGGCTCTAATTTAGAATCAATACCTGCATTAGATCTCATGTAGATTTCTCCAGATATAGGAGGTAATGATGCAGTACAATTTCTTTTCTGCTCCAATAAGTCAAACCCACCAGTAGCTGTGCATATCCAGCCTGCTTTTTTTGTAGGTATACTTCCATAACTGAGGTTCCTCTGACATGGCTCTGCAACAAAATGTTCTTGCTCCAAACTCATGTTGCCCAGCTGCAAAACGAAAAGAAATCAATAAGTGGAGAAACAAACTAAACAACTGATTGCACCTTTGATAGACAAATATAAAACAACAATTACCAGAGCAGAATTACATTGAAGACTGAGCCAACAACCATAACTAACTCAAAGCTTTGATGCATCACACCATCACAACACTCAACCAGAAATCATTTAAAACTATTCCAGTGAAATTTCTAAGAATCTACAAGTGCTTTCCAGTATATCTTCTTTGATATGAAATCATAAATTGGATTGTACCAAAACTTTACTAAAAGCAGCAATTTCATACGGCATAAAATAGGAAGCTATGCTGTCTCACAAGCTTAGAGGTCTGAAGCGCCATGTTGCTGCTTTCGAAACTAGCAAAAATGTTAAAAAAAGAAGCACGAAATACAAAGCATTATAAAGCACCTTTGTAATCACCGTGCCTACTCATCAAAACAATCAGCAAACTTGAAATCCCATTACACACATGCAGCAGGTATAATTTGAAGCAAGCAATGAGAAACAGACCTTTTCCAGCTCATTTAGACCCCCGTGTCTTTGCAAGACATAGTCACTCAGAGTATCCAACCGCTGCAAAAGCTGAACAAGGTCCTGCTTTAATTGAAGTACTTCTTTTCCTAGTATCTGATTATGACCTCTTTCCGTTTTGGCTACTTGTTTAGCATGCTTTACTCGCATCTTTTCAAACTTCAATTGTTTTCTTAACAGCTTCATCTCAGCAGTTTCTGCTTCCAAACGACCACTGGATGCAAGGTTCGAAGGCTCAACTATTGCTCTAGAGGAAATAAGGTTCTGAATTTCCTCTTGTACCTCCTTCAACCTTTCTTTATGACATCCTAGCTCGTGAGAGAGCTGATTTGAGTGATGCTTTTCCTCCATGGCTAGCTTCTTATATGCTTCTCCAAACTTTCTCTGCTCTTCTACCTTTTTTTTCTCCAACTTTGACCGCTTCTTTTCTTTGATCAATTTTCTTTGTACTTCCTCTAGCATTTTGGAGGCCTCTTCTGCATTAATCTCTCTTTTCATTGTCTTTGAGCAAATCTCACCAGTAAGTTCTGCTCTTCCAGTGGATGGATGCCTACCAGGGTGGTCAAAAGGAAGCTCAACCATTTTCTTCATAGATACTAGTTCATATATCTCCTTCTCCAGTTCTTCCACCCTTTTACTAGTTTTCTCCAACTGCTGAGACAGATTATCAGTGCGTCTTCTTTCATCCAAGGCCTTCTTCCAATTTGCTTCTGCAGCCTTCCTATGCTCTTCGACTTTAGCCATTTCTATGTCTGCACGTGTTCTCTCCATAGTTGTCTTTTCTCTTTCAACTTTCAGCTTATTGTTTGTCTCTTCAAACTTTGCAGTTGCCAAAGCTAACTTTGCTTTTGCTTCATCAACTTCACTTTTTAATGCCTCCAATTGAAGACTGAATTCCTTGGTCTTTCGCCGTTCAATATCAGCAAGTCTCTTCTCTTCATTAGCCCTACTATTTTCAGTTTTGACTTTTTTAGCTGCCTCATCAGCTCTCTTCCTCTCTGCCTCAGCTTTCTTTTTCTCCACATTTACTCTTGTTCTTTCTTTCTCTAAAAGCTCCTTCAGTCGGTTTATTTCAGTTTCACATTCAGATATACAGCTATGGAGATTAGCTATCTTCTGATCCCCACCTGGAGCCGCCAAACATTCATTCTGCTTCAAAGAAAGAATCTCAAACTTCAAAGCAGAAACCTCCTTCTCCAAAGCAACCTGCATATCAGACTCTTTAGCTCTAACTTCTTTCTCAGAGATTCCCCTCATTCTCTCATCCTCAAGGGCTGAAATCGAGAGAGCAACATAATTACAGATCATTTCACAAGCGCAAGACCCCTAGATAAAGAATACAAAATTCTAGAAAGTAGATAAAACAATGCATCTGACTCATTCCTGTAAACTGAAATTATATGTTTAATAGTGACTAATGTAAAAATAATACACAGTTCTATAGTGAATTGGGTGCAACATTCACTTTCAAAATTGAAATTTACCTTTCCTGAGGCTGACATTCTCAGTTTGCATCTTCGCAATTTGGGGCTCCAGAATTGAGAGCCCTTTTCGGAGAGCATTTCTACCTTCTTCAAGTTTGGAATACCTCTCTTTCAACTTTGTATACTTCTCTTTCCACTATAATATATAATTATATACGTTTATAACCAAATCATTACAAGAAAATAAAAAAAGTAAAGAGGCCCAAAAATACTAAAAACTTAAACAAAATGATTACCTTCAGGCAACAAGGGTTTGAGGGTTCATCTTTTTCCATAACATCTTCCGCCATCAATCAAAATTTCCGACTAAAATGGAGTCAAGACTCTCTCTTGCTCCTATGTGTTCCAGTAAAACTCTCTGATGGAAACATTGAACGCTCACATTGAAAGAGAGAAGTTCAAGATACAACTAAGGAATTTCATGGTTTTTTGCGTTCTAATAAGAAAGAAGCTCCTATAGCACATCAAATTAATGAATTTTGTAAGATGTCTAAACTTTGTGACTAGTGAGTTGCGGGGAACGGGGAGAAGAGAGGCGGTGGAGACGCCGGAAAGGGCTATGGAGGCGACCGTTGCTGGGGGCTAGTGACTGAGTCGGCCAGAGGTTTATGAGAAACTTTTATATAGTGCGCGAGTTTTGGGATTATTTGCCTAAATGGTTATAAGTGTTTTGAATATCTCAATTCAGTCCTTGAGGTTTCAATAATTCACCTTTTTTTTTTTTTTTGGGTGGGTTCGGAGGAGGAATTTAGTTATTTATTAAAAGCTTATTCGGATTTTAGAGAAATGAGAGGAGATGGAAAAGAGTAGGATAGAAAGGAAAGGTAGAGAGAGGAGAGAAAATTATTAATAAATTATATTATTGAGTTAAACATATAGTGGAAAAAAAACTAAATATCATGTTTAGAGAAAAGAAATAAAGAAAAAGAAAGGAAATTTACGATTTCGATTTTATATTTCTACTTATTAATTTGATGTAATAATATTTAAATTTTAATTTTGTTAAAGAAATTTTAACTATTCAATAAAAATGCACTAAATGATATTTCTTTTCGTTTTTGCCCATTTTTGAACAAAAAAAATTAAAACTTCTATTGAAAATCTAATCTCTCTTTCCTTCCTATTTCTTTCCTTTCCTTTTTTTTAAAACTAATTCAATTTCAAAAAATTAAATTTAAACTCCTTATTTCCTCTCATTTCATCTCCTTCTTCTGTAAAGCTTTTTGATATTGTGTGTTGAAATGTTGGTTCTAGAATTCCATAACCACATGGAAATGAATTTCTAATAGGTAAGGCCATAAATTGGATTGAGGATACACAGTTTGCATGCTTGACTCAAAGAGACCCAAGTTGAGCCTCGAGTTTGTGTCTAAGCTTTACCCTGTTTGTAGAAGGGTTTAGATAAGGTGTTTTAAAACTTTGCTCATTACAAGCCTGACCTAAGTAAACATACATAGATATTTTTAGTGTAGACAAAAATTAGTTTCAAATCCTTGAGATTTCTAGTCTTTAGAGCGTTGGTTTTGCCATGCCAAACTCAGTTTGCTTACACTATTAGAAAATGGGCAATCAGCCATAGATATTAGCCACGGACTATATGAATGGGAGATTACTCGCATAACAGCCACGGTTCAACAATAGAATAAGGACGTTGGTGATTTGTTGTTGATCTGTGGGAGAATTGGTTCATATATTATTGAAATTTGTCAATAAAATATCTATATTTTTTATAAAAAAATTCATTATATTTATGAAAATATTTCGCGGCTAGTTCACAGCTAATTTGTCGTGAATGAACCACGGTAATTTTTCTAAATTTAATTATTTTTATAAAAAGATTCCTTGGCCTATGTGTGGCTATCAGCTACGAATCGGCCATGACATTTTTCAAAATTCTATTGAATTTATAAAAATTATTTATAGACGATTCATAGGAGATTTGCTAGGAATCAACCATGGAATTATTTTGAAAGGATGTAATTGACAAAGTACTCACCTATGGATCGGCCACAAAATGTTTTAAAAAATTCATTATATTTATGAAAATATTTCGTTGCTGATTCATAACTAATTTGCCATGAATCAACCACGACCTATTTTAATTATAATTTTTTAATTATTACATGGCCGATCCATGTCCTATAGTAACGAATTAGACACGAAATATTTTGTGGGAAATTATCTAGCAAGCAACAAAAAGAATCCTCAGTCGGCACTTAATTAGTTCCTGTCGAGCCCCAACCCCTACGACTCTTCTACACAACCACTGCCGACTTCACCTACCCCCCACAGTCGACAAATCTTTTCATTTCGAGCCGCTGCCACCGACCACCGTTTCTTCTGCATAGCTGCTACCAATGCCGACTAACTCTTCCTCTATGATTCAAGATGAGATTTGATGATGGAAAACCATTAAAGATATGAAGACCAAGGGGCCTCAATTTATTATTCTTTTTGCACGAACTCCACCTGTGTACAGTGGTGTAGAGATTAGGTCATTCTAGGATAAAGATTCTGTGAAAGATTCTAATTACTCAATCAAAGGGTAAGAAATGATTAATCATGTCATCCTTAAACCTTCTATCAATTCCAAAATGTTGAGATAAAATCATTTGGTCAATGGTGTCATATTGAGACAAAATCATTTGGTCAATGGCGTCATCCTAAAAAACCAGTTTTTATTTTGTTGAAATATTTTGTTGTTGTTCTGCTTTGCTCCAACCGAGAGTTGGTGATTTAGATTTTTTTTTTTTTTTTTTTTGGTGACAACATTGAGAAGATGACATGCGGAATCTATCAAATCTTGGAGACCTATATTAATTGTTTTCTCATTTTCATTTCTCCATTCTACTGTGTTTATAGAAGTCTTTTCTAGCTTTGTTTTCTTGTCCTCTTGTCTAATACCAGTAAGTTTCTTTTGGTTTCTCTGTGCTAATAGTTAATTGATGTAGTATGAGGAGTTCTTCCTAACTTGCAATATTCTATTTTGTAGTCTAGATACTTCTAGCAAATTATTTGATATTGATATTCTGCAATTGAAATGTGTGACTAATTTGCTTCGAGAAACTTGAATGATATCTTATGTTCATGCTCTTGTTCAAGTTTGTGGGAGAAGAGTTTGGAATTTTTTAGGAAATTTTTGATAAATTCATATTGGGACAAAAAGATAGAGCAAAATAGAGGGAGGGCAAGCGCATAAGGATAAGGTACTTGAATTTGTGATGTTCTATGCACAATATTTTGGTTAATTATTATGAATCACTTCCAAGATCAAGGCTATCATAGTATTTTCCTGTCATATTCTGATACAATAGGATTAAAAGTTTAACTTTCCTAGATTTAGACAAGAATGGCTTATAGCTAAATGCTATGCATGCCACCAAGAACATTAATTGATCTAATTTTATTTGGACACTTATTGTTAATTGCTAGTAATTAGAGTCCTAAAAGTAAAATCAGTAGTCTTTAGATATGACTTTGTTTCTGCTTTATTTTGGTGGATAATCTGGGGGGCTTTTTGAAGGATTTAGTATAATTAACTTTTATCTTGCACCAAGACTACAAATAAAATTACTAGCAAATTAATCCATATAAATTAACTTTGTATACTTGAAGCTTATGGAGTAATTAATGTTAGAATTCGTGGACTCAAAAAACCTAGAAAATATCCACAAACCCATCTAGGATCCAAGCTAAACGATCAAGTTGTTAGGGTTTCCAAAAATACCTCAGTGTAGTTGGAAGAACATTTTCTGGAATCACAACTTCTGCCTTCATTTACACCGGTAATTCATCCAACCAACAATCACCAGACACTGCAATCAGTGACAACACCCTCTATAGCTTCACACACGAACTGGAACTGAGTCTGAACTCAAGGAATACTAGCGCCTTTTAGGGTTTTAGGATTTTTTGGAGTGTATTTTGATTGTTCTGAGAACTCAAAAACAAGATTAATCAAGTGAGAATATCAAGCTACTGTATTATGATATATTAAGACTCCAGAGACTCCTAGAATCTTGTTCTCAACAATCTCTATCAATATCATGTTATATCGTAATTTAAAATCAAATCAAATATAAAAGATACTAAAAATGTATGATAATATTCTCAAATAATTTCGATAATTTACTGATTAATTTATCAGATCAAATATATTGAATGTGGACATCTTCCTAGATATAATGAATTTGGACACATTCCCAGATACATTGAAACCGAACGTCTATCTAGTTTCAATGAATCTGGACACATTTTCAAATACATCAAATCTGGTTACTAGAAAATCAACCTAATATGTTCACTTAATGTGTAACCCTGTAAGTTCATTTAACACTGATAGTATGCTTAAATCACATTTATATGGCCCACAAGTTATAATCGATTTCTAACAAAATATTACAACTACCCATGTTAAATGAAAATTAGTAATCTTTTTAAACCAAGCCATAATTTGATATCAGTCCCTTTATCACATGATATCCCAAATAAGCATAAGGCATTGAAAATGTCATTGTTATTAAATTTAATTAAATATTTCTTGATCTTAAAGTAAATTGTTCAAATAAATAATATCAAAATCTCTAATTGATATATTTGAGCATGACCATGCATTTTAATAGTATAATTTATCAAGAAGCCCATAAATATCTCTCTCAAAAATAAAAGGAACAAATTCCTTCACCATTATTCATATTCCTCTCCCTGACTTATTCTATATCCAACAGTAGTCTTTTAATCATCTAGTTAAATATAACTTTAAACAACGTCAAGATATAGAATTCATCAAGTAGGAAACTATAGTGAATTTAGATCGAAGGACTTGCAATATCACTATTTGGAAGAGAAGTACTTATGACTTGTACCATGAAATACTCTCAAAATAGATCATGTCTAATACAATATTCTCTAACATTTATTTATGTTTTAACTTGATATCTCATATATCCATGACCAGTAAAACATAGCCATAGAGTTACAAATATATTAATCTTAATTTATCATTATTCCACCAATAATAATCGATTAGGGACAATTTAAGAATAGTCATTCCCATTGCTAAAGGGTTTTACCATAAAGTGATGTACATGATGACCATACAACAAAAAATACTATTCATAGATAAATACACCATATTATTCTAAAAATACGCGATGACAATAGTATAGTACAAATTGTTTAGGGCATATCCCCAACACCTAATCCATATTTGATTTCATTAGAATTATAGAGTGATGGAAGAACAAAAATGAACTGGACACAAGGTAACATCTAATTACAATAGGTGTATGCACTAGAAAGACTTTTTCCCCCAATATACTATAGTAAAGAATGAATGATGAATTTCTTAAATTACAAATATATGCTCAATTCCAAAGTCATCAGTATAGTGTATTTATAGAACTTCAATCGAGAATTTTTTATCTTGGGGCATTGATTTTGTTCATTTTCCCCCCTAACACAAAGCTTAATGACCCTTAAAAAATGTGGGGAAAAAAATCAAATGATAAAAGCTAAATCTTACCTAAAGATTAGATGTCTAATGAATGAATTTTGTCTTATTTTCAACTTCAAGACAAGAAAGTACCATATAGTGTTTTTTTTTTCTTCTTTATTTAAAGTACCACATAGTTTGTTGGTATTTTTTTCTAAAATTGTTTGTTAGCCATTGAAAATTAATTCATCCAAAAAAATATTAATTTATTTTGAAAAATAAGTCCGTAAATAAAAATATGAAATTTGAACAAAACATGGCAAGTTGATAATTTCATATTTTTTTCTAAATAAAAATTTTCTATTAATAAAAAATTAGTTAGTGCCATTATAATCATGAAAAAAATATATAAATACATATACATTATTATAAAATTAGTTTGTGCCATTATTATAAAATTCATAACTGCATTTTAGACTGCATCAAGCTAAACATTGATGCACCACACAAGAGATGGTTGCATGGGATATTGTGCCGAAGACTACTTGGTTTCAAAAATTCGAGGCAAGTATTTAATAATTATATGTTATGTGATTTTCTTATTCTGGTTAGATAAATTTCAACTAATGGTATGTGATTTTTATTGTAGAAAGGGCATAAATGGAGGGTAAGAGAATAGTGAGATGATCTGAAAAGTTTGGAACTCTAAGGCAGGGGAGCTATTTCGAGGAATTATTGTTGTAGCCAAAAAGGCATGGTTGAAAGATAAAGTTAAACTTTCATGGATGCCTGAGGATGTGTTTGCAGCTATGATAGCATATTGGTAGACTCTAGAGACCCAAGCACGATCAGAGTAGAATTCTCGTAATCGCCAAAATCAGTGAGAGAATGCTTCATGCATGCACACAGGTGGGCCCATTCCACATCTAGCACATGCATATCACATTGTAAGTATTCCAGAAATTTTAGGTTTTTGAATACTTAGTAAGTTAGATTATAAAGTTCAATTTTATATTATTGGAGGCTGTGAAGAATAATGGTGTTCTACCGAATAATCTTGAATTGCATAGAGAGTTACATCAGTATGAGGTTGAAGAGAGAAGGGAGTTTATCACACCATATCATCAAGATCTTCATGTACTATATTCAATTTTCTTTTGATTTCGTATTTTTAGTAGAATTATTTTTGTTTCCTTCTAAAATATTAACTCAATTTTTAGGAGCTAGCTAGTAGGATAGTTGAGGAGATAGAGACATAAGTATCTTCTCTAATCTCAATAGATGGTGCACCTGGTACTGCTATTGAGTCTCTAGTGGTTGATTATGATAGCATCACTAAAATAAAAAAGAGCTTTCCTGACATATTTTTAATGGCATTTTTTATAAAGTATAATAATATAATATTATAATGACACTAGATTTTTTTGTGTCATTATTATAAAATCAACACAACGTAGTTTTGTTAAATTCATTTAAAGTGACATCTTATTTTGACAATTTTTCCATGCTACCAAAAAATAACATATCTTTCCTGACACTTTGGGACTGTAAGGAAAGAAAAGACACGCTACATAAATTTTCACTAAAATAAATGCGCGAGTTATTCCTAACTATCTAAATGCTCCGTCTGTGTTTTCAAAGCACCGAAACTTTAATAGGGCAAAATAACATTTTTCTTTGAAGTCACTGAAAAAAATCAGTTGATCTCTATCTATGTTTTCTTCTTGAGCTCAAGATCGTGTGCATCTTCTTCACCTCAAAATCCTTTCCGTCATTGAGTTTAAGGTCCAAACCCTCTCTTTTTTTTTTTTTTTTGGGTTCATCTCTGTTAATGCTCTGCTGCTATGGAAGAGCTGTTCGTCATTGCAGACATAGCAATTATACGATAAGCGTAATTCCTTTCTACTCTTTTGTCACCCCATTAATTCCTGTAAATGATTTTTTTCTGTCTATTTCTTCTCTTACTTTCTCCTTTTATAATCTGGTTCGATCGTTGTTAGGTCATTTTTCATGATTTTTTATTTTGTTTATTTTTCTTGTGAAAATCGATGCTCTGGTGTCATGCCAAGTAGAGTGTTTTAATTATTTGACCGGGGTTTTTAAGTGGGATTTGATTTATGTGGATTTACACAACGAATTTACGCAGTGGGCTTTTGATTATACTTTTGATTTGTGTGGATTTATGCTGTATCAATCGACTTTATAAGAAGATGGTGCTTTCATAATAATTGGATGGATTAGTAATTGGAGAGTATTATTCTCTCACTACACTAAAATTGATGATTAGTGGCACATCTATTGACGTCACTTAATGTTTAATTTTTGTCATGCATAATATTTTATGACGTTTTTTTTATATTGTCATGTTGATCGCCACCTTTTTGTTAGGAATATACTCTAGAGTCAATTTGTACTTATACTATTGTCGTTATTTTTTATATAATAATATGATTTTTTTTCCATGAATAGTGCATTTGTTTTGTGGTCATCAAGTACGTGACTTGCTAGTAAAACCCAACAATGAATACAATGACTATTCTAAAACTGTCCCTGATCGATTATTATTATTAGAATAATAATAAATTAAGATTAGTATATTTGTGACTTGATTGCTATGTTTTACTGGTCATGGATATTTGTGATATCAAGTCAAAAATATAAATAAATGTTAGAGAACATTGTATTGGACATGACCTACTGTAAAAGTACTTCATAGAACATGTTATAAGTATTTTCTAGCCATAATGATATTAAAAGTCCTTCGACCTAAATTCATCATAGTTTCCTACTTAATAAATTCTATATTTTGACGTTGTCTAAAGTTATCTTTAACCAGATAATAAATTAGACTATTGTTAGATATAGAATAAATCAAGGAGAGGAATATGATTGATAGTGAAGGAATTTGTCCCTCTCAATTATGGGAGAGATGTCCATGGGCCCCTTGATAAGTTAGACTATTAAAATGTATGGCCGTGCTCAAATATATCAATCTAAGATATTGATATCATTTATTTGAATAGTCTACTATGAAATCAAGAAATAATTGAATAAGTTTAATAAGGATGACATGCTCCGTGCCATATGCTTAATCTAGATATCATGTGACAAAAAGGACTAAATATAAAATTGTGATTTGGTTCAAAGAGATTACTAATCTTTATTTAACCAGGATAGTTATAATATTTTATTAAAAATCGCTTATAACTTGTGGGGCTACTTAAATATGATTTAAGCACACTGCCAGTGTTAAATGAACCTATAGGGTCACATAATAAGCGAACTTGTTAGGTTATTTTTTTGATAATCAGATTCGATAAATCTAGAAATATGTTTAAGTTAATCGAACTTAAAAAATTTACCAGATACAATGAATCTGGAAATATGTCAACATTCGATATATCTGGATGATGTCCAGATTATAAAAATCTAACTCGATAAATTAATTAGTTAAATTATCGAGATAATGGCAGAATCTTATCATAACAGTTTTAATTTAATTTGAATTTAAATTAAAATATAATAAGATATTATCAGAGTTGGACTCTAAGAGGTTCGGGGGGTTTTTAAGAAAATCCTAGCCGTCTTTTCAAGAGCCCTGTTCTGTTGAGAATATTCGTGCCTCCATTCACCAGAAAAAAAACCCTCTCAAACCTTAGGCGCTAGCACTCTCAGGGTAATGAGTTGGTTCATCGTGTATATCTGATAGAGGACGTTTGCACACTGTAGCGCCTGGTGATCATTCGGGTTGCACGTACGACAACACAATTAGAATCGAAGAATCTTGATTACGCCGAACAGAGGTAATTCTGTAAACCTTAGATCTTCTTCACGAATCTTCACCTACAGATATTATTATATTATAGAATGAATTTAGTAACAACATTGTAAAATATGATGAAAAGAAAAAATATTAAATTAATTAATAAGGTAAGTGATTATAGAATTACCAAATATCGTGGCCAAGCAATACCTAATCCAATGGAGTCTCAAATAGTTTGAATAAGATCTAATGACTTCATCATAAATGGAACTAAAACCATTACTTCACACCAGACGCTGCTCGTGAAATGGAACCAAAACCACCACATGAATGACAAAACTCATATCCAAGTAAGAAAAAGAATTACAACCTTACTTAACAATAAAAACCACTAAAATTTTTGAAAAATTTTCACAAAAATGATATGGAAATATTTCTTCGACCTCATTCTCTCCCCCCCCCTATACTTAAATTGGACATTGTCCTCAATGGCTAAAGATAGAACAATAAAAGTACAGCCAAGAAGACCAAAATGAATAAAGAAGAAGAAGAAAGTAAAAAGATACCGTCGTGATGGAGTAGCTCCAATTTTTCAAACTTTGTGCTCAAAACAAAATTGTTTCTCAATTTCAAAATTTTTCAAAATAGCTCAATACTAAGAAAATACAAAGATAATTGATAAAAACTTGGACAAAGTATATCACCAAACCACTTCCCCACACTTAAATTGGATAATGTCCTCATTGGCAAAAAATAAACGCAAGAAAGCATCTCCAAAAGGACCAAAAATAATAATGGGGTAGAAAGTTTAAGCAATACTTCCCAAGTGCAATAATGCTCCAATATATATCCAAACTTGAGATAGAGAGAAGGGCTTGTCCAAGAGGACTTTATTCTTATAAAACAAAACAAAAAAAAAAGCACAAGGAAAATAATAGCAAACTAAAGACACATAAATAAAAGAAAATAAACTAAAGAAAAATACTAAAAAAAAATCTTAAGAAAGTAAATAAAGACACGACTCACTCCCCCACACTTAAGATGAAAAATATTTTTCTTGTTTGTGAGAAGAAAAACAAACTACTTAACAAAAAAACAAAACAAAAACTCTTTCCACTCATCATGCTTCCTCATCAAACCTTTTGAAAAGAAATTAAAGCTCAAAATAGAAGACATGCATAATGAAAGTAGAAAGAAGAGAGGTTTTTGAGAAATAAAAGGTTTATGAAAATAATTTTTCTCACTAAAGCAAAACACATAAATCTCTTTCTCTAACATTCCTTTAGACACATAAATATTTTTATCAACATATAAATGCACATGGTTTCTAAAGAATGTATCAAACTTGAAATCACCTGTTGCCCTTCAAAACATTTGTCACAATTGAAATTCCCCTTTAAACTTAGTATCTGAGTTCTCAAAGATAGGATCAAGAAATTCTTACTTTTCAAGGCATGGTCTACAAAAACTAAGTTACCTCTCTAAAATTGGGGTGTAGGGTAGAAATTACCACCATTCTCCAAAGCCTTCTTATACTATAGCATTGAAAGATCTAATTTCTTAAGGCATGGTGAGCTCAACACACCATCAATTGCATCAATGGACTCCATGAATCGAGAGGTACACTATTTATCTGCGATTTTCAAATCCCTATTGAAGATCTCATCAACTAACTTTGCTAGTTGTGTCTTGTTAGAGCTCATTCATTGGGATGATTCTTCGTATCCCTCAGTCGATGAATTTGTATTGGCCACAAAGAATTAACTAATGTTACTAATGACGTCTCACTAAAAACATCAATGCAAGCTTGTAATTTTGCCAATCTATCATCATTGTAACTCCTTTGATTTTGTGGCTAAAAATAGTTGTCCATGATGATGTCAACCTCGCACAAAAATCAAATCAAAAATAAAAACAAAAACAAACAAAATAATAGAAAAATAAAGAAAATAAAAAAACAAAAAGGTAAAAGCAGATAATAGAAAAAATAAAGAAAAGAAAAACACACACATTTAATATATTCACAAACTACTTAAACAAAAAAGTTAGTGGTATTTACAGGTACAACATGAAATAAGCAAGTCAATTAAGTTATACAATATTACAAACAACAAGATATAATACCAATTTACACAAAGAACATATATACATATTTGTTGGATTGTATGCCCTCTTAGACTAGGTTTCTGATGTAAAATCGAATATTTTAATGAAAGAATTTATTCTCAGAAATTGTTTGTGAATTTACTTTTTGTTTGTGCGCGATTTTCGTTTGAAACAGACCCACTGTGTTTAAATAAGTGATCCATGTGAATGGTGGTCTTTCACAGTAAGGTATGGATCGCGGGTTATTTAACACATAAACATTTGTTCTTAACCTATTGATGAGACTGGGAACCTCATCATGTTTAGGTTATTATGTTATGAATTCCAAATGGGGAATGGCTTACCTTTAGCCAGTGGGTAGTCCACTCACTTTATGACATAAGCGTATTTCGAATACGTAGAACATGACCTGTAGTAGTGGTTTCTCAAAGTACTATATGATAGAAACTTAGACTATTACCGCTACAGCGTGAACTAGTACTCTACAACTTGAGTATGAGTTGGTGGTCTAGCGAAGCTAGAAGCATATACTTTGATTTGCTGTAGTTGAGGTTCTATCGTAGGGCCAATATACTTGAATGTTGGGTATGTGTAATTAGTTAGTTAAGACAGACTTATACAAGATAGTTTCTGCACTATATCGCCCCTTGTGGTTGTCCGAATGGTCTAAGTTATCCAGGGCCCTGAGAAACATGACTTGGATGTTTGCTTTAGGGTAGCTCCCTTAGAAAGCGGAAACACTCCAGAAAGTCGTGGACCATTGGACTAGAAGCCTAAGGATGGTAGATGTCATTTAGGGGGGTGTTAGTACACTTCTTCCTCTCTAAATGTACGGCGATGTGTAGAGGGGTATTTTAGTCATTTCACCTGTAGGTCGGAGACTTTGCGAATGCAGCATTGTCCTTAGGGTCAATATTTCCTTATGGTGATATTAGGAAATATTTAAAATGCAAAATACAGCTATTTATATAGCAGGAGTATTTTGGTCATTTTAGCAGCCAAGGCGATGTGTCTTTTTGGTCCTCGGAATAGCCCGTAAGTCTTAACTATTTTTGGGTTGAGGAATTAGTCTCAGTTGAAGAGGATTTTATTTTATTTTGTTTTATTTTATTTTATTCAGGAAGTCTAATTTATTATTGGATTGGAATAAAATAAATAAATAAATAAAATAGGAGTTGAGAGAAATTAATTATCTAGTTTATTTGGTTAATTAATTATTCAGTGCCTAGGTCCAGTATGAATAATTAAGAAATTAACCTCGGCTTAAACTAGGGGAAATAATTAATGTTTAATTATTTATTGGGTTATTTATATAGGACCAAGAAATAAATAATTAAAGATTAATTATTATGATTCATTTGGGCTCATTAATTATTTATTGGGTTACTTATGTAAGCCCAGGAAATAAATAATTAATATTTATTATGTTGGGCCTTTTGGGTCCAAGAAAAATAATAAATATTTATCTGGCCCAATAGCTTGGACCTTAGGGTTTTTTTTTTCAGATACGGTTAAGAGGAGTTTAAGGTTAGGCCAAACTGTTTCTCAGGATAACATCCGGGTGTTTTGAAATCCCGGAGATATGTTTATCAGAGATTGAGAGACCTAGTTTAGGCTAAATATAAACAACTCTTTGAAAAGAAAAAATCCTAATTCTTTCCCTAGCCTCAAGCACTCACGTCTCTTGCTCTCTCACGTTTCTTCTTCTCGTTTTCTCCTTGTTCTTTGCTAACCAATAGCGAGTGAACCAAGGAGAATTGAGACCGTTTCTCTTTCCTATTGTGTTCACCAACTAGAGGTTAGGCTGAGGAATATCCCGAGAGCTGAAGAGCTAAGCGTTAATGCAAACAAGGCGAAGTCGAAGGCCAGCGGGTGTTCAACCGGAAGCTCCTTCAAGTGTGCAAAGCGAGGCGATTCCAGCCGTTCAATCTGTTCCTACGCAACCTAGGAGGGTTAAGGAACGCAAAGGTATAATATTCACGCTTCCGCATAGCCTTTAAGGCTCGCGTTTTATTTTTCTCCAATTTTTTTTACGTACAGAGCATGCTCCCCTGTTTTTCGTTTTCCCTCAATGTGGTATCAGAGCCAATGGTTTTGATCAATATAAGGAGCATGGTAGTTAATAAAATGGAGAAGATGATTATACTTGTGATTCTTCGCTGTTTTGGTATGGGATAGATGGTTTTGTAAGCTTCACCGTGAAGCATAGGAGTTACTGTAAATTTTTTTTGGCTTTGCTAGATAATCGTGTAAACCCAATTTAAATGGGTATAGGCGATTGTGGTTTGGTTCTGGATGTTTTTTGTAAGTAAAAATGTCAAAAGAAGCCAAAATTTTGAGCAAAATATGAAGAACAAAGGTTCTACAATTTTCGCGCGAGAGAGAAAGAAAAACGAAGAAGAAAACTGTTCCAAAGCCGTGTGAGCCGAGCCGAGCCGCTGCCGACATTGTGAGTGAAGCCGCGCTGTTCACGCCTTGGAGCCGAGCTGATTTGGAGGAAAATTGAGCCGATTTCGTTGCTCAATTGCAACTTCAATTTGCTCGGGTCGAGCGGCGGTATCGGGCGAGTATGCGGGTCGCAGGCGGGTCGGCAGCAGAGGAGAACCGGGCGCGGGGCACTCGGGCGGGCGGGTCGCGGCTTGGCGGGTTGAGGCAGCGTCTGATCTGGTGCGGCTGGTGCACCGGGGGGCGCGGTGGACCGCAGGCCATGCGGGTGCGGATCCGGTGCGGTGGGTTCAGTGGACCGCCAGCGATTTTTGCATTTTTTTTATTTTTTTCTTTTTCGTTTTGGGTCCCATACCAGGCGAAGTTAATATTTTTGCAATATTTATATTCTTGGAATATATTTTGCATAAAAAATATTAGTAAAGGATTTTAGGATTAAACAAGATAATTAATTAATTAATTAATGTGTTTAATTCTATTATTTGGGCACTTAGGTTTAAAAAATAGAAAAGCATGAAAACGTTTACTGTTTTTGAGCATGCTATTTTTTTATGTACCTATGTGTGCTTTTCTCAAAGACCAAAGTCTTTGGGAACATTTTTGACAAGAAAAATATTTTTTCTTCAAAAACTAAATGGTTATTTTAATTGGTACAAAAATTAACCCTTGAATATTTTTCTCAAAGGATATAATCCTTGACATAGAAAATATATTGGATTTAGATATTTTTGTAAATTAAAATGGAGAGCCATTTTGTTTTATTTTGCACTAGAAAAATTATTTTGTCAAATAAACTTGAGACCAAAGTCTCTAGAAAGTTTTAATTGGAAAATTTTTGAAATTATTAAGTTTTAACTTAAATAAAATTAGTCCATGGAGGAAATCTCTCAAAGGATATAAGCCTTGACATAGAGATTTTATTGGACTTAGATATTTTATTTTTGAGCTAAGGAAAAACTTAATGGAAATTTCAAAAGGATATTTTCCAGAAAACCTTTATTTTAAAAAACTAAGTGGGAGAGGGGTTCCAACGGCCCTACGGCTTCCATCACGGTCCTCATTAGAGATCGTGGATCCCCTCGCGTCACCCTGGGAGTGAACCCGTATAGGATGGGGATACCACAAGGATCTAGATCTAATGGAAGGATGTAATTAATAACCCGGGGCACGTACTATGATCGGCCAGCCTACGTTGGAGGTTATAGTGCGAGGTATGTCCATAGGAAATGAGAGGAAACGACCATCCCACGATGGAGTTATTCTCTAGACCATTACCTAGAAGGGAAATTAATTTGTGATGGTTAATACACTTAGCTTAGGAAACTGTTAATCTTCCCAAGAAGCTATGTCAGTTTTCCTAAGAGCCAAATTATTTTCAATGCACAAATTTTATTTTGTTTTCACAAACTAATTTCTTTCTTTTATTTTCGATTTTCAGAAATGGTGGGAGGTTCTTTTAGTCCATTGGCCATTATTCTCAGGGAGAATAAGTTAACGGGTCCAAACTATGTGGACTGGAAAAGGAACCTGGACATAATACTCACAGCCGAGGAGTATAAGTATGTCCTTTACGAAATCTGCCCTGTTATCGGGAAAGGTTCCACCGCTGAAAAGCGAGAGGCTGAAAAGGCATGGAAGAAAGCTGACGAAATGGCACGTTGCTATATGTTAGCTTCCATGTCTAATGTGCTCCAGTCAAAACACGAGCACATGGCTTCTGCATATGACATAAGTTAATCATTGGCAACTATGTTCGCAGACAAGAGCCGGCCCGCAAGGCAGGAGGCTCTTCGAACTATTGTGAACACTAAGATAGCTGAGGGAGCATCAGTCCGAGAGCATATGCTCAAGATGATTGCTGCTTTCGAAAAGGCAGAAATCTTAGGGGCTGTCATTGACCCTGAGAGCTAAGTGGACATTGTTCTCGAATCTCTACCGAGTTCTTTCACTCAGTTCAAGTTAAACTATAACATGAACAAGTTGAACATGAGTTTAACTGAACTGATGAAGGAGTTCCAGATGGCGGAGAAGGTCATGAAGCCGCAGTCTAGGGCCATGATTGCTAAGGCCACTTCTTCAAGAACTGGGCCTAAACCCAGAAAGTTCAAGAGGAAGAAGGGGAATGCAGCAGCCCAGCCCAAGAACCAGCCCAAGGACAAACCAAAGGGCCAGTGCTTCAAGTGTGGAAAGAAGGGACACTGGAAAAAGAGTGTCCAGATATTCAGGCCAAGAAAAACCCCACAGGTAATGTTTACTATCTAGAGTCCATATCAATGGTAGGATTAACTTCCACTTGGATTGTTGATTCAGGAGCCACTGATCATATCTGTAACTCCTTGCAGGGGTTTAGGAAGATAAGAAGACTCAAGAAGGGCGAACATGGGCTTCGAGTGGGAAATGGAGCACAAGTCTGGGCCCATGCAGTGGGAGAGCTATATCTCATTTTTTATTGTAATAAGATAGTAGTTTTAAAAGACATTTTATATGTACCTGGTTTTCGTCAGAATTTGATTTCAGTTGCAAAACCTATTAATCAAGGATATTCTGTGTCTTTCCATTCTGGTATTTCTATCAGTAGAGATGGAGATATTTTATGTACTGGGCACATGTATGGAAATTTGTTCTTTTTAAACCCTATTAACAAACAATCAAATAACGCTAAGTCTGAACCTTTAACTAAGAAGAGAAAGACCAATATCAATGATTCATACCTTTGGCATCTGAGGTTGGGTCATATTAACTCAACCAGGATTCAGAGGCTAATCCATGATAGGCCTTTGGGCTCATTGAGATTGGAAAATTGGCCTCAGTGTGAATCCTGCCTGATGGGAAAAATGACCAAAAGGTCTTTTACACCAAAGGCGGATAGAGCCAATGAGGTGTTGAGTCTTGTTCACACTGATGTATGTGGTCTTTTGTCTACGCCAACTAGAGGAGGTTTTGAGTACTTCATCACGTTCACGGATGATTGTACGAGGTATGGTTACATTTACCTGATGAGAAGCAAGTCTGACTCTTTTGACAAGTTCAAAGAGTTTAAGGCTGAAGTGGAGCGTCGGACAGGTAAATTAATCAAAACCTAACGATCAGATCGTGGTGGAGAGTACCTCCTAGGTGAATTCAAGGACTACATGGTACATCATGGGATAGTATCCCAACTCTCACGCCGGGAACCCCCCAGCAAAATGGAGTAGCTGAGAGAAGGAATAGGACGTTGATGGAAATGGTCCGAAGCATGATATCTCATGCTATTCTTCCAGTATCCTTCTGGGGATATGCCCTGGAAACAACGGCATATATTCTGAACTTGGTGCCTTCCAAGTCAGTATCTAGGACTCTCTATGAGATGTGGACTGGGCGTAAGACAAGTCTGAATCATCTTAGGATTTGGGGATGTCCAGCTTATGTACTGATCAAGGGAGACAAGTTGGAACCAAGATCAGAATTATGCTATTTTGTTGGGTATCCAAAAGGGACAAAAGGAGGCTACTTTTATCATCCTAAGGAGCAGAAGGTACTAGTCAGTACCAATGCTAGATACTTGGAAGATGATCAAAGTACTTCCACTAAAGGTTCAACGAGGTTGGAACTTTAGGAGAAGTTATCTACGGAATCAACTTCTTCTGACCCGATTCTGGAACAAGAAGAGGCACAGCCTCAAGAGCCTGTGCAGATATAGCCTCGTCGTAGTGGGAGAGTGTCTAGGGTTCCGGATAGATGGACTGGAGAAGCTTTTGAGCTGGTCTCCGACCATCAGGAATAAGACCCCGCTAGATACGAGGAGGCTATTGCTGATGCCGATGCAAATCTATGGCATGAAACAATGAAAGCCGAGATTGAGTCTATGTACCTCAATCAGGTTTGGAATCTTGTAGTTTCACCTGAAGGGATAAAACTCATTGGGTGTAAGTGGGTATACAAGAGAAAGAGAGGAGCGGATGGGAAAGTGGAAACCTTCAAAGCTAAGCTTGTGGCAAAAGGGTATACTCAGAAAGAGGGTATCGACTATGAGGAAACCTTTTCCCCGGTAGATATGCTTAAATCCATCCGCATCCTCCTTGCCATCGTCTGTCACTATGACTACGAGATATGACAAATAGATATCAAGACGGCATTCTTGAATGGCCATCTTAGCGAAGACATCTATATATCCCAACCAGAAGGCTTCATTGCTGAAGGCTAGGAACACATGGTTTGCAAGCTTAAGAAGTCCATTTATGGACTTAAGCAGGCATCGAGAGCATGGAACATTCGTTTTGATGAGACCGTAAAGTCTTATGGTTTTATTCAAAACGAAGATGAACCATGCGTGTATAGGAAACTTGAAGGTATTAATGTGGTTTTTCTTATCCTGTATGTGGATGACATTCTGCTCATTGGAAATGATGTAGGGACATTGTCATCTACAAAGGTTTGGCTGTCTAGTCAATTCAGTATGAAGGACTAGGGAGAAGCCAGCTACATTCTCGGGATTAGGCTTCTTAGAAATAGGAAGCAGAGAATGTTAGGATTATCCCAAGCGACATACATTGACAAGATGCTGGCCAAGTACAGCATGGACTCATGCAAAGGAGCTCTAATCCCTTGCAGACATGGGTTGTCATTTTCTTCGAAGGACTGTCCTAAGTCTCAAGAAGAAAAGGGCAGAATGAGTAGGATTCCCTACGCTTCGGCTGTAGGAAGTCTCATGTACGCCATGCTGTGTACTAGGCCAGATATTTGCTTTGCTGTGGGCTTAGTTAGCAGATATCAGTCAAACCCAGGGGAGGTTCATTGGCAAGCTGTAAAGCATATTCTCAAGTACCTCAAGGGAACGAGAGATTATATGCTGGTTTACTGGGTTGATGATTTGGTTCCTACAGGATACACAGACTCGGACTTCCAGACAGATAAGGATGAAAGAAAATCCACTAGTGGATATGTCTTCACCTTGTCTGGAGGAGCAATTTCATTGAGGAGTATCAAGCAATCTTGTATTGCTGACTCAACAATGGAAGCTGAGTATGTGGCAGCTTCGGAAGAGTCCAAGGAAGCAGTTTGGCTCCGGAAGTTCCTTTCAGAACTTGGAGTCGTACCACATATGGACAGGCCGGTTGTGATGTATTGCGACAACACTGGAGCAGTATCGCAATCTAAGGAGCCTCAGAACCACAAGAAGGGGAAACACATCGAGAGGAAGTACCACCTGATCCGGGATTTCATCCAGAGACGGGAAGTCGTGGTGGAGCATATTACCTCAGAAAATAATCTAGCAGACCCATTCACCAAGCATTTGGCTGAGAGAGTCTTCAAGAGACACTTAGACGCCATAGGGGTGGGCACCTTTGGACTTACCTAGTCTTAGAGTGCAAGTGGGAGATTGTTGGATTGTATGCCCTCTTAGACTAGGTTTCTGATGTAAAATCGAATATTTTAACGAAAGAATTTATTCTCAGAAATTGTTTGTGAATTTACTTTTTGTTTGTGCACGATTTTCGTTTGGAACAGACCCATTGTGTTTAAATAAGTGATCTATGTGAATGGTGGTCTTTCACAGTAAGGTATGGATCGCGGGTTATTTAACACATAAACATTTGTTCTTAACCTATTGATGAGACTGGGAACCTCATCATGTTTAGGTTATTATGTTATGAATTCCAAATGAGAATGGCTTACCTTTAGCCAGTGGGTAGTCCACTCATTTCATGACATAAGCGTATTTCGAATATGTAGAATAGGACCTGTTGTAGTGGTTTCTCAAAGTACTATATGGTAGAAACTTAGACTACTACCGCTACAGCGTGGACTAGTACTCTACGACTTGAGTATAAGTTGGTGGTCTAGCGAAGCTGGAAGCATATACTTTGATTTGCTGTAGTTGAGGTTCTATCGTAGGGCCAATATACTTGCATGTTAGGTATGTGTGACTAGTTCGTTAAGACAGACTTATACAAGATAGTTTTTGCACTATATCGCCCCTTGTGGTTTTCCGAATGGTCTAAATTATCCAGGGCCCTGGGAAATATGACTTGGATGTTTGCTTTAGGGTAGCTCCCTTAGAAAGCGGAAACACTCCAGGAAGTCGTGGACCATTGGACTAGAAGCCTAAGGATGGTAGATGTCATTTAGGGGGGTGTTAGTACACTTCTTCCTCTCTAAATGTACGGCGATGTGTAGAGGGGTATTTTAGTCATTTCACCTGTAGGTCGGAGACTTTGCGAATGCAGCATTGTCCTTGGGGTCAATATTTCCTTATGGTGATATTATGAAATATTTAAAATGCAAAACACAGCTATTTATATAGCAGGGGTATTTTGGTCATTTTAGCAGCCAAGGCGATGTGTCTTTTTGATCCTCGGGATAGCCCGTAAGTCCTAACTATTTTTGGGTTGAGGAATTGGTCTCAGTTGAAGAGGATTTTATTTTATTTTGTTTTATTTTATTTTATTCAGGAAGTCTAATTTATTATTGGATTGGAATAAAATAAATAAATAAATAAAATAGGAGTTGAGAGAAATTAATTATCTAGTTTATTTGGTTAATTTATTATTCAGGGCCTAGGTCCAGTATGAATAATTAAGAAATTAACCTGGGCTTAAACTAGGGAAAATAATTCATGTTTAATTATTTATTGGGTTATTTATATAGGCCCAAGAAATAAATAATTAAAGATTAATTATTATGGTTCATTTGGGCTCATTAATTATTTATTGGGTTACTTATGTAAGCCCATGAAATAAATAATTAATATTTATTATGTTGGGCCTTTTGGGTCCAAGAAAAATAATAAATATTTATCTGGCCCAATAGCTTGGACCTTAGGGTTTTTTTTTCAGATACGGTTAAGAGGAGTTTAAGGTTAGGCCAAACTGTTTCTCAGGATAACATCCGAGTGTTTTGAAATCCCGGAGATATGTTTATCAGAGATTGAGAGACCTAGTTTAGGCTAAATATAAACAACTCTTTGAAAAGAAAAAATCCTAATTCTTTCCCTAGCCTCAAGCACTCACGTCTCTTGCTCTCTCACGTTTCTTCTTCTCGTTTTCTCCTTGTTCTTTGCTAACCAATAGCGAGCGAACCAAGGAGAATTGAGACCGTTTCTCTTTCCTATTGTGTTCACCAACTAGAGGTTAGGCTGAGGAATATCTCGAGAGCTGAAGAGCTAAGCGTTAATGCAAACAAGGCGAAGTCAAAGGCTAGCGGGTGTTCAACCGGAAGCTCTTTCAAGTGTGCAAAGCGAGGCGATTCCAGCCGTTCAATCTGTTCCTACGCAACCTAGGAGGGTTAAGGAACGCAAAGGTATAATCTTCACGCTTCCGCATAGCCTTTAAGGCTCACGTTTTATTTTTCTCCAATTTTTTTTACGTACAGAGCATGCTCCCCTGTTTTTCGTTTTCCCTCAATATTTACATTTTCCTTGTTGATACACATATAAAAATGGTTAAATCAACAAAATCCAAACTTTCATAATATTGTTCCCCGGCAGCGGCGCAAAAAACTTGATGCATAAATTTTGAGTATATAAAATCATCAATTTTAAATCCATCCCTTAGTTAAGTTTTAATTAAAACATTAATCTCAAAATACACATGTGAACAAGTATACTCATCGCAAGCATAGTATAGGAAATTAACGAGTATCAATCCTTAAAGGAATAAATACATACTAATCACTTTTCATTTATTGTTTAACCGACCAAAATAAAATGAGAAAATAATAAAAAGAAAAATAAAAATATATACAACTCAAAGATGTAAGTTTATGCAATTTAGATAAGTATCATAGAAAATATGACAATGAAGTAATTAGCAATTCTCTTAATTAATTATCATCTTGGCATCATGAAAGAAAGCACAGTAAAACTTAATCGTTTGTCAAGTCGTGAATTTACTTAAGTAAATTTCACTTCGTTTGTCAATCTATAGAATCCTATATTTTGATTCATATTAACATATTTGTCGATCAAGCAACGTAACCAAAACATGCATTAAGCTCATTACTCATATCTTGATTCAATTAGCAGATTTGTCAATCAAGCCATCCTAACCAAAATATGCATGAATCTCAATTCCTTGAAAACATGAAATTAGCAAATAACTCTATATCAAAGCGAAATTAGCTTAACCTTTGATCCATCAAGATTTAACAAATACAAAATCAATACAACGAAACTCCTAACATCGTTATGTCGAAGTTAATTAGAAGATCTTGCATCAATAACCTATGAAATCAAGTAATCAAATACCAAATATAATAAGGAATTGATCAAATAACTAAATTAATGCAAAATCATGAATTCTAAAATAATGTTAAATTACAATAAAAGCATTGAATACATCATTGCTAAAGAAAAAGAAGACAAAGAGGAAAGAAAGCACTCATAGACAAGTCTCTTTCTTCTTCCTTAAAGATTCCCTTGAACAATCCTCCTTGATGTGGGTGAACTCCTCCTTCAATGAGAGAATCAAAATTTCTGCCCCTTTAATTCACATTTCTATCTTGTATATCTCAAATCCTTGTATTCTCTTGTACTTTTATAGGTCTCTTAGATACCAATGTTGTGGCTGAGGAAGTCTTGGCCAAGTAGGAGTACGAAAATACTAAAATCATTAGATAAGCCCTAATTCTGTGTGCAGAATTTTTGCCTCTAGAGCGTACCTGGCGCCGGGTGCCTTCGACCCTACATGGCGCCAAGTGCACTCTGTTCTTTCCCTATTTTTGGCTGTTTCTTCTTGACAGACAGACTGGACTCAACGCTAGGTATACTTGTCAGACCTGGTGCCAGGTCTATTCTGGTTATGTGCACTTTTTGCTCAATTTGAACTTAAATCTGTACATATTTTTCAAAAATACCTTTTACAAGCAAAATGTCAAATAGGAAGGAATATACCTAGTTATTACAACAAATGTATCTTAAAATACCCTTAAATAACTAGGAAAAGAATGGTAATTTTAACCCCTATCACACTGCAAGTAAGCTATTGTAACGAAACCTTGTGTTGTTTTAACAACCTTTTATCGATGTTGTATATTGCCATTTAACTTTACCAATTCTGATGCTTTTTTGCATTATATTTGACACACTGTTATGATGCCTTTCATAATTCTTTTTGAGTTACCGAGCCTATTGTGATGGCTATATGGACGACGCACTTTAAAAGTGTCATCATCACAAAATCATCATTATAGTTGTCTGTCCTAACACTTTTTAGCGTCAAGAAAGCCCTTTTTTCTAGTACTGCATTACACTTACAGTAGCTGGGGGTGTCAAGAGAGGACATATCTCTAGTCTTGGTTTAGCATGTCAGTCTATCTTGAGTGCAAGATTTGGAGGTAGCACTTTTACGAGGAGTACATATTTGATCACAGACTCTTTCAGCAGTTGCATAAGGATTATGATCGCAAAATGCTAGAGATGCAAGCAAATCATGATCAATAAATGTCTCGTCAAGAGCAACTTATACTTGAGATTCGTTGTCAGATGAATAAGATGATGGCCACGATGCAAGTGCACTTAGAATCGTGCTCATGTAGAAGAGCTATAGATGCTAAGAGGACTCAGGGTGATAGATCTGATGCATGATTATGTAGCCTTAGATAACTGATCTATGTAATAGATTCTTATGGTCAAGGATTACAATATTGTTAATACATTTGTGTTATTTTATTACCATTTTGCGGCGGAGTACATTTGTGATGATTTATTATTATTTTGTGGTTAATATTATTGGACTTTATTATGTTTTCTGTTCTATTCTTGTTGGTATTTTGTGGCTTGGGTGTTTGTTGATTATAATTATAGGATTTCAATAGGTTTTGAAATGTATATTAGAAATAGGTTTAAAACTTAGATAGGTAATAGCCACGGAAATTCGTAGCTAATTTTGTCCAAAACTCGGCAATGAATCAGCCACAAAATTTCTGTAGTTGATTGCAAATACACCCACGAATGGCCGATAGAATTGCCACGAAATCAAACTTTAGCTACGAAATCTTCTGTGGCCGATCACCATGCAAATTATTTCGTGGTTGATTCATTTTTCAATTAAACAATTTTCATTATTTGACGTTAAATCAACCACGGAATTTTAACATCAGCTACGAAAATGTCCGTGGCAGATCACCCACAAAATATAATCCCGTGGCTGAACCTCCTTTTCAATTAAACAGAATTTAATTATTTGAAAGTAAATCAACCACAAAATTTTATTTTCAAACCCACGGCTTGAAATTTCGTGACTAATTCCTTTTTCTCAATTTCTCAAAATTTAATTATTTGAAATTGAATCAGCTGTGAAATTTAAATTTCAATCATGGAATATTCAGTAGCTACCCATGAAAATTATTTTCATGGTTGATTAATCGGCAATAACGTTTTCGACTATGAAAGTTTCTCTGTGGCTAAGATCAATTAGCCAAGAAATTTGGTCAATCAGCCACATAATTTGTCGTGGGTGATAGGCCAGATTCTAGTAGTGATTAATGAAATTCCATCTCCTTCATGTGTTTTTCAAACTCTATGTGAATACCTCTTTACTTTTCATTTAGTGCCTTTTCTTTCATGTTTTTTCCTCTATATTTTCATGTTGTTCAGAGGCGCGGGTTCGGCTTGCTTTATAGTTTTCTCATTAAAGATTCTGGCTTTAAGATATTGATTACCACTTCTTTCTTCTCTTTCTTTTCCACCAAATTCAATCTTTCCCTTCTTCTCTTCCATCGAAGTCTCATAATCCTCTCTTGTTTACAACCCTAACTCCTTTCACCATTATTCATTACCTCTCTCTTTCTCCAGTTTGAATTATCCTTTTTCTCTCTTTATAAATCCTCTGCTTTATTTATTTTTCTCCCTTACTTCATAGATTTATAACATTAGGGATTTTTATTTATTTTTTTTGGTAGCTTTATATTATGGCCAATAAATACCTTTGAAGGTGTTAATAATCAATTATATAAATATATATATATATATATACACATATATATAAATGTATATATGTATATATGTATAAGTTGTTGAGATCTCTGTGATATTGTCATCTAGATTTTTTTAGATATTGTAATATTACCACCGGACATAAACTTTCTCTACAAGTAGAAATTTTTAGAGAGTGGAATTTCAAAATACTAAGCCGCTTTCTTCTAGAGATTTCCTTTAGAATTAGAAGAGCCGACATAAGAGTGGAAGAGTTGGGTAAGTGTGGTGTTACTGTAGTGTTGCCACCTAGCATAGTCTTTCTCTACAAGTAGAATTTATAAGAAATGAAATTTCCAAAAATTAAGCAACTTTCTTCTGAAGATTTCCTTTAGAATTAGAAGAGCTGACATAGGAGTGGAAGAGTTGGGTAGGGATTTTTTTTTATTTTGAAATTTAAAAGGTCAGGAGGCATATCTTTTTGTTATTCAATAAGAGTTTAATTCTTCCCAAAATCCAAATAAATTACCATTTTGCTTTATGGTTAATAATATCCAAATAGATTACCATTAAATTATATAAAAATAAAAAAAATTATTTATCCCAAACAATGCTCGAGTATTAAACTTGGTTAGTAAGGTAAAATTGCAAAATGTTGGAGACTTTAGATTGTTGGTCTTGTTATTTTTATATTTGTCATTTTTTAGTTAATTTTTGGGCAAAAAGGGAGGAGTTATTACCCTAAAGGATTATTCTTAGTAAATTTTTGTCATGGGATGGTGTTATAGTGATATGATGGCTAGAACTACTAAAGAGCCTATTGGACATGAATTGGAAGCAATATTTGATATACCTAATGCTGCTTGAGAAGGAACCCGCAGCAAGTGGTGTCCAAGTGATTAAGTTGCTAGATGAAGAGCAAAATGATTTTGAAACATTTGAGGACAACTGAAGACTCTTTGTTGTGAAATTGAAAACCTAATAAGAATTTCTATAAAGAATCATATTCATGATTTATCAGGGACAGAACCAGAAATATGATTTTTCAAAAAAATTTGGGAGGCGAAGGGTAAATTTTTTAAGGACACTTCTAAAAATTTTTAATTTTATTAAGGAAAATAACAAATTTTAAAAATTTTTGGGGCGCAAAGGTTTCTGTCTATGTAATTTATTAAAAAATGAGTTTTTTTTTTTAACTTTTACTCTTTTGGTGATAATTACGATATAGTAAATACTAAATGTAAAAATTAGAAAATTTTTGTTATAGGAATTTGGATTGGGTTACATTTTACTTTTCTCACAAGTCATTGCATTTTTCTTTTTTTTGTTTGACAAATTCGAGCTCTATGTTGCTCTTTGGAAATAGTAGAAAATGGCTCTTAGAAAACTTTGAACACCATCCGCATTTTCTCCCTAAGTAATCATTTGAATATAATCTATATTTGCAGCACTTGAGTATTACTAAGAATACCTTTTGCAATTTTCCTAGGATTTGTTCCAACATCCACATTTATAGCATTTTGAGCAATGGTTTAGGCACTCTATAATTTCCCTTGCTGACCTGTTTTATCATCTATACTTTTAAGCTACTAACTACCTTCTTTTTTCTTTGGACAAATCCTTGCATTATGGCCCTTTTTCCCACCACACCTTTTGCATTTAAATGGACTAAAGCTAGTGTAACAATCCCCACTTTTGTACTTTAATCATTACTACTATGTATAGAACAAGAATTTGTATAAGTGAGCAGAACAAGAAATGATCAGTATAATGAGATGAATGTTTTGGTATGATAAACATATTTAAGAGCATTATTAGAAATTTGAAATTTGGGGACCTGAATGGAATTTGTTCTACCCGTACCCTAAATTTTCAGATTGTGATGACTTCTAGTAGAATGATAATTTAAGGGTACATTAAGAACAAAAATTGATCAAAGAAATGAGATGAGTATTTTGGTATAAATTAAACTATCAGATGTATTAGGGGTATTTCAGTAATTTTGACTGCAATCAAGATTTTAACCGTACATTTTACAAGATTGAGAAAGAATTGAAGATTTTGAATGTTACCATTGAATTTAGTAGAATTTATAGAATTTATTGGTGGAATAAAATATTTTTCCAATACGGATCCGAATTTTTGTTATTTTTGAAAAAAAATTCTAAAATGCGGTCGAAATTAAAAAAAGTGACCGAATATGATTAGTGGATGGAAACAAGTGTCAAAACACCATTAGAGGAGTGAAATATTTTATGGGATTATGTAATTAAAAAAGCTTATTAAATGAGCTTAAGAAATAATAAGGAAAATGGTAGAAAATTGAGAAAATGACGTGTAAAGTTAGCCACAATGTGTGACCAATTTGTTCACAATTTTGACCAGCAAATGGCATTGGAAATGCTGTGAAAATAGCCAGATTTCATGAAGCTATAAGGGAGGAATGAAAAAGAGAAGAGAATAAGAGAAAAATCAAGGAAAATTAGAAAAGAGAAAGAGAAGTGTGTGTTCTTGATGTTCTTGGTGATTCTTGGAGCAAAATCAAGCTAGAAGATCTCATACACAAGGTAAAAAGCTATACTTCATGAATTAAAGCTGTAGATTTCATTGCAAGGATTATTATGGTATGAATATTATTGGGAAAATATGAAAGTTGTGAATTTGTCTAGCATGATTTCTATATTTGGTGAAGATTAGTGCGCATATATGTGTGCCGGTTTGTTTGAGGGTTTATATACAATGTTTTATAAGGTATATGAAGGTGTTTTGATGGTGGTTTGGACTGTTTTTCATGGCTGTAAAGGTGTAAGAAATGGAAAGGAAACATGGAATTAATTGTTGAAGAAAATGAATTGCTAATGTTGTTGTTTTCACTTGTTGAACTTGATATTGGAAAATATGATTTCGCTAGGCTAAGTATCTCTAAAAATCAGAGAATTGAAGGCAATTATGATGGAATTTAAGATGATTTAATTGTTATATAATTGTTAGAATTAAAGTAACATAGATGGTGTGAAGAAAGGAAACAAAAATAGAAATTCAGTTTTGAAGAAATCCCGAGCAGCCTTGAAAAATAAATAAATTGTACAAATTGACTTGTTCATTTGGAAGCTTATGACCTGAAACTTGTCGCTAAATGTCTTGGGATCATTTTGGGATCAATTTTACATGATTTGGAGTTGTGAGTAAAAAGTTATGATGAAAATATCAGAAGCTGCCAAAACAGTAACGAGATTGAGAAGCTAAGATGTTGGACCCAAAACTAAATGAAATAAAAAGGAAAATCAGTGGTTCATGAATTGGAATTGTAAAGGAATGTCTTGAGGACATTTTGGAACAAGTTTGACATCAATTGGACTTATGAATTAAAATTTATAATATAAACAAACAAGTGTGATTAAAATTTAAGAAATGCAGAGTTTTGTTTAGCAAGAAATAAACTCAAGTATTGTTCTATTGGTGTTAATGGATGAAAGAAAGATCACAAGAACATATGGAAAACATGGATATTTGTTTGAACAAAGAGATGGGAAATGAATTAATAAGCCTTTGATCATTCCAAGTATTTATCTCGTTTTGGTTGGAAGGAGTGAGAAAAAATAAAATAGAATATTTTATATTCATATAATAGTTTTGTGTTAGTCATATCTTAGAATGATAAGTGACGTTTGGAATGACTCTCGATATAGGTCATTTATCTTCAAAGCTTCGTAAAGAACGAAGAGTACTATATTCGTCTTCATATTGAGCTAGGACACGAGGTAAGTCCTACTGCCTTTTTAAATTCTGTTTTAGCTAAGTGTTTTCCTGAAACGATGATGTGTTTTTTTGATATAGTTAATGCTTTCCTGATATATTATGAGATGAATGTTACACTTGAATTTGAAAGTATTATCAAGCACTCAATTTCTTGAATATCCTGGATATGAAATATCTTATGTGATCTTTTCAATTTTCAAACTCCGATTTTGGTAAAGTGTTTTTCAGATATGGAAAATGTTCTCTTAATGTGCTCAAGTGCAAGCTTCCTATATGGATTTGGAAACATGATGAACAATATGAATCTTGAACTCTTGATTTCTTGAACTTGTTAATGTTGGATTGTATGCCCTCTTAGACTAGGTTTTTGATGTAAAATCGAATATTTTAATAAAAGAATTTATTTTCAGAAATTGTTTGTGAATTTATTTTTTGTTTGTGCACAATTTTCGTTTGGAACAGACCCATTGTATTTAAATAAGTGGTCCATGTGAATGGTGGTCTTTTACAGTAAGGTATGGATCACGGGTTATTTAACACATAAACATTTGTTCTTAACCTATTGATGAGACTGGGAATCTCATCATGTTTAGGTTATTATGTTATAAATTCCAAATGGGGAATGACTTACCTTTAGCCAGTGAGTAGTCCACTCACTTCATGACATAAGCGTATTTTGAATACGTAGAATAGGACCTGTAGTAGTGGTTTCTAAAAGTACTATATGATAGAAACCTAGACTACTACCACTATAGCGTGGACTAGTACTCTACGACTTGAGTATAAGTTGGTGGTCTGACGAAGCTGGAAGCATATGCTTTGATATGCTATAGTTGAGGTTCTATAGTAGAACCAATATACTTGTGTATTGGGTATATGTAACTAGTTAGTTAAGACAGGCTTGTACAAGATAGTTTCTACACTATATCGCCCCTTGTGGTTGTCCGAATGGTCTAAAATGTCCAAGGCCCTGGGAAACATAACTTGGATGTTTGTTTTAGGGTAGCTCTCTTGGAAAGCGGAAACACTCCAGGAAGTCATGGATCATTGGACTAGAAGCCTAAGGATGGTAGATGTCGTTTAGAGGGGTGTTAGTACACTTCTTCCTCTCTAAATGTACGGCGATGTGTAGAGGGGTATTTTAGTCATTTCACCTGTAGGTCGGAGACTTTGCTAATGCAGCATTGTTTTTGGGGTCAATATTTCCTTATGGTAATATTAGAAAATATTTAAAATGTAAAATACAGCTATTTATATAGCAGGGGTATTTTGGTCATTTTAGCAGCTAAGGCGATGTATCTTTTTGGTCCTCGGAATAGCCCATAAGTCCTAACTAATTTTGGGTTGAGGAATTGGTCTCAGTTCAAGAGGATTTTATTTTATTTGATTTTATTTTATTCAGGATGTCTAATTTATTATTAGACCGGAATAAAATAAATAAATAAAATAAAATAGGAGTTGAGAGAAATTAATTACCTAGTTTAATTGGTTAATTAATTATTCAGGGCCTAGGTCCAGTATGAATAATTAGAAAATTAACCTGGGCTTAAATTAGGGGAAATAATTAATGTTTAATTATTTATTGGGTTATTTATATAAGTCCAAGAAATAAATAATTAAAGATTAATTATTTTGGTTCATTTGGGCTCATTAATTATTTATTGGGTTATTTATATAAGCACATGAAATAAATAATTAATGTTTATTATTTTGGACCTTTTGGGTCAAAAAAATAATAAATATTATTTCGACCCAATAGCTTGGACCGTAGGGTTTTTTCCAGATACGGTTAAGAAGAGTTTAGGATTAAGTCAAACTTATTCTCAGGATAATATCCGAGTGTTTTGAAATATGATATCCCGGGGATATGTTTATCAAATAATGAGAGACCTAGTTTTGGCTGACCAAACAAGTCTCTAGTAGAAGAAAAACCCTAATCTCCCTAACAAACAGTGTCTCACGCAGCTCTCTCTCTCTCACGTCTCTTCATCCTCTGTGTCTTCTTCTTGGAGCTTTGCTAACCAATAGCAAGAGAACCAAGGAGATTTGAGACCGTTCTTCTTCTCCATTGTGTTCACCGACTAGAGGTTGGCCTGTGGCATATTCTGAGAGCTGAAAGGCTTGGCGTTCATGCAAACAAGGCGAAGTAGGAGGCTAGCGGATTTTCAACCGGAAGCTTCTTCAAGTGGGCAAGGCGAAGCGATTCCTGTCGTTCAATCCACTCCTACTCAACCTAGTAGGTTTAAAGCGCGCAAATGTATGATCTTTACGCTTCCGTGTGGCCTTTAAGGTTTATGGTTTTTTTTCTCTGGTTTTTTCCTGTGAGTACATGCTCCTCTGTTTTTCCCGTCCCTCAATGTGGTATCAAAGCCAATGGTTCTTTGATCAATATAGGGAGCATGGTAGTTAAAAAAAATGGAGAAGATGATTATACCAGTGATCCTTCGCTGTTTTGGTATGGGATAGCATTACTGTGAGCTTTACCGTTGAAGCATAGGTATCTCTGTAAAATTTTTTGCTTTGATGTTTGATCGTGTAAACCCAATTTAAATGGGTATAGGCTGTTGTGTTTTTGTTTTGGATGAGTTTTTGTAAGTAAAAATGTCCAAAGAAGCCAAAGAAATAAGGAAAAAAACGAAGAAGAAGCCTCTGCAATTTTCGCGCGAAACAGAAGAAAAAACGAAGAAGGAGGCACTGTTCATAAGCCGCCACCGGAGCCGAGCTGGAGCCGAGCCTCGAACTATTTTTGTGAGAGGAGCCATGTCGTTGGAGCCGGCTTGATTCATGAAATTGGAAGCTGAATTCAATTGCAAAATTTGCAATTGAATTGCAATTCTTCCGCACGGGTCATGCAGCTAGGTCGGAGCTGCCATTCGGATAAACACGTGGGTTAGCGGGCGGTTCGGGCGCGGGTACTTGGGCGGGCGGGCGGCTTGGCAGGTTGAGACAGCTGATGATCTGGTGCGGCTGGTGCACCACGGCCATGGTGGATCGCAAGCCACTCTTGCGCGGATCCGATGCGGCCGGTGCAGTGAACCGCCAGCTATTTTTTTTTATTTTTTATTTTTTATTTTTTTTCGTTTGGGGTCCCATACTAGGTGAAGTTAATATTTTTGCAATATTTTATATTCTTGGAATATATTTGCATGAAAAATATTAGTTAGAGATTTTAGGATTAAACAAGATAATTAATTAATTAATGTGTTTAATTCTATTATTTGGGCACTTAGGTTTAAAAAATAGAAAAGCATGAAAACGTTTACTATTTTCAAGCATGTTATTTTTTTGTATACCTATGTGTGCTTTTTCTGAAAGACTAAAGTCTTTGGAAACATTTTTGACAAGAAAAATATTTTTTTTCAAAAATTAAATGGTTATTTTAATTTGTACAAAAATTAATCCTTGAATATTTTCTCAAAAGATTTAATCATTGACATAGAAAATATATTGGATTTAGAAATTTTCGTAAATTAAAACGGAGAGCCATTTTGTTTTGTTTTGGACTAGAAAAATTGTTTTGTCAAGTAAACTTGAGACCAAAGTCTCTAGAAAGTTTTAATTGGAAAATGTTTGAAATAATTAAGTTTAACTAAAATAAAATTAGTCCATGGAGAAATCTCTCAAAGGATATAAGCCTTGACATAGAGATTTTAATGGACTTAGATATTTTATTTTTTAGTTAAGAAAAACTTAATGGAAATTTCAAAAGGATATTTTTCAGAAAACCTTTATTTTAAAAGACTAAGTGGGAGAGGGGTTCCAACGGCCCCACGGCTTTCATCACGGTCCTCATTAGAGATCGTGGGTCCCCTCGCGTCACCTTAGGAGTGAACCCGTATAGGATGGGGATACCACAAGGATCTAGATCTAATGGAATGATGTAATTAATAACTCGGGGCACGTACTATGATCGGCCAGCCCACGTTGGAGGTCATAGTGCGAGGTATGTCCATAGGAAATGAGAGGAAACGACCATTCCACGATAGAGTTATCCTCTAGATCATTACCTAAAAGGGAAATTAATTTGTGGTGGTTAATACACTTAGCTTAGGAAACAGTTAATCTTCCCAAGAAGCTATGTCAGTTTTCCTAAGAGCCAAATTATTTTTAGTGCACAAATTTTATTTTGTTTTTACAAACTAAATTCTTTCTTACGATTTTCAGAAATGATGGGAGGTTCTTTTAGTCCATTGACCGTTATTCTCAGGGAGAATAAGTTAACGGGTCCAAAATATGTGGACTAAAAAAGGAACTTGGACATAATACTTACAACCGAAGAGTATAAGTATGTCCTTTACGAAACCTACCCTGTTATCGGGGAAGGTTCCACCGCCGAAGAGCGAGAAGTTGAGAAGGCGTGGAAGAAGGCTGACGAAATGGCACGCTGTTATATATTAGCCTCCATGTCTAATGTGCTCCAGTCAAAACACAAGCACATGGCTTCTACATATGACATCAATCAATCGTTGGCCACTATGTTCGCGGACAAGAGCCGGCCCGCAAGGCAGGAGGCTCTTCGAACTATTGTAAACACTAAGATGGTTGAGGGAGCATTAGTCCGAGAGTATATGCTCAAGATGATTGCTGCTTTCGAGGAGGCGGAAATCGTAGGGGCTGTCATTGACCCCAAGAACCAAGTGGACATGGTTCTCGAATTTCTACCGGGCTCCTTCACTCAGTTCAAGTTGAACTATAACATGAACAAACTGAATATGAGTTTGATTGAATTAATGAAGGAGCTCCAGATGGTAGAGAAGGTCATGAAGCCGCAGTCAAAGGCCATGATTGCTAAGGCTTCTTCCTCAAGAATTGGGCCTAAACCCAGAAAGTTCAAGAGGAAGAAGGGGAATGCAGCAGCCCAACCCAAGACCCAGCCCAAGGACAAACCAAAGGGTAAGTGCTTCAAATGTGGGAAGAAGAGACACTGGAAAAAGGAGTGTCTAGATCTTCAAACTAAGAAAAACCCCACAGGTAATGTTTTTATCTAGAGTCCATATCAATGGTAGGATCAACTTCCACTTGGATTGTTGATTCAGGAGCCACTGATCATATATGTAACTCCTTGCAGGGGTTTAGAAAGATAAGAAGACTCAAGAAGGGCGAACATGGGCTTCGAGTAGGTAATGGAGCACAAGTCTGGGCCCTTGCAGTGGGAGAGCTGGATCTTATTTTTAATTGTAATAAGATAGTAGTTTTAAAAGATATTTTATATGTATCTGGTTTTCGTTAAAATTTGATTTCAGTTGCAAAACTTATTAATCAAGTATATTCTGTATCTTTCCATTCTGGTATTTCTATCAGTAGAGATGGAGAAATTTTGTGTACTGGGTACATGTATGGAAATTTGTTTTTTTTAAACCCTATTAACAACCAATCAAATAACGCTCAGTCTGAACCTTTAACTAAGAAGAGAAAGACCAATATCAATGAGTCATACCTTTGGCATCTAAGGTTGGGTCATATTAACTCAACCAGGATTCAGAGGCTAATCCATGATAGGCCTTTGGGCTCATTGAGATTGGAAAGTTGGCCTTAGTGTGAATCCTGTCTGATAGGAAAGATGACCAAAATGTCATTTACACCAAAGGCGGATAGAGCCAAGGAGGTGTTGAGTCTTGTTCACACTGATGTGTGTGGTCCGTTGTCTACACCAGCTAGATGAGGTTTTGAGTACTTTATCACTTTCACGGATGATTGTACGAGGTATGGTTACATTTACCTGATGAGACGCAAGTCTGACTCTTTTGACAAGTTCAAGGAGTTTAAGGCTGAAGTGGAGCGTCGGACAGGTAAATTAATCAAAACCTTACGATCGGATCATGGTGGAAAGTACCTCCTAGGTAAATTCAAGGACTACATCATACATTATGGGATAGTATCCCAACTCTCTGCGCCGGGAACACCCCAACAGAACGGAGTAGCTGAGAGAAGGAACAGGACATTGATGGAAATGGTCTGAAGCATGATCTCTCATGCTACTCTTCCAATGTCCTTTTGGGGATATGCCCTGGAAACAGCGGCATATATTCTGAACTTGGTGCCTTCCAAGTCAGTACCTATGACTCCCTATAAGATGTGGACTGGGCGTAAGCCAAGTCTAATCATCTCAAGATTTGGGGTTGTCCAGCTTATGTACTAGTCAAGGGAGATAAGTTGGAACCAAGATCAGAATTATGCTATTTTGTTGGTTATCCAAAAGGGATAAAAGGAGATTACTTTTATCATCCTAATGAGCAGAAGGTACTAGTCAGTACCAATGCTAGATACTTGGAAGATGATCAAAGTACTTCCACTAAAGGTTCTACGAGGTTGGAACTTGAGGAGAAGTTATCTACGGAATCAACTTCTTCTGACCCGATTGTGGAACAAGAAGAGGCATAGCCTCAAGAGCCTATGCAAGTGGAGCCTCGTCATAGTGGGAGAGTGTCTAGGGTTCTGGATATATGGACTGGAGAAGCCTTTGAGCTGGTCTCTGACCATCAGGAACAAGACCCCACTAGATACGTGGAGGCTATTGCTGATGCCGATGCAAATCTTTAGCATGAAGCACTGAAAGCCGAGATTGAGTCTATGTACCTCAATCAGGTTTAGGATCTTGTAGCTTCACCTAAAGGGATAAAACCCATTGGGTGCAAGTGGGTGTACAAGAGAAAGAGGGGAGCGGATGGGAAGGTGGAAACCTTCAAAGCTAGGCTTGTGGCGAAAGGGTATACTCAGAAAGAAGGTATCAACTATGAGGAAACTTTTTCCCCAGTAGCCATGCTTAAATCCATTCGCATCCTCCTTGCCATCGCATGTCACTTTGACTACGAGATATGGCAAATGAATGTTAAGACGGCATTCTTAAATGGCCATCTTAGCGAAAACATCTATATGTCCCAACCAGAAGGCTTCATTGCTGAAGGCCAGGAAAATATGGTTTCCAAGCTTAAGAAGTCCATTTATGGACTTAAGCAGGCATCGAGAGTATGGAACATTCGTTTTGATGATATGGTATAGTCTTATGGTTTTATTCAAAACGAAGATGAACTATGCATGTACAGGAAACTTGAAGGCATTAATGTGGTTTTTCTTATCCTGTATGTGGATGGCATTCTACTCATTGGAAATGATGTAAGGGCATTGTCATCTACAAAGGTTTGGCTGTCTAGTCAATTCAGTATGAAGGACTTGGGAGAAGCCAGTTACATTCTCGGGATTAGGCTTCTTAGAAATAGGAAGCAGAGAATGTTAGGGTTATCCCAAGCGACATACATTGATAAGATACTGGCCAAGTACAGCATGGACTCATGCAAGGGAGCTCTAATCCCTTGCAGACATGGGTTGTCATTTTCTTCGAAGGACTGTCCTAAGTCTCAAGAAGAAAAGGACAGAATGAGTAGGATTCCCTACGCTTCGGCTGTAGGAAGTCTCATGTACGCCATGCTGTGTACTAGGCCAGATATTTGCTTTGCTGTGGGCTTAGTTAGCAGAAATCAGTCAAACCCAGGGGAGGTTCATTGGTAAGCTGTAAAGCATATTCTCAAGTACCTCAAAGGAACGAGAGATTATATGCTGGTTTACAGGGCTGATGATTTGGTTCCTACAGGATACACAGACTCAGACTTTCTGGCGGATAAGAATGAGAGAAAATCCACTAGTGGATATGTCTTCACCTTGTCTGGAGGAGCAATTTCATGGAGGAGTATTAAGCAGTCTTGTATTACTGACTCAACCATGGAAGCTGAGTATGTGGCAGCTTCGGAGGCGTCCAAGGAAGCAGTTTGGCTCTGGAAGTTCCTTTCAAAACTTGGAGTCGTACCACATATGGACAGGCCGATTGTGATGTATTGCGACAACACTGAAGCAATATCACAATCTAGGGAGCCTCAGAACCACAAGAAGGGGAAATACATCGAGAGGAAGTACCACCTGATCCGGGATTTCATCCAGAGACGGGAAGTCGTGGTGGAACATATTGCCTCAGAAAATAATCTAACAGATCCATTCACCAAGCCTTTGGCTGAGAGAGTCTTCAAGAGACACTTAGACGCCATAGGGGTGGGCACCTATGGACTTACTTAGTCTTAGGGTGCAAGTGGGAGATTGTTGGATTGTATGCCCTCTTAGACTAGGTTTCTGATGTAAAATTGAATATTTTAATAAAAGAATTTATTTTCAGAAATTGTTTGTGAATTTACTTTTTGTTTGTGCACAATTTTCGTTTAGAACAGACCCATTGTGTTTAATTAAGTGGTCCATGTGAATGGTGGTCTTTCACAATAAGGTATGGATCACGGGTTATTTAACACATAAACATTTGTTATTGACCTATTGATGAGACTGGGAACCTCATCATGTTTAGGTTATTATGTTATGAATTCCAAATGGGGAATGGCTTACCTTTAGCCTGTGGGTAGTCCACTCACTTCATGACATAAGCGTATTTCGAATACGTAGGACAGAACTTGTAGTAGTGGTTTCTAAAAGTATTATATGATAGAAACCTAGACTACTACCGCTACAGCATGGACTAGTACTCTACGACTTGAGTATAAGTTGGTGGTCTGACGAAGTTGGAAGCATATGCTTTGATATGCTATAGTTGAGGTTCTATAGTAGAACTAATATACTTGTGTATTGGGTATATGTAACTAGTTAGTTAAGACAGACTTGTACAAGATAGTTTCTACACTATATCGCCCCTTGTGGTTGTCCGAATGGTTTAAAATGTCCAGGGCCCTGGGAAACATGACTTGGATGTTTGCTTTAGGGTAGCTCCCTTAGAAAGCGGAAACACTCCAGAAAGTCGTGGACCATTGGACTAGAAGCCTAAGGATGGTAGATGTCATTTAGGGGGGTGTTAGTACACTTCTTCCTCTCTAAATGTACGGCGATGTGTAGAGGGGTATTTTAGTCATTTCACCTGTAGGTCGGAGACTTTGCGAATGCAGCATTGTCCTTAGGGTCAATATTTCCTTATGGTGATATTAGGAAATATTTAAAATGCAAAATACAGCTATTTATATAGCAGGGGTATTTTGGTCATTTAGCAGTCGAGGCGATGTGTCTTTTTGGTCCTCGAAATAGCCCGTAAGTCCTAACTAATTTTGGGTTGAGGAATTGGTCTCAGTTCAAGAGGATTTTATTTGATTTTATTTTATTTGATTTTATTCAGGATGTCTAATTTATTATTAAACCGGAATAAAATAAATAAATAAAATAAAATAAGAGTTGAGAGAAATCAATTACCTAGTTTAATTGGTTAATTAATTATTCAGGGCCTAGGTCCAGTATGAATAATTAGAAAATTAACCTGGGCTTAAATTAGGGGAAATAATTAATGTTTAATTATTTATTGGGTTATTTATATAAGTCCAAGAAATAAATAATTAAAGATTAATTATTTTGATTCATTTGAGCTTATTAATTATTTATTGGGTTATTTATATAAGCACAGGAAATAAATAATTAATGTTTATTATTTTGGGCCTTTTGGGTCCAAAAAAATAATAAATATTATTTCGGCCCAATAGCTTGGACCGTAGGGTTTTTTCCAGATACGGTTAAGAAAAGTTTAGGGTTAAGCCAAACTTATTCTCAGGATATTATCCGGGTGTTTTGAAATATGATATCCTGGGGATATGTTTATCAGATAATGAGAGACCTAGTTTTGGCTGACCAATAAATAAATCTCTGGTAGAAGAAAAACCCTAATCTCCCTAACAAACAGTGTCTCACGCAGCTTTCTCTCTCTCTCTCTCTCTCACGTCTCTTCATCCTCTGTGTCTTCTTCTTGGAGCTTTGCTAACCAATAGCAAGAGAACCAAAGAGATTTGAGACCGTTCTTCTTCTCCGTTGTGTTCACCGACTAGAGGTTGGGCTGTGGCATATTCTGAGAGCTGAAAGGCTCGGCGTTCATGCAAACAAGGCGAAGTAGGAGGCTAGTGGGTTTTCAACCGGAAGCTTCTTCAAGTGGGCAAGGCGAAGCGATTCCTGTCGTTCAATCCACTCCTACTCAACCTAGTAGGTTTAAAGCACGCAAATGTATGATCTTTACGCTTCCGTGTGGCCTTTAAGGCTTGCGGTTTTTTTTTCTGGTTTTTTTCCCGTGAGTGCATGCTCCTCTGTTTTTCCTGTCCCTCAGTTAATCCTTGAATCCAATGCATGATTAACTTGAATACTTGGCATATGCACTAACTTAAATACTTGGCATATGCACTAATTTGAATACTTGGCGTATGCACTAACTTAAATATTTGACGTAAGCACTAACTTGACTACTTAGCATAAGCACTAATTTGAATACTTGGCGTATGCACTAACATGAATACTTGGCGTATGCACTAATTTGAATACTTAGCGTTAGCACTAACCTAACTACTTGGTGTAAGCACTGACTTAACTACTTGGTGTAAGCACTGATTTGACTACTTGGCGTAAGCACCGACTATACTTGAATACTCAAATACTTGAATTGGAATATCTTATGTTATATTCTGAATACTTGAATTAGCATGTTTTCATTTGAAATCCTTGAATACTTGCTTTTAGAATATTTTCACACGAGAATTTCTGAATTAGCTTATATTGAAATTAATTTTCATGAGATCTATTTAGTTGAAAACACTAGCACACACAAGACTCACTGAGCTTTACCTTCACACATGTGTAATATCTTTTGAAAAATTTAGGATCAGAGGCGCAGCAAAAGCGAGATGGACTTCCAAAGACTCATACTATATCTTGGACGTATTATACTCGTAAATGTATGTATCAGAAGCTAAATTCTTGTACTTTTATATTTTGAAAAAAATTTCGCTGCCTATTGAGTGAAGTTTGTTATAAAGACCCCTTGTCCGAGCAATTAGACGAGCTATATCCCACATTATGAAAATATGGGTTGTTACAAATGGTATCAGAGTACAGCGAAACCCATGATAGAGCTTCTGGTGGAATATAGCTGCGCCTCTAATGGTACATTAGGGAGTCCATCATAATATGAGTAAATATGAATTAATAGAGATAGTGTATTTTATGAAATTGGATATTAGAGTAGATGTGACATGTGACTATGAGATATACTTTCTTCTAATGAGCTAGAGAAAGAGTGATTTGAGATAATTTCAATATCTTTGTAAAGGGTGTATGACCTCGAACTTGAACATTAGTAAAGAGACAGAGGTTAAGGAGATCTTATATTTAAATTATTTACTAATTCTGAACTTTCTATTTTGGGACCTGTAATAGTGAGATGATGAATAAAGGAGGTTGAACACTTAAAGGCTCTGTGTATATAGTGTGATATGAATTGTGCAGATAAGGATATGTGCACTTTATAGTGTTCCAATATTATATCAGAGTGTTAAAAGTTCTATTTTGTCATAATGTGTGAAAGGATATGATTATATCAATATTAATGTACTAGGAATCATTAGACATTTGATGCTAAGCGTGCTTGGATTAGAGAAATTTTAGGATGGGTAACCCCTGGAAAGTATCCATTAAAGTTGAAAGGAAGTAATTTATGACTGTTTAAGGAAATGAAAGTATGATTTGTATACAAAATGTTATGAATACAGGAGGTTTAATTATAGATTATACGAGAACGATGTATGTGAAAGTATATTATTAGGTTGAAAGAATATGAGAATCTCTCAAGAGATCATATTTATATGTGTTGAATATAATTTTTCTTCTATTTCATGTAATATAAATGGGAAGTATTGAGATGTATATATATATTTGTCTGGTGTTTCATGAAGTAGATTTAAAGAGAGAAAGATATACCGCAAAAAGTTATTCGTAGTAGCATGGAGATCAAGGTGGAAGAAATGCGACAAATATTACTGGAAACACTACCCTCAGAATGGAAGCACAATCTCAAGGAAATAAGATGGCCCAAGCATTACAAAATATTGCCTCAGTACTTCAGCGTATCATTGAAACTCCAACCCAAAGAGGACAATATTTTGAGGAGAAAATGGATAGAGCATTAAAACGATTTCTAAAGTTCAATGCCCCTCAATTTTATAGACAAGCAGATTCGGAACAAGAAGCTGAGTCCTGGATAGAGAAAATGAATGACATTTTTGCAGTCCTAGATTATTCTAAGCAGAGGAAAGTCTACTATGCTATATTTAGACTTCAGGGACCTGCTCGAGACTGGTGGTTAAGGAAGAAAGAGGTGCAAGACCAGGAACAAAAGGACTGGACATGGAAAAAATTTCTAGAAGAATTTAAAAATGAGTTTATACCTGATGGATAGTTGAAAATAAGGAAGAAGAATTTCAAAATATTTCACAAGTAGAGAGGACTATTGGGAAATATGCTGCTGAGTTTGTTTGATTGTCAAAGTATTGCCCTTTATTGGTACAGACAGACTCAAATCAAACTCGACGATTCATAAAATGATTACAACCTGAATTAAAGAGAACACTAATTGCTATGGCCTTGACACGCTATAGTGCGGTTGTAGAAATAGCCTCTCGACTAGAAATGGAAGATTTGAACGAAGCTAGACAGAATCGTAAGAGGGGAGCTGAAATTGGTCAGCGACATTGAGGAAAGCATCTAAGGAAGGAAAGGCCAATTTCAAGAAGGATAGAATACATTCAATGTACTTACTGTCACAAGGGCGAACATACTTATGAGCAATGTCGGAAGAGACTTAGAGCATGTTATCAATATGGGAAAATGGGACATACTTTAGCCAGTTGTCCATATACTAAGAAACAAGAAGATGCCCCCTCTGCTCATGAGGAATTTTAATCTAGAGAGTCACGGGGAAACAAAGGACCCATCAGGATTCATGTAGAGTAAAGAAGGAGCAGATGGCAAAAGAAACCAGAAATAAATGTTTGATGGAATTAAGGCGAATATAAATTTGGAGGACAAAATTTCTTGAATGAGGGGAGAGTGTAACAATCTCCACTTTTGTACTTTAATCGTTACTACTATATATAGAATAAGAATTTGTATAAGTGACAAGAATAAGAAATGATTAGTATAATGAGATGAACATTTTGGTATGATAAATATATTTAAGGACATTATTGAAAATTTGAAATTATGGGGACCTGAATGGAATTTTTGAATTTGTTCTACCCGTACCATAAATCTTCATATTGCGACTACTTCTAGTAGAATGAGAATTTAAGGCGATATTAAGAACAAAAATTAATCAGTGTAATAAGACGAGTATTTAGGTATAAATTAAGCTATCGAAGGTATTAGGGACATTTTCACAATTTTGACTACGATCAGGATTTTGACCGTAAATTTTACAGTATTGAGAAAGAATTGAAGATTTTGAATGTTACCATTGAATTTAGTGGAATTTATAGAATTTATTGGTGAAAAAAAAATATTTTTTCAATACGAACCCGAATTTTTGTTATTTCTAAGAAAAATTCTAAAATGCGGTCGAAATTGAAACAAGTGGCCGAACATGATTGCTGGATGGAAACAAGTGTCAAAACACCATTAGAGGAGTGAAATATTTATGGGATTATGTAATTAGAAAAGCTTATTAAATAAGCTTAAGAAATAATAAGAAAAATTAAGAAAATGACATGTGTAAAGTTAGCCACAATGTGTGACCAATTTGGTCACAATTTTGACGAGTAAATGGTGGTGGAAATGCTATGAAAAAAGCTAGATTTCGTGCATCTACAAGGGAGGAAAGAAAGAGAGAAGAAAATGAGAGAAAATAAGAGAAAAAGTTGAAAAAAATCAAGAAAAATTAGAAAAGAGAGAGAGAAGTGTGTGTTCTTAGTGTCCTTGGTAATTCTTGGAGCAAAATCAAGCTAGAAGATCTCATACACAAGGTAAAAAGCTATACTTCATGAATTAAAGTTGTAGATTTCATTGTAAGGATTATTATGGTATGAATATTGTTGGGAAAATATGAAAGTTGTGAATTTGTCTAGCATGATTTCTATGTTTGGTGAAGATTGGTGTGTGTATATGCATGCTGGTTTGTTTAAGGGTTTATATACAACATTTTATAAGGTATATGAAGGTGTTTTGATGGTGGTTTGAGTGGTTGTTCGTGGCTGTAAAGGTGTAAGAAATGGAAAGGAAAGATGGAATTAATTGTTGAAGAAAATGAATTGTTAATGTTGTTATTTGCACTTGTTGAACTTGATGTTGGAAAATATGATTTGGTTGGGCTAAGTATCTCTGAAAATCAGAGAATTGAAGGCCATTATGATGGAACTTAAGATGATTTAATTGTTATATAGTTGTTAGAATTAAAGTAGAATAAACAGTGTGAAGAAAGGAAACAAAAATAGAAATTTTATTTTGAAGAAATCTCGAGCAGCCTTGAAAAATAAATAAACTGTACAAATTGACTTGTTCATTTGGAACTTTCATGACCTGAAACTTTCTTAGGATCATTTTGGGGCCAATTTTACATGATTTGGAGTTGTGAGTAAAAACGTTATAATGAAAATATTACTAGCTGCCAAAATAGTATTAAGATTGAGAAGTTGGGATGTTGGACCCAAAACTGAGTGAAATAAGATAGAAAATCAGTGGTTCATGAATTGGAAATCATAAAGGAATGTCTTGAGGACATTTTGGAACAAGTTTGACATCAATTGGACTAATGAATTAAAATTTATGATATAAACAAACAAGTGTGACAAGAATGAAGAAATGTAGAATTTTGTTTAGCAAGAAATAAACTCAAGTATTATTCTATTGGTGTTAATGGATAAAAGAGAGATCACAAGAACATATGAAAACCATGGATATTTATTTGAACAAAGAGATGGAAAATAAATTAATGAGCCTTTGATCATTCCAAGTATTTATCTCATTTTGGTTGGAAGAAGTAAGAAAGAAGAAAATAGAATATTTTCTATTCACATAATAGTTTTGTATTAGTCATACCTTAGAATGATAAGTGAGGTTTGGAATGACTTTTGATATAGGTCATTTATCTTCAAAGCTTTGTAAAGGACTAAGAGTACTATGTACGTCTTCACATTGAGTTAGGACACGATGTGAGTCCCACTGCCTTTTTAAGTCCTATTTTAGCTAAGTGTTTTCATGAAATGATCATGTGTTTTTTTGATATAGTTAATGCTTTCTTGATATATTATGAGATAAATGTTACACTTGAATTTGAAAGCATTATCAAGCACTCGATTTCTTGAATATCCTGGATATGAAATATCTTATGTGATCTTTTTAATTTCTAAATCCCGATTTTGATAAAGTGTTTTCCAGATATGGAAAATGTTCGCTTGATGTGCTCAAGTGTGAGCTTCCTATATTGATTTGGAAACATGATGAACAATATGAATCTTAAACTCTTGATTTCTTAAACTTGTCAATCCTTGAATCCAATACATGGTTAGCTTGAATACTTGGCGTATGTACTAATTTGAATATTTGGCGTAAGCACTAACTTGAATACTTGGCGTATTCACTAACTTGACTACCTGGTGTACGCACTAATTTGAATATTTGGTGTATACACTAATATGAATACTTAGCGTATGCACTAACTTGAATATTTGGCATAAGCACTGACTTGAATACTTGGTATAAGCACTGACTTGACTACTTGGCATAAACACTGGCTTGAATATTTGGCGTCAGCACTGACTATACTTGAATACTCAAATGCTTGAATCAGAATATCTTATGTTATATTCTGAATACTTGAATCAGCATGTTTTCACTTGAAATCCTTGAATACTTGCTTTGAGAATATTTTCACATGACAATTTTTGAACTAGCTTATGTTGAAATTATTTTTCATGAGATCTTTTCAGTTGAAAACACTAGTACACACGGGACTCACTGACCTTTACGCTCACACGTGTGTTATCTCTTTTTAAAAATTTAGGATTAGAGGTGCAGCGAAAGCACAGTGGACTCCTAGAGGCTCATACTACATCTTGGACCTATTATACTCGTGAGTGTATGTATCAGAAGCCAAATTCTTGTACTTTATATTTTGGAAAAAATTTCGCTGCCTATTGAGTGGAGTTTGTTATAAAGACCTTTTGTCTGCGCAATCAGATTAGGCGACATCCCAAAAAATTACATCCCACTACGTTATGAAAATATGGGGTGTTACAGCCAGCTTTGGACATCTTCTGTGGGCTATTATTTGCTGCATTTCCTCATTTGTTTCCTTTCTTCTAGCCTTTTTTGGCCTTTTAGATAATCTTAATCAGTCGCTTTGGAAGTAAAAATGGTGCCTTACCAGTCCTAGGCCATAAGTTAGGCCACTTGTAGGTGCTAATGGGCTCATAAGCTTTTTTTTATGTGGTTGTTTGATAACATTTATCTACATAGTTTTCAACTTCTTCACCATGACAGGTTATTGCACTCACATCATGTACATATAGTATTCCACATAGTTTCCATTTTTTGCAAGACTAGGGCGTAGCAGCCAAGTCTACTACAAACTATCATCCCTAAAATACTCAACCTAATATTGTGGATTCTTAGCACTTTTGTGAATACGATGTGCTAATTTCTTCATTTTCTCCACATATTTTTGAATTTTTGGACATAGTTTTCATCCATGTTTTTTTTTTCATAAAATATATCCTAATGCACTCTAACATCTCTAAAATAGGCTTAACTCAAGCATGTAATATTATGTTGTTGAAGCTCCTAGATAGATTAGTCACAAAATGCCACATTTTATATCGGTCCTAAATAAGCTTTGGACCAATGTAAGGAGTATGCATTTTAACATAGACAATGATAAGCATCCTCATCTAATTCCCTCAATGTTTCCATGTCGTCCATGAACTTATTTGAATGAGTAGTCCTTGCACAGGCTTATAGCTGCATTTTCAATGCCCCCTCAGATGTATATTCTTGAAGTTGTTATGTAGTTGTTATGGCATCATTTTGGACCTTTAGTTCTTTTGTCTTTCCCAATTGACCATCTAAATTGTGGGGTGGCTTTACATAAGATTGTTAACATAGCAGTTGCTAATAGACATTGGGTTTAATGCTAGATGGTTTAGTCCTATGAGGCAGCAAACTATTGTCTTATGCCAAGTATGCCTATTGATAGCAACGGAGATGTGGCATTCTAGTTCAATACTTTAAGGACTACTATACTTTCAAAAATGGCATGTAACAATTCTTACCTTATTCTGGTATTCTTCTTTGTTGGGAATATGCCATCTTAGACTAGTTTTTCTGGTGTAAATATCGAATATTTTGATAAAAGAATTTATTTGTCAGAAATTGTTTGTGAATTTATTTTCTTTATTTGTGCACATTTGCGTTTGGAACAGACCCATTGTGTTTAAATAAGTGATCCATGTGAATGGAGGTCTTTCACAGTAAGGTATGGATCATGAGTTAATTAAACACATAAACAGTTGTTCTTAATTGATTGATGAGAATGAGAATCTCATCATATTTAGGTTATTATGTTATGAATTCCAAATGGGGAATGGCTTACCTTTAGCCAGTGAGTAGTCCACTCACTTCATGACATAAGCGTATTTCGAATACGTAGAATAGGACCTATAGTAGTGGTTTCTAAAAGTACTATATGGGTGAAACCTAGACTACTATAGCTACAGCATGGACTAGTACTCTATGACTTGAGTATGAGTTAGTGGTCTGGCGAAACTGGAAGCATATACTTTGATATGCTATAGTTGAGGTTCTATAGTAGGGCCAATATACTTGCATGTTGGGTATGTGTGGCTAGTTAGTTAAGACAGACTTGTACAAGATAGTTTCTACACTATATCGCCCCTTTGTGGTTGTCTGAATGATCTAAATATCTAAGCCTGGGAAACATGACTTGGATGTTTGCTTTAGGGTAGCTCCCTTAGAAAGCAGAAACACTCCAGGAAGTCGTGGATCATTGGATTAGAGGCCTAAGGATGGTAGATGTCATTCAGAGGGGTGTTAGTACACTTCTTCCTCTCTAATTGTACGGCGATGTGTAGAGTGGTATTTTAGTCATTTCACCTATAGGGCGAAAACTTTGCTAATGCAGCATTGTCCTTGGGATCAATATTTCCTTATGGTGATATTAGAAAATATTTAAAATTTAAAATACATCTATTTATATAGTAAGGGTATTTTGGTCATTTTAATAGCCAAGACGATTGTCTTTTTTGTCCTCGGAATAGCCCGTTAGTCCTAATTAATTTTTAGGTTGAGAAAGTGATCTCAGTTGAGAGAGTGTTGCTTTATTCGGGAGGTCAAATTTATTATTGGAGTGGAATAAAATAAATTGAGAGAAATTTATTATCTGATTTAATTGGTTAATTAATTATTCAGGGTCAAGATCCAGTTTGAATAATTAGAAAATTAATCGGGACTTAAACTGGAGGAAAAATAATTATTACTTAATTATTTATTGGGTTATTTATTTAATTAAATCCCAAGAAATAAATAATTAAAGTTTAAATTATTTTTTGGTTCATTTGGATTAATTAATTATTTATTGAGTTATTTATTTAATCACAAGGAAAATAATTAATGTTTATTATTTTAGACTTTTCAGGTCCAAGAAAAATAATAAATATTATTTTGATCCAATAGCCTGGACCGTAGGATTTTTTCGGACATAGTTCGGAAGAGTTTAGAGTGAAACCAAAATTTTATTTTGTAAATAATATTCGGGTATTAAATCCCGGGAATATTATTTTTGTCAAAATAATTATTTTTGGTTTCATGACTCTTTGGCTTTTTGTGTGGAAAAAATAAAATAAAAGAAAAAGAAAAAATAAATATTTTTCTTTTTCCCCAGTGACTCTTGTTTCTCCCTCTCTTGTGTTTTTTCCTCTTTTGGCTTTTGGTTTTGAAACCAAATGAAGCCAATCGAGAGGACATTTGTCTCTTGGTTTTCTGGCTTCTGGGTTTGGTTCATGAAGCTACTGCCTATAAATACCAAAAGAGGAAGTGAAGGAAAAATATTCTCTGAGAAGCTCTTCTTCTACCCATTTTCGTTGCTCACCAAACAGAGATTAGGTTGGGTATATTCTGTGAACTAAAAGGCTTGGCATTGCACCGGGGGTGAGAAGTTAACATAGGAGGCTTCACTGCACGGTGGAAGAAGGAAGCTGTGTTTTTGAGCTTCAATCCAATCTTCTTCAATCTTCACATTTTAAGGCTCCAAGAGGTATGTTCTTAAGCCTCCATGCTGCTGCCATGACATGTTTAATGATATTTCCTCCATTTTTGTTCATATATGCATGCTCTCTGTCCACTGTCATGATCTTCAAGTGGTATCAGAGTAATGAGTTTAATTGACTTAGGGAATATGTTAGTTAATAAAAATGGAAAAGAATATTGTTTGGAGCTTAAACATGTGATCCTTCACTGTTTTTTGTATGGGAGAGGATGAATGTGAGCTTCATAGTGGAAGCATAGGATTTCTCTGTAATTTTAGTTTTGAGAATTTTGATCGTGTAAACCCAATTTAAATGGGTATAGGCGGTTGTAGTTTTAGTTTGGATGAGTTTTGTGAATGAAAAATGTCCAAAAAAGCCAAAATGATCAAACCCAGAAGAAAAATAGAGAAACAGAACACAAAAATGCATTCTGGAAGAAGAAGAACTATTCTTAAGCCGCAGAGCCGAGCCGATAAGCCGAGCCTCACTGTTTCTGTGTCTCGAGCCGCATCCTCTAAGCCGCTGGAGCTGAGCCATTTCCTTTTGAATTAAGCCGTTTTCAATTGCAGAATTGCAATTGAAATGCAATTCAATTGCGCGGGTCATGCACGCAGGTTCAGGCCGACGCGCGGGTCAGCGAACAGAGCGAGCAACCGGGTGCGGGTTCGCGGGTTTGGGCGGTCCAGCGATGGTGATCAGGTGCGGCTGGTGCACTGAACGTCCAGTGGACTGCTATGCTACTGGGCTCGGATTTGGTGCACCCGGTGCACGTGAACCTCCAGTCAAATTTTTTTTAAATTTTGAATCCTATACCAGGCGAAGTTAATATTTTTGAAATATTTTATATTCTTAGAATATATTTTCATGAAAAATACTAGTAAAGGATTTTAGGATTAAACAAGATCATTAATTAATTAATTAATTAATATGTTTAATTCTATTATTTGGGCACTTAGGTTTAAAAAATAGAAAAGCATGAAACGTTTACTATTTTCTGGCATGCTATTTATTTTGTGTACCTATGTGCTTGTTTTCTCAAAGACCAAAATCTTTGGGAATAGTTATATAAGGAAAATATTTTTCTTTAAAAAATTAAATGGTTATTTTAACTTAAACAAAAATTAATCCTTTGATATTTTCTCAAAGGATTTAATCCTTGACATAGAAAATATATTAGATTTAGATATTTTTGTAAGTTAAAATAGAAAGCCATTTATTTTTATTTTGCACAAGGAAAATTGTTTTGTTAAATAAAATTGAGACCAAAGTCTCGGAAAATTTTTAATTGGAAAAAATTTTGAAATCATTAAATTTTAACTTAAATAAAATTAGTTTATGGATAAATTTCTCAAAGAATATAATCCTTGATATAGAGATTTTAATGGACTTGGATATTTTATTTTTAAGTTAAAGAAAAACTTAATAGAAATTTCAAAAGGATTTTTTTTCAGAAAACTTTATTTTAAAAGACTAAGTGGGAGAGGGGTTCCAACGGCCCCACGGCTTCCATCACGATCCTCATTAGAGATCGTGGGTCCCCTCGTGTCACTCTGGGAGTGAACCCGTATAGGATGGGGATACCACAAGGATCTAGATCTAATGGAATGATGTAATTGATAACCCGGGACACGTACTGTAATCGGCCAGCCCACGTTGGAGGTTATAGTGCGAGGAATGTCCATAGAAAATAAGAGGAAACGGCCATCCCACGATGGAATTATCCTCTAGATCATTACCTAGAAGGGAAATTAATTTGTGGTGGTTAATACACTTAGCTTAGGGAACTGTTAATCATCCAAAGAAGCTATGCCAGTTTTCCTAAGAGCCAAATTTATTTCAGTGCACAAATTTATTTTCACAAACTAAATCCTTTCTTTTATTTTTTCGATTTTTCAGAAATGGTGGGAGATTCTTTGAGTCCTTTGGCCGTTATTCTCCATAAGAATAAGTTAACGGGACTAAACTACGTAGACTGGAAGAGGAACCTGGACATAATACTCACAGCCGAGGAGTATAAGTATGTTCTTTACGAGACCTGCCTTGTGATCAAGGAAGGTTCCACCGATGAAGAGCGAGAGGCTGAGAAGGCATGGAAGAAGGCTAATGAAATGGCACGTTGCTATATGCTAGCCTCCATGTCTAATGTGCTCCAGTCTAAACATGAGCACATGGCTTCTGCGTATGACATTAGTCACTCATTGGCCACTATGTTCGCAGATAAGAGCCGGCCCGCAAGGCAGGAGGCTCTTCGAACTATAATAAACACTAAGATGGTTGATGGAGCATCAGTCAGGGAGCATAAGCTCAAGATGATTGCTGCTTTCGAGGAGGCGAACATATTAGGGGCTATCATTGACCCCAAAAGCCAAATGGACATGGTTCTCGAATCTCTACCGGGTTCCTTTACTCAGTTCAAGCTAAATTACAATATGAACAAGTTAAACATGAGTTTGACTAAGTTGATGAAAGAACTCCAGATGGCAGAGAAGGTGGTGAAGCTAAATTCAAATGCTATGATTGCTAAGACTTTTTCTTCAAAAACTAGGTCTAAGCCAGAAGGTTCAAAAAGAAAAAGAAAATGTAGTAGCCCAGTCCAAGACCCAGCCCAAAGACAAACAGAAGGGCAAGTGCTTCAAATATGGAAAGAAGGGACACTGGAAAAAGGAGTGTCCAGATCGTCAAGCCAAGAAAAATTCCACAGGTAATGTTTTCTATCTAGAGTCTATATCAATGGTTGGATCAACTTCCACTTGGATTGTTGATTCAGGAACCACTGATCATATCTGAAACTCTTTACAGGGTTTAGAAAGATAAGAAGACTCAAGAAGGGTGAACATGGATTACGCGTGGGAAATGAAGCACAAGTCTGGGCCCTTACAGTGAGAGAGATGGATCTTGATTTTGAGTGTAATAAGAAAGTGGTTTTAATGGATATTTTATATGTACCTGGTTTTCGTCAGAATTTGATTCCAATTGCGAAACTTATAAATCAAGGATATTCTGTATCTTTCTATTATGGTATTTCTATCAGTAGAGATGGAGAAATATTATGTACTAGGCACATGTATGGAAATCTATTCTATTTAAACCCTATTAACAAGCAATCAAATAATGCTCATTCTGAACCTTTAACTAAGAAGAGAAAGACCAATATCAATGACTCATATCTTTGGCATCTGAGGTTAGGTCACATCAACTCAACCAGGATTCAGAGGCTAATCCATGATGGGCCTTTGGACTCATTGAGATTGGAAAATTGGCCTCAGTGTGAATCCTGCCTTATGGGAAAGATGACCAAAAGGTCTTTCATACCAAAAGCGGATAGGGCCAAGGAGGTACTGAGCCTTGTTCACACTAATGTGTGTGGTCCATTATCTACACCAGCTAGACGAGGTTTTGAGTACTTCATCACTTTCACAGATGATTGTACAATGTTTGGTTATATTTATCTGATGAGGCGCAAGTCTGACTCTTTTGATAAATTCAAGGAGTTTAAGGCTGAAGTAGAGCGTCAGACAGGTAAATTAATCATGACCTTACGATCGGATCGTGATGGAGAGTACCTCCTAGGTGAATTCAAGGACTACATGGTACATTATGGGATAGTATCTCAGCTCTCTGTTCCGGGGACACCTCAGCAGAATGGAGTGACTGAGAGAAGGAACAGGACATTGATAGAAATGGTCAGAAGTATGATGTCTCATACTACTCTTCCAGTATCTTTTTGGGGATATGCCCTAGAAACAGCGGCATATATTCTGAATTTGGTGCCTTCCAAGTCAATACCTAGGACTCCCTATGAGATGTGGACTGGGCGTAAGCCAAGTCTGAATCATCTCAGGATATGGGGTTGTCTAGCTCATGTACTGATCAAGGGAGATAAGTTGAAACCAAGATCAGAATTATGCTACTTTGTTGGGTATCCAAAAGGAACGAATGGTGGTTACTTTTATCATCCTAAGGAGCAGAAAGTACTGTTAGTACTAATGCTAGATACTTAGAGGATGATCAAAGAACTTCCACGAAAGGTTCAAATAGGTTGGAACTCGAGAAGAAGTTATCTTCGGAAGTAACTTCTTCTGACTCGATTGTGGAACAAGAAGAGGCACAGCCTCAAGAGCCTGTACAAATGTTGCCTCGTCGCAGTGGGAGAGTGTCTAGGGTTCCAGATAGATGGTATGGAGAAGCTTTTGAGCTGGTCTTTGATCATCAAGAACAAGACCCCACTAGATACGAGGAGGCAATTGTTAATGCCGATGCAAATCTATGGCATGAAGCAATGAAAGTCGAGATTGAGTCTATGTACTTCAATCAAGTATGGGATCTTGTAGCTTCACCTGAGGGAATAAAACCCATTGGGTGTAAGCGGGTATACAAGAGGAAGAGGGGAGCGGATAGGAAGGTGGAAACATTCAAAGCTAGGCTTATGGCAAAAGGGTATACTCAGAAAGAAGGGATCGATTATGAGGAAACCTTTTTCCCTGTGGCCATGCTTAAATCCATCCGTATCCTTCTTACCATCGCATGTCATTATGACTACGAGATATGGCAAATGGATGTCAAGACGGATTTTTTAAATGGCTATCTTAGCGAAGACATCTATATGTCCCAACCGGAAGGTTTTATTGCCGAAGGCCAAGAACATATGATTTGCAAGCTTAAGAAGTCCATTTATAGACTTAAGCAAGCATCAAGAGCGTGGAACATTCGTTTTGATGAGATTGTAAAGTCTTATGGTTTTATTCAAAACAAGGATGAACCATGCGTGTACATGAAGCTTGAGGGGTTTAATGTGGTTTTTCTTGTCTTGTATGTGGATGATATTCTACTCGTTGGAAATGATGTAGGGTCATTATTATCTACAAAGGTTTAGCTATCTAGTCAATTCAGTATGAAGAACTTGGGAGAAGCCAACTATATTCTCGGGATTAGACTTCTTAGAAATAGGAAGTAGAGAATGTTAGGATTATCCCAAGTATCATACATTGACAAGATGCTGGCCAAGTACAGCATGGACTCATGCAAAGAAGCACTAATCCTTTGCAGACATGGGTTGTCATTTTCTTCGAGGAACTGTCTTAAGTCTCAAGAAGAAAAGTATATAATGAATAAGATTCTCTACGCTTCGGCTATGGAAAGTCTCATGTACGCCATGCTGTGTACTAGGCCAGATATCTGCTTTGCTATTGGCTTAGTTAGCAGATATCAGTCAAACCCTGAGGAGGTTCATTGGCAAGCTGTAAAGCATATTCTCAAGTACCTCAAATGAGATTATATGCTGGTTTACAGAGTTGATGATTTGGTTCCTACCGGATACATAGACTCAGATTTTCAAGCAGATAAGGATGAGAGAAAATCCACTAGTGGATATGTCTTCACCTTGTCTGGAGGAGCAATATTATGGAAGGGTATTAAGCAATCTTGCATTGCTGACTCAACCATGGAAGCTGAGTATGTGACAGCTTCGGAAGCATCCAAGGAAGCAATCTGGCTCTGAAAGTTCCTTTCAAAACTTGGAGTCATGCCACATATGGATAGATCGATTGTGATATATTGCGACAACACTGGCGCAGTATCGCAATCTAAGAAATCTCGAAACCACAAGAAGGGAAAACACATCCAGAGGAAGTACCACCTGATCCGGGATTTTATCTAGAGACGGGAAGTCGTGGTGGAACCGATTACCTCAGATAACAATCTAGCAAATCCATTCACCAAGCCTTTGGCTGAGAGGGTCTTCAAAAGACACTTAGATGCCATTGGGGTGGGCACCTACGGACTTACCTAGTCTTGGAGTGCAAGTGGAAGATTGTTGGGAATATGCCTTTTTAGACTAGTTTTCTGGTATAAATATCGAACATTTTGATAAAAGAATTTATTTGTCAGAAATCGTTTGTGAATTTATTTTCTTTATTTGTGCACATTTACGTTTGGAACAGACCCATTATGTTTAAATAAGTGATCCATGTGAATGGAGGTCTTTCACAGTAAGGTATGGATCATGAGTTATTTAAACACATAAACAGTTGTTCTTAACTGATTGATAAGAATGTGAATCTCATCATGTTTAGGTTATTATGTTATGAATTCCAAATGGGAAATGTCTTACCTTTAGCTAGTGAATAGTCTACTCACTTAATGACATAAGCATATTTTGAATACGTAGAACAGGACCTATAGTAGTGGTTTCTAAAAGTATTATATGGGTGAAACCTAGACTACTACCGCTACAGCGTGGACTAATACTCTATGACTTGAGTATGAGTTGGTTCTCTGGCGAAGCTGGAAGCATATATTTTGATATGCTATAGTTGAGGTTCTATAGTAGAGCCAATATACTTACATGTTGAGCATGTGTGATTAGTTAGTTAAGGTAGACTTGTACAAGATAGTTTCTACACTATATCGCCACTTGTGGTTGTCTGAATGATCTAAATATCTAAGCTTGGGAAACATGACTTAGATGTTTGTTTTAGGGTAGCTCCCTTGGAAAGCAGAAACACTCTAAGAAGTCATGGACCATTGGACTAGAGGCCTAAGGATGATAGATGTCATTTAGAGGGGTGTTAGTACACTTCTTCCTTTCTAATTGTACGGCGATGTGTAGAGGGGTATTTTAGTCATTTCACCTGTAGGGCGAAGACTTTGCTAATGCAGCATTGTCCTTGGGGCCAATATTTCCTTATGGTGATATTAGAAAATATTTAAAATGTAAAATACATCTATTTATATAGTAAGGGTATTTTGGTCATTTTAGTAGCCAAGACGATGTGTCTTTTTGGTCCTCGGAATAGCCCGTTAGTCCTAATTAATTTTTAAGTTGAGAAAGTGATCTCAGTTGAGAGAGTTTTGCTTTATTCGAGAAGTCTAATTTATTATTGGACTGAAATAAAATAAATTGAGAGAAATTTATTATCTGGTTTAATTGGTTAATTAATTATTCAGGGCCAAGGTCCAGTTTGAATAATTAAAAAATTAATCAGGACTTAAACTGGAGGAAAAATAATTATTACTTAATTATTTATTGGGTTATTTATTTAATTAAATTTCAAGAAATAAATAATTAAAGTTTAAATTATTTTTTGGTTCATTTGGGTTAATTAATTATTTATTGGGTTATTTATTTAATCCCAAAGAAAATAATTAATGTTTATTATTTTGGGCTTTTCGGGTCCAAGAAAAATAATACATATTATTTTGGCCCAATAGCCTGGACCGTAGGATTTTTCTGGACATAGTTCGGAAGAGTTTAGAGTGAAGCCAAAATTTTATTTTGTAAATAATATTCGGGTATTAAATCGCGGGAATATTATTTTTGTCAAAATAATTATTTTTGGTTTCATGACTCTTTGGCTTTTTGTGTGAAAAAAATAAAATAAAAGAAAAAGAAAAAATAAGTATTTTACTTTTTCCCCAGTGACTCTTGTTTCTCCCTCTCTTGTGTTTTTTCCTCTTCTGGCTTTTGGTTTTGAAACCAAATGAAGCCAACCGAGAGGACATTTGTGTCTCTTGGTTTTCTGGCTTCTGGATTTGGTTCATGAAGCCACTGCCTATAAATACCAACAGAGGAAGTGAAGGAAAAATATTCTCTGAGAAGCTCTTCTTCTACCCATTTTCGTTGCTCACCAAACAGAGATTAAGTTGGGTATATTCTGTGAACTAAAAGGCTTGGTATTGCACCGGGGGTGAGAAGATAACACAGGAGGCTTCACTACACGGTGGAAGAAGGAAGCTGTGTTTTTGAGTTTCAATCCAATCTTCTTCAATCTTCACGTTTAAGACTCCAAGAGGTATGTTCTTAAGCCTCCATGCTGCTGCCATGACATGTTTAATGATATTCCTCCATTTTTGTTCATATATGCATGCTCTCTATCCACTGTCATGATCTTCATTCTTCTGGTTGCTTCATTCTGGAATACTTGCCTTTGATACTACTCTTGTATCTATTGAATACATAGGAGATGAGTTGCCTTGGGTGACATTATATTGAAGAATCTAATTTCCAAGTATTTTTTAGCAGTGATATTGCCAAGGAGGTATGGAATATGTCGTGGATTAATGTTCAACAACTCTTAGTAGGAGTTCATGGTTAAGTGAACTTCTTGCATTTTTCTTTTTATTCGAAATGAAGAGGATGAAAGTTTTGTTTATTAGTTTGATTATAATGATATTTTGGTGCATTTGAACATCACAACATAGTCTTGCTTTTGAACAAACTAATAAGATAGTAGCATTGATTTTGGCAGAAGCTTAAACTTTAGGGAGGGAATATACGGTGATGGCTAAGAGAAACCAACACTTTTTGAAATTATATGCTATAGAAGCTGTTCATAGTTAAACAGCGCCTCCTTAGAGAAATTTCATAATTAATGCAAATGAAACATTTTGGAATGGGTTTGGAGGTATTGGGGGCTATTCTTAGAAGTACAGATGGTAAGATTCGAGTTGCTATTGCTGTTCCTTTGTTTGGTTTAGTTAGGGCTCTGAACATGCATTAAAACTAGTCATAGAAGCTTAAGTCTCAAATTTTGTTATTAAGAATGGATGTTGTCTCAATTTGGTCTTCATATTAACTAATGGGAAGAGGGATCTTACATTTCTTGGTAGCTATTCTAACATGATAGTGGATTTGTCTAATTGGTCTAGTTATAGGAATTTTATTTATGCTAATCAACATTGTAATATCCCTACTCCAAGGTTGACATCTCATACTTGTAATCTAACTTATAGCAAAATCTAGTGGAATGATTTCCCCATTAATGTAATTTCTACGACCATGACAGATATTTTATATTAATATTATGATAACAAAAATCCATTATCAATATATACTTAATATTATCCATTATCAAATGCACTTAATGAAATAAGTAATTAATTAATTAATTAATTATAAATATTTAATTGAGTTATTAAACAAGCCCCTACTCATATGTCGTGTTAGCTTATGTAGGTTAGATCTTAATCAGTGTATTTTGGATAGTTAATAATTAACTTCTAGTAATTTTGTTCACACTATAGAATAACCTTCACCTTGTATGTTGGATGAAACTAGGAACTTAAAATTGAGAAGGTGAAGTCCAAAGTATAAGATACATAAAAGAATATATTACACTATAATATTATAATTTTGTAAAATTTTAAGAAGTAAAGAGTAAAATTTAAAAAGAAATTTTTTTAAAAAATTAATTTTTAAAGATAAATATGAAAATTTTTAAAATTTTTAGTTGGCTCCATCATCGCCTTCTATATAATATCCATGGAAATTTTACTTACCAAAAGATGTATATTTTTATTATAACAATTTTTTCTGGAAAAAAAATATTAGGCTAATCCAAAGCTCTCATATATTTTTTTTTTTTGTGTCGGTTTTGAACTCTATATTGATGAGATTGACCAATTGACAATTTGCTTGTATAAAGACTAATTAAAAGAGAATTTTCTTTATAGTATATTCACATTTTCAAGAACATCTTAGACAAATCATTTTATTTATTTTTATAAAATAAAAAAAATCAAACAATCTCATTATCACATTCTCATTAATTCTAAGGATATTTTTCTAAATCTCAAAGATTAAACAAAAAGTAAGAGTGAGAGGCTCATAATTATATTCATGAATTAATTTAATTCAAAAGATAAACTATATATGGTTTGGGGTACTTAATTTGGAAGTAATGAAAACAACGAAGTCTACACATTCTTAACGTTTATTAATATTCTTCATTTTGCTCACTTTGGAATGAACATGCAAGCCATATGTTTAATACGAAGAAGAAGAAGAAGCAGTTGCAACCATGTTTCATTTTAGGGAGCTTTTGATTTGAGAGCAATTCCTTTTCCCTTTCTTTTTTTTTTTCACTATTTCGGAGTGCAATTAACGAAGCAATTCCTAAGAACTTAAAGGTTGCTTCATAAGTTTATTCTTCTTATTATTGTTGGAGAGTGTGTCTCTCTCTCTCTCTCTCTCTCTCTCTCTCTCTTTACTTTTACATTAAAGAAAATTCTTGCTTTGGTTAAGACTATTAATCGAGCTTTGTCAGCTTAAATCAATATAAAAGCAAGAATTTTGGGGTCGAGTTTGAAACAATTTACATGCAAAGTTTTGTATTATTGTGTTGTAATAAAAATTAAGAATTAAGAATATTAATTTTTCTATAAAAATTAAATAATATGAATTGAATTAAGATCCTTTCCATTGTATATTTTTGTTATTGAAAAAATTTTAGGTACACTCGGTGCACATGCACCAGATGTTCTAAATAGTTGTACTACGTGCAACGAAAGTTGTATAATAAATGTTGTGTACAATTTTATCTACGTGTAGTACAAATATCTAAAGTATTTAAGGCACGTACACCGAATGCATCTAAGAGTTTTTCTTTTTTATTAACTATTCTAATATATCCATATATCACAAGTATTCAACAATCTTGTTGATGGTTTTGATTTTTCTTAATCCCTATTGCTTAACCAAGGTTTGTCATCACTCATCTACCTTTAGACAATATTACATTACTCCTTTGTCTCTATCTTTGAACTTTCTTTCAACTTACCAATCTTATATATATAAGCATAGAATTTGCCTACAAATCTAGTCAAAAGGAAAGAATTTGTCAAGTCAACATTTCTGCCCTGAGATGAAGTAGTTAGAGATAAGTTCAAAAGAGGGGAAGCAAAGAAAGAAATTTTGAGGAGAACATTGAAATCTTTGGCCAACTAGGGTCGTGGCTACCTCAAAGCAACTAAGGTAGCCGCCTAAGGCTGGTAGAAGACCTCAGACCACGTATCTCAGACCACGTATTTAGGAAAATTCCTACATGGATTAGGTTTACGTGTACCAATAGTTTTGGAGAGTTGTATCGTACAATTTGCAATGCATATGGTATAACCCTCTGAAGCTATTGGTCCACATAGATTAGGTCTACATTACAATTTTTGATTATTTAGCTTAATTTCTTTTTCTCTTTTAGGAAAAAAGGCTCCTAGACCGTGTCCTATAAAATTGAAAAAACAAACAAAAAGAAGGCTAACTTAGCTATCCCATCGAGTCAAGCCAAAAAAATAGATTATGATATATAAACGAGTTAAAAAAAGAACAAATATTTTAAGTATGACTTGATCCCAAAAGAATGAAAGGAATTATTCCTATTTCAAGCATTGGATCTCCTGTCTTATCTCAATTAAGAGGGGTCATGGAAACAATAGGTTGAAAATCACGATCAATTTCTTTTTCAAATCCTGTTGTAGCTGCACAAGCTCTTCTTACATGCCACAATGAAATACAAAGAAGAAAAATCCTAGAATAAAATGAGAGGTAGCTAAATCATAAAATTATTAAAACAAGGCTACTATTCTTTACAAAAATATTTTTATAAATCTTCAAAAGGAAAAAACACACAGAAGAAGAGGCGACTCTATTTTTACTTTTTTAATACCAATTGATATCTTGAAAAGTGAAAGAGAGATATATAAAATAGTGAAAAAGCACTTTGGATCATCTCCTTTTATTTCTCTCCCACACTCTCCCTTACTCGGCCGCCACATGTCCTCTTACTTCTCTTTTTTTTATTTTTTCTCCCTCATCCAAGTATAGATGATGATGATGATGATGATGATGATGATGATAAATATAGTAGAGCTTAGATTTTCTTTAACCTCAGTTATGTCCAATTTCTATAGAAAATCTTTTCAAATACAAATATTGTAGAGTTTAAATTTTCTTTAATTTTGTTCTATCTCGTATATGCAAAAAAAAATTGACAACTCTTTAAGCTCTACTTCATTCCGAATGATGCTTTCTATGTTTTGAGATTGTAAGGAATTTCATCATTTTCGTATAAATTTCTGTATTCTAAGAAAAAAACCCTTTAATATATATATATATATATATATTATACATATATATATAATATAATATATTTATATTGTATATATATATATATATATATATTCAGGGTGCTTGTACTTTAGATTATTTTCAAATTTCTGCTTTGAGATTGCGATGTATTCATATTGACAGAAAGTAAGGTTAATGTTCCCATCATTATATTTCTTTTAATTTTATTATAAATAAACAAATAGGAATCTGTCAAACTCCTACTATCTCTGTATCACCCCACTACCTATGTATCATAAAAAAGTAGGGATGTCACGCTGTCCTTAGGATAAGGGGTTTTTTAAATTAGGTAAAAAGAAAATGAATGGAAATATTCTAAGTTCAAAACTTATTACAACCTAAAAACAATACTTTTACAAGTCTTGAAATGAGTAAATAAATAAATAAAGTCCTTCAAGAAATAAATACAATCAAATCAAATTGAGATCTTCAAGTCTCAAGGCAACTCAACCTTCAAATTAGGATCATCCTAAAAACGTGACATAAAACGTGGTGAGAAAAATTTCCCAATAAGTTATGTTTGTTCTCATGTCAATTTAAGAAGTATTTCATGTATACAGTTTTGAACAAGTCACAATAAAAGTCTGCAAGTCTAAATAATTAATTTTGAACATTGAGTAGTGTTTTATTAGCATTTCAATTAAAAGAGTACAACATTATAAAGAAATAAACTACTCAAACAAAATCGACTATGAAATGCTAGCCATGACCATGAAACCTTGCATCATGACCGTGTATTGTGAAACCCTATATCACAATACAAGAGGGTGATTGGACCATTGGATGATATACTCCTCCATCTCTATACCCTAACTTACCGATTGTCTATTTCAGAGAGAATCAATCCACATGAACTGAGTTACTAGTACGAACTAGCCTGACTAGCTAGAACTGTCACCTTATCCAGAAAGGGTTTATCCCTCGATAGAGGCCTCCACCAAGAGACTTATCCAAATCTTGTAAGATTAGTTCTAATGAGCTTACCCTTGTTGACTACTTAACTTTTCATTTGTTCCACTTGAGAAAAATTTAACAAAATGTGTTACCTTGAAATTGCAATTATAGTTCTAAAAAGTTTGAACTAAAAATCTAATTTAAGAAAATTTAACATCTTGCTTTGGAAAACCTTTTCTTACTAAAACTTTTTTTGTTTTGACAGAAGATGCAAAATATCCATGATTGCAACTCAAACAATAACTTTACAGCAAACATCACATTTAACTTGCACGAGTACATTAATTCAATAAACATTTTTATGCAAGGACTTACTTGGTTTTTTTATCTCACGGACAAAAAATTAAAATCTGCCAATGCCTTGATCAAAGAAACCTAGCCCCGCCTGGGGTAAATACAAAGTACATGTCACAATTGGCCAACGACTGTTGTGGCAAAAATACATAAACAAATATATAACTTCAAACTCCAAATTTCACCTAACTCTGTCAAATTCCCATTCAATACTTACATTATTAAAGCACCAATAGAGTTCAACTGGCAATAGTAAGACAACAATCAATTTGGTCCAATTAATATCCTTATTCCTATGTTAACTTGTCAAAGCTAAAAACATAATCCTAAGCACCAAGTATTCAATCTAATATTCACTAATAATGTCAACAACTCCTATTGATAGCAACATCCAATAATATACTACAAGCAATGTCCATTAAGGCTAAACAATATGCTCTTTAATAACTAGTAAATGAAAATAATCATTTGCAATACAAAATAATAATTTTATAGGTAATAAACTTCATATCACATATCAAAACTGGTAAACCATATGTATATTTTCTTTTAGAAAATAATGACTAGTTAATAGTTGCAAGATATTAATAAATAGTAATTTATTAATGCTAAATAATGGTTCTAATATTAATTGATATTTGGACATTCTAGAGTTTAGTATCAACATTAGTAATGAGAATAATTTTTTATAATGATTATCAAATAACACAAATAATAATAATAATAATAATGAATAATATTAGTTATTAAATATTTTCTAATAGCAATAATATTTTAAATAATAAGCTTTTATCAAATAACACACATGTGCATATATTGATTTATATATATTACATCAATAAGGAAAGTACTAGTTATAAATAATTAAAATCAATTGTTTGAACAATAATAATAAACTCATGGTAGCAACTAGATTATTTCACAACATAGATGACATATGTATGTATGTATGTATGTATGTATGTATGTATGTATGTATGTATGTATGTATGTATGTATGTATGTATGTATGTATGTATGTATGTATGTATGTATGTATGTATGTATGTATGTATGTATGTATGTATGTATGTATGTATGTATGTATATTTTAATCATAGCATTGCATGCTTCGCATATCATCTCATCTCCTATCTCTTATCAACCATAACAAAGGTACCACAATAAAACCATAATTTTACTGTGTCATATCCACAAATGATTATTATATCTTAAAACAAAAGTAACACATATTGCAACATAATATCTCCCATCCTCCATCCATAGAAACCACACATTCCAACATTTTCTCCTCAATTATCACCACGACAAATCATCATATATCATATCTCATATATATCACCACAAAACTTCATCTTAATGTTATTCCACATAACTAGAGTTCATAGAAAACAAAAGGTTAAACAAAAATTACTTGTTTGAAGATTAGTTCGATTCAAATGAGATGTTTTCATGACCAAGAGATATTGATTGATCAAGTCTCAAACTCCTTTGAGATGGTTCCATCAGATTGAAGAAGAATCAATAAAAATAATTCGTAATTTTCGTTCAAGAATAGAAGAAGAATAAGAAGAAGGAAAATGAAAAGAATGAGAGAAGAAAATAGAGATGAACTTGAATACTACCATGATTGTGAGTGATTGATCTTTGAGGAAGCAGATTTTTTATGTGCTTGATGTTATGCTACATCACCTTGAAGAGAGTTGGTGATGATCTATTTGTTCAAGTGATGTGCAGTGATCTAGAATGCTTAAAAGTGAGGGAGAGGCAGGAAAGTAGAAGTTTGTGTTCTTGATGTTTTTGGTATTCTTAAAAGAACAAGAGAGCATATTAGAGAAGTGTGTGAGTGTTCTTAGGATTGAAGCGACCGAATGCTTGGTATAGGGGATGTTTTAGTTAGCTTATGCTAGGAGAATTCCTAGGAGCTAAGTGAGGTATTTTGAATTTCAAAGCTTCCAAGAAATGCTGAAAAAAATAATGGTGTTTGAGAAGATAAGAAATTGTTAATGGAATTTATCTATCAGATGTGAGTAAATGAAGAAAAATGAAGATGGAAAAATCTGGTGTTCTTAAGCTTGAGCTGGCAAAAAATAGCAATGTTTAGTGGCTGAAAATTCTTGTGGCATTTAATAAAACTAGGCAGCTGAATTAGTTGAGTGTTTGGTGGAGAAACTCAAGGTTTTCAACTTCAAATTCAAACTATTTTAAATGGAGGAAAAGTAGGAGTGTCTTGTGGTGTTTTAATGGTGCTTTGGTTGCCATGGATAGAAGGAGAAGATTGTTCAGCTTGCACAAAGAGGGAACCAAAAATATTTGAAAAGGAGAGAAGAAAAACCTAATTGCACAATGCTATAATGGCTGGAAAAATTCTGGTTATGTGAGTGTATTATTGAGGAGAGTTTTTAGGTGTTTAGTTGGGGGTTTGAATTTCCAATTCAAAACACTTTGAAGGTAGTGTTTGCGGCTTGGTTATAGAAGGGTTTTGAGGTTCTATAATGGTGGATTGACTAACTGCCTTACTAGAAGAAGAGGAATAAAGTTGAAGCTAGTTCTTGGGGCCTAATGCTTGAAGAATAAATTCTAACTTTTGTTCAAAATGGAGGAAGTTAATTTGCAAAAAGAACCCTTACTGCCTAGTTGTGGTCACAAGGATGAATGATGTGACCAATTAGCTAAGGAGATGAACAAGAATATTTCCAACTTTCTTGCTTAAGTAAAATAAGATTTCCTTAGAAGATAAAATTGGTAGTTTAATTTTGAAACCTAAAAATTCCCCTAACTTCCTACTTTGCTCCTATGATTCAGTCAAGGTGGTTCAAGAAAAGGCTACAATATGGGAAATACAAGAAATTAAGAACTTAGGACATGCAATTTGAATATAGGAAAATTCAAGTTGAAAGGAGGTTTGAATTTAAAAAGGTTATGACAATAATACACAAATATAGAAAATGAAGATTTAACTAAATCTTTTTAGGACATGTAAGGAATTTTACCACAAGATTCTCAAGACATCTTCTCTAAATTCCTAGAATATAATAAAAAATTCAAATGGTAGTTGTCATGTTCCAACCAGCCATGAAGATAATTTAAATCAAAAGTTAAAACAATTTTGTAGCAAGTAGGATTTAAACTCAAGTCATCAAGTGATAATGTTCAAGCTATAACCACTAGACCACAATAACTCTTGTGTTCTCCATTCTAATTCAATTATTCCAATGTCCTAGTTTCAAATTTACCTAATTATTTTCTCATGGATCAAAAATAAAAAGTAAACTCTCTATTTCTAATACACAATAAAAATATATATAAACAATTTTGAAATCCTTCAAATTTTCATCTAGAAAATATACGCACATGCAATATGCCATGAAATGCAAATCTTCCCTTTATTCCAAGGGTAGGCTTAGGTGGGGTTTTACATCCTCCCCTCTTTAAAAGAATTTCAGCTCGAAATTCAGTGTGTACCTTCACAATAGGCCGGGGTATTTTTGCTTCACCCTTTCATTCGCTTCCTATGTGGTATACTCCTATAACACTTTTACTATTGATATTTGCTTATTTTGAAGAGTCTTGATGCTTCGATCTAAAATCTTGACTAGTTTTTCTACGTAACTTAAATCAGGTTGCAAAACTAATAATTCATCATTTAAACGTACTTTGGGTCGGGATTGTACTTCTTCAATTGAGATATATGGAATACGTAATGTATTCTTGTCAAACCATCCAATAAATCTAATCTATAGGCAATAGGTATAATTCTCTCTATAATTGGAAATAGTCCCAAATACCTTAGACTCAACTTACCTCTTTTCAGATGTTTCAAAATTCCTTTGTTAGGAGTCAAGTTCAAGAATGTATGATCTCCTACTTGGAATTCCAATTCTCACCTCCTATTGTTCGTATAGCCCTTCTATCAGCTCTGGGCCGCCTTCAGCCCTTCCTGTAATACCCTATATTTTAACCTTCGATTGGTTACTACTTGTAATAGGATGAGAATTTTTATCAATGGCCAGAACAAAAGATGATTAGTATAATGAAACGAATATTTTGGTATAATAACATTTTGTCGGGACCTGGATGTAATTATTAAATTTATTCTACCCGTAACCTATATCTTCAGGAGGCTACTACTATTAATAAAATAAGAATTTGAGGGTACGCTGAAAATGAAAATTGATCAATGCAATGAAACACACGTTTTGGTGTGAATTAAGTTAATCGGGTTATCGGGGCATTTTCATCATTTTGACCACGCCCACGATTTTGATTGTGAATTTGACCAAATTGAGAAAAAAATTGAAGAATTTAAGTATTACTATGGATTCAGTGGAATTTTTTTTAGTTGAATGATAAAATAAAATATTTTTCTATTTCAGACCCGAATTTTGATTATTTTAGAGAAAAAATGAAATCACGATTAAAAGAAATGGTATATGTGGCATTTTGTGATTGGTAGCCCATGAACATATGTCAACTTATGAGAGGTTACATGAAGAATTCATGCAAGACACATGAAATTAAAGAATTATAAAATAAATAAAGGAGTGGTGTGTTTAATTGTGATCAGAACACATTACTTGTGGAGCCATTTAATTAATGTCTTGCACAACTTAATTGGCCAATATTTTGACCACGAAGAGGTAGTGGAATAGCTGAAAAATAGCTAGAAATTTAGCAGCCACAAGAATGAAGAGAAGAGAAAATTTTAAGGAAGAAAATCCAGGGAAATGATGTGTATTTTTATTATTGGAACACACCTATATTTAAACCAACACACAATTAATAGAATTAAAAATTAATTGGTCAAAAATTTTGATGAAGTATAGCGGTGGGAAGGCTGTTTTATAGCCAGAAATTCGGCAGCTTGAAGAGAGAAAAATAAGAGAAAAAGAAATCAAAATAAATTAGCAAAAGAGAGAGAAAATGTGAATGATGTGTGTTCTTGGTGAATAGCGAGTGTTCTTGAGAATTTCTTAGAGCAAATCACACCAAAGAGCCCTATACGCAAGGTAAAACCTTACCTTACTAGAATTAAAGTTGTTGTTGAGTGAATGTTGATTATTTTGATGTTAATTTTAACATGAAAACATGATTTTCATGTCTTAATTTTGGATCAAAAGTTAGGGTATATAAACTTTGTATGTGAATTTTGTCTGTGATTATATGTGCCGACTGCCTAGGGGATTTATGTTAGGATTCGTGGACTCCTAAATATAGAAAACATCTACAAATCCCTTCCGATGACCTAAGTAAATGATTAAGAAGATCTAAAGTTTGCAGAATTACCTCTGTTTGGTGTAATCGAGATCTTTCGATTCTGATTGCGCTATTGAACGTGCAACTCGAACGATCACCAGACGCTGCAGTGCACGAACGTCCTCTATCGGATACACACCGCGAACTAACTCGCTACCCAAGGAGTGCTAGTGCTTAGGGTTTGAGAGGTTTTTTTTCTCTAGTGAATAGAGGCACGAATATTCTCAACTGAATTGGGATACTTAAGAAGACGGCTAGGGTTTTCTTAAAAACCCACTCCGAATCTCTTAGAGTCCAACCCTAATAATATCTTATCGTATTTTAATTTAAATTCAAATTAAATTAAAACTGATATGATAAGATTCTGTCATTATCTTGGTAATTTAACTAATTAATTTACCGACTCAGATTCTTATAATCTAGACATCATTCAGATACATCGAACGTAGACATATTTCCATATTCATTGTATCTGGTTGATTTTCTAAGTTCAATTAACTTAGACATGTTTCCAAATTCATTGAATCTAGTTACCAGAAAAATAACCTAACAAGTTCGCTTATTGTGTAACCCTATAGGTTCATTTAACATTGGCAGTGTGCCCAAATCATATTTAAATGGCTCACAAGTTATAAGCAGTTTCTAGCAAAATATTATAACTATCCAGGTTAAATGAAGATCGATGATCTCTTTGAACCAAACCATAATTTTATATTTAGTCCTTTTTATCACACAATATCTAGATTAAGTATAAGGCACGAAACATGTCATCCTTATTAAGCTTAATAAATTATTTTTTGATTTTATAGTAGACTGTTCAAACAAATGATATCAATATCTTAGATTGACATATTTGAGCACGGCCATGCATTTTAATAGTCTAACTTATCAAGGGGCCCATGGATATCTCTCCCATAATTGAGAGGGACAAATTCCTTCACTATCAATCATATTCCTCTTATTGATTTATTCTATATCTAACAGTAATATAATTTATTATCTGATTAAAGACAACTTTAGACAATGTCAAAATATAGAATTTATCAAGTAGGAAACTATGATGAATTTAGATCGAAGGACTTTTAATATTATTATGGTTAGAAAGTACTTATGACATGTTCCATGAAGTACTCTCATAGTGGGTCATGTCCAATACAATATTCTCTAACATTTATTTATATTTTGACTCAATATCACAAATATCCATGACCAGTAAAATATAGTCATCAAGTCACAAACATACTAATCTTAATTTATTATTGTTCCAATAATAATAATCGATCAGGGACAATTTTAGAATAGTCATTGTATTCATTGTTGGGTTTTACTATCAAGTCACGTACTTGATGACCACAAAATAAAATGCACTATTCATGAAAAGAAAAACCTCATATTATTATATAAAACACAACGACAATAGTATAAGTATAAATTAACTCTAGGGTATATCCCTAACAATTTATGGATAATGTTTTGTGTAATGAATGAATGAATTTTCATGGTAGTTCGAAGGGTTCATCTGTTAGTGTTATGCCCTAGAGGCAATCACTTGTACATTGTATATGACACATTTTATTTTAATAAAAGACATTATTTATCTTATAGTTTCTTTTGTTTGCTTTTAAGTAATATAATTGTTCAATAAAGTCCCCAATACAACACTGTATTAAGGAAATCATGATAGAAATCATGATATGAGATTCCTACTACACTGTATAGTGTTAGTACTTAAATAGTCCCTAGTTGTAGTATTAATGAGATAGGACATTATTAATGCGTTAAGACTAGCAAGTGTTAGACTTCCTGATTTGATCAGGCAGTAGTTCTCATATCCGTGAGTATTGAGATACTCAAAGTTAACATATGGATGCTTATTAATGGAACAAGTTCATTGGGTGACCTTGTTAGAATTCGTGGACTTCTAAACACGAAAAACATCCACAAATCCCTTCTGAGGATCCAAATAAACGATTAAGAAGATCGTAGATTTGCAGGATTACCTCTGTTTGCTGTAATCAAAATCCTTTGATTCTGATTGTGCTGTTGTATGTTCAACCCGAACAATCCCCAAACGCTGCAATATGCGAACGTCCTCTATCGAATACACACCGCGAACTCACTCCTTACCCGGGGAGTGCTAGCGCCTAGGGTTTGAGAGGTTTTTTTTTCCTGATGAATGGAGGTACGAATATTCTCAACAGAATTGGCACACCCATTAAAACGGCTAGGGTTTTCTTAAAATCTCACTCCGAACCTCTTAGAGTCCAACCCCAATAATATCTTATCGTATTTTAATTTAAATTAAAATTAAATTAAAACTGATATGATAAGATTCTGCCATTATCTCGGTAATTTAACTAATTAATTTACCGACTCAGATTCTTATAATCTGGACATCATCCAGATACATCGAATGTGGACATATTTCCAGATTCATTGTATCTGGTAGATTTTCTAAATTCGATTAACTTAGACATGTTTCCAGATTCATCGAATCTGGTTACTAGAAAAATAACTTAACAAGTTCACTTATTGTGTGACCATATAGGTTCATTTAACATTGGCAGTGTGCCTAAATCATATTTAAATGGCCCACAAGTTATAAGCGGTTTCTAGCAAAACATTATAACTTTCCAGGTTAAATGAAGATCAGTGATCTCTGTGAACCAAACCATAATTTTACATTTAGTCCTTTTGTCACACAATATCCAGATTAAGTATAAGGCACGAAGCATGTCATCCTTATTAAGCTTAATCAATTATTTCTTGATTTCATAGTAGACTGTTCAAACAAATGATATCAATATCTCAGATTGATATATTTGAGTACGGCCATGCATTTTAAGAGTCTAACTTATCAAGGGGCCCATGGATATCTCTCCCATAATTGAGAAGGACAAATTCCTTCACTATCAATTATATTCCTCTCATTGATTTATTCTATATCCAACAGTAGTCTAATTTATTATCTGGTTAAAGACAACTTTAGACAAGTCAAAATATAGAATTTATCAAGTAGGAAACTATGATGAATTTAGGTCAAAGGACTTTTAATATTATTATAGCTAGAAACTACTTACGACATATTCCATGAAATACTCTCACAGTGGGTCATGTCCAATACAATATTCTTTAACATTTATTTATGTTTTGACTTGATATCACAAATATCCATGACCAGTAAAACATAGCCATCCAGTCACAAACATACTAATCTTAATTTATTATTATTCCAATAATAATAAACGATCAAGGACAGATTTAGAATAGTCATTGTATTCATTGTTGGGTTTTACTATCAAGTCACGTACTTGATGACCACAAAACAAAATGCACTATTCATGGAAAGAAAAATCTCATATCATTATATAAAATATAATGACAATAGTATAAATACAAATTAACTCTAGGGCATATCCCTAACAGACCTAGCTATGAGATAATCACATGGATAACTATTTAGTACCAGTGATATAATCTCAATATAGTAAACGTACAAGTATCCTTAGACTTGAGATCTCCAAGGTATTTTGTTTGCTGAGTATTGTACTTTGATTCCAATCTCTGAAGCTCGATCAAGAGCCGCCTATGGGATGGATATTGGGTACATTGTGAGGTAAACGAAAGTAGTTGAGATGGTCAATAAAGGATTCACCACTCCTAATAGTAGGGGCGAATATCTCACGGCCACTTGTAGGAATTACTACTCAAGAAGTCCTTGGCTAAGGCAATTTTGTATTAGAAACAATTCCAATTGATACACATCTAGAGTAGTAGGTTTTTGGTAAAAGTACTATTGCATTCGGGTCAGAATTAATTCTGGAGGGACTTGGCACTAATTCTGTACTCCAAACCGAATGAGATATTGTATGGTGAAAAGAGTTAATTGTATTGTAATTTGTTATTGAAGGGTTCATGTCAAGCCACTTGACTTCATGGACTCTTGGGTGGTCATGATGTGTTGCTAGATACCTCCCATGATCTGGGAATATGGGTTTATTAATTGATGAATTAATAAACCAATCCTTATTAGAATCAATATGATTAATTCTAATTAATTATGGGTTATTAATTTCAAAGACGTTTGGATTAATTCATATTCGCTACCAATTGACTGGAAAACCTAATAGGTCACACACAATAGAGGATTATATACTCAAGATGTTATTTGATAATATAGTGGGGTTAATTGTGAGAAAGAAAAGTTATTGTGGCCAAATTATAATTAGTTATAATTTATGGTCTAAATTGTAATTGTGAGAACTTGATGTTTTCAATTACAATTAGAGAATTCTAATAGGATTAGAATTCTTAGTTTTTAGTAGGTTTTTTCGAAATATATATGTATGTGATACACAAAACCCTAGCTAGAGATTGATACACGAAAACAACTGCTTCTCTTCCCTCTCATTTTCTCGTTTTTCTTGAAAAAAATAAGAATAAACCCTAGCTGCCATCTTTATCTGCTAGCATAAAAAACCTTGGTGCTTAAGTATTCCTCTGTGTGGATTACTGTTAGAGATAATCACACACTGTGATTATAGTGGTTGGACGTTCAACTCTCGTGGAGTTTGATCAAGAGGATTACTAGATCGCGCATCGACTTGAAGAAGAAAATTTTGTTCTACGGACGATCAAAGAAAGGTAAAAAGTTGTTACCTTTGTTATCTTTATGTCTTATTTTCCACACATATGTAGATCCTAGGATGGTATCTCGTTTCATTTTTCGTTACGCCATATATGATATGTGTGAGAGATACCCAATAGTGGTAGTAGAGCCATGCTATGTGTGGTTTACGGACATTATTTTTGGCATGAAAAATGGTTTCATGTATTCGTGTTTATCTTTGTTTGTTGTGAAGATTATTTTCACTCGAGTCAAAATTATTTCGAGCATTGTGGGTTGGGTCCGTAGCACAATATGATTGTGTAAAAGTTATAGCATATTTCGAAAGATGCTTTCTTTATGTGCTGAAAATTTTTTGCAGAAAAACCTTTTCTTGAAAACATGTTGATTGCCTTCTGTTTCATCCTGTGAATTTGATTTTTTGTTTTATTTTGTTTAAACTAACAAATTGGTTATTGTTTTGAGCTTCAAAACAAAAAATATTGCTGAGAATTGTTCTCACTGAAAATTTGTAGAAGAAGAAGGCACCAGAAATTATTTCTGGAAAATTTTCAAAATCGCCGCCATTGTTCCCGACTACAATCGGCATCAGTTCCGTGCTGTTACGCGAACGTCTAGAAATTGTTTCTGGAAGAAATCTTTTTTTAAAAACCCGAATGCAGCCGGTGCCAGCTCTGGTTTCCAAACCTTCTTCTTCTGCAAATTTTCAAAACTACTTTATTGGCCTAGTGTACCGATGGAAGAAACTGATTGGCCCTACGGAGCCAATGAGAATAATTATCTGACTTGCGAATCAGTGAGATCAATTTTTAAACAATGATATTTTGGCCCTAAAAATATTTGATTTAGAAATCCTGTGAGAACAAATAACCCTCTGGCCCGATCAGTCAGTAGGGATTGGTATTGGTAGCATTGAGTACTCAGCAAAGACTTTAATCTTTGTACTAGCCTACGTTAGTTTTAGACAACCCTAGTAACCTGGCCTAGTTCTAGGGATTATCTTACTCTGAATGGGGTGGCAGGACATTGAGATGAGTCGTCCTGGCTAGTTTTTTAGCATCTGGCATTTGTCGTGCTTGCGAGCGCACCTTACTTTTGAGTCGTTCTCTACATGCCGGGCAAGGACACTCAATAGCATTTGACTCCTTACCGCTTTGATGGTGAATAACATCAAGATTGGGACCCCTTAGCTTACGGTGGTAAGTAAAATATTTAGTGTATTGTGATACACTTAGTCATTCTTGGTAGTATGATGTGGTGTACTTACCCTCCGGCAATACACAATTGAGTTCTGTAGGCTTCAATCTTAGCACAATAAGACGTGGCGTTGAAAATGAAGCCTTATGAGCTTTGCACACAGGTCGACCTTCTGTTGGAGAAGTGCCTGTAATTTGAAAATTAGGGCAATGATTTGAAATTGAAACATAATTTTTCAAAAATGATTGAATTCTGAATAAACTCTTCTTTAGAGAATTTTAGAACAAATTTCAGTGGAAAAAAAAAACTTTATGTAGTACCTTTTTGGGACAAAAATGCAACATTGCTTTACTTTATCTGTTTTTGTAAAGCACTGGCACACATGAGACTCATTGGGTGATTTTTCATTCACATGTGTCTTTTATCTTATTTTTTTATAGGATCCGGAGTTGAGCAGACCTATAGATAGGGAGACGATACTATAGTGACAGCAGTCTAGGTCCAGACACTTTCTCTTTTGATTATATACCTTATTACTGACATAGTATGGAGATTGCATATACGAGACTCACTGTTATATATGTATATGACCACATCAGTATGAGTTAGTTGTATCAGTCTGGGCCTTGGTTACTACTTTTGGTTCTTCGTTAAAAAGACCCTTTGTCTGGGTAACTGGATAGAGTGACACCCGATTTTAGTATGCTTCCGTTATTACTTTTAGTAGGGGTATTACAATTGGTATCAGAGCATAGTTATCATAGAACTGTGGTTTCGTCATAAGAATTAATAGAACCCTTTTATCTTGTAGGTATAATGGATAAGAATGATAAGGGCAAGCGACCAATAGATGATCACAGTGATGATGGGAAGAAGGAGATGGGTTAGAGTTTGGGTGTGAAGAAACTTTGGAAGATCAGGACGGTTATTGAAAGGGTATGCCGGGACGTTTCACTTTAACAAGACCCGAACCTGGCCACCGTCATGTACCCTGTCTCACTAGGAGCAAGTTTGACCCAACAGTACCTGTTGTTCAGCCATTTGCACAAGACCTCATTTTGGAGAGGACATCTACTCTCGAGAGGACACCATCGCCACCCAGGCAGGGGAGGTAGGCGGCAATTCTTGTTGGGTATCTCAGGTTCATACCCTATACGGCGCAGCGAAAGAATAAATGAGATACCATCCCAGGACCCGCCTATGTGTGAAAAACAAGACATAAAGATAATAAATGTAGAAGCTTTTTACCTTTGTTTGATCGTCCGAAGAACAAAAATTTCTTCTTCAAGTTGAGGCGCGATCCAGCAATTCTCTTGATCAACCTCCACGTAAGTTGAACGTCTAACCACTATAATCACAGTATGTTATTATCTCTAACAGTATTCCACACAGAAGAATACTCAAGCACCAAAATTTCCTATGCTAGCAGAAAAAGATGGCAGCTAGGGTTGTTTGCTTCAAGAGTAACGAGAGAGAGAGAGAGAGAGAGAGAGAGAGAGAGAGAGAGAAGATCGTGGCTATTGTTTTTCGTGTGTTAATAATCTAGCTAGGGTTTCGTGTATCTCATCTATATGTTACACAAAAATCCCCTACCAAAATTGAGAATTCTAATCCTATTAGAATTCCCTAATTGTAATTAGAAACCTTAAATTATCACAATTACAATTTGGATCATAAATTATAACTAATTATAATTTATCCACAACAACTTCTCTTTCTCTCAATTAACCCCACTATGTTATCAAATAACACCTTGAGTATATAATCCTCTATTGTGTGTGACCTATTAGGCTTCCCAATCAATTGGTAGAGAATATGAGTTAATCCAAACGTCTTTGAGATTAATAATTCATAATTAATTAGAATTAATCCTATTAATTCTAATCAGGATTGGTTTATTAATTCATCAATTAATAAACCCATATTCCCATATCATGAGCGGTAGCTAGCAACACATCATGACCATCTAAGAGTTCGGGAAGTCAAGTGGCTTGATATGAACCCTTCAATAACAAACTTCAGCGCAATTAACTTCTTTCACCATACAATATCTCATTCAGTTTGGAGTACGGAATTAGTGCCAACTCCCTTCAGAATATATATTAATTCTAGCTCGAATACAATAGTACTTGTACCAAGAACCCACTACTCTAGATGTGTATCAATTGGAACTATTTCCAATACACAATCGCCTTGGCTAAGGACTTCTCGAGTAGTAACGTCTACAAGTGACCGTGAGATATTTGTCCCTATTATTAGGAGTGGTGAATCCTTTATTAACCCTCTCAACTACTTTCATTTACCTCACAATGTACTCAATATCCATCCCATAGGCGGCCTTTGATCGAGCTCCAAAAATTGAAATTAAAGTACAATGCTCAGCAAACAAAGTACCTTGGAGATCTCAAGTCTAAGGATACTTGCACGTTTGCTATATTGAGATTATATAACTGGCACTAAATAGTTATCCATGTGATTATCTCAAGGCTAGGTCATCAAATGAACTTATTCCATTAACAACCATCTATGTGTTAACTTTGAGTATCTCAATACTCACGAATATGAGAACCACCATCTGATCAAATCAGGAAGTCTAACACATACTAATCTTAACGCATTAATGATGTCCTGTCTCATTAATACTACGACTAGGAACTATTTAAGTACTAACATTATACAGTGTAGTAGGAATCTTGTAATAACCCACCTTATATAAGTAATTTGCGTGGGGTAGTCTTGTTTAAAATAAGAATACACATAAAAGGAATTAATATATATATATATATCCTATTATCAATAGCATTATTATTAAGGCTATGAATTATTATTATTATTATTATTATTATTATTATTATTGTTGTTGTTGTTGTTGTTGTTGTTGTATGTTTAATGATAACATTATTATTATCACTATTAATCTACTATTATTTTATATTTATTATTTAATACCTATATTTCTTGGCAATATTAAATTATGGTATTATTATATTCAATATTTTATATTACTTTATTATATATTACTATTACCAATATTCATATAAATAATACAATTAATGCCCTAAATATCTTAGCTATATTCTTATTAAATAAAAAGATATTTTAGAGGCCCCACAAGAAATAAATAAGGATGGCCCACAAGCATGACAATTTTGACTAAGATGAACCACCCTTTGACTTCATTTGACTAAGCTTAATTAAGCTAAACTAGATTAGAGCAAATTAATCACGATTATGCATGCCCATGCAAGGTTAGTAAATATCTATTAGTCTTGAAAATCCTAGAGATTTCTACAAGCTTTACCAAGGCTCTTGTCGGTTCTACATGATTCCAAGACCTTCTAAGATGTTCCACAATTTTCTTTTAAATTCTATAAAGGTCTAATAGCTTCTAGAATTGCCAAATCACCATAATTTTCCTTGCTAAGACCAAAACAAGACCAAAGACAAACTATATAAATAAGGGCAAGGGGAGAAGGTTTCGGCCAGGAGGAAGCTGAAAGGGAGAATAGAAAAGAGAGGAAAAGAGAGAAAATAAGGAGGAAAGGAGGAGAAGCAAGGAAGAGGGAAGAAGAAGGCATGCAAGTCTGGCTAACAATCTTAAATAAGGTAAGGTTATTTTAATGTCAAGAAAGCTATGAGTGATAAAGATTTATTTTAAGCTATGTTATATTTATTTCTTGGTATTTAGAAAGAAATGAAATAGGACTATATGTACAGCTAGTACTTAGAGAAAACAAAACAGAAATTATATGTCTAAGGTTGATAGTTGGAAAGAACTAAAATGAAAATGGTATATAGATTTGTGGGGAGTTGGCTGGATGAATGGAGAAGGAAAAGTGTAGTGTTTGATAGCTTACATAAGCTGTTTTGAAGCACTTGGATGATTGGAATTTGGTTAATGAAAGAAAGAAAGAAAGGCCATGGAAGAAATAGCAAGAAAACGTTAAAAAAGGGTAAAAATTTCTGATTGTAGCAAGAATTGTTTCATGGCTATTTTGGACTGCTGAAAAATACTTGATGGGAAAGCAAGCTAAAACAGCCTTATTAAGGTATGAAACAAGGGTTTGAAAGCATTAGATGTGGTAGGATATGTTGAAGAATCCATAAGAATAAGCTAAAACAAGTTAAGCTTCTAAACTGTAATTTTAGATCCTAAACTCGGAACAGTGAGTTTAATTGAAAAAATGAACGAAGTGGGAAAGATTTTAAGTGTCCCATGACCTGGAGTTGATAGAGGAATGTCCTAGGAGTATTTAGGAAGTAGTCTCGCCTCATTTGGATTTATATTGAATAAGTTATGAACAAAACATTAGAGGATGGTAAAGCTGTAAAATCAGAAAACCATAAAAAGTATTAATCAACTTATTTCTTTAAGATATTATAGAAACCTTATTTGAACCCATTAAGTAATAATAAAGAAATATAATAATGGTGTAGGTGAACCGAGTCAAAGGAACTCCTTTTAGGACTACAAAAGGATACTATTTCAGCCTAGTATACAAGGTGAGTCCCATGATTTTTAAAACTACCGTTAGCTATGTGTTTTTCTGATAAAGTTTAATGTTTCGCTGATATAGTCCATGTCTCCTTGATATAATTGAAGCCTATGAACCAATTTACTTGGTATTTGCACAATGTTTTAATAAGATTTTCCTTATGCTCAAATGCTCCTGAGATGAATTGTATATCATTTTGATAGCTCTTAAAAAAATAAATACTCTAGTAATGCAAAACTTTTAGAAAATGATATTTGGCCCCAAAAACGGTTTCTTAGAATTCCCTTCGGGGAGAGCAGACTCCTTTCAATGGAGTAGACTGACTATGTGAGTCAGTGAAGACGTTGAGTACTCAGCGAGGACTTTGACCTTTGTACTAACTCGCATTAGAGATAGATGAACCCAAATAACCCGGTCCAGTTATTGGGCTTATCTTACTCTAAACGGGGCGATAGGACAATGAAATTAGCCGTCCCTAGCTAGCCGTTTTGAGCACGGAAATTGCCTATTGTTTATGATGGTGGATTGTTCACATGATACCGAGCGGGGACACTTGGTGTGTTCAATCCTTTGCCACCTCGATGGTGATTGACGTTAGGATTGTGACCCCTGGCTTATGGTGGCAAGTAAAAGATTCGTAAGTGCAATGTGAGGTATATTTTTATGCTCACTATTCCGGCATGACACGAGTGATGTGCTGCAAGGCGCAATCCCTGACACAAGAGACCGTGTAGCCGAAAGCGAAGTTCCTTGAACTTTGCACGCAGGTCACACTTCTATATAGAGAAGAACTCGCATCTATTAAAATTAGAGGCCATATGTTTGGAAATCATTGTTTTTCGAATGTACATGATAAATTGAACCCAATTCTATCAATGACTTCAATTTCCCAGTTATAAAGTTAATTTCGGTAAAGAAATTGATAATTGATTTCTTAAGAAAAACACTGACACACACGGGACTCACTGAGTATACCACTCACACGTATGTCTATCTTTTCTATTTTTTTTTTTTAGGAATTGAAGCTGAGGAATAAACGACGGTACTTCCAGGACCACTCCTCTAGCACTGGCTAGTGAAACTTTTGGAGTACTCATTGTACATAGTTTATGTAATATTTTAGCTTATGTATTTTGGGGGCTATGATGATGTACCTATCTTGACTTATATGCTTATGTAATAAAAGAGCATGTTTCATATATTTACTTATGTTTCAACTCTTACTCGCTTACCTTAAGGTTTTAAATCGTTATAAAGACCCCTTGTTTGAGAAATCAGACGGGCAACATCCCACCAGAACTAGCCCACTATATCGCGAACATGGGGTGTTACAATTGGTATCAGAGCCCTAGCAATAAAGTTTAATTTGTATTTTGTGTGTATTATTTGTGGGTATAGATAGAAGTTTGACTTGACTATTCTTTTGTAGGTATGGCAAATGGCGGTGATAATGGGAAGAAACCAATAGAGGAAAAGGACCCTAGAGATGGACTATGGGAAGAGGGCGAGAGTTCTCACCCTAAGAAGAAGAAGAAAATAAGGACTTTTCTAGGATCATCTATCTTTGGTCCTTATTACTACCACAGCTCCCTTAGAGGACCAAGATCACGAGAAAGGAGTCAAGAACTATCACAGGGCAACAATATAGGAGATATGACTAAGGAGCCTGAAAAGATAGAGAGTTCCACCCAGGCTGCCGTACCTGAAGAGGCTATAGTACCTTCTGAAAAATCTGAAGACGGAGTGGTCGAGATAGTCGCTATATCCTTTGATGAGTCTGCAGTAGAAGACAGTAAGGATAAGGTAGTGGAAGTGGTTGCTATATCTTTTGATGAGTCAGCCATAGAAGAGGTTGCTGGTAGCGATTCTGATTTCGATAGTAGCATGGAGGATGCAGGCATATTAGGCCCAGGATCTGATACTCCTGAGTACTATTACGTATCGACCGACTCGGGACCACCTGTTTCTAGTGATGAAAGTGAGTAGGAGGACTACTTAGAAAGTTTTAGTATGAGTAGCACCTATTGTACATATTGAGTACGTACATTAGTAGGAGGAAATAAATAAGCACATGTAACATCTTATGTACTAAAACCCTGCAATTTTGTTGTAATATACTAGGGTGTTGTATAATGTTTTAAAACCTTGAAATTTTGTTGTAATATATCAAGGGTTATGTTTCCATATTATAACGTTCTCTCTTTGACATACTAATCTAACTCAATTGTTAATACTGATTTAACTAGGAAAGCCTACTGTCTTTATTATACCGCCAAAGTGAACCACCCATCATCATCCAAAGGAATCATTTGCTAACAATTTAACCAAGTGAGCATAAGATGAATCTCTAGAAAACATTATGATGCAAAATTTTCAGAAAATGACAGAAGTGTTACAACATATGACCGAGGTAACCTCCAGAGAAGGACGGCGAACTGAAGCTAAAGCAGATCAAGCTTTAGAACGATTCATAAAGTTCCAACCCCAATCATTCTATGGCCGACCTGAGCAAGAACAAGAGGCAGAATCCTGGATAGAACAAATAGAGAACATATTCTCAGCTCTAAGTTACTCAGAACAGTGAAAGGTACAATTTGCTACGTTCAAACTCCAAGGACCAGCACGAGACTGGTGGACACGTAAAAAGGAGCAGAAGGAATGGACTTGCAAAGAATTTCGGGTGGAATTCAAGAAAGAATTTATACCATATTGGGTTGTAGAAAGGCGAGAAGATGAATTTCAAAATTTTAGACAAGATGGGAGGACAGTAGGAAGGTACGCTGCTGAATTTACACGACTTTCTAAATATTGCCCCCTCCTAGTGCAAAATGAACCAGATAGAACCTGCCGCTTTGTGAAAGGTTTGTGCCCCGAACTTAAGAGGGTATTGCTTAGTATGGCCCCGAGTAATTATAGTGCTGCAGTAGAAATAGCTTCAAGCGTCGAAGAGGCGGATCTGGAGCAAGCTAAGTAGGGAAACAAAAGGGGATTTCAAACCCTAAACCGAAATAAGAGGCCTGGAGAGAATAAGTGGCCCAATAAAGGAAAATTTCCAAGGAGAGAATGAGGTAGCATGGGGAAACAACTAGTTTATTGTTATAATTGCGGAAAAGAAGGGCATAAAAATTTCAACTGCCCCCACCCAAGGAGGACAACTGGATGGATAAATCCAAGAGGGAATTCTATGGGAGTAAGACCAGAAATTGCTAAAGAAAACCTAGGCTAGCCTTCTGTACCTAAAACTGGAATCAGCAAACCTGCAGTAAAAGCTAGAGTAGTAGCCCTGGATAAAGTAGACACTAACGCATCAACAGTGATAGAATGTAAGATCTTTATTTTTGGTAAAGAAGCTAAAATTTTAATAGACCCAAGCTCTACCCATTCTTTTATTACATGTTTTTTTGCTCAAAAGGTGAATGTTAGAAGTAAAGAGGCCCTCTATGAAATGATAGTTAGCACTCCTTTGGGAAAGCAATTAAGTAGTGATAGAATTTATCTGGGAAGTGAAATAAAAATTGGAGATGTGATGTTAGAAGGAGACCTTATAAATCTACCCATAAAAGAATATGATGCTATCCTAGGAATGGATTGGTTATCGCATTATCATGCAAAAGTTGATTGTAGGAATAAACTGGTGCACTTTAGGGACCAGGAGGAAATACTCTAGAATTTTTGGGAGATAAAGCAAAACAAAGAGTGATTTGATATCCAGAGTAAAAGCAAGGAAGCTAATACGAAAAGGATGCAGTGGGTATGTAGCTTACCTTTTTCGTAAATCCATCAAACCTGAAAAGCTTGAAGAAGTACTAGTAGTTCGAGAATACCCGGATGTTTTTCCAACAGAATTGAAAGAATTACCTCCAAAAAGAGAAGTTGAGTTCAGTATTGATTTAGTGCCAACAGCTGAGCTGGTCTCTAGAACCCTATACCGGATGGCACCAGCAAAACTAAAGGAATTGAAGAAGAAATTACAGGAATTATTGGAGCAAGGGTTTATTCGACCCAGTACCTCACCATGGGGAGTACCAGTGCTATTCATGAAAAAGAAAGATGGCACTTTGAGGATGTGCATAGACTATAGAGGACTGAATGCTCAAATAATAAAGAATAAATACCCATTAGGTATAGTGGACGAGTTGTTTGACCAGTTACAAGAAGCAGGATGTTACTCTAAATTAGATTTGAGACAAGGGTATTATCAGGTGAGGATTAGGGAAGAAGATATTCCAAAAACTGCCTTCAATACTTGCTATGGGCATTATGAATTTGTGGTGATGCCCTTTGGTGTTACTAATGCCCCTACCACCTTCATGGATCTCATGCATCGAATTTTTCAACCCTATCTGGATAACTTTGTTGTTATATTCATTGATGATATTTTGGTATATTCTAAGAATCCTCAAGAGCATTTGCGAAAAGTACTTGAAAAATTAAGAGAAGCTAAGTTGTATGCCAAGTTTAGCAAATGTGAATTTTGGTTGGACAAAGTATCTTTTCTGGGGCATGTGATTTCTAAAGAAGGGATTTCTGTGGACCCTGCAAAAGTAGAAGCTGTAGTAAATTGGAAGCAACCAGAAAATCCTACGGAGATGAGAAGTTTCTTAGGCTTGGCTGGATATTATAGAAGGTTTATTGAAGGGCTCTCAAAACTTTTTTCCCCATTAACTCGATTAACCCAGAAGAAGGTGCCACATAAATGGTCAGAAGGCTGTGAGAAAAGTTTTCAAGAATTAAAGCGAATGTTGAGCACCTCACCTGTCCTAGCCTTGCCTGCTATTGATAAGCCCTATAAAGTATATACTGATGCTTCTAATGAAGGATTGGGCGGAGTGTTGATGCAAGATAGGAGGGTAATAGCGTACTGTTGGGGATATGCCCTAGAGTCAATTTGTACTTATACAATTGTCATTATGTTTTATATAATAATATGAGGCTTTCCTTTCCATGAATAGTGAGTTTTGTTTTGTTGGTCATCAAGTACGTGACTTGATAGTAAAACCCTACAATGAATACAATGACTATTCTAAAACTGTCCCTGATCGATTATTATTATTGGAATAATAATAAATTAAGATTAGTATGTTTGTGACTTGATGGCTATGTTTTACTGGCCATGGATATTTGTGATATCGAGTCAAGACATAAATAAATGTTAGAGAACATTGTATTGGACATGACCCACTGTAAGAGTACTTCATGGAATATGTCATAAGCACTTTCTAGCCATAATAATATTGAAAGTCCTTCGACCTAAATTCATCATAGTTTCTTACTTGATAAATTCTATATTTTGACATTGTCTAAAGTTGTCTTTAACCAGATAATAAATTAGACTACTGTTGGATATAGAATAAATCAGGGAGAGGAATATGATTGATTGTGAAGAAATTTGTCCCTCTCAGTTATGGGAGAGATATCCATGGGCCCCTTGATAAGTTAGACTGTTAAAAATGCATGGCCGTGCTCAAATATATCAATCTAAGATATTGATATCATTTGTTTGAACAGTCTACTATGAAATCAAGAAATAATTGATTAAGCTTAATAAGGATGACATGCTCCGTGCCTTTTGCTTAATCTGGATATCGTGTGACAAAAGGACTAAATATAAAATTATGGTTTGGTTCAAAGAGATCACTGATCTTCATTTAACCTGGATAGTTATAATGTTTTGCTAGAAACCGCTTATAACTTGTGGGCCATTTAAATATGATTTAGGCACACTCGCCAGGTGTTAAATGAACCTATAGGGTCACACAATAAGCGAACTTGTTAGGTTATTTTTCTGGTGACCAGGTTCGATGAATCTGGATGATATCCAGATTATAAGAATCTGACTCGGTAAAATAATTAGTTAAATTACCGAGATAATGGCAGAATCTTATCATATCAGTTTTAATTTAATTTGAATTTAAATTAGAATATGATAAGATATGATTAGGGTTGGACTCTAAGAGGTTCGAGGGTTTTTAAGAAAACCCTAGTCGTCTTTTCAATGGTCCAATTTTTCGGTTGAGAACATTCGTGCCATTCTCTACCAGAAAGAAAAAAACCTCTCAAACCCTAGGCGCTAGCACTCCCCGGGTATCGAGTGAGTTCGCGGTGTGTATCCGATAGAGGACGTTCGCATACTGCAGCGTCTGGTGATTGTTCGGGTTGAACGTACAACAGCGCAACCAGAATCGAAGGATTTCGATTACAGCAACCAGAGGTAATTCTTAAAACTTAGATCTTTTTAATCGTTTACTTGGGTCTTCGGGAGGGATTCGTAGATGTTTTCCGCGTTTAGGAGTCCACGAATCCTAACACATACATATCAAGGAAATTGAAACCCCATGAGAGAAATTACCCCACTCATGATCTAGAACTAGCAGCCATTGTGTTTGCCTTGAAAAAGTGGAAACATTATCTTTATGGGGCAGAATTTGAGGTTTTCACTGATCATAAAAGTTTGAAATATATCTTCACTTAGAAAGACTTAAATATGAGGCAGCGAAGGTGGATGGAGTTCTTAGAAGAATTTCGCTGCCCAATCAAGGTACATTGGAGATGGTACTTTAGGTCTATTATTAAGTCTAGTATTATTAGCAAGGTACTTAAATATCAAGTCTAGTATTATTAGCAAGGTACATCAATGAGCCAATTGCACTGAGATATAATACTTCAGGACTAAGTAGTTCTTTATTATCTTCTCGAGATAAAAAAGAATCTTTATTTATATCTAATGACCTCACGACCATTAGAGAACTTAATGGATGTGCTTTGTCCATGTAAAACCTTTTAAGAACTTTTGTTGTATATGTTGATTGATGAATAAAAATACCATCTTCCAGATGTTCAATTTGTAAACCAAGACAAAATTTGGTTCTGCCAAAATCCTTGATTTCAAATTCTTGCTTTAGGTTATTTCTTACCTTTTGGAGTTCTTCTGGAGTTCTAATAAGATTAATATCATCAACATACAAGTATCACAAAACTAAATCTAGATTTCTTAATAAAAATACATGGATATAGTGGATTATTTTTATATCCTGATTTCAATAAATATTCACTAAGACGATTATACCACATGCGTCCAGACTGCTTTAAGCCATATAATGACTTTTGTAATTGAATTGAATAATTTCCACGAAGGTTAGAATTATATGCTTCAGGTATACTAAATCCTTCTGGGATTTTTATATAAATATCATTATCAAGGTTTTCATATAAATAAGCAGTTACAACATCCATTAGACGCATGTTAATCTTTTCACGTACTACTAGACTCACAAGGTATCGGAATGTAATTACATCCACCACAAGTGAATAGTTTCATCATAATCAATACCCGATTTTTGCGAAAAACCTTGTGCCACAAGTCGTGCTTTATATCTTACAACTTCATTTTTTTCATTTCGCTTTCACACAAATACCCATTTATAACCAATTGGTTTTACACCTTCTGGTATTTGGACTACAAGTCCAAAAACCTCACGCTTTGCAAGTGAGTTTGACTCCGATTGAATCGCATCTTTTCATTTTGGCCAATCATTTCTATGACGACATTCTTCAACTGATGTTGGTTCAAGGTCCTCATCATCTTTTAACACTTCAAGTGTTATATTGTATACAAAAATATCATCAACAGTTATTTCCGACCGATTCCAACTTCTGCCAGAAGTTATATAATTAATGGACATCTCATTATTTTGTTCACTATTTTCAGATATTTGGATCTTTTCATCAGTTTCCACTTGATCGCTTTCTCCTAATTCTTCAATTGGATTATTCTGATCATTTAATCCTCTTTTCTTTCGAGGATTTTTATCTTTTGAACCAATGGGTCGTTCACGTTTTTGACGTGTTTTTGATTCAGTAGCTATAGGAATTGTATTTTGTCCTATTGGGACTTCTATCCGAATAAGAGCATCTATAGCTGGAATATGCGATTTAGTTACTCTTGTAGAGTCAGCAAAAGAATCTGGCAGTTGATTTGCAAGTCTTTGCAAATGAATAATCTTTTGAACTTCTAATTCGCTTGCGTTTGTGCGCGGATCTAAATAATTCAATGATGTTGTCCAGGCAAGCTCCTTTTTATGTGGTTTATGTTCTTCCCCTAATTTAGGAAACAAAGTTTCATCAAAATGACAATCAGCAAATCTTGCTGTGAATACATCACCTGTCAATGGTTCAACGTATCTAGTTATAGAGGGAGAAACATATCCAACATATATCCCCAACCTTCTTCGATGACCCATTTTGGTACGTTGATTTGGCGCTATCGGTACATACACAGCATACCTAAAAATTCTCAAATGAACAATATTTAGCTCAGAACCAAAAGCCAATTGTAAGGGAGAAAATTTGTGATAACGTGTTGGCCTTATGCGCACAAGTGCTGCAGCATGCAAAATAGCATGTCCTCAAACAGTTATACGGAGATTTATTCCCATTAATAATGGTCTAATAATTAATTGTAACCGTTTAATGAATAATTCAGCTGACCATTATGAGTATGAACATGAGTTACTGGATGTTCAATAGTAATGTCAATTGACATGCAATAAGTATCAAAGGCTTGAGAGGAATATTATCCAGCATTATCTAGACGGATCCTTTTGATAGGATAATTTGAAAATTGTGCTCTTAAGCGAATTATTTGGGCAAGCAATCTCACAAACGCCAAGTTGCAAGTTGATAATAAACTGACATGCGACCATTGGGTCGATGCATAAATTAAAATTATAAAGTATCTTAATTGCCCACATGGTGGATTAATTGATTCACATATATCACCATGAATTCTTTCTAGAAATACTGGAAACTCAAACTCCACTTTTGTTGGAGATTGTTTAATAACCAATTTCCCTTGAGAACATGCAGCACATGAAAATTTATCAGGTGTCAAAATCCTTTTACTTTTCAAAAGATGACCATGCATATTTTCAATTATCTTTCGTATCATAATAGCTCCTAGATGACCCAAATGGTCATGTCAAAGGATAAATGTAGCAGAATTAGTAAACTTCTGATTTATTGAATGATGTACTTCAATTGCATGAATTTTTGTGCTATATATTCTAGATGAAAAAGATGGTAACTTTTCTAATAAAGATTTCTTACCCGACATTATTTGAGTAATATAAAGATACTCAAAACTATTTTCTTCCATTGTTTCAATGTGATATCTATTTCGGCGAATATCTTTAAAATTTAATAAATTTCTTTGAGATTTTGAATAAAATAACGCTTTAGAAATAACAGCATTTGTTCCTTTGGGTAATACAATATTAGCTCTTCCAGAGCCTTCAATTGACTTTACACTACCACTTATAGTATTAACATTTGTTTCTCCCATCTGTAGGTAAAAGAAATATTTTCTATCTTTCAATATGGTGTATGTTGTACCACTATCAATTAGGCATATATCTTCAATGCCACTTGTGTATCTAATAAGCGGAATAATAGCCATCTGGGTATAACAAAATATTTATAAATTTAAATACTCAAACAATAAAAACTTTAAACGCTAATTACTATTACAATGCCAAAAATATAAAATATTAAAAGCAAACTTCTAATTCCTCTGGACAATTCCATCACCAATCAAATGGTCAATTCTTCCTTCAGGATGCTCAAAGAAATCAGTCACGTCCAAATGAGTTACATCAACATCAATATCGTCAAGGTTGGTATCATCATCATCATGAAGAAAATGTTGTAGAGTAAAATTTGCTTCAGCATTTTTGCCTTTCTTCTCAATAGACGCATGATATAGATCAACAAGGTGTTTTGCAGTACGACAGGTACGAGACCAATGACCTTTCATGCCACAGAGATAACATTTATCTTCATAATTTTTAGGAACAACATCATTTTCTTTTCATTTCTCGTTAGTTTTTGGCCATTTCTGGTGGTTGTCATTATTTCTCGTAACTTTGTTATGACTATTACGATCATAATGAATATTTTTATTACGACTATATATTCGTCCACGGCTACGGCCACAGCCATATCCATGACCATGACCTCTTCCAGGGCCAAAATTACGAGTTCTAACATCATTCACTTTTGGGAATGGAGTACAACCTGTTGGTCGAACTTCATGATTTTTCATTAATAACTTATTATTTTGCTCAGCTACGAAAAGACAAGATATCAATTCTGCATACTTCTTGAATCCCTTTTCTCGATATTGCTGCCGCAGGAGCACATTCGAGACATGAAAAATAGAGAAAGTTTTTTTTAACATATCCTCAGCAATAATATTTTCTTCACACAATTTTAGCTACGAGCTAATTTTAAAAATAGCAGAATTATACTCACTAACGGATTTAAAATCTTGTAATCACAAGTGCATACAGTCATACCGTGCCTTTGAAAGGATGGCCATCTTCTGATGATCAAACTTTCTTTCAAATTAGTTCACAAAATAAATGAATTTTTCACGATAAGGTATTCAACCTTTAAGTCATCATGAAGATGATGGCGGAGAAAAATTACAGCTTTAGCATCATTTTGTGATGATGATGGATTTCCTTTTACAATAGTATCTGTCAGACCCTTTGCAGCTAAATGCATTTCAGCATCTAGTGTCCAAGATAAATAGTTTTCCCCAGTAATATCAAGAGATGCAAACTCAAGTTTGGTGAGATTTGCCATGTGAATACAAAATCAAATAGAAAAAGTACCTACCTTCCTCTTTTGTTCTAGAAAACTTCAAAAAAAACCAGACTTCTTGATTGCATGGATCGAGAGAGAACTTCGATGGTGTTGGCTTGGTTATCACCTTCAATAGAACAACTTCAATAGTGTTACCATGATTAAAACCTTCAGTAAAACAACTTCGGTAGAGTCTCGTGTTGATAACGTATTATGAATTTGATTCAAAATAGAATTAGTAAATATAAAATTGTAAAGTAAAGATACTAGAAGAAGAGAGAAAATAAAGAATCACTTAGATACGATTTTATTGATTGTTCGTTTGTTTACATATGACCCCTATTTATAGAGGTTTCGATTCATCATCTGAAAGGATAAAAAATGAATTTAATAAATGCTATCTTATCTCATCCATTAATAATCTTAGAAAAACGAACAGTCACATTATCGTCAAGATAAATGGATAGAATGAAGAAAATGAACAGCAACTTAATATTTTCATAACAATTGTAATATATTTTGTTATATTATAACTTATCTTATTATAATATATAATGTTATTAGTATAATATAATATATGTTGAAATATTATACTCTAATATAGCCTTACTATATTAATAGTTAATATTATTTTTCTGATGAACTTGTTCTTATATTTATTAGTTTTAACATTAAGGTTTAGTTTATTACTAATGTATTTAATTAATGTAACAAGATTATCAAATTATTCTCTGCATAATATAATATTTTGACATATGTTGTTACAATTATCATATCCCTAGTTACTATAGTGATGTCTTTATTATAATTTTTATAATATTATTTACTTAGTACAGATTATAATTAATAATATTTATTATTTATAATATTTATTGTTGGTATTAGTTATTTATTTATGTATTTATTTATTCATTTATTTACCTATTTATTTTTTAGCATAATATTTAGTATATTATTTTAGTACGTGTCATTATTCATAATATTTATTATTTATAATATGTAATATCTATAGTATTTCCTATTATATATTTATTTCTTGATTTATTTATTTATTTATCTATTTATTATTCATTGATTAATTATTCATTTATTTACTTACTTATTTACTTACATACTTACTTACTTATTAATTGCTTACTAATTATTATTATTAAAAATTAATATTATTTATTATTTATTTTATAGTGTAATTATTAATTAGTAGCATTATAATTATTTATTATTGTTATTGTTTGTTATCATCATCATCATCATCATGTTACTTTCTCCTTGCTATTTGGTAGTGGGTATGTTGTATGAACTTTATCTTGGCAGATTTAACTTTACATGCCTGGGTAGAGTAGGAAGTTTTGAACGTGAGTACTTTATAGTGTGACTAAGTAGAGCGGTAATTAATTAAGTATTTTAACTTTCTGTGAAAGAAGAGGAAGATTTCCAAGGTCCATGGACAACATAATAATCTTGGAATAAACCATAAGTTGAAAAAGTATGTCCTTGCATAAACTCTTTGTTGAACAAAGCTCTTGTTGCAAGTCAATTGATGTTTCTATTGTGACCAAGAAACTTTTTTTTTTTTTTTTGGAATGCAAGCATGGTCAATATTTCTCTTTTGCTCTAAATAACATATTGTTCAGATGATGGTTTTCAAACAAAATACTGATTTTATTTATTAAATGTTTCAAACAAAACTATTCCAAATCATGATTACATTTTTAAGATAACAAAGTGTTGTTTGGGAATTGTTCCTAAACAGGATAACTAAACGTTGAGTACTCAATAAAAGTAGGAGAAGGCCACCTCCGGGAGATAAATTCTTTTTGAATAAAATGTTAGTTTTAGAAAGTCAGATTAGTCCGAGCTAACAACTCAATCCATGTGAACTGTTATCCAAAGATGGAGAACTGGTAAGTTAAAGTATAAAGATGGAGAGTATCTCACCCAATGGACCGATCACCCACTTGTATTGTGATGCAGGACTTCATAATATGTGGTTATCGTGCAGGGTTTTATAGCCATGACTATGATGCAGGGTTTCGTAGTCACCTTTGTTTTGAGTGGTTATTTCTTTTCTAAATGTACACTTTATTTGAGAAATTGATATTAAACACACCCAATATTGAAAAACAAATTGTTATGACTTGCAATCTTTTATTGTGATTTGGTCCAACTAATATCCTTATTCTTATCTTAGCTTGTCAAATCTGAAAACATAATTCCAAACACCAAGAATTCAATCTAATATTCACTAACAATATCAACAACTCCTATTGACAGCAACTTCCAATAATATATTACAAGCAATATCCATTAAGGCTAAATAATGTGCTCTTTAATAACTAGCAAATGAAAATAATTGTTTGTAATATAAAATAATAATTTTATAGGTAATAAACTTCATTTCACATAAAAAAAAAACTAATAAACTATATGTATATTTTTTTTAGAAAATAATGACTAGTTAATAGTTGCGAGATATTAATAAATAGTAGTTTATTAATACTAAATAATGTTATTAGTTAATAATTATTTAGTTAATAATGTTAATAATATTAATAATGTTATTAGTTAATAGTAGTTATAATAAATAATGGTTCTAATATTAATTTATATTTGAACATACTAGACTTTTGTATCAATGTTAGTAATGAGGATAATTTTTTATAATGAGTATCAAATAACACTCATAATAATAATAATAATAATAATAATAATAATAATAATAATAATAATAATAATAATAATAATAATAATAATAATAATAATAATAATAATAATAATAATAAGAAGAAGAAGAAGAAGATTAGTTATTAAATATTTTCCAATAGCAACAATATTTTAAACAACAAGCTTTATCAAACAACACACGCGTATATATATATATATATATATATATATATATATATATATATATAGATATATTGATATACATATATCACATTAATAAGGTTAAAAGTATTAGTTATAAATAATTAAAATTAATGGTTTGAACAATAATAATAAACTCATGGTAGCAACTAGATCATTTCATAACATATATTATGTATGTATATATATATATATATATATATATATATATATATATATATATATATATACATATATATGTATACATGTATACATATATGTATATATATATTCTAAGCATAGTGTTACATGCTTCGCATATCATCTCATCTCATATCTCTTATCAACTATACAAAGGTTTGACAACAAAACCACAACTTCTCAATGTCATATGCACAAGCGATTATTATATCTTAAAATAAAAACAACACATATAGTACATAATATCTCCCATCCTCCATCTGTAGAAACTACATATTCCAACATTTTTTCTCAATTATCACCACAATAAATTATCATAGATCACTTCTCATATACATCATCACAACACCTTGTAATAAGTTTCAAACTTAGAATATTTTCATTCATTTTCCTTTTACATAGTTTTAAAGACCCCTTATCTTAAGGACGGATGACAACCCTACCCTTTTAGAGTATATAGGTAGCGGGGTGTTACAATCTCAGGTGACTTTTGTTAGCAAAAAAAAAAAAAAAGTATTGGGAAATTTTCAAAGTAATTAGATGTCCATTCCCTTAAACATTAAGTTTCGTAGAGATTAAGAACCCTAACCCTATAAATATAGGATTATTGAAACAACTTGTAATTAACACAAAAAAGTAAATAAAATATAATAGTTCTTTATTAATTTTAGAGTCTTTTTACTTCTGCTAGTTGTAATTTTGAGGCTATCAATATTGTGTGAAGACACTCTAACAATTTATAATGTACAGATGTAATAGCAAATTTATCATAGTGAAAAATGTTTCATCTACTTCTTTTCAATCCAACTAAATAATATAGATGTAAATACAATTTACTTCTTGCAGTGGAAGTATATGTCACTTCCCTGCTTCCTTCTCCCATCCTTTGTAACACCTTTCATAAATATTATACCGGAAGCACATAATTCGTTTGGGTGTCGCCCCATCTAATTTCCCAGACTAGTGGTTTTTATGACATTCAAAGCCAAAATGGAAAGACAAATAGATAGCAAATGCCTCAGAGTTGGCCAAACTTAAGTCGTATCATACATTCATAAGAAAAGATAACTCATTGCATCAATACATACTCCTTACAAGTCATGAGAGTAGCTTAAACAAAGCTATTTGATTCACAAACCCAAAAGAGTAGGATTGTCTTCAAGGGCCTTGGCATTCAGTCCTAAATCCTAAACAAAAACAGATGATAATACACGTGTGAGTGTTTTATAGTGAGTGAGTCTTGTGAGTGCTAATGTTTTCTCTTAGAAAATTGGGAAAACAAAGTTATTGGGTTTTCACTAAAAACAAATAATAGAAGTTCATTTCATTTTTCACTGAAAACAATTCTACAATTTAGTAGAGCAAGTTTTACTTAAAAATTTCTTAACATATAGGCACATTTGGAAAGTCAAATTTTTATCAATATAATTGCCACACATTTCAAGCATATTTGGCAAATCGAGTTTTATCAACATCATTGCCCCCATATTTTCAGAAAAGTAGGCATTCCCCCATATTTCACAAGGCTTTGCCTTTAGCCTCACAGTCTTATTATGCTAGGGACTAAGCCTTCAGCACTCAACCAGATCATGCCGAAATGGTAGAATTATCATTACAATCTACCTCAAGTTATATCAATTCCTTTTACTTGCAATAGTATGAGATCCCCATACCTGTACTCCCCTCACAACGAAGTTGGCAAAGATCGATTACAGATTGGGCGTCCCACCCAGGATCAATTAATTAACGCCTAAAGACATTTGAGTGTCTTGTGCAATCAAATCAATGGTGTATGCATTGGGACAGTGCTAGTAGGGATACGGCTAATTTCAATATCCTATCACTCTATTTAGAGTAAGATAATTCCTAGAACTAGCTAGGTTACTTGGAATAATCTATTTCTAACATGAGCTAGTACAAATGTCATATAACCCTTATTGAGTACTCAACGTCTTCACTAGTTCACAAGACCAGTCCAATAACACTGGTTCACAAGACCAGTCTAATACCACGTTTCCCGAAAAAACATCAAAAATATTTTTTGGGACCAAAATATCATTTTTTACCAAATGTTGATTCCATACCAAGAAATCGTTTTTCAAGTTTCTTGCGTAGAAGGATAAAAGTCCTTCCCACATAATAAAATTATTCTTTAAGGGTATTTAAGTAAATTATGCATTTTATGCATACTTGAGTCCAAAAGGAATTTCATTTCAAACAATTCAGAATTTTAAATCTGAAAAAGGAATTAAATTCAAAGATTTAAAGCTTTAGAAGTAATTCATCATTCCATTAAAACAAAGAACTCATAACTTGCATACTTCATCATTTAAACATGGAACGGAACACATTTGTGCAAGTAAATACTCATTTTGTCACATAATAGGTGAGAAGAATACTTTCCATAAATACTTGTCAATAAAAATATTTGTAGTACAAAGAATTCAAAATCCTTTGTAGAAAATATTCCATTTCCTGATATTCAATCATTTTATGGTTCAGAGAAACCAAAACTTTGTTCAGAAAAACCTAAAAGTCTATTGTCCATATTTTCATGCTAATAGTAATTAATGATTCATAACCATAAGCATAAAGACTCATTTTCCCATTTAAAGCTTAGCATGAAACATTTTGCTCAGGAAAACCACATTTTGGTTCAAGAAAACCAAAAGCATTCACAACATCCAAATGGCACGTGACCACAACACGTTTCGAAAAACCACTAGCACAAGACGGTATTTATAAAATAAGTGAGACTCACCTTGTGTACTATTATGATGTAGCAATACATTTCTCCTAGACCTTTACAAAGTTCTTAGTGTAGATATACCTACATTAAAGATTATCCCACACTTCACTTAATTATGGTCCACAATAGACATATATTACTAACAAAATATATTCACAAAGAATCACTAATTTACTAACTTCTATTATTTCTTATAAGAAATGGAAATGCATTACTTGAACTAATCCAAATCCTTATATCAATTTCTTACCCCTTTGTCCAACATATATCCAAGTACTTCACATGTTTTTTGAACTTCTCATCCATCCATTAAAGTCAATAGAAGCAACACATGACCTCGTTTTTCTTAAGAAAATTCCAGCATTTCTTATATCTTGGCACACTTTCTTATTTTCATCATAACTTTTGATTCACCTGTCCAAATGACCTCAAACTAGTTCCAAAATATCCTCAAGACATTCTTTTATAACTTCCAGTTCATGAAATATCAATTTCCTTCTTCATTTCGTTCAGTTCTAGTTACAAAATTTCAGAAACCTGATCGCGTTACAGTTTTGGCAAGGTTTGGTTTTTTTATCATAAATTTCTAATTACAACTCCAAATCATGTCAAATTGGTTTCAAAATATTCCTAGGACAATTAGCTATAAAGCCACAAGATCAACACAACCAGATCCACAACAGTGGCAAAATTACTGCAAGTAAATGTTTGTTTTTTCAGAAATAATCTTATTTTCCTACAAATGCATTCTTTATTCATTCCTTTCTCATTTCATCACTTAATTCACTTTAATTATCAACTAAACATCACTTAATATCTTCATTTTCAGTCACAAATAAAGCAGGTTATTCACATATGTACAACAACAAAACTGGCAGTCATGAAAAATATGGATCAACCTTCCATTTTCTCAACGAATATTACTTTTCTACTTCCTTTGTTTCCTATAGTCACTTCTGCCATGAATTCATCCATAATCAACCTTTCATAACTCCTTCAAAACATCATCAAACATCATAAAATCACAACAATCAATACCAAATCTCCATCGCCAAACAACCTCAACAAAACAACATCACAACAAGAATAATTCACCAAGTAGATTTCATAATTCAAGCTAGTTTCCATGAAAAATGCATATCAAAATAATATTCATAAGCTATAGAACAATTTTAGTTCTTAAGTATGGTATTTCACCTTGGGTAGGATGAAATCTAAGTTTGAAATCAACCAAGCTTCTTCTTATTCTTCTCCTCCCCCCCCCCCCAAACAGTTTTTTCTCTATCTTCTTTTTTTTTTTCTTTCTTTCTTTTCTTTCTTCTCTCCCTTTTTTTCCTTGGCCGGTTGTTTTTGTGGCCTTCCACCGCCATTCTTCTTCTTTTTGTTGTTTAATTTCCCATGTCCCATGTGCTTAATTAGGTGTCCTAATGACTAAGCATACATAATGTTGGAGTCTTGTGAAAATTTATGGATTCCTGTGGAAACTCATGGAAACTTATAGAATAGGATAAAATTCTACAAAAATCCAATTCACCTATACAACCAATCACGTTATAGCACTTGTTCTAAATGTATCCAATCACCAAATGCCATCTTGTTCTCTCACAACCAATCTTCTCGTGCCATTTAGCTTTTCATACATCCAATGATTTTATGCCACCTAGCTTCTTTTTATGCAACCAATTATCTCTTAGCATGTGGTTTTCATGCATTCAATCACTAGAAGCCACTTGGTCCTTAAATAACTAATTTTCCAAGGCCACATGTCCTTTACTCAACCAATTACCTTTATGTACATAACTTTTTTAATCAAAATTCACTTGAATCCTATTTAATGGACTTTAATTAAATTAAGTTCAACCTCTCTTTTTCTTCACACATCATGGGTTTTTCAACTTTAACCCATAAATTTTCTTATACCCATTTAATTAAATCTACCTTAACCATGGTTATCTATAATTTTCAAAAATAACCATGGTTAATGGTTACTATTTATCCCAGCCGAATTTTTTTTTTATTTCATCAATGTAATCTATGCATTAAACTAAACTTTATGGTATCTCTTGGATTTCTCAAATTCTTTCCTAGTTTTTTTTTTTAATTCGAGATTGAAAATTCCTCCGATGCCTCTTAAAATTTTTATCACACTAAAATATTCGTCTCATTAAACTGATCATTTCTTATTCTAAATCTTCATACAAATACTCATTCTATATAAAGTAATCACCAATTAAAGTATATAAAGATGGGATGTTTTATCCTCCATTTCGAATCAAACAAAGTGTAAAGTTGCTATTTAGGATTTTTATTCGTAATTTTAGAAATTGTCAAATAAATAATAGTTTATTCGATAAAGTTACCACCATCTATAATTATGGAAGAAAAAAAAAGTTTCAATATTTTTATTATTTGATTTAAAAATTATAATATTTTCGACCAATTTAAATGCTAACATTTTAATTTTATGGCACCCAAAAATAAATATATTTATCTTTGTGTGGTAACATTCAAATTCTATGGAGGAGTAATATTTTGGTCAAAAACTGCATGTTGACCTCATGTGGGTAGTTGGGCAGGACCAATTGCGTTACCGTCTCTCTTAGCATAATTCTGTGCATGCCTCAGAATTTGCCGGGAAAGTTAACGAACTTTAAATTTTAAAACTTGCATGATCAAAAGCATGGTGCTGTTAAATTACTTTAAAATCGTTTCTCAAAGGCATGCATTCACTTTCAGCGATAGATTTGCAGAGGTTTGGATTTTCAAGCATATAGTAAACCGAAACTCTCGTTCGTTCTTCCCTAGATATAATCCTTGGCAGTGGCACTATGTGTGTGATCAAGGTTTTTAAGGATCTTGATGATCTAGGTCGTTAACCCTCTTTGAATTCTTGCTTTTATTTTTGTGTTTCTGATTTTGTGTTGTATTTCTTAAGGTCCTCGTTCTTGTGCTTCTATGCTCACTATCTGTTTGCGGAAATGTCTCATTTGGATTTCAGCGGATGCAAGAAAAGGAAGAGGGGAGAGAGAGTTTACAGATTCAAGGCATTTGGTGATCAGGGGTATCCCGTTGAGTTTAAGGGATCATTCCAGCAGAATGTTAGAGCTCTCTTGGAGTTTGGACAGATGGAGACTGGTTTGTGTGATCCCATGGCTAGCTGGTCTTTCCAGCTTGAAGTTCATCGCCACCCCACGCTTCATGTTATTCTCTTTGTTGTTGAAGAGCCAGTCGAGCTATCCCAAAATCTTTGTTGCAGGCACTGCCAGTATACAGGTAAACTCTTTTGTTTGAGTTTTATCATAAAAAAATTGCATATTTTGACTTCTTCAACCTTAGCAAGATTGTTTCATTCAATTCCTTTGCCACTTAAGATGCAAATGGAAGACAGCTTAAAAACATTTTCTAGGATTGTATGTTGCACACTTGTATGAGCGCAGATGAAAAAATAATAATAATAATAATAATAATAATAATAATAATAATAATAATAATAATAATAATAATAATAATAATAATAATAATAATAATAATTTTTTTAAGATATGATTCTCTTAAAGAGTTTGAAAATTTTAGCTGGGAATAAGAGGGTATTTGGCTTTTTGAAATCTGTCCCCTTATGGACACAATCATCGGATTACTACGTAAGATCAGATTGTACACAGTCCAAAATTTGGGTTCCTTGATGAGAGGTCATCAGGAATTAAAGAAAACTATCAGCCATGCTGTTTGACTGAAGAGCGCAATTGGTTCTTTACAATACGATGCTATTATTACAATGAATGATCTTTTCTCTTGTTATCAAATATGTATATGCAACCATGATCTGCTGGTGAATGCTATTATACATCAAGCATTGCGTAGCCAAAAGCACACACATAAGGGCTTTGTTTTGAATACTTCTAGTCAATAATTGCCTTGCAAGGTTGTTTTTTGTTGACTATTGTTTAGTAGATTTGAGACTTTTCTTCCTTTTCAAATAGTAGTCATTTTATAAATCTCTTATTGGTACTGAAATTTTCAAATGTTAGCTCAGGCTGGGGAAATCATTTGATTTGCAATAAGAAGTATCACTTTTTGTTGCCCTCCAAGGACACTGTGTCTGCATGTTTAAGCTTTGAAGGAAACTCCAGTAATACCACTGATTCAATGACAAGTAAGTCCAATTTCATTGAGTTACAGGGTCATGCCATGCATGGTGTATTTCACTCTAATGGTTTTGGGCATTTGCTGTGCATTAATGGGGCTGAGACCGGCTCGGATTTGGCTGGATATCAGATAATGGAGTTCTGGGATCGATTATGCACTGGATTGAGGGCAAGGTTTGTCAATGCTGCCTGCCTCCCCCGGCCCAACCAAAACAGTGCTGCGGCAATTGTTCATCATTTCAATCCTTTTTTTTTTTTTGATGGGGAGGGTTTGGGTGGTGGCTTGGGCCTTGAAACAAGACAACCTAGGAATGAGTAGTTAATATTATATTGGCCTAAAACTATGTCTATACAACTTCATTTGTGCTTTAATTGCATGGCTACGTGTCTGGATTAAACAAAATTGCAAGAAACTTTAACTTCTGCCAGTTGCAATATTGTTTTTGATGGAATGCAGCTCAAGTTTTTCTATTGCAAAATTATTTGCAAACATTATTTTTATCGAGAAATCAAAATTTCCATTTCTTGACTATTAGGACAAAAGAATAAATTTTCCTCTCAATACAAATAATTGACAGTGCATCATACAACAGGTATGGGTCAACTTCTTTTTTACTCGAAGATTTTATAATCTTTTGCCAATTGATGAACTAAAAAATTTCAGGTCACAGATAATTAAGAAAAATCATGTCCTCTGTTATTTTTGTGATTAGTTCATATCTTCCCTGGCTTTTCTTCTTCTAGCAAATAATTGCATGAATTGTTAATTTAGGATGTCCTGACAGTTCTGTTTATGTTGTAGGGAAGTGAGTTTGAGAGACATCTCACAAAAAAGAGGCATGGATCTTCGGCTACTTCATGCGGTGGCCTATGGCAAGCCTTGGTTTGGTCAATGGGGCTACATATTTGGGCGTGGAAGCTTTGGTATAAACCAATTAATGTACCAAAATGCCATTGAAGCCTTGCAAAGCATTCCCATAGACTTGCTTGCTCAACATCTTGGCAATGATAAAACTGAAATACTAACTACAATTTCAAGGTACCAAATGTTATCAGGTCATTCCTTGGTTACTCTTGTTGACTTATTCCATTTCATGTTAGAATTGAAATCGAGACTTCCAAAGGAAAGCAATTCCGAGTCTTCCAACCCAGGAATGTTGGTTGATGCTTCTTGTAGATGGTCACCTAAGCGTGTCGAAATGGCCATTAGGGTGGTTATTGAAGCCCTGAAACGAGCTGAATTTCGTTGGGTTCCAAGACAAGAGGTTCGTGACACTGCTCGTGCCTATATTGGTGACACCGGATTATTAGATTTCGTCCTGAAATCATTGGGAAACCACACAGTAGGGAAATATTTTGTTCGCCGTTGTATGAATCCAGTGACAAAGGTTTTAGAATATTGTTTGGAGGACATATCTCATGCATTTCCCAAGCAAGATGGCTATAGGGTGAATTATGACTCCAATTTAAAGCTACAATATAACATTACCTGGGCTCAGCTTATGAAGGACCTATTTTGCTTGTACAAGCACATTCTAAAGGAGAATAAGGGAATGAATAGCAGTGGAATTACTGTTGACATGCCTGTAGCGTCAAGGATTATTCTGGATACAAAATATTTTATCAAAAACTATTCTAGGGAACCAGCAATTTTTGACAATCACCAACTATATTGTTCTGTAGTTTTGTTAAGCAAGAATGAAGCAGGTCTAAGGAAATTGATTACACCTCATGAGTGTCTCATATTGAGAGAAAATACTACATTCGATGAGCTCAGGGTGGAAGTGGAGAAAACCTTCAGGGATTTGTACAGGGGATTGCGACACTTTTTGGCAGACTCAGTAGCCAATTTTGAGACCGTGACAGGGTCAGATTTAGTTTTCAAGTTGATTAAAGGTGGCAGTCAACTTTTCTTTGAGGGTAAAATTGCAGAAGAAGAAAATCTTGATTTTGGTTGGATACATGAGAGTGCTGAGAGTAATTCTGTTGTGGAATGCTGTTGTGGAACTACAACTGATGATGGTGAAAGAATGATCTGCTGTGATATTTGTGAAGTTCTGCAGCACACTCGTTGTGTTCAGATCCCAAACCATGAAGAAGTTCCGAGCATATTCCTCTGCAGCACATGTGAGCAATATCTCTTGCGTTTGCCTTCTCTACCATAGTGAATGCATCATTTCATTGTGTGAAAGCTGATGTTAGAAATCTATCTTATGAATATCTAATTTCGTTTCTTCCCATTTTTTGTAGCCTTATTTTGGTTCTCTTGCTTTCTATTTCTTCTTCGGTTTAGATTGATCGATTCGCGATGAAATATATTCAGATTTTTTGTGTTTGCATGAGACATTCTCTTCTCATTCAAGCCCCAATAATTGATTTCGGTTTTTGGTCATGGAAAGAAGACATTTTATATTGTATTTACAAGAAAAAATGACATTTTAATGGAAGATGTCAATTGTGTGGAAAAAGCATACGTTAGCTATGCCATTATTACTAAAACTAAGATAGTTATGATGGCCTCCCCAGGAATTTACCATAATTACAGCATGCTCCCTCTCGATATGATATCACTAATACTTTCCCCTAGCTTTTTGAGTAAACTATAGAAGCTATAAAATCCAGAAGAGATTACCCTGTGAAACTCTAAATTAAGCAAGGAACAAACACTGGAAGAAAGTGGAAAAATCCGTAGAGAAATTGTGGAAGAAATGGTAAAACAAATTTGCACAATCAGAAGCATATCATTTGAATTTGCAAGTTCTTCCATCCTGCAATCATGTAAAACTGGATTAGATTAGAAAACACTGATGACAATGGTGAGTTTATTTGTGTGTGTGTGTGTGTGTGTGTGTGTGACAATATGAATAATCTTGGTCTAAGGTCAGTTGCAAGTTGCAGCTTCCAGAGACAGATCTCAACACTGTTTGCACATCCTGTGCAGAATTATGGCTTCCCCTGGCTCCGCAGGTGCACAAAGGGACAACTTTTAAGGCATAACAAAGTGTCAGATGGTGTCCTTGCAATATATGGAAAATACACATTAGATGGCCTGGACGTATTAATGTCTCATTTTCAGGCTTACTTTGACACATATACTCGTACATGAGTAATAGTCTTGATGTGAGAATTAAGTATAGGTAATTCACATTTGGACTCGTTTCAGCATTAGCAACTAAGGTGCTGAATCAGAAACTGACTGAACACTGTTACGCACAAAAAACCCACGTATGTGGCACTGTAGAAAGCAGGACTGAAGTGTTAATGCTGAAAAGAAAACTCAAGCTGCATCATGACAGTCTATATAAATGGTGCAAAATCTTGATCTCTAATGAAAGTTTGTAGATCCCATCCCCAGTTTGGGAAGTGGGAAAGTGAAGAAACAATCAATTTTTGCTTTCAAAGTTTGTTCCGTGGTTTAAGTACTTTATGGGATATATTTGTCTCTGATGAGTCATATTCGCAGAATACTGATGAAATGCATAGGAAAATTCAAAGTGGTGGGATCTTTTGTTGAACTGTAGACTGGTATGTTTGTCTGTGGAATCCAATTTTTGTACAAGAATTTGTTTAATACTTTCCTGTGTTATCTTTGGATGCTTCAAGGACGCGAAATCACCAGCGTTTTCCATTGGCATTGTCACTCTCTAACTAGTAGCAATTGTCTCATTTCAAGCACTTTCGCAGTCTTGTTCTTTTCCTCTCTCTCTCTCAAATGTAATTGGAGAAATCTCTTTTTTTATTCCTGTGACTCTTTTATCCTATTAGTAATGGAAGATATTCAGGAGTGATCGACATTATTATTTTCATGATTGTTAGCTGAAAAGTTAATAGTCAAATTATATTTTGTATTTTATTTAAGTGATGTATTTACGTATATATCTACTAGCTATTATACTTTTTGATCAAACTGTTAATATATACCAGTTAAATTTTATTTTGTATACATTAAAAGATTGGGACAAAATCTAATTGTAAACATGTAAAGTTCAGGTGTTCATGTATGCAACAAATGACGAGGCTGCGAGGGGTGTCTGATGTTCCTTTTGCTAATTATGCCCATTTAATAATTGAATTAAAGCTTTAAATTAGTTAATTAAATATTTATTTATTTAAATTCATTTGATAATATATAATATTCAGTGTCGATAACATATGTTTTTATCACTTAATTAAGTAAGACATATTAAAATATTGTTATAAATTTTAGATAAAATGAAAGTGAATTAAGCTTTACATTTAAATATATTATATACTTATTTAATTATTATTTTTATTTAATTTAAATTATTATAAAATATAGTTTAAAAATTGATTATAACTAATTTTGTTTTCAAATTCAAACTTTAGATTCAAAATTTGGTTTTAAATTGCAATTTTTTAAAAATCATTACTTAAATATGCAAACTTCCGTCTTTATATTTCAATCAAATGGTCCTTTAGAAGATTTCCTAATTAAATTTCTAAAGAATTACCCAAACTAGTACTATTATTTCCTATTTCATAATATTTTGGTTGAATTTATAAGATATATTTCTTCTATTAATCAAGTCACGACTTTGATACAATAACAATTTGTCTTAGTAATAAGAAGATTGTTACTCAAAGACGTAAATCTCAGTTTAACACCGAATTTCATCTCATCCTTTCTCTTACTCCTTTCTCCACTCCTTATCTATCCCTTCTTAGAAAAAAGTCACTAATTTTTATTGTAATATTGTGGTCTCCACAAGCAAGTTAACAATTTGTAATTTGTAAACTTTATAACGATGTAAATTATATATATAATAATAATTAGTAAAACTCGTTTGTTAATTATACTTGCAATATTTTTATGCACGTGCAATCTGTGTTGCAAAAACTACTTGCTTACTTACAAATTTCAACGACATTAAAATCCTTTTTAAAATGTTAATCATGAAGGCTTTCTTACAAACTTACCATGTTTAGGTTTTATAATAGGCGAGATTCCCTGCACGGATAAGGAAATGGCAAGAAGTTTTCTATAACTCAAATCATTGCAACAACTTAAGGGGAAAAAATATTAAAGAAAAAAAAAAAAGAATGAGCAGCCCAAGGACCCATTACCACAGCAAAACACAATAAATTGTCAGATCAGTCCTGTCATCTTTGAAGAAGAAAACAAGAGTATAATTCCATTGGAGAAGAGAAACCAAACTTCCCAAAACAAACAAAAGAAATCTTCTCATGTCCTTGAATTGATGGTAAGAGGATCTTGTATCCCACTTACCATGACCTTCTTGTTTCAGTGACTCTTTGATGCCATCTTTTTATTCTGTCTCATGAGAACAAACAAAAATAAACCAGACAAAGCTTTCGGGTAACCACTGCAATGCAAGGGGCCATTGCTTAGCCTTAGCTCTCTACCCATCATGAAATTATTGAAGAGCACATGCATTTGTGCTATACACATTTCTACCTTCTTCCACTTTGTTCAATTCAAACATCATGCTTTTTGAAATTCTTCTTACTATTTGTTCCAACTTCATCACTGTTTACTATTGTTTTGACACAAATTTATATGTGCCTTTTATTGTGTTTTTTTTTTTTTTTTTGCTAGATGCCTTTTATTGTATTATATATTATGGAATATGTGATTTAAAATTTAAATAAGATTTCCTTTCTCAAAACGTTTAAACAATACAAAATACTATGCATTAAAATTGACCAAACACTGTTACTCTTTGGGCTTGAACTCTTATCATATTTGCATTTTGTAAAATCAATCTCTAGTGGACACTTGTTGCACTTGCAAATCTATTGCCTTTCCTTCTTAGATATAGTCCAATATTAGAATCATGCTATGTGTCCCCAAAAGGATGCCAATAGATTTTGGAATTATTCTACTTAAATGGACAATGCAAGATAGCTGTTTCTACGAAAAGTCCCGTAAGTGACGTAACAATTGGCTAGATTAAAGAAATCGGAGGGGAAAAAAAGTTTAATATCAGGTCAAATGTAGGGAAAATTTTGCATAAATTCAACTTTTGTTAGTTAGATCTAGTGTTTATAGACGTTTGTATTAAAATTTTATATCATATACTTGGAAGTTTTAATTTGAAATTTTATTTCTTACTTGATTTTGAAAATTTTGAGAAAATTGAATTGAATTAATCTATAGATAAAATTGAATAGAGCTTGAGCTGAGTTTAATTCGGTTCAGTACAAGTCAATATTTTTATTTTGCACATTTTTAACTTATGTTTATTCCACTCATTTAAAATTTAGTTCAATCAAATCAAAATATATTTCATATATTATTTTATCTAAGTTAAATTTAACCCTATTTATTTAAATGTTATGGTATTAAAATCACTTCAAAATTGGAAGAAAGAAAATATATATTGATATCGTACATAATAATTTTTTATTTGACAATTTAATAGTTTATTCTAAATTAAATATGTAGAAGAAAAAAAGTGCATAACATTTAATGTGCGTGTCTATATATATATATATATATATATATATATATATATATATAACATTTAATTCATAACTATAATCATGTAGAAATATAAACTAAAATATAATTTTATATTCCAAAAATAAAATTATTATATCTAACGTATATATTTTCTGCTCTAATTCACATTTTATCGGACTTATATACATGAACAAAAAGAAAAATTACACTTATAAATTTACAATTTTACCCAAAAAAAAAAGAGAGGTTCGCTTCAGGGGGAACCAAAATTTAAAATTGAATTGAAATATTTTGAAATGTAAAAAACAAACTTAATCAAAATTCACAAAAATTGAACCAAAAACCAGAGACGAAGAGAAGGGCGGGGTAGCGCCTGCTCCCTTCAAATTTTAAAAAAGTTTATGAATTCCTTTGCACCCCTTCCCCCAAAAACAAAAAAAAAAAAAAAATTCTAATATATCTTTATATATAATTTATCCCTCCTCTAAACTTAAATTCCTGATTCTATTCCTGTCAAAAGCTAAAACTCAATTTAACTTGATTTGATTTTTTAATTTTGAACAAAATAATCAACACTCCTAATTATACGTTCTAAACGGATATAAGTTTTTATATGTAGGATCTCTTAAACCTATCTATTTAAGTATAATCTTTTTCATTGAAAATTGTTGGTCCTCAAATTTTTTTTTTTAAAAAGGGCCCCAAAATTATTAAACATTATGAAGTTAAGTAAAGGAAGACTTATCTCACCTCGAACCACATTTTTCTTTGTAATAGATAGAATAATTTGCGTCCTCGTGATAATAATTGCGTGGATATATGATGTATCAAAGTGGGGTTGTATGAGAAAAGCTTCATCACATGAGATGTTTTTCCTTTCTCCAAGTACTCCCTTCAAGAATTAGTGGCCTTTACCCTTCAAGCCATGTGTAAGCTGAGCTCTCATGTCCAATTATGTATCTATATATATATATATATATATATATATACACACACACCATGTTTTATTTTGTTTTGCTAAAAATACAATTTCCAAAAGTAATTTACATTTTATTAATTCAAAACACATAAAACCTTGCACTATGTTCATGAATTAAAAGAAAAATGAAAATAGAAGTTTAAGATTCAAAAAAAAAAAAACAAAAAGTTACAGAAGTACTTGAGTTTTACGTAACACAATATTAATAAACATGCACTACAGCACTACATTGTTTTCTTTCTGATTTTTCACAGAAAGGACCATATAAAATTTGTTCATGGGAAAAATTTTGTGCATTTCTTTGATAGAAAATGAATATCACGTTTTAAGAATAGTAGAGGTGTGCATTTGGTTTTTTTTTTTTTTATTATTGGAAATTTTGGTTTAAAAAAATTGAGAAAAGCCAAATGGAACCAAATTATGCATAAAATCAAATGGTGCAAACCAAAATTGATTGGTTCGATTTGGTTAAAATCAAATTTTAAAATTTTGACTTTTTTATTTGTGGCCTATGTAATACATTTTAAACTTAATTCTTTCCAAAATAAATATATACTATTGTTTAAACTATCTAACCAAAAACTTAACCTAATTCATTTAAATATATGTTATTATAATCATTTCAAAGTTATAAGAAAAAATAAATATCAATTTATATAAATTTTATTTTAAATTAGATATGTGAAAAAAGAGTATATAGTATTTAATATTTAAGTAGATATAATGAGATATATACATGTAGAGAATTAAACTATAACACAATTTTATATTTAAAAATAAAAACACTACATTTAGCGCAAATTTTAATACTATTATCCATATTCATATATATATATATATATATATATATATATATATATATATATATATTATACGAGACATGTATACTTGAACAAAGAGAAAATTACACTTTTGAACTTATAATTTATAGAAAATAAAAGAAAAAAGAAATTTGGTTTTTCAATTTAGTTCAATTCTGGAGAATCAAAACTAAAAACTAAATTGATATTTTTAAAAACAAAATTAAAAATTAAACTGAACAGAAATTCATAAAAATCAAATTAAAAACTGAATTTTAGTTCAGTTTTCTGATTTGAACCGAAAAAATGGACACTCCTAGTTAGAAGACAAATGTTTTAAAGAGCTTCATAGAATTTAGTAACTAAACTGAAAGCTTTTGAATAGTTTAGGGACCACAAAGACAAGTTTGGCCAAGATTTAAAAAAAAAATTAACATGGCAAAGGACCTAAAAGAAAGTTGCTTTAAACGGTTACCCCCCCCCCCCCCCCTCTCTCCCCGCTCTTTTTGTAATACTAATATGTCCTCAAACTTTTTATTATTCTTTTCTCATCCTTAAACTTTTTCAAAATGTCAATTAGACAGGAAACCCATTTTTTAAGGCAATCCTGTTTACCCAAATTAGTTCTCCCCATTCCCATTTTAAAAGAAAAAAAAAAACCTTAAAATGGTCCTTGTGGAATTGTGGTCGTCAGAGAAGGAAGAAGGGTTAGAAATTGTAATACATCTATAAAAGTTATGTATGACTATAATTTTTAAAGGAATAGTCTTTTAGATTTAAAAGACCGAGTTACATATAATTTAAGTGGTTATTCTTACTTTAAAAAATAACCTTTAAGATTAATTTGATATTTTGTTGAAAGTTTAATAATAATAATAAAAATAAAAAAAATTTTGAGGATGAAAATATATTAAATAAAAAGTTTAATGAGCAGTTAAAGTAAATTGTCCTAAATAAAATAAAAGGTCATCAAATAACTTTTACCTTTGAATACCACCAAGATGTTACTAATATTTTATGAACTTGAAGCTTTAACATTTTAGTGGCAACAACCTAGTAATGTTTTAACATGTTACTCAATGGATGAACCTCGAAAACACTTTGAAAAGTTTATGACAACATACAACCTAAAACAAAGGAGCTATGGACACCAAAAGTTGTCCTTGAACAAAAAAAAAAAAAAAAGGAAAAAAGTTTGAAAAAGGTATAGAGGAAAAAAATAAAAGGAGGTTTGAAAAAAGGGAGTGCACTTCGCACGTGGTCCCTGAGAAAGCAGTAAATGGAATTCCCAGCAGATGCATCCCATCCCCTCCCCTCATGGCTCTCTGTAATTACTTTTTGGCTTTAGTTAACAAATGAAACAAATTCACCCACCAACACACCCAAACAAGAACCAGTTTTCGGGAGAAAAAAAAAATCACTTTTTAAATTCCCTTTTATGCATTTTTTTTTTTTTTGAAGGGGAAAAAAACTTGGCCTTTAAGGTAAAAGGGTTTTTCATGGTCTCTCCAAATAAATGAAAAGCTCCCTGCTTCACCTGCTGTGTTCTGCCGTAGCTGTAGCTGTAACTCTCTCTCTCTTCTTTCTCTGGCGTTCTGATTCTATAAAAACTTGAGAAAGTGTTTGGGTTTTTGTGTGTTGTATTTTTCCTTTGAGAAGGACCAGTGCCTGATTCTAAACCATTCAACTCTGGCACTGAAAAACATGGCAATCCCCTTCTGATAGGCATGTACTCTCTACTCTTCCTACCCCCTTCTCTTTAAATGGAACAAACCCCCTTCAGTTCGCTCTCACCTTCTCCTAATCCTAATCTTTTCTTGTCTTTCAACAATCCAATTTAATTAATGTGTCTAATCATTCCCATCTACTAGTACTACTATTTCCTCTTTCTCTCTCTTTCCCCACACTTAGGTCTATGCTTTCTGGTACCATGTACGGATTTCATTCAATCCACTAATTGTTTTCTAACTTTTTATGTCTTTTCTTCTAATATTTGCAATAACTTAAAAATATTATTTTTATCATGCAATAGTAATTTAATTAACTAAAAATATTCACTATAAATAATTAATTTTAAATTTAATTCATATTTTTGTCCCGTTTATATATTGAAAAGAAGTTTGTATCATTTCACAGTTTTGCAAGTCCAAAATTTAGATAGGGTTGTTATTAGGAATGTGTGGACATTTGTCTTAAAAAACAATAGAAAATAAGCAATTGGGGTTTATGAAAATTTAGAAAAAAATATTTTATTACGAGATTATAATTAATGGTGTTAGAATGCAGCACCAACCAATCAAGTTTATATGACTGATTCGCGTATGTGTTGTATCACTCTTTGAAAACTATGTTTGCTTTCAAGCTAAATAAATCGGGTCATATCGGGCTCAAGTCCCGTGCTCAAGTCCTGTTTAGAAGACTCATAAAATTATGGTTATACAAATAGTTTTAGGGTTTTTCGGCTTTCATTCATTCCTTGATTTTGGTTCTTTTGATTGGTTTCAGTTCATTTTTTAAGGAAATTCCACATTATTATAAGAAGAAAGAGATGAATACACACTCAATCATTAATTTTAATCTACATAGAATGTTTTATCATGAGTTGAGCAAATATGTTGAAGCAATTTCAACTGAATTGGTTCAACTAATCAATTGAGCCGGAGTTTAGGATATGAGGGAAACTCTGCATGATATATTGGTACTGAACTTTCCCTTCTGCCTTCTTTGACAAATTTTGGGTTAAACTTTCCCTCGTGGCTTCTTGAAATGCACTAACTTTTTCTTCAGACTTTAGCTAAGTGATAACAGTCACTTTATGTCTTTTTAGGCCGCTGAACATCTTTGCTTGAGGAACCCATTGTCTACCAATGAGTTCGTATACTTTTTTTTTGTGGGAAACTAATAATTTTTTATTAGTGATCAGCTAGAACAGCTTTAAGACACATTAGAGGAAAATTTCCAATCCAAATATGGCAAGAAGGCATCAAGACACCTCTTTGAGTTAGAAGGTGAGTAGGTACACTGCTGCCCACCACCACCAACATGATTGAAACCTTTCTTGTTATGCCACAAACTAATTTAAAGGCCCTTTGTTTGTTTTTTTTTTTTTTTGTTGGGGGGGGAAGGGGTGTGGATTAAAAAGAATCTTTTGAATTTAGCAGAATCATATCACAATGAAATAATTCCTGGTTTTAATTCCTTGATGAGAAAGAGAGAAAAATACATGATAGTAAGAAGTCATCGAAAGGCTTATGCTGTGAAAGTGTCCATTTCCTATATAGACATTGTAGCCCTTCCTGAAAACTGAAGCAATTAACAATATATGACGGTGTCAGAAGGCACAGGGCAAATCATGCCTTCTCCTGAAACTGACAACAATCATATACTTCCTCAAGCCAAATTTGAATGTACATGCTTCTGTTCAAATAATGGGAGATTAAATCCGGGCATGAAGACTATATACTTTGACTCTTTTTTTTTTTTTGGTGGTTTTCTTTATTGATCTTTAGATGAATATGAAGCTCCCCTAACAACAGTCTGTACTTTAGCACAGAAAAAATTGTTGAAAATCATCTTGAATCCAATTTCATTTCTCTCCTAAAAAGGAAAAAAAGAACAACTTTGCTTTGGGCTCATTATAGCACTCAATGGATCAACTTTCTCAGTCTCATTTGAGAACACAACACATGCTACAGCAAAGATAAATGAAATAAATGCTGCACAAACATGACAATAGCACAGAGAGAGAGAGAGAGAGAGAGAGAGAGAGAGAGAGAGAGAGAGAGAGAGAGAGAGAGAGAGAGAGAGAGAGAGAGAGAAGGGATTTTCTGAGACAATACAATGCTACTCTCCTTCAGCATCTGTTGTGGCTGAAGACATGTAACTCATTGCAGGTGAAGTCTCATCAACTGTAACAGCAGCAGGATTTGTTGCTTGAAACTTTTGCTTGCAAGTATGGCAAGTGATTTCTGAGATGGTTTCATTAATTTTTTTTGTTGCTTGCACTTTGAATAATTGAGCTTTTTCAAGTTCAGACTGTGCCTGCTGCCTAATTCTTTTGGCATTAGCAAATTCCATCTCTGCCAATTCGATTTGCCTCTTGGCTTGCTGTCTTGCCTCTTCAGCAAATGCCTTTTCAGCCATCGCCATTCGTAGCTGCTCATTTACCCCTTGTTTCAGCCTTGCTGCATCTGCAAATGCTGCTTCTGCAACTTTACTCTCTAATGCCGAACTTCTGCTCATGTCTAATCTCAAGCACCTCGCGTCATTTATTTCACCGCGGCTAGATGAACCAAGTGATAATTTCAACTTAGTTGCATGATTTTCATCACTGTTTTGCCGAGGATTTGCATTGGATGACGGTAAAAGCTGAAGTTCCAAGTTATGATGCTCAACATTAATGACAGCCGTATCGTTGCGCTCGGAGCATAAGAACTGAGATTCTGAAGGCCTAGACATCATTATGCTTGACGACGGGGCAATGCTGAAATTTGTATCACTTGAAGGGCTAGTGCTTGATGCTGCTTGGGAAGAGCAAGCTGGCTGCAACGCCTGTAATTCCGGCTGGATGCGGCGAAAGCTGCAGGCGTCTTGATGCTCAATGAAACTCTCTACCCTGAAAACAAAAGTTGCAACTTTCTTAGGTTGGATTCAGTTCTTGATTTCTGAATGTCATAGCCTAGGAAAAAGAATGAAGCCAAAAAAAGTTAATTACACATCTAGGGTTACAACAAAAACCAACAAAGATAGAGAATTAAACCGAGAAATTCTAGAAAGAATATGGTAACTCAGATAAGAAAAAACTCCAACTTTTATCTTTGTAGAATTTGTTGTATTGGAAAGAGAGAATCTCTCAATTTTATAAGCTCAATTGGCTGATAACAAAAGCACAAAGAAGTCAAACTCAAACTAAGGTCAGATGCTATTGGAATTCGAACTGGACAGGATATATATCCTTGTTTAAAAGTTTTATTTCCTTTGACAACATGTAAAAGATGTCGCCATAAAGCTGTTTTCTCCTGTAGAACGATAAACTCATGAAACAAGAACGAAAAACAAAGACAAAATTTTGCAGAATTTGAAAATTTTACGAGACAAGCAGATGGAATGCAAGCAAAGCATCGAGTCTAGATTGTAGCGAAAAGAATATCTCAAAAGTAGCTAATGGATGGTGAGGAAAACCTGGAAAAAACACGGCCACAGTCACAAGAATGGCCTCGAGTACCACAAGTTTTGAGATGGGCTTTGTAATCAGATTGAACAGCATAGGCTTTGGAGCATTTCTCACAAACCCACTGTTTATTGTTGCTGTGTTTTCTTCTGAAATGCTTCTTTATGCCCACAAGATCTCCAAGGGCATGGCATGGGTCATGGTGCAAACAAGTTGGTTCTGGGCACACAAAAACACGTTTCTTCACCTCTGGAGTTTCCCTCTTCAGCAACTTCCACGGCACCTTATGTCTCCTTCTGTGCATCTGCAAATTCTGGTCTCTCTGAAACCCTTGATGACAGATCTCACAAACATATCTGTCTGACTCCAGTAAAGTCTTGGGTGAAAGAGAAACAACCTCAGCATCTGGATCTATTTGAAAGCAAAATTCAAGGAAAGAAAAAGAACCCAATTTATCAAAATCTTGAATGAATATGCATGGATATGTATCTAAGCATAAAATTGGATGGTGGGGTACTGTTTCCTAACCTGGGGTACCAGCAGGTCTTCTTTTTCTTTTCTGCGTCACTCCATTTTCTGAAGAAGTCAAGGCATCAGAAGAAGAAGATGGTCCAGTTGATGCAGTGTTGTCTAACATGAGTTTAATTTTACTGGGATTTTTTGGAATATATCTTCGCTGAGGAATTAGCAGACATGAATCCTACTTGTGGACTGCTATAGGTTTGAGACTGGTGATTTTTTTTATTTTTATTTTTCCAGCTTTACTCATGGAAGGTCATATGGTATGCCGGTATGGGCTGTGGGGAGGTAGGCTGGGGTGGGGGAAGAAAAGCACTTGCTTTTGTGAAATCAGCTTTCTTTAAGCTTTAAGCCTTTTAGCTTTTTTTCTATGAACTTTCTTGCTTTCTTTCATTGACCCCAACACCTTGAGCAGGTATGGTTGAGGCAAGTCTTCTATATAACGCTTGCAACAGCGTGTGTACTGTGTGTGAGAGAACATGTAGAGTGGTGCTTTCCTATTATTATTATTATTATTATTATTATTATTATTATTATTATTATTATTATTATTATTATTATTATTATTATTATTATTATTATTATTATTATTATTATTATTATTATTATTATTATTACTATTATTATTATTATTATTATTATTATTATTATTATTATTATTATTATTATTATTATTATTATTATTATTATTATTATTATTATTATTATTATTATTCCCTCCGTATCATAATATAAATCGTTTGATTTAATTTTACACATATTGACATTCTTAAAAATAGAGTGACTTAATATTTTTTCTTACTAAAATACCATTATTTAAATGTTTTGAAAATAAAAGAAGAGAGGAGAGAGAAAGAGAGAAAAAGATAATAATAAACAAAAATAAAAATATAAAAATAATTTTAAATTTTTTTTGAAAAATTTAAAATAATAAAAATAATCGTTAACGAAAGAGAGTATTAATTTTATTGAAGGTACTTGGAAATCTTGAAAAATTGAGCCCACAAAAGAATCAGACAAGAAACAAAAAAACATCCTCCCATATGAAAACAAGCAGTCATTATTCATCATAAATGTAATTTGCATGAATAAATGTTGGATAGCTTCAGGTGCACATGATCTCACACCCCCCTCACGTGACCTCTACATAGAAAAAGTAAAGTTCTAAGTGGTTAAAAAAATGAATTTCATTGACCAAAGTGACTTTTAAAATAATGGCCTCAAAGTAAACATGATATAGCTTTTGAAGCAGCTTTTTTTATTTTTTTATTTTTTAGGGGGTGAAAGAGAGAACGGAGCACGTTGAGTCACTTTCACAAGAGCACCTTGCAATCATTTCAAGAGAAGTTTTGGACTTGTTTTTTCATGTATTGTCATGGATTTCACTTCTCCTGTTTTTGCCTTATTCTCTTTGGGGAAATGAATGAGAAACTGCCTTGAATGACCTTATTCTAATGCTTACAAAGTGAAGGACACCAAAGTTTTTCCATTATTAAGGGTCCATTGCTCTAATCAAATGCAATCCAAGAAAAGGAAACTTCACAAATAGATTTTGAATTCTTTGGAAAAGAAGAGATCACTACTCCATCCATCTGGATTCTCATAATTATTTGGTATACAAGAGATGTAGCTCAAAAGGATTATATGACATTTTAAAAAGGATTATCTTAATGGGATCATTTCTCTTAAAATGGTAGATTATTATTATTATTATTATTATTATTATTATTATTATTATTATTACGTTATAGGCTTAACGTTGCATAAGTAAGGGAATGTTGTAGCACACTGAGCTTTATTTTTGTAAACTGTGTTTCACGTGAAGATAAAGTTAATAATTTGACAAAGATATCAAATATGAGACTCATATTTACTTATATGTAATTTAAATATTTTTACTTACTATATAGAAAACGCGAATGTGTATTAGTTGGTATGAAACTTCTATTGTTGGGACTTTTTGGCTTGGTGTAAAATATTCTCTTGAAAATTGTTTCAACATATTTTGTTAATAAAGTAAGCACTTAGAAATGTATTTTCCTTTTTTATATGATATATATATATATATATATATATATATAAATAAATACACACACGCACACATATATATTTGAAAATATTTGCTTTCATTTTTTTCCCTCTAGTTGAAACTGTGTTATGAAACTTTGGAGAGCAAAATTTATTTTTTCTTTGAATTGTTAAAAATTTTATATATCAAGTGCACATATAATTAAGTAATTAATTATAAATAAAGTATTTTTTATGCTAAAGAAATACATGTATTCTACGTACATCATACTAGTGTTATGAACGAACGGATTTTTTTAACTATTTTGGTCAAATGCTATAGTTTTTCTAGGATTTATTGGCTCTTCTTATTATTTTGTAATATTTGTATAATTTACCATTCTTATTTTTAGTTCAATAAAGACATTTTTCAAATGTACAATAGAAGAAAACCATTCCAATTTGTCTCGCCAAACGATAGAAAGTTTATCAAGGAATTAACTTTTGTAACAGAGAATATGATTTTATATTTGATATTTAATAAAAATTTGAATGCTTTTTATTCAAAATGAAAAAAAAAAAAAATCATCGAGGGTAAAATTTATTTTTCCAATTTAAATTTATTTTTTAAAGATTTGTTAGTTAATCATCGTTAATTAGCGGGGGTTTCTCGACGTCACTAATCCGTCACTAATTAGTGAGTGATTAGCTACGACATATGTAATTAAACATTAATACTAAAAGAATTACTCAAATACTACCGCTACTTAGTTAGGGATTAGCTACAATCGATAATCCTTTGTCAATTAGTGAGGGATTAGCTACGGCATATGTGATTATACATTAATACTAAATAATTGTTAAAATATCGTCGCTAATCCATCTCTAATTAGCAAGGAATTAGTTACGGTCGATAATCCCTCTCTAATGAGTTAATTACGGCATAAGTAATTATACATTAATACTAAATAATTGTTAAAATATCGTCGCTAATTTGTGAGGGATTTAGTGATGAAAAATTGGACTGTTCTAATCTGTCAAAAATCCCTTGCAAATCCGTCGCTAATCTGCAAAAAAAAATATACTATATAATTAATACAAAGAACAAAAAATTACTAGAATATCAATAGTCTAGTGGTGGAGCACGTGCTCCCCCACAACAAGGATGCCGGGTTCGAGCCTTGCATTTGACATAATCTCATAAAATTATCCGGTGGGGTTGGGTTGGGGTCAGCTGTTGAGTTGAACCGATTAGGCTGAGGTCGGCAGCTAATTAATTTTTTTAAAAAAAAATTAAAATTCGTTGTAGGGACAGATTAGCGACAGCTTTAATTGTAAACTTAATTATAAATATTATTAATTAAATAACCATCGTTAATCATTTTCTATTACAAAATCCGTCGCTATTAGCAATGAATTTTAGTTCCGTCTCTATTTATAACGCCATTTGTAGTGACAGTCAATATCTATTACTAAAATCGATTAGCGACGAATTTGCGATAGATTTGACCGTCATTAAAGTACTTTTGTCTTGTAGTGTTAGTAGTTATACCTTATAATAAGGAAATATATATAATGTTTTTTGTTAATAATATTTTTCTTATTATTTAAAAATAAAAGTAAAACGCAAAGTTATGTTTTAATATTAGATAATCTTGCATTGGAAATAATAAAATTAATTTGAAAAATTAATAATCAATTAATGTCATGATTTACTAGAATTATAGTAATATTAAATTTGGAAGATTTTTTTTTTATAATGACAAATATTTGTGACAAAAGGATTTTTCTATACATAATTAATTTAGATAAATAAGAATATTTATGATAATTAATTTATATATCAAATTTGTGAAAATTTTAAAAGATATAATTATTATATATCCTCATTAAGATTTATTTAAGATAATTATATAAATTAAAAAATTAACTATAAATTATGAAAAATAAAAAATTGAGAGAGTATACTCCCAATCCAAAATTAAAGGACATATCTCTCTTCTTAATTTAATTGTGTCAAAATGAATATTTACATTTTTTAAATAATATATTTCTCTTTAAATTTTTATCATTAACTTTTATCAATTTACCAATAATTAGATATATAAGTTCACACAAAGATAATATTTAGATACTTAAAAAAAATAATATTTATTAAGAAATAGTAGATCTCAATTCATAATCTATGTATATATATATATATATATATATGTGTGTGTGTGTGTGTGTGTGTGTGTGTGTGTGTGTAAATTGACAAATTTAGTCCTTAAATTTTTTTTGATTGGTAAGTTTAGTTCCTAAAAATAGATGATGATTTTGCATTGACCGTTATATGGTAGACGAAATAATCAAATATTTTACTAGAAAAAAAAAGAACTAAAAAATTTGAAAATAAAAATTAAGAATTAAACTAACCCAATTGAAAAAAATTTAAGGATTAAATCCACCAATTTGCCTTCGAAAGCTCAAAAATGCTTAAGGGAATTTATTTGTAATACTGATTAATAAGTATGGTCAGTCTCTCTCTCAAAAAGGGGCCATCACAATTTGAATCCTGACATGTCATTAAATTACATCGTCTATTGAATTTGAGTTGAAACAATTTTATGTGCGAATGATATTATATCAATTAAAAGTATATTTGATAATTTAGTTAAGTCTTTAATTAATTAATTAATATTTATTTATTTAATTATATTTTTGGACAACATCAAATTAATTATGTTTAATATATATATATATATATATATATATATATATATATATATATATATATATATAAGGAAGGTACTTAAATATATTATGAAAACCATTAGACGTAGTTGTTCTCATAACATAATTGTACAAAAGTATAAGAGGAAAACAATATATTAAATTTAAATAACGTATAATGAATCTAAATAAAATAAATAGTCTTGAAAATATTATTTGTATTTCTGAGTTTGACCCCGAAAAAAAGTTTTTTTTTCACTGTGATTTTGTTCTTCTACACTGGTTGGTTAATTTGTGAAACATGGTATAGAAAACAAAGAATGCGAAATCAGAACTAATCTCTTGAAATAAAAGACTTAGTCTTAAAATTAAATTATGTGAATTCTAAAACTATTAAACTGTAGGTGAATAGCAATTGGATTGAGTTGAATTTGTGAAAATATAATAAAAAATTATTAAATATATGGAATTAAGTAAGGCCTAATGTGGAGTAAAAAAAAAAAATGATGTATTGTAAGTATATAGTAGTTTTCGAAAAAATATATATATAAAAAATAAAATTTTTAATTGAAAATAAATGTAATAATTATTATTGAAATTTCAGTTTTATTAAAGCCATAACTATAAAAGTAATATGAAAAAAAGGGTAGGAAAATAATATTCTTTCACCATGCTCTTGAACAAAACCATAAAAAAGATATTCAATTTTTAGAGTTTGGGGGTGAAATAATTATTAATTTTTAATTAATTCAATCCTAAAATTTCCATACTCAATTTTGATCGTTTAAATGGATTCAATTATAATTATTAAAAATTTTAAAAAGTATAAATTTACAATATTAACACAATATTTAACGGAGATTTTTTTACATGACAATATACTCACTTATGATGATATGACGTTAAATTACATATTTACCCCTTTAAAAGCACAATTGAACAATATACTCACTTAAACAATTAAAATTAAACTCATCCTTAGACTGTAAAAAGAAAAAAACATGATTGAAAATTTAAATCACCAAACCACAATCAAGGGGCAAAATTTTCAATGTAGCCAATATTGTTCTTTCCTTAATTGGTCTCCGGTACATGCAAAGCCCGGGTTACCCCGAGGAGAACAATCTGGGTTTAGGGTCACCAAGTAGTTTGTGGGCTGGGTATCTGTTTTTGCATGAGGCCCAGGTTACAAAATCCACTGCCTTTGGAGATACATTGATGAATACTTGTAGTTGGATATAGAGCATTACATAGGACCTTAAAGGAGGGTTTATCTCATTTAAGCTTACACCCTACTCTAATTTCAGTTGGAGAAAAAAAAAAAGAAAAAATATATTTCGGTTTCCATTCCGTAGCTAATCAGAGACGGAATAGCGACAGAACATCTAATGAAAATAAATTTTTTTTAATTATTCTATTACTAATTCATTTTTAGTTTTAATAAAATAGGAGACCCTGGCAGAAAATTTAATAAAAATAAAAATAGAAATTTTAATTATGCCGTCCCTATTTTGTAGTAAAGTTATTTTAATTAGTAATAAAATATAAGAAAAATAGCGAAAAATACTATTAAACTATTTATGTTTTATGATTTATATCCTTTATCTTTTTTATTGTACTTTTTTATATTCTCAACAAATTTTATGTACTTTAAAATATCATTCTACCACTCTAAATAAGAATTTTCGATGAAAATTGACACGTGTGCAATAAAAATTCTCACAATTTTACTCTTGATAACTTTCTCACATGACCAACACGTGTCAATTCTTACTGAAAATTCTTTTATTTGGAGTAGTGGAAGGATATTTTAAAATATATAAAATTTGTTAAGAATATAAAAACGTATAAAATAATATAAAGGATATAAATCATAAAATATAAATAATTTGATGATATTTTTTATGATTTTTCTTAAAATATAAGATAATGATGGAATAATGATGAAAATTTTAATAAAAATTAAAAAATAAAAATTTGTCACTTCGTTGCTATTCCATAGAAAGTCAGATCGATGGAATGTCATCCAACGTTTAATAACAAATAAAAAGTAAAAAAAAATAAAATTTATTTATTTCATAGCTAATCAGAGATGGAATAGTGAGGGAATGTAATTTATTTATATTTTACTAACATAAATGTAAGATTACAAAATATAATTTAGAGCAAATATTTGAATTAATCAATATACATAAGTACACAAACATACATAGACACAAACACACATGTTAATAGATATAGTTTTAATCTAACAAATTAAACTACTAAGAAAATATTGTATGAAGCTAGCATTGAACAGACATATAATGATTAACTCTTTAAATCATACTTTCATTGCTCTTATCCCGAAAAGGACTTCTGTTTACAGAGTTGATCATTTCTGGCCTATTGCTTTATGTAATGTGGTGTATAAAGTTATTTCAAAAATTTTGACGGATAGGATTAAACCTTTATTAGACAGTCTTGTAGCACCTTCTCAAGGTGCTTTTATTCCTTCTCGTGGTATGGCTGATAATGTGATAATGTGTCATGAGATAATGCATCATCTAAACACCAAGAGAGGGAATTTGGGTCTGATGGCTCTTAAGATTGACATGGAAAAGGCATATGATAAAGTGGAATAGTCTCTCCTCATCAGGATTTTGCGATACCATGGCTTTTCAGATCGATTCACCAACCTTATTTTAGAGTGTATATCTACTGTATCATTTTCAGTACTAATTAATGGATCTCCATTCGGATTCTTTAGAAGTTTTAGAGGACTTCAACAGGGAGATCCATTATCTCCATCATTATTTGTACTATATTTTGATCTGCTCTCAAGAATGTTCACTGCAACAGAGTCAAATCATTTGTTCCATGGTGTAAAAATTGGACGTACCTGCCCTTACATCTCCCATCTCATGTACACGAATGATCTGCTTATTTTTTGTAGAGCATCTATTTCTGAGGCAGAGGTGGTTCACAACCTACTGAACATATATTGTAGATGGTCTAGTTTTTCTGTAAATTTTGAGAAATCTGCAATTCATTTCAGCAGAAATGTGAGGTCCTCCCTAAAATTTTCCATCCGTTATATATTCCACATGTCTGAGTGTGCTCACAATAGCTCCTATCTGGGGGCCCCTTTCTGTAAGAAATCTTCAAAATCTGTAGCATTTCAAGGAATAGTGGAACGACTCCGACAAAAGATTAGTGGTTGGAAAATGCACTCTCTATCACAGGCTGGTCGATCTGTGTTGATAAAGCATGTTATGCAATCACTTCCTATTCATGTCGTGCAATGTTTTATTCTCCCTCTTCTATCTGTAATAAATTGGATGCTCTAACGCGTGATTTTTGGTAGGGTTTTAAAGAAAACTCAGGTCGACATTTGTATCTGAAATCTTGGGAAGACATCTGTGCACCAAAAGAAATAGGAGGAATGGGATTTTGGAAAGCTTTTGAAAATAACCTGGCTTTGATCACAAAACACTCCTGGCAACTATATACTGAAGATCATCGTTCTTGGGTTAACCTAATCCGCTCTAAATACCTTCGAGGTAGAAAACTATTGGATATGGACAGCTGTCCCAGTGGGTCGTCCTGGATTTGGAAAAGTATATGGAAAACGAAGAAGGCATTGGAAGCTGGACTATGTTACCGCATTGGTCACGACTCACAGGTAAACATTTGGGAAGATCCATGGATCCCAGGTCTTACTACTCATCGTCTTCCCCCTGTTCCAATAGACCAACAACATGTGAGTTCAGTTCAAGACCTAATGCTTTATGATCAACATTTATGGGACTATGACTTCATTTTTAATTTGTTTCCTCCACCTATTGCTCAGGAGATTCTGAAAATTACAATTCCCCAGATTGGGGAACATGACTCACTGGTGTGGGCTCCCTCCAAGTCAGGGAGATTTTCTATGAAATCTGCTTACAGAAGTATTCATCAGATGAGGTTCAATTCTAACCCCCCCTTACCACACGCGATCCCTCCATCATCTGCTCCTCTTCTCCCCAGCACACTGTGGAAATCTCTGTGGGCCTCCCACTTACATAGTCGTCACAAGCACTTCTTATAGCGTGTTGCTTCCCAATTACTGCCTACAAAAGCACGATTGGGTCGGGTCCTGAATCTAATTAATCAATCCTGCTGCATCTGTCATTCTGCTACCGAAAATTTGGAGCATATATTTCTTTGCTATCCCCTTATCAAGTGTCTATGGTGGCATTCTAAATGGCATTTTAAAATAGACAAATTCTCCACCTGGAACGTAGACGATTGGATAAAGGAGCTGTTAAATTTGGATAACGCATTCCCTTTTCCAAATGAGACGGAACGAGAATTTCTCAACTATGCTGTGGTGTTGATGGAAAATGTATGGAAATACAGAAATCAACTGCAGGCAGGGGAATCTACTCAACAATAGGATGAGCTATCAAATCATATCAATAGGACTACAAAGGCTTATTGGGAATCTAGTCTTACCCGACACTGGAAGAAGCAGACTCTTAATCTTCCCCGCTCTTGGCAGCCTCCTCCTTCCCCTTATGTCAAAGTCAATTTTGATACTGCTTTTTAGGATGGAATTTCGATTTCTGCGTGCGTTTTTCGTGACCATACAGGACAACTCCTTTGGGTTTGGATAGGGAAAGATTATGCTGGGGATGCTTTTGCTACTGAGGCTCTTGCTGCTCTTAATGCTGCATCGATTGCTGATTCGGTTGACATACAAAAGGTCATCTTGGAAGGCGATTCTTTAAATGTCATAAGGGCAATTAATGGTATTCACTCAATTGAGGAATGGCTTGGAAAAGGATCCACAGATGTGGTGAAATCTATGCTTAAAGAAAGAGATAATTGGCAGTTTGTTTATGTCCTCCGTTCGGGGAATGTATATGCGCATGAAATTGCCAAATGGGCAAAACATCACAATTATTTTGGATATTTTCCCCTATCCCTCATTCCCCCAGCTATTTTATGTAATCATGGGGGAAGCACTTTGGTCTCCCAATCAAATCCTATACTGAGTGAGGAGGGGAACACTTCCTCTTATATTTCTTTTGAAATACAGGGTTGAATCTTTAATTAGCAAAAAAAAAAAAAAACAGACATATATTTGTTTTATTCATTCTCTATTGAAGCAAAAAACAAATGTGAACTTTTTTTTTTTATTAATTTGAAGTTATAGTTTTCTCTTTTTAATCTAAATATCTTGTATATTTCAAAGTTATAATAATTTTATGTGCTAAAGACATGGATATTGTTTCTATTAGCCATGGAAGGGAATCAAATGGGTCCTCATTAACTGTTGGGTCATCAGTCCAATTCCTAGTTGAAGTCACCCGGTAGCCATATATTTAGCCATGACCCCAGTTGGCCAACTAGCGGTTGCCAGTTGGTCAATTAGTGGTTGATGGTTCATGGTTGGCCTTTTTGGCCAAATGTGTCAGATCTTGGTTATAAAGATCATGTAATTTTAAATTCTTATCTAATTAAATTTTAATTAAAATATTAATTCTCAAATCACATATATGAGCAAATATACTAATTATTAAGTATAGTATAGAGAATTAACGAGTATTGTTCCTCAAGAAATAACTACCATTAGTTACTTTTCATTCATTATTTAACTAATTGAATAAAGTGATAAAGAATAAAGGTAAAAATAAAATACAGAAATATACACAACTTTAGGAGAGTAAAACATGTAATTGATAGACACTTTTGAAGATATAACAATAAATCATTTAGCAATTATCATAATTAATTATTATATTGGCATTATGTAGGAGCAATGTAGAATCCATTCCCTTTCGAGTTATAGTTTCCCTATCTCTTAGTTAATTTAATGGACATCTCTATTTCACTAACACAACTAAAAGATGCGTAGAACACAAATCCTTGATAATCATCCCCATTTCTAGGTGATAAAGATATGGAATTCATTAATTCCCCTATCTCTAGGTGAAATCAATAACCTTTGATTACTAAAATCTTGATTTAACCTCTCTCTCGAGTTAATTAAGTACACTAAATTGAATTGAGTAATTAGAACAATCTCCTAATCTCTTTCTCAAGTTAATTAGAAGAATGGTCCAATCTTATCAATTCATCACTAAAAACAAGTAATCAAATACCAAGAATAGCAATCAATTGAACAAAAGACTAAAATTAATTCAATATCTCAAATCCAAAACTAATATCCAAATACAACAATAACATTGATCTCATCATTGTTCAAAGAAAAAGAAGAAAAATATTTTAGAGAACTTGTAGACAAGCCCTCTTCTTCCTCCTTTGAAACATTCCTTGAAACAATACTCCTTGAATGATGAATTCTTCTTTTAAAGAATGGTTTCAGCCTTTTTCCCTTGAACTTCTTGATTTTATTGAATTCATATGTTTTTCATCAACTTCTCTTGTTTATATAGGCCTCTTGGTTGCTAAAAAATGCTCTAGAGAATTCCTAGGCCAAGTACAAGTTGAATACCAAAAGATTTCTTTGGTACTTTCCAATTTTGCATCAAAAAAACAATTAAACCGCCTCTATACCGCCTAGAACCGATGCCTGCTCACTCGATCTGGGCCTGTGCCGGGTGAACTTTGGGAATTTACGATTTTCTGTATTTTTCTTTGTTTTTCCAGAGTAGAGCTGACATTGGTTGTTCTACTCTGGGCTGGCGCAGGCTTAGGACTAAAAATTCGTTGTTTTTACTCCAATTTCATCAATTTCTATAAGAAATCACCAAAACACTTTCCACAGGCAAAATATCAAATAGGAAGGGAATTGGCTAGTTATTGAAGCAAAAGTATCACAAAATAACCCAAAATAACTAGAAAAATATTGATACATTTAAATCCTATCACCAACCTCAACCACAACAAGCTAAATCCAGTTTGGTGGTTGCGATTGAGATTGAGAAATCACTGGTTTGACCATTTTTTTTTTGGATTTTTTGATTTTTTAAAAAAAATTCTTAGGATGTAAAAAGTATAAAAATGATTTAAAAAAAATTAAAAATATAAGGTATAAAAAAAGAGTTTAGAGTTGATTTTAATTTTATAAAGTTAAGCTGCCTATGTATCCTTTTAGGGTGTAGATGAATTAAAACTCTCATAATTCTCTTACATTTTAACTCTTTCTTACCTTTAATGGCCATCACTCTTGACTATACTTATAGTTCTTTTAGTGTCTATATCTAAAATTCGTTGAAGTTTGGTTGCACATTTTTTTGTTGACGATCTTCAACTATAGTCCAATCATGTAAACATGATTGAACTTCAACAACCTTTAGTGCCATTCTTGAGTAAGTTTCACTTAAAATATTTCCTCTAACACTAAAGACTTATTCTACAACAACATTTGAAATGGAAACATCAAGAATCTCCTTAGTCATTAGTGATACAATAGGGAATTTATTCTCATTTTCAACCCACTAATTCATGATATCAAATCTTTCACATGTATCACTCCACTTCAAATCATAAGTTAAATATAAGTCAAGTTCCACCGTGCAACTTAAAGATTCTCTCGGTCGTTTTAACCTTTATAACATAAAAAGCGTTACTTTGTTAATCCTTTTAGATTTGAATGTTACATTTTAATTTTTTGAGTTGTTTGGACAGTAAAATTATACATTCTAGAATATTCATTTTATAAGTCACAAAGAATATTTCTTAAGTTTCGCTATTATACAAGAAATATTAGGAGGGGATGTACGATCTGAAGTACTACTATCACAATCATCATTATTATTGTTATTATTATCTTTTGAAAATAAAAAATCATAATAACAAGTAAGATAATCATGTAAACCATCAATTTTTGTATGTGGATAGAAAACACTAGTAACTAAGTTAACATCAGGTCATTCTAAATAATATTTTAAGCATTTAATTTTTATAGAATTAATACAAGGAGACAAAAGAGCATCGCCGAAATATTCATTAGAAACACTATTAACATTAATACATTCTTGAGAAAATAAATGTGCATAATAAACACCAAATAAATTATAAGTAGTATCATCAAATATTTTTAAAATACCTTCACAAACATTCTATTGTTGAGAAAATAAATTAATAGCTCTATTTGTAAAAAAAAAGTATAAATTCTTTATATGGAAAAGATTCATTTAGCAATTCATATGTTGAACTCCATTTATTTGAGACATCTTTTGGAATTTTTTTTGGTTTTATACTATTACGTTTACAAAATTAGCCCCATTTTTTTTTTTAACTGCAGGCCTAAGCCATAAATAAGAAAAAGCTGATTTTATTGGTTTAATATAAAAATCAAGACTTTTTAAACCATCATGTACACATACGTTTAACATATCACACACACACACGCACACACACACACACACACACACACACACACACACACACACACACACATCTAATATGAAAAATTTTACCTACAAATATTGGCTAAATTAAATTTTGACGACTTGAGGCAGTATTTGCACTAATATTATTAAAAAAAATTAAAAAAAAATTTATTCATTAAACTATATTCTTCTAGAATAAAAATTAACAGTTGACTAATATTTTTAATAGAATGTGGATCATCAAAGGCCTTATAAGCAAGTAGTCATTTTTGAATATTCCTTTCATTATTTGTCCAATGACATGTAATACTCATATCAGAAGGAGTTTTCCAATTATCACTCCAAATATCACTACATAAAGAAACTTCACTAGGTAAATCTAAAAAAAATTGAGCTAATTATTTCTTACTTTTCATATATAATTTTTTAAGTGTACGTGAAAGGGTAGTGTGGAGAACATGTTTTGTAGCAGGATTTAAAACATTTGTTTTGAAAGAAAAAGAGCTGCATCAAGCAGATGAATCGGCTAAGATTACATCAAAGGAAAAATTTCCATACCATTCACAAGGGTAAAGCAAACCGAGCCCAAGCTTAGCAAGGAGATGAGCAAGTTTGTTTCTATCCCTAGGATTAAAAATATTTTGATAATATTTATTAAAATGTAATTTTTTACAAAAATAAAAAAATATGTTCTTCAGCTATTGATGATTGACTGTGTGCATATGCTAGTGTATAGGAAAAAAATCTCAATAATTCATATAAAATATTGAAGTTTTAATCTGAAACACCAAAAATCACTTATACAACACACATGTGGGCAAGTACACCTATCGTGTAGTATAGAGTTTAGTTGATAAATATCGAAGATTCTCATATAAGTGACAAGTACTTTTAGTAGGCTATCATTTCATTGTTTGGCCAAACAATCATATATTCAAAATTGACAAAATATCAAGGGAATTAGCGAACCCCAGTACATAAAAAATCATCTAAAGTCACCAAGTCCAAAGAATGAGAACAAGAGATAGGTAATGCAATTAAATAGAATTCCCTAACATCAAGTCAAATCTCAATTAACTAAATTAACTCATTAACAACCTAAATTGGACACTAGTAGGTAATCTCATACAAGATCCACTATCTCTTGAATTATGAGTCCATACTCTTAACCTAATCAATGGGTATCTCTACCTCACTAATTAAATTCAAGGGGTATTCAGATCAAATACCCACCTAATTTAGGGGAAATGGTATCTCTATTTCTAAGCAACCCTATAAACCTACAATCACCTTCCCTCAACCCTTCTCTAAAGCTAAACGAGAGAAAGTCCATGAAGTAATGAAGCTATAAAAACATAACGGAAGCCATGAAAATTGTCAAACAGTGGCGAAAAACAAAACATAGAACACAGCAGAAGAAAGGAAAAACCAACACCTTTGTGCTTTGTTATTCTCTTTAGCCATGAAGAAGGTGGTTGGACCACAGAAATAGCTTCTTTGCGTGATGATGTTTCCGGGATTGTTGAAGCCTCTGGTTGAAATCCTGCGATATACCTACTTCGTCTCGTTTGCATGAATGCCAAAATTTTTGAGAGCTTAGAATATTCTACCGACTAAACACTTGTTGGTAAAACAACTTAGGCGAGGAAATTCACTGTCTCAAACACTTCTTGATTTCTTGTTATTAATTAACAAGACCAAGAAGAAGAAGGAAAAAAAGGAACGAAAGAAAAGAAGAAGAAAACTAAAGGCTTCGTTTTTTCATGTGTGTTCTCTGTGAAGGGAATGGAACACGACTTTTCTATATCCTGATAATTTATCACCGGGTTTTTGATATTTCAAAAAACCCAGAAGCTACCAACAGAAGAGGTTTAGCTTAGCCTAAACTCTTCTGTTCTGTGAATAAAAAAAAAAAAAAATCCTTTTGGTGCAGGCTTTTGGGTCATTAATTATTTTATTATTTTTCTTGGACCCAATGAGCCCAAAATAAAAAAATATTAATTATTTATTTTTGGGCCTATAAAATTAACCTAATAAATAATTAATGAGCCCAGATAATCAAAATAATTATTTAAGCATTTTTTTAATTTTTCTCGTTCTCTTATTTTATTTTAGTCAAAAAAATAAATTAAATTTTCTGAATAAAATAAAATCTTTTTAATCGAGACCATTTTCTCAACCTAAAATTAATTAAGACTTACGAGCTATTTTGAGGACCAAAATAACACACCGCCTTAGCTTCTAAAATGACCAAAATACCCCTACAATATAAATAGCTGTATTTTACATTTTAAATATTTTCTAATATCACCATAATAAAATATTAACCTCAAGGACAATACTGCGTTAGCTATCTTTTTGACTTACAGTTAAAATGACTAAAATACCCCTCTATACATTGTCGTGCATTTAGAGAAGAAAAAGTGTAGTAACACCTCTCTAAAAGATATTGAAAAACCTTAGAGGGGGGGGGGGGGTGGTGAATAAGGTTTTTGGCAAGCTAAAAAATTTTTGACTCGTCTGAAATGCAGTATAATAAAGATCATCAAGTTTCTTGGACCGACTTTATGGTGACAAAGAAAGTTATCCAAGAACTCTCTGAGATATATCTAGATTCAGACAAAGAAAGAATCACAAAGCTGTTAATGATTTATGAAAGGAAATGAGACATAGAATGTATAGTGATTCGATCCACCAAGATTTATGTCCACTACCTTAAGCACACACTTAAGGATTTCCAATCAAATTTCATTTACTCCACTTAATGAAATTAACCTATACCATATACAAGAGAGGATCACCATACTAGGTTTTCCAAAACCTCTCAAATAAACTGTCATACTAAGGTTCACCCCAAATGGGTTTTACACCAAAACCTTGTACTACAAAGGAGATTGAATAACAATAGAATAGTAAACGTTCACTTATTTGAGCAGATGTTCACTAAGGTACAAAGTATAAACATTTTTACCTTTGACACAATATGAATTCACTTTGAAGCACTTGATAAAAGAACATTTTTTATAAACTGTTGAGCAATTGTGTTTCTTAGAAGAATGTTACAAAAATCCTATGTATAATCTTGCTTAGAGGCTATTTATAGAGTCAAAAAGTGAAGTGCCAATGGCTATAAAATGGCTATAACTTTTCTGTTAAATTTATCCGTGTTTTGGACTTAGGTTTCGGACGATGATGCATCCAAAAGGTAAATCCAAAATGACACTTTTTCAGGCAGAAACATTTTAACACTATTTATAGGATTTTGGACGAATCTGTTGGATGTAAAAACATCCAAACTACTCAATCCAAAATTCAGAGATTTTCAAAACTTTGAAATCTTTTTCTTTGTGTGCTTCAAGGTAAAAATCAATTGAATCAAAAGGTAAAGAGACATAGGAATTAATAGAAATACCTTAATAATACTTCTTAGTCTATAATTCTTTTATAAGGACTTCTTAGTATGCAACCCCATATACTTTGATCTCCTTTTTGATCTTCCATTCTTGAATTCCATTACAGAAGAGTTGCCTAACAATCATATCTGAATGCCTTAGAAGAATAAAGGTCAAAGATATCCTATCTCATATAGATTACATAAGTTAGTTCACATCAACGTTTGTCATAAATCAAAATATAGAAGAAAGCCCTTAGGGCTAACAATCTTTCCCTTTAAAAATCTTCCCCTACAATTTTTAATTTTAGTTTATGAATTCGTGGTCATTCAATTAGGATAGTTTTTAGTTTAAAAAAAATTAAAAAAAAAACAGAAGTCAGACCGGAATCGGCACCGGTCGGCCTCTGTGGGGAAGGGCTATAAAAAAAAAAAAATTATCCTTTTTTGTTTGTTCCCTTACCTTTTTCTTTTCTTCCCATTTTTTTCTTATTTTGTCTTTTTCTTTGATTTTCTTGTTTGTTTCCCTTGTTTGTCATGTTTCTTCTTCTTCCTTTCTTCTTGACATCATATTCTTCTTCTTCTAATTATCCCCCATGGATTAAAAATTTTTAAAACTTATACGTTGGGGAATACATTGGTGGGAAAACTCTCTTCATGTTAAGCTAGATTTTATCCTCTTGAATTTCTTGGCATTATGAGGAAAAATTTTACTGGACATGGACCTATATTTGTTGAGTTTATTTGATAGAAAAAAAATGCATAGAATGAATTGTGCTTCTTGTGATTGCTTCTAACAAATTAGTTATGCATTTTTCTGAAATTTTTGCAAATCTAGAAATCTTGGCCTCCTTGTGGTATTTTGCTGTAATGATTGAAGATTGATTGCCATTGTGCTTTTGCTACCTACATTGGATATTATTCCTATTTTTCTTGAGTATAAAAAATCTGGAAAAGTTCTTTACTAAAACGAGAACCAATTGCAAAGAGGATCTTGTGAGCCTTTGGAGGTTGCGGTGGTGTTATTGGACAATTTAGAAAAAAAGAAGGACTCTACTTCGAGGGAGACTTAAAGGCTTTGACTTTCTAGCTTTCTTATCCCTTGATTTTTATTTTATTTCAATTACACTTTATGCTTTTACGTGTGTGTTCATCTTTCTATTTGTAGGTTGAAGTTCACGGGCGATAGTTCTTCCAACTTCGTGAAGAATGAACTTCTCATATCTTGGAGCTAATCTACACTTGGAGAGTATTACTTAAACTTTCTACCCCTTTTCAATTTTGGTCCCATTAGAGATGCTTTATTGTGTTTATTTTTGGCTATTGAGGACAATGTCCAGTTTAAGTGTGAGGGAGTGGTTTGGTGATATTTTTTGTCTAAGTTTTTATCAATTATTTTGATGTTTTCTTATTGTTGAGTTACTTTGGAATTTGAAATTTGGACAACCATTTTATCATCTTGAAAAAAAATCATCTTGGAGAAAATTTAATTTCTTTGAAAATTTGAAAATTTGAAGATTTGGAGCTAAATTGAGTTTATTTGTTTATAATGAAGATATGATTTTCTTTTTAACTTTGAATATGGATTTTTCATTCAATATGGTAGGATTTTATTAAAAAAGGTAAACTTGTGTATTAAGTTAGATTTTGCTAAGTCTTGAGAATTTAAGTTAACCTTGGTTATATTTGGTATTTGAGTTTTATTTTATTCTTTGAGTTTGAATATGGATGATATGATGAAATATGAGAAGAGTTATTGATTAATTATTGTATTACGGATATGTAATTTGCTTAACTTTGAGTTTTGAATAAGGAATGTGAGAGTTTTTTTTTTGAGTTGAAAAAATATGAGATGAAAAAAATTGAGTTGAAAAAAAAGAAAAAAAATACTCTTATTAATGATCGTTGAAGACTTTTAGCTGAAAAGGGGGTCAATATGGGGAGAAGTAGCAAGCGTATTTGATGCACTCTCTTAAGACTATCCTAAAGGCAAAAAGGCAAGCAAAGAAAAAAATGTTGAAAAATTACTAGAAAAAAATAATGAGTGATGACTGTAAAGGGGGCCAATACGGTGTGTGAAGAGAAATCCATGCACTTGAGGTTTTCAATTCCCAAAGTCATAGAAAAAAAAGAAGAATAGAGTGTTTTCCTTATTTCACTAACTCGAGTTTTGTAAATTTGAGTTTATAATGCTTGAATTGGTTAAATGACTTGATTTGTATGATTTATGTTATCTATGTTTTTGCTTGAAAAGTGGAATAATTTTCATGTACTAGATATAAGCTTGTTTAACTTAACTTTGATGGCCTTGGGATTATTTGATTTAATGTATGAGTTTACAAAAGTTTTTAAAGGGTAAATGAATGACAATTTTGTATCTAAGGTTGAGAAAGAAATTATGGTTTTGTTATGGATGAATATGAAAAGAAATAAATTATTTTGAGTGCTTTGTTTAAGTGTTTACTTGAGGATAAGTAAAGATTCAAGTGTGGGGGAATATGATAGGGCCTAAATTAGTCATATTTTTCCTAATTATTTAAGGCTAAATTAAGACACTTTTTATACAATAACTAGTTATATTCATTCCTATTTGATATTTCCCTTATAAAAATGCTTTTCTGTAATTTTATACAAAAATAAAGAAAAATTAGAACTAATTATGTGATTTTCCAAAACAAGACCAGCACCAGCCCAGAAAGTGGAGCTGGTGCCGGTTAGCTACTGGCAGAACAGAGAAAAGCACAAAGATACAGAGCAATTGCAATTGAAAAGGTGGAAAGGAAAAGGAAGCAATTGGCACTAAAGGACAAAAGAAATACATTTAGTGAAACAAGAAGAAAAAGGCATTGGTTTCATAGCTTGGATGAGCTTCACAGCTCACTAACAAAACAAAAGCAACAAAACAACAAAGGAAGGAATTGATTTCGGTTAGTTGTGCTGCTGAGAATGGCTAAAAGAAGCAATTCGGTGGCTTGGAAAGCTGACAACAAGATAAGGCAACAGCAACAAAGAAAAGTAATAATGTCGGTGGGGCCAAGAAGGAAACAAAGTCAACAAAGGCTGCTGAATTTGGTGATGGCAAGGAATCGACTCAATTGAGCCAATGCTACAAACAGAAAGTAATAATTCGGTGGCTCACGGTTGAGCAAAAGAAGTCAGCAAGCCGGCGCAACAACATAAACAAGACAGAATTTTGGTGGCTGGACAGCAAATCTTGGATGGCTCAATAGGAAGCCAATTTCACAATTCCAGTTGTACATCAACTGAAGCCTTCAGCAGAAATTGGACCATCACAATTCACGGCTCCAATTGAAGCAACTTCAACAATTCCAAATTCAACAGAATTGCAATTTCAGCACAAGAAGACAAAGATAAATTGATTTCCAATTTTCAAAGTCAAAGGCAGTGGACTTCTTTTTCTTAGTGTTTTATTTAGGTTTTTATTTTAGACTTTTATTACTCCTTATTGGTTTTGAATTTTAGGTAATTTCTTCTTCTTTTTTTAGGACTCTTTTAGGAACTTTGTGAGCCTATAAATAAAGGCCAATTTACCTTAGAAAAGGAGGTATACAATGTAGGGATAGATTTATTTTAGAGTGCATCACCAAATTTTCTTAAGAGAAATAAATCAAGGAGGGTTGTGCAAGAAGGTCTTTAAAGGAAGAAGAAGGAAGCTTGTCTATGAGTGTTTTCTTTTTCTTGAACAATGATATGTTAATTGTTTTATTATAATTTGACATTGTTTTAGATATTCATGATTTTGAGAGTTATTTGATCTTTTGATTAATTGATTGTTATTCTTGATATTTAATTACTTATGCGTATTACGAGATTGGTCAGTTGTTGCTTTCCATTAACTTGCTTGGAAAAGGGGTTGATGGTGGTTTCAATTCATTGATTTCATATTTGTTGTCTCTTAATTTGTTTGGAAAAGGGGTTAATTGTTAAGAATAAAGTAAGTAAAGGTTAATTGATATTTGCCAGGAATGAATTCATTGGTTAATTTTATGTTTAAGTTTGACAGGAATGAAAATTTAATCAAGGATTGTGTGTTATGTATCTTTTGGGTGGATTGGTTGAGACAAGAATGTGATGCTAATTTATCTAAAAGGTAGTGATCTCACGGATTGGAAAAGAAGTGAATCTATCTTAATCCTTCATGATGCCAAGAGAATAATTAGTTATGATAATGGTTAAGTACTTTAAGGTCATGTGTGTCGAAAAAATGGTTTGAGTTACATAATTCTCCATTCTTGACATGTATATATTTTTATTTTTTTTGTTTTATTTTATTTCGTTTTCACTTTGTTGAGTCGGTTAAATAATGAAAGAAAAGGGATTAATGCATACTTGTTCCTTGAGGATCGACTCTCGTTTGAACCCTATGCTATGTTAATGATGAATATGCTTATTCGTATGTGTAATTTGGGGTTAACGTTTTAATTTAACTTGATTGGGAATATGCTTAGTTTTTGTATGAATTTTATACCCAAATCCAAACACATCAGTCACAGAATCATAACCACATTTTGTCAGATTAGTCTCAAAGATACCTTCATTATAAAGAGAATTCTTTTGGATAAAAAGATTTGAGTGACCATAAACTGAAATAAGAGATGATCAATTTTTATATCAAGTAGTTCATCTAATCAACCATAAGGTATTATAAGCAGAAGTTTAATCATATCTAGTAAATCAAACAGTTGCCCAAATAGTATCATATTAGATTATATCATTCTAATATTAGTTCATATCTTAACCAATATCACAAGTCATTCATACAATTCAGATCAATTCATATCAGTTCAAAATGCATCATAACAGTCATATCAGTCTTAACCCATATATCAGTTATATCTCAATCATTTATACAGTCTATAGTCTAATCTTTTCTCCCTCTTTCTCATCAATCAAAAAGAGTAATAACAGAAAGGAAGCAGAAACAGAACATAGATAGATAAGAAATAGTTATAATTTAAGCAATATGCAGAAAATAAGCAATTATCCTTGTGCATAATCTAAAAACAAGAAAGTAAATTGTTTAATTTTCAGAAAGTAAATTATTTGAGAGATATCATCTGAACATCATTCTGCCCAACTGGTCTTCTTAGGAGATGTTAATGGTTTCAACTTTTGAACCGACACCCTTTTTAGAATGTTGACCAGCAATCCTGTTAGATTTTCTCTTTACTACAACGTGCTTCGTCTCTTTCCAGATGATTGTGGTTTAGAGGACGCAGAAGTTACTACAGTTTCCTTAATCGAAGATGTTTTTTGAGTTTGCTCAGTAGCATGCTCTTCTTCTATGGTAGGCAGATTAGTTTCTCTTTCAATAACAGGTTCTTCCTTTTCTTGAGCAGACATTGTTGGGGAAGACACTTGTGCATCAATTTTTGCAATCTTTTCTACTGCAGATAATCTATTTCCTAGATTTTGAAGTTCAAAACTGAGATTATCCAATTTCACAGCCAGTAAGTTGATGGCATCTAATATACTCACAGATAATCCTTCATCATTTTCTTTCCCCTTAGCAGAGAATTCTGCCTGAGGATTATCTTCAAATTTTCTTTTTGTTCCAGCAACAGGAACAGACTTTCCTTCTTCTTTGATTTTCATGAAATTTTCTCTTTCTTTACCCTCAGTGTCTCTCAGTAGCTTCCATTCATTACCCATTCTCACATAACCCATTCTCTCAAATGAGTCAAAGCTGTAAATATTCATTTTTGTTGGATCACTAGGAGCTGAATTTAAATCAATCTAAAAATAACTAAACACTCTAGATAACAGATTTTCATAAGGCAGAGCTTTGCTTGATGTATTCCTTGACTGCAACATCAATTTTGTAGCTAAAAACCCAAAGTTTATTTACCTACCCTCTGCCAGGGCCAACATGATTACCATTTGCAGAATGCTTATGGAGGTCTTATGTCCATAGCTTGGAACCACCATAGTGGAAACCATATGGTGCAAAATCCTTCCAACTCTATTAAGCCACTTCGTACTTCTGTTACCAGAGTTTCCAAAACTCTTCCCTCCAGTAAAGATTTCCTCAAAATTCTTCAAATTAAAGATATCATTTCCCTTAAGAAATTTGTTCAACTCAAAATACTGAATTCCAGCATCCCTCACATCACAAATTCTATTTAACAGACGGTGATCAAACTCAATGTCTTTTCCCTTAACTCTTGACACATAGCATTGAATCATGAAACCTCCCTCAGTTTCTTTAAGACGATTTTTTCTTAAATTAGCATAGAATTTCTAGAAAAGAGGAGTAAATAATTTCTCATCGACAGAAAGTAAACTACCCCATCCAATGTGTTCAAACATATCCAGTACATTTGAAAGATTTAGAAAGGCCAAAGGATTAGCACGGTAACTAGAAATAACCGTTATGTTCCTTGACACCCAGTCATTAGAATCAGTTTCGCATTTAGAGTCTATGAAACAGAGTACCTGATTTCCATAACTCATTTGTTCCGGAGAAGACTATGATGAGTTGTAGTAAAACGCCGAGAAGTCCGGTTGAGGAGAGACTTCTTTCCCTTTCGCTTTTCTTGGAGTTGAACTATTTTTCTTCATCTTCAAAGATATTTTGTGCCCCTTCTTTGGTTTTGGAACAGAAGATTTCATCTTTGCCATTAGTAAGATTAGGGCTTTTTCTTTTTGGACTGGCGATTTTTCTTTGAAGAAAAAGAACACAGATACTTTTTGGAAGAATCGGTTACAAGGGTTTTGAGAAAAATCAGAGTGCTTTGAATGTCTGGAGTAATGTGATATAAAGTGCATTGAAAAGATAAAATTTTCACAGAAGTTTAGAAAAAAGCACAAATTAACTTTTTGAAATTAAAAAATTGGAAAAAGGAAAAAATATAGAGTATATATATATGTATATGTATATATATATATATATATATATATATATATTTATTTATATAAGTGTTTTGGAGCTTGACCCAACCCGAAATTATCATCCAAAAGAGTTTTTTTTTTTTCAAAAATGCATTTTGGATGCGGGATTTGGACTTAAATACTACGTCCAAACAGTTGTTGGAGTGTTTTGGATACAAACACTGTTTCCAAAACCTTTTTTCTTCACAAATCCTGCAAAATAAAGAAGACTTATGCCATTTAGTTAGTTCTCAGATTTTTGTAATTCCCAAACCTCTTCTCAGATTGTTGAATCTTTCTTCAGTTGGAGGTTTAGTGAAGATATCTGCAAGTTGTTCATCCATTGAAATATATTCAACACACATATCGCCTTTGAGCACATGATCTCGAATGAAATGATGTTTAACTTCTATAAACTTTATCCTAGAATGTTGAACAGGATTTTTTGTTAGATTAATAGCACTTGTATTATCACATAATATAGGTACGCAATTAAAGTTAAGACTAAAGTTTAGCAATGTATTCTTCATCCACAAAATTTGAGCACAACAACTGCCAGCTATAATGTATTCATCCTCAGTGGTGGATAAGGATACACATGCTTTCTTTTTACTGTGCCATGATACAAGAGAGTGTCCAAGAAATTGACAATGGCCACTAGTACTTTTGCTTTCAACTTTACAGCCTACATAATCTGCGTTAGTGTATCCTATAAGATCAAATGTATTAGTATGAGGATACCATAAGCCATAATCATATGTGCCAATTGCATATCACAGTATGCGTTTTACTGTACATAGATGTGATTCCTTTGGACAAGATTGAAAACGAGCACAAAGATATACTAAAAACATAATGTCTGGTCGGCTAGCAGTAAGATATAGTAGACTTCTAATCATACCTCTATACTTATGTTCATCTATTTTCTTACCCTTTTCATCTTGATCAAGTTTTATAGAAGTACTAATAGGTGTGCAGATTTCTTTTGCTTCATTCATTCCAAACCTTTTAAGCAACTTCTTGGCATACTTAACTTGATTTATGAAGATCCCATCCTTGGTTTGCTTAATTTGCAGTCCGAGGAAGTAGCTTAGTTCTCCCATCATACTCATTTCGAATATTTGCTGCATAGTTTTAGCAAACATCTTGCATAGAGAGTCGTTAGTAGCACAAAAAATGATATCATCAACATAGATTTGAACAATTAGTAGATCACTAGAATTATCAGATTTGATGAACAATGTGGTATCAATCAAGCCTCTAGAAGAACCTTTTGAAATCAAGAAACCACTAAGTCTTTCATACTAAGCTCTTGAAGCTTACTTTAATCTATAAAGAGCTTTAGAAAGTTTGAAAACGTGATTTGGAAAGTGCTCATAAATAAAACCAGGAGGTTGTTCAACATATACTTTCTCCTCAATAAAACTATTTAGGAATGCACTCTTAACATCTATTTGGTAGAGCATGAAGTATTTGAAGGATGCAAAGGTAAGAAGCATTCTTATTGATTCTAATTTAGCAAGAGGAGCGAATGTCTTATCATAATCAATACCTTTTTTTTAATTAAATTATTGGGTGACTAATCTAGCTTTATTTCTAATCACATCCCCATTTTTATCAAGTTTATTTCTAAATACCCATTTTGTACCAATAACAGGACGATCAAGAGGTCTAGGAACAAGTTTTCAAACTTGATTTTTTTCAAATTGATTTAATTCTTCTTGCATAGCAATAATCCAAAATTCATCATGCAATGGAATATCAATACAGCTAGGTTCAATATTTGAAAGAAGAGCAAAGTTGTCAATGAAATACCGTCTAGTTTTAACTCCATAATTTGGATTGCCAATGATTTGTTCTTTGGGATGACCTATTTTGTATTTTCAGTCTTTTGGCAATTGTTGATTCGTAGAATCTTCAGTTTGTTCTTTTCCTTATTCAACTTGCAGCTCTTCAATTTCTTCTTCTTTTGCATGAGTATCTTGTAACACCCCCCGAAGCCTAGGCCCGCTAGGGCTGGGGATGTAGCCCCATCCAAAGGACAAGGGGTCTTTATAACTAGGTCACACAAACAAATTGCGGAATAAAAATAATATTTAACTCAAAAAGTTATTACAACCCAGAGAAAACTTCAAGAATAAATCCATGAATTCCAAAACAAAACCATAAATAAAATTATTCACTCTCGCCTCCCCAAAGTAATACATAAAATCAAAAAGACACATTCTCTTCCCAAGCATATATTACTAGCCATTCAACTCCATAGAAGGATCATCTTGAAATCATGATAGAAAGGTGATGAGACAGAAATCTTAGTAAGTCCGTGTGTGCTTTGGGTGTTTAGTGAAATCAGTTCATGGATGCAGAGTGTGAAACTTTTATAAGAGAAACATTGGCAAGCATCAAGCATTAATCAAAAGTAAGAGTGGCGTTTTGGCTTATCTAGCCGCACATAAGTAATGAAATCAACCACTCGAAAGAAAGGGATATGGGTTACCACACGTTGGGCCCCATAATAGGTCAGAATGCCGACACTTTGTGCAGACTGACAAAAGTTGGTGATCGGCCTACTGGGCAAGATACTCCTCCTTTGCTATACCCAAACAACAACCGGGTGTCCATTCCGACAAAACACAGTCACTTAACTGAAAACAAACTGCTAGCTCGGACCATCACGACTCACTAGACTGACATCTTATCTGGGAAGGACTCATCTCTCAGAGGTGGCCACCTGCTAAGAGACTCACCCTAACCCTTCAAAGATTAGTCCTAGTAGTCCTAGTAGTCCACCCTTCAAAGATTATTGAGTACTCAACGACGTTTCCCACTTGGGATAAAATGAACAAAGCATTGCTCTTCATGAAACTAGTAATTTGAGGGTTTCCAAAGTTTTGGGAACAATCAGTTTTAGAAAGAGTTTTAAGTTTGGAAACTCTGCTCAGTAACGTTTAAATAATTTAAGTGTTGGAAATAAGGACGAATTCAACCCTCAATTGCCTTCAAATAAACGAGTGTCCATGCACTCCATATTTAGCTTGCCATAAGGAAAACATTTCACATTGATAGGTTTTATGCAGGAGCTTACCTGATTCTTACTCACAACAACAAGGTCTCAAACAGCTGACCTAACCCCACATGGGTAAATACAAATCTTAATCAGATTCAAGCTACAATCCACTTCCTCAATTTTAAATCAACTCATTTCACCACTACCATGACCCTAGTGTCCCAAGCTTTAAAGCAAAATAATAAATAAGCAGGTTTATAAGCTAAGTTTAATTTGTTATTTAAAATAATTAATGGTTTGGGAAATAAATTCTAATAAGTTGAAAGTTTAAATCTTGGTAAGGAAAATTTAGAGTTTATTTGATCAAGAGTCATAGGTGGTACTAGGTAAAATAGTGATTTAATGATAGTCTAGTTGTTAGAAAATAATTGATAGTTAAAACTAGTTGAGATTAAATTGAATAAGCCTTTCTTGGAAAATTATAAGTAAATCCTTAGGGGTTTTGATTTAGTAAATATTTTACTAAGCATAAATCTTTTTCATAAAGGCTTAAATTGATTTCTTTATTTTTAATAATATTTATTTATTTTACTTTCTAGCAAAAATCATTATTTATTTGGCTAAAATATCATTTATATGCATAATAATTCCAAATCTACCCTTCCTAGGGTTTTTCGAAATTTACTAGCAAAATTAGTATTGAATACTTTATTCATGAACTAAAATTAACTTAGGAACAACTAGATCATGATCAAGATTCTATAGCTAACTACAATCAATAACATACACAATCCTTCGATTCATCAAATCATCCAAATCTTGCATCTAGGCATAGATCCAAATTTATTAAGACATGATTTAACCATTACTAGCATAAACATGAACATGGCTTCAATAATCTAATCATGCATAAACTCCTATTCACCAAAGGTGACATAATCTCTAGTATGCTTCTTCACAAATACTACCTATGACATGCATCAACCCTCAAATCATCATACAATCAACCAAGATGTTTATGCATAAATCCCATCTCCTTCACAATCATACAATTGCTCATGCTTCAATCTCAACAATAAATATATATACTCAAATCCTATCACCATCCACCTACTCACAACATCATCCTAGAGACATGATTCTAGAGTTTACAAGGAAGATTAAAGGTACTTACTTGATTGATGAATGTCTTGAAGGAGTTTAGAGTAGATCTCCACTCCTAGATGGCTAATCTTGTCCAAGAGAGGTGGCGAAAGCATAGTTATGGGAAAAGAGACCATTCAGCCAAGGGAGGGAATTTTGGCCATGAGAGAGAGAGAGAGAGAGAGAGAGAGAGAGAGAGAGAGAGAGAGAGAGAGAGAGAGAGAGAGAGAGAGAAGAAGAAGAAGAAGAAGAAGAAGAAGAAGAAGAAGAAGAAGAAGAAGAAGAAGAAGAAGAAGAAGAAGAGATCATTAGTATGCTTATTCATATAGGTTTTCATTAGAGATCAAGTTTGGAGAAGATGAAGAAGAAGAAGAAGAAGAAGAAGAAGAAGAAGAAGAAGAAGAAGAAGAAGAAGAAGAAGAAGAAGAAGAAGAAGAAGAAGAAGAAGAGATCATTAGTATGCTTATTCATATAGGTTTTCATTAGAGATCAAGTTTGGAGAAGATGAAGTTGTTGGAATAAGTTTACCTTGAAGATGTTCTTGTCATTCACAAAATTTTCTGGTTTTTTATCCAAAGTAGCAAGATGATTTGTGGAGTTTGATGTTAATAAGGGTGTTGATGGATTCACAGCAAGGAGTAGATCAAATCTGGAGATTTTCGCGAGGATTTGAAGTGGTTTGGAGGTGTATTAGGTGTAAGAAGGTAGTAAGTGTTCTTGGTGTAGTGTGTGTGTTCTTGGTAGCTAGAGAAAATCGAGAGAGAGAGAAGAAGAAGCTGCCGATTTTCTGTGGGATTGGGGCTGCCGAAATTCTACAGCGTTTAGGGAGTGATTTCTCTGATTTGGAAGGGAAATGAAAGGTTAGTTGTTACAATCCTTGAAGAATATTTTTAGGAAGAGAATTTGGAAAGTAAATATTCTAGGATATCTTGGTTTTTCTGGACAGTTTTGAAGTCTCCTATGGCCGACTGAATTGTGTGGATTTTCTGAGGAATTAAAGCTGGTTCTACAAAGCTTATGATGGCCGAAACTAAGGGGTACAAAGATGAAGAAGAAGTCTGGCCAATTGAGCAAGATATCATGGAAGGTTGCTAAATAAGATGGCTGAAATTTTGGAAGGTAATCAAGTTAAATTGCAGGGATTTGTTGGAGAGATTTTCGGACAGCCATTGATGGAATTTCGTGTAGAAGCTCAAAAGGGAACAATGGAGCTCTGTTAATGGTGGTTTAAGAGAGGTTTTGACAGAAGTAGGTTGGCATTTTCGGCTGGAGGAGAAATGGAAAGCAAGCTGGAAAATTCCTGCACAACCATTTTCGCTGCACAGGGATTTTTTTCTGGCAGAATTTCGTCTACCACTGCTAGCCAATTTGCAGCGAGCTGGGAGGGGGGTTTCAGGGGTATTCAAGGTTGGTTTCTAGCCTTCTTCATGGAGGAAAAACATGGCTAAGGTGCTGCACAAAATCTGGAAGAAAACAGCTTGGTTTTAAGCCTCCAAGGCTGCGATTTTGCCTAGAATTTTCACTGGTTTTGCACAGTTTTTGTGCAGTCCGAAAATGGTAGAAATAATTCATGTTTTAAGCTGATCTTAAGGCCATTTTTCTGGCAGAATTTGGAAGGCAATGTCAGCTAAGAAGTTCGACATTTTGAAGGTACACAAGCTGGAAAATTTCAGCTCATTCCAAGGAGGAAGGTGAACTAGCCATAGAGAGAAATTTCAGCTAGCTTTCTAGAGGGATTTTCCTCTTGAACTTTCCCACAATTCATTCACGTTTTCCAGACCATGAGGAGCCTTTTACTAGGACATTTTGATCCTAAAAGACCTCAGCACTTTACTGACTTTTCTGGAAAGGAAAAGGATAGAACACCTTGATCAAACTAAGGAGTTGAAACTTAAGGAAAAACTAAAGATCAAGGGAGAATGAATTCCCTTTTGGAATTTCGAGAAGAACAAAGGGGTGAAATGAGAATTCTCCTAACATGTCTCTCCTAGGACATCATCACCACATTGATCTAGGCCCTTATGGCCGAAACCAACTCCCCCCAAGCAAAAATAAAATTTAATCTAGTTAAAGCTTCTATGTTAGAATTTGATCCCAAGATCTCAGGAATTAATTCCAAAGCTCTAACCACTAAACCACAACAACTCTTATTGATATTTTTACTAGAAATATTACTTTCTATTCAATCCACAATCTATCTCCCTATTTTCACCTCGAGCAAAAATTACCATTTTGCCCCTCTTACACAATACTCATCAACAAGACTTCAAAACAATAAAACTCAAATCCAAAGCACATAGAAATGATATGAAAATGTATTTAATCTTGAAGTAAAGCATGATATGCATCCCAACTCTCTTACTCTAAGGTTGGTTTTGACCGGGGTTTCACATATCTAGTGGTGGAGCTTTGAGTTGATCTAATTTGACTTCCTTTGAACTTTCTACATTATCATCATCTCTTTTTGAAGCATAAATGTTAGATTCATCAGACACAACATGCACGGATTCTTCCACATAGAGAGTTCTTTTGTTGTATACTCTATATGCCTTTTTATTGGAAGAGTATCCAAGAAATATGGTCTCATCGGACTTGCTGTCAAAATTTTCAAGATTATCTCGGGTATTTAGGATAAAACATTTACATCCAAACACCTTAAAATAAGAGATAGATGGAGTTTTGTCAAACATAAGTTCAAAAGGAGTTTTTCTAAAAAATGGTCTTAGCATAACTCGATTTACTATATAGCAAGCTATATTAACAGCTTCAGTCCAAAAATATTTTGGAAGAGCATTTTCACAAAGCATTGATCTAGTCATTTCTTGTAAAGTGCGATTTTTCCTTTCAACAACACCATTTTGTTGAGGCATTTTTGCTGTTGAAAAATTGTGAAAGACTCCATTTTTATCACAGAAGTGAGTAAATTCACTGTTGCAAAATTCTTTGCCATTATCACTTCTAATAGAAATCAGTTTGCATCCAATCAAGTTTTGGACGTGTTTAATTAGTTTTGAAAATTCAGAAAAGGCTTCATCCTTTTGTCTAAGAAATAAAGTCCAAGTGAATCTAGAAAAATCATCAACAAGTACATATACCTACTTCTTACCTCAAAGATTGACAGTTCTCATTGGTCCAAATAAATCCATATGAATTAATTCGAGTGGTTTTGATATTGAAATCATTTTCTTCGGTTTAAAAGAGGTTTTGATTTGTTTCCCAAACTGACACGCATCACAAATTTTATTTTTATCAAACTTCAATTTTGGCAGTTCCCTAACAAGCTCTTTTGAAGATAGTTTATTTAGCAAATCAAAAGATACATGACCTAATCTTCTATGGCAAAGATATCCATCATTGTCATGTACGTATAGGTATCTAATACCATTAGCTATAAGGTTATTTCGATAAAACACATATACATTTCCAAAACGTTTGGCAGTAAAGATTGTTTTAAAATTTGCGCTGTCAATTATAGAACAATAATTCTTTTCAAAGATGACTTTGCAGCCATTATCACATAGTTAGCTAATGCTAAGCAAGTTATATTTTAAATCATCAATAAGTAAAACTTGTTTTATAATGGTTAAGGAACCTTTACCAATATTACCAATGCCAAGAATCTTTCCTTTCTTCTTATCTCTGAATGTAACAAATCCTTCATTTGTGGCCTGTATATCCTCTAACAGAGTTGCATTTCCAGCCATGTGTCTTGAACAACCGTTGTCCAAGAACCACTTGATGAGGTTTAAAGACTGTGCCTATACATGAGAAGGAGGAATGATTTTTGGTACCCACACTTTCTTGGGTCCATAAAGGTTAGTAATATTTTCTTTGATTTTCCAGAATGTTATTCCACCGGATTCCACTTTTCTTTTAATAAGACATCTTGAAACTATATGTCCTGATTTTTCACAATATGTCCAAGCTTTATGTGTTCTGTAACATAAGACAGATTTAACATATTGAGACTTGTTATTTCTGTTCTTATTCTCATGTTCATATCCTAAGCCATTTCGATTTTCAGCAAAAACAAATCTAGGTTTATAAATTTTGTCTTTATTCTCATGTCTATATCCTAAGCCATTTCGGTTTCCAACTTGATATTGAGTTCCAAGTAACTTTTCAAGATTACTTTTACCATTTGTGAATTTTTCAATACAAGTGGTAAGATTATTGACTCTATTTTTCATGTCATTAAACGTGCTAACCATACTTTCAAGAGTTTGAATTCTATTACACAAATTTTTATTTTCCAGAGATGCATATTGCAAAGCAGTCATGATCACATCTTTCTCAATAATAGCACTCATATATGACTCAAGAGACATTTTGTTATCATTTAACAATATTTCGTTCTCTTCCACCAAACATTTAATCTTCAACTTCATTTCTTTATTTTTTTTGGAAATTTTTTTTAATCATGAAACATATCACTTAACAGCTCATTTAGATCAACATGCTTTTCAGTCATAGATATAAGCGAATTTGACATAAAATTAGATGTAGAAGAGTTTATCTCGTTTTCCAAGGCCATGAAGCATATGTTGGTAGTTTCATTTTCATAATCTCCTTCTTCAGACTCAGTTTTATTTAAGTCCTAAGTTCCCATCAATCCTTTACCTTTCTTTGCCTTCAGATCTTTCTTCCTTTTAAACATTCTTCCTTTCTTACCTTTTGCAACAGGACAATCGGCAATGAAGTGATTAGTGCTTTTATATTCATAACATTGAGGTTTGAATACTGAGGTTTGTCCTTTCTTTCTCACGAATTTCTTTCCTCTTTTGTAGTTCCCTTTGTTGAACATTCTTCTAAATTTTTTTGCTATCATAGCCAAATCTTCATTGTCCATTTCCATATCCTCATTACTTTTCGATAGACTTGTTTCTTCATCTTCATTTTCAACTTTCAATGCTATCCCCTTTTTACCTCTATCATGATCATCTGATTCATGAAATCTTTTAAGTTTCATTTCATGAGTTGGAAGAGATCCGATTAGCTTTTCGGTTGGTAAGAATTTTAAATCCTTAGATTCTTCTACTGCAAGAGTTTTAGGCTGCTAGCTTTTTGGTAAGGCATCTAAATTTTTTCGGTTTTGTTTCCCAAAAGAATAAACCTTCCCGTAAGCTTTGAGACCATTTGAGATTTTAGTGAATCTCGTGAAATATCAGTGATGATTTCATTTAGTTTCATTGTGAATAATTCATAGTCATGAATTAGAAGCCCCAGTTTTGATTCTTTGACTTGGTTTGTCCCTTCATGGGTGATTTCAAGTAATCTCCACATTTCATGGGCTAAATCACAACTACTAACTCAGTTGTATTCAGTTGCATCTAGTGCACAATATAAAATGTTCATAGCCTGAAAGTTTAAAGTCATCTTAGCATTGTCTTCTACACTAAATTCATCATTCTATTTAGGTAATTTTATGCTATTAACAATTTTTGATGGAATAAAATGACCATTTTCTATCAAACTCCATAACTCAAAGTTGATAATACACACATAAATTTTCATTCTATTTTTCCAGAATGTACAGTTATTTCCATTGAATAAAAGATGATGGTTTGTTGAAGACCCTTCAACATATGGAAGAGAAGATGAGCTTGCCATAAAGATCTTTTCTACAAGGTTGTTAAATAAAGAATATGTAGACTAAGCTTTGATACCAAATGAAAAACATTAGAGTGGGGGTGAATAAGGTTTTTAGCAAGCTAAAAAATTTTTAACTCGTCTGAAATGCAGTATAATAAAGATCATCAAGTTTCTTGGACCGACTTTATGGTAATAAAGAAAGTTATCCAAGAACTCTCTGAGATATATCCAGATTCAGATAAAGAAAGAAACACAAAGCAGTTAATGACTTATGTAAGGAAATGAGACATAAAATGTATAGTGGTTCGATCTACTAAGATCTACGTCCACTACCTTAAGTACACACTTAAGGATTTTCAATCAGATTTCATTTACTCTACTTAATGAAATCAACTTGTACCATATATAAGAGAGGATCACCATACTAAATTTTCCAAAACCTCTCAAACAAACAATCACATCAAGGTTCACCCCAAATAGGTTTTATACCACAACCTTATACTACAAAGGAGATTGAATAACAATAGAACAGTAAACGCTCACTTATTTGAGCAGATGTTCACTAAGGTACAAAATATAAACACTTTTACCTTTGACACAATATGAATTCACTTTGAAGCACTTGATAATAGGAGATTTTTTGTAAACTGTTGAGCAATAGTGTTTCTTAGAAGAATGTTACAAAAATCTTATGTATAATCTTGTTTATAGGCTATTTATAGAGCTAAAAAGTGAAGTACCAACGGTTATAAAACGGTTATAACTTTTCTGTTAAATTTATCCATGTTTTGGACTCAGGTTTCAGACGATGATGCATCCAAAAGAAAAGTCCAAAATGGCATTTTTTCAGGCAGAAACATTTCAACACTGTTTACAGGATTTTGGACGAATCTTTTGGATGCAAAAACATCCAAACTACTCAATCCAAAATTTTGAGATTTTCAAAACTTTAAAATCTTTTTCTTTGTGTGCTTCAAAGTAAAAATCAATTGAATCAAAAGGTAAAGAGACATAGGAATTAATAGAAATACCTTAATAACACTTCCTACTCTATAATTATTTTATAAGGACTTCTTAGTATGCAACCCCATATACTTTTTTCTTCTTTTTGATCTTCCATTCTTAAATTCCATTACAGAAGAGTTGCCTAAGAATCATATCTGAATGCCTTAGAAGAACAAAGGTTAAACATGTCCTATCTCATATAGATTACACAAGTTAGTTTACATCAATGTTTATCATAAATTAAAATATAGAAGAAAGCCCTTTGGGCTAACAGATATCTACCATCTTTAGGCTTCTAGTATAATGATCCAGTACTCCTTGGAATATTTTCGCTTTCCAAGGGAGCTACCCTAAAACAAATATCCAAGTTATGTTCCCTAGGGCCCTAGATAATTAGATCATTCGGACAACCACAAGGGGCGATATAGTATAGAAATTATCTTGTACAAATCTGTCTTAACTAACTAGTTATATATACCTAACATATAAGTATATTAGTCCTACTAAAAAACCTTAACTATAGTATATCAAGGCATACGCTTCCAACTTCGTCAGACAACCAGCTTATACTCAAAGCTGTAGAGAGTACAAGACCACATTATAACAGTAGTAATTTAGGTTTCTACCACGTAGTATTTTTAGAAACCACTACCGCAGGTCCAATTCTACGTATTCTAATACACTTGTGTTATGAAATGAGAAGACTACTCATGGGCTAAAGGTAAACCATTCCCTATTTAGAATTCATAACACAATAACCTTACCATGATGAGATTCTCATTCTCATCATTTAGTTATGAACAATAGTTTATGTGTTAAGTAACCCATGGTCCATACCTTACTGTGAAAGATCTCAATTTACATGAACCATTTACTTAAACATAATAAGTTTTTTCCAATAAAAATTGTGCACAAAAGTAAAGAAGTATTCACAAATAATTTTTGAGAATAATACTTTTATTAATACAAGTTAAAATTACATCAGAAAGTTAGTCTAAAAGGGCATACATCCCAACAAATAAATCAACCAATTAAGCCTCTAAATCCTAACCCCATCTTTCGAATTCATTAGGATAAGAAAACCTAATCAATAGATTGTAATTGAATTTTTGGCAACATTAACTATCATGAAAAAAATATTATTTTTCTTTTGAGATGAAAATTCAATTCAAAATTATCCAACCAAGCTAAACTCGTATAAATCCATGATTTGAATAGACAAAACTAAGGTCATCGAAGTTAAATTAAACAAGTCTATATTTATTCAACATACTTTACCTCATCTCTTAAGTTAAGAATATAAATCAAGTGATTCATATAAATGAGGAATAGTAGGCCAACTTCTAATACTACTGTAATCCAAGTAGTAAACAGAAGATTGGTCTATATGCTCACTTTTGTAAGGTAATATTTTTGCCTAATAATGTAATGCAAATGTCTAATAAAGTATTACAGTAGCTTTAAATTTATTTTTTTTAGAGTAAAGTAATGCAAATGCCTAATATATATATATATATATATATATATATATATATAATTAAAGATATTCAACTTTTATATTACCTTGCTCTATCTCTCATTATTTTACCCCACTCTACATTTATTTAAATTTAGAGTAAGGACTAGCAATAAGATCATAGAATATAAATCAATCAAAATTCCCCACTTATACTTCATCACAAGTTTTTCATCAATTTCTAAAAAATAAAGTGTCACAATATTTACTAGCATAGATAAGGTTAAGTCAAATTCTAAAGATTTAGATTATATCACATCAAATATGCAAGTTTACCTAGGAATACCTTAGTCCAGACAAATCTTATACTAAATTTTTATGCTAAGATAAAAAGAATAGCAACCTCATAAAAGTCCAAAAATATGCCAAAAATTGAAAAAGTTTAGTCCCTTTTTGACAAAAAGAGAAACATCAAGTAATTTAATAAATATTTGCAAGAAGTAAGCTAAACCTCTCCCCATATTTGAATTGGACAATGTCCTTATTGGTCACAAATTTAATAATAAAATGTCTAATAATTATTTAAATAAATAAGGAAGAAGAGAGAAAGAAAAAAACTGATACTTCCCAAGTGTTGAAGCTCAATTCCATAAAATTGCTTGAAGATAAAATGTGTTGCGTTTTCTATGTGTTTCCAAAAGTTCTTTCCACAATCATAGGAGAGAGATCATCATAAGTCATATATGTTAGGAATATACCATAGAGTCAATTTGTACTTATACTATTGTCATTATATTTTATATATTAATATGAGGTTTTCTTTTTCATGAATAGTATATTTTGTTTTGTGGTCATCAAGTACGTGACTTGATAGTAAAACCCTACAATAAATGCAATGACTATTCTAAAATTGTCCCTGATCAATTATTATTATTGGAACAATAACAAATTAAAATTAGTATGTTTGTGACTTGATGGCTATGTTTTACTGGTCATAGATATTTGTGATATCAAGTCAAAACATAAATAAATGTTAGAGAATATTGTATTAGACATGACCCACTGTGAGAGTACTTCATGGAACATGTCATAAGTATTTTCTAGCCATAATGATATTAAAAGTCATTCAACCTAAATTCATCATATTTTTCTACTTGATAAATTTTATATTTTAACGTTGTCTAAAGTTATCTTTAACCAGATAATAAATTAGACTGTTGTTGGATATAGAATAAATCAAGGAGAGGAATATGATTGATAGTGAAGGAATTTGTCCCTCTTAATTATGGGAGAGATATCCATGGCCCCCTTGATAAGTTAGACTGTTAAAATGTATGGCCGTGCTCAAATATATCAATCTAAGATATTGATATCATTTGTTTAAATAGTCTACTATGAAATCAAGAAATAATTGATTAAGTTTAATAAGAATGACATGCTCCTTGCCTTATGCTTCATCTGGATATCGTGTGACAAAATGACTAAATATAAAATTATGGTTTGGTTTAAAGAGATCACTGATCTTCATTTAACCTGGATAGTTATAATGTTTTGCTAGAAATCGCTTATAACTTGTGGGCCATTTAAATATGATTTGGGCACACTACCAGTGTTAAATGAACCTATAGGGTTACACAATAAGTTGTTAGGTTATTTTTTTGGTAATCAAATTCGATGAATCTGGAAATATGTCTAAGTTAATCGAACCTAGAAAATTTTTCAGATACAATGAATCGAGAAATATGTCCACATTCGCTGTATTTGGATGATGTTCAGATTATAATAATATGATTTGGTAAATTAATTAGTTAAATTACCGAGATAATGGTAGAATCTTATCATATCAGTTTTAATTTAATTTGAATTTAAATTAAAATATGATAAGATATTATTAGAGTTGGACTCTAAGAGTTTTGGAGAGGTTTTTAAGAAAACCCTAGCCGTCTTCTCAAGTGCCCCATTCGGTTAAAAATATTCGTGCCTCCATTCACCAGAAAAATAAGCCTCTCAAACCATAGGCGCTAGCACTCTCGGGGTAACGAGTTAGTTCGCTGTGTGTATCCGATAGAAGACGTTCACACATTGCAGCATCTGGTGATCGTTCGGGTTGTACGTACGACAGCACAATCAGAATTGAAAGATCTCGATTACGTCGAACAGAGATAATTCTGTAAACCTTTAAATCTTCTTAATCATTTACTTAGATCCTCGGAAGGGGTTTGTGGATGTTTTTCGCGTTTAGGAGTCTATAAATCCTAACAATATAAACCCAAACTAAAGCATAATATAAATAAAATGAAACTAAATGTACTGAATATACATAAAAGTTGTAAAAAATGAATATACAATAGAAATGTGTCCATGAAATAAAATAGAATAAGATGTCTGAAATGGCTAATGTGAGGAGTGAGGACTACTCAGTCCACTGCCAGGCTGGTTATCTGGGGTTGTAGGTGGTGGAGCATTGCCGAAAGTGACAAGTTGCCATATATGTCGCACAAAGTCCTCTTGGAACTTATGCTTGCACTCCAGGCTCTCTAGGTGCTTAGTGTGCTTCTGTTGAGCCTGTACTATCTCCCCTAGCTGCCTATCCTACCCCTTAGGGCATCTCTCAATCTCAGCATACTGCTATATGAGGAAGGTGCACATCTGGTCAACTATTGTTTTTGCTCCCTATACATCTCATGCAGTTGGGTGATATCTGCTTTCAAAGCAGTCTACTCCATCTCTATCCTCCCTATTGCAACTTTCATCTTTGCTTAAAAGTCCATTGCAACTGCTGGCCTCTCTCTAGGATATCTGGGTTCTTAGAGGAGTATTGCAATTGGAGGCTTCACTGGTAGCTATGCATTCCTTTTTGGGGCTCTTCCGGCTATTGTAGTGGCTGCGCCTAAACAACTCCTTATCTCTTCTCCCTTAGAGTTAACTATTTCCCCACTCTTCTATCATACAGGAACCCATAATTAACCAGAGTTCCATCTGAAACTCTATCATTCGAGGAGATGGTAATTGGTAGGCACGTGAAAGTACTGGAGGATATATGTAATCAAGAGGGGGAAAATGAAATCTTTGGAGGTGTAGCTAGATGCCATAATCTCTCTCATATAGAAGAGAACAATGGATGCCAAGAGAATAGGCTCTGAGTAAAGCATCTAGGGGCTACATTAAACCGTATGAGATAAACAAGAAGTTGGTACTGGGGAGGCATATTAGTGACCTGAAGAATCATAGTCTGCCTAGCCTGAGTTTACTGCAGCTGGAACTCATGAAGAGCATCTGTGAAGCTTTAGGAACGCTCAGAGGCTACCTTCTTATTATATGTACCAATGTCCACCCAAGATCTATCATCCTTTACCCCAATAATGGTAGCTAATAGCCGCCAGTCGAATGAATAGGCACCCCTCTCACCATAATATCTATAGTCTCTAAGGTGCCATGACGTTTCTAAAAAATGTTGGCAAAGAATTCCTTCACCAACATAGAAAAGTAGGTCCTAATCAAACCCAAGATAGGAGCCCATCCTATCTATCTAAACATAGCTACCAGGTGGTGGTCTTTATCTAGCTCAAGGTCCACAGTTTTCTCCACAACTATCTTGTTATGGAATCAGTTTGTGTACCACTCCTCACATATAACATCTACAAAATGGCTCAAGGGAAGAGTAGTGGGGTCAGTAGTGGTAGTAGGCTACTGTGAAGAAGAAGAGGCTTCACCCCTTCAACACTCAGAGGGGAAACTTAGATGATCTAAAAGGCATAACAAAAGAGAAAGAGAATGGGTAGGGTCTCACAACGCAATACCCTAATCCATGTCAATTCCACAACACCTCAAAACCCAATCTCTAATCCAATCCAATCCCCAAGTTACAAAAGCTCAACCTAATACATAGCTCCATTCCAACCTCAATAAAAAACAAACCACAATATTTCTCAATCAAAACCACAAGCACAAAACAAAATTTGAAAATGCAAAGCAAAAGAAATAAAGCCACAATTCTAAGTTAGTATAAATACAAAAACAAAAGTCCATAGAAGATAAATCCACAAATCCCATGTCTAAATGCATAAAGTAAAAACCAATATAAATTCATTCCCAAATGAAATGCATCCACCAGAAGTATCTTTAAAACACGATGCAATTCTTATTCCTAAAAACAAAAACAAAAAAAATCCCCTTTCTTCTCATTTAGTCTCCTCGTACAATCAAAGTAAACTTCAAATGAAAATAAGTTGTATAAATAGAGTACTATCTTTCTTAGTCACAAATTCCCAAAAAAAAAAAAAAAATTGCTACTAAGAGAGCAATATTCAAAATTTGCATATTCAAGAAAATTATTCCAATCATAAACCCTATCTCTCTTCATAGTCACCAAGCATTATCCTACCAAATTAGACAGCTTAATTCTCCCAAAATGAGGTCCAACATTTCGCCGATAAAGCAACTTCCACAAAATTCAACTTCACAAATCAGTTGACATAATATATTGATCAACTAAGCCCAAATACAAATGACACTCGACAAACACTAAATATCAATTAAGTTAAATCAAAATAAGCCCACAATTTATGCAAACCAGTTGAGACAATAGAGTTGAAAGGACTGAAAAAATCTTTGACTATTTCCGTGTAATAGAGATTAAAGGGGGTAGCTCAAGGCTAAAGAACTGTGTCTTCACAGAGAACCCGCTCTATTAGCTGCTTTGATGCAATTGCCGACAATGAAAAGAGAGAAATCTTCGGTTGCTTTGTTGGTAAGGTAAGAAGGCCGAAGTTTGGAAGGAAATGGTAGAAGAGAGAACCCATGGGAAAGAAGAGGATAGACAGAAATTGAAAGGTGGTGGGGTTGGGTTTCAACCAATGGTAGTAAGGGAAGGGAAATGGAAGGGAATCGGTGGTGGATTTTGAAGAAATTGGGCAAAAATGTTATCAGTTGTGTCTTTTAAAAACCAATCATGTGTAAATAATTGGTGCCTGTTTGTAACATAATTGACACCTATTATAGCATAGAATGCCAACTAGTTGTGTCAAAATGGTGTCGCTCCTATGTTTCACTCGACTAACTAGTGCTTATTATATGTACCTATAGGTGTCGGTTATTTCCAATGTTGTATAGTGGCTATTGATGATGAGGAGGAGGGGGTGGTGCATGATAGGGTAAGGGAGGTCTAGGTTGTGCATTAGGAAAGCCTTAGGGTGGAGGAGATTGAAATTGTTTTGATTACTCCATAACAAATTGGGATGTTTCCTCCACCTAGGGTTGTAAGTGTTACTATGAGGGTTGTTCCCTTATCTAGTGTTTCCCATAAAATTAACTTGCTCCACAATTTGTTCACTATTTGAATCCATAGATTGAAACTTATAGTTGGGATGTCCAGTCCTAGTGAAATCACAGCTCATGACTTAAGCTCTTGGATTAACATTTATTTTTTCAATCTTCTTAGTCAAGGCTTCTAACTTAGCTTCCATCACTGCCATGGCATCTATGTTTTGTATCCCTTGAGTATGTATCTTAGGTTTTGGGTTCCCCTAAGAATAGCTATTCATAGCTATGTTCTCTATCAAATCCTTCAACTCTTCAAATGTCTTTGTTGAGGTAGTATTTTCGGATGAAGCATCAATGAATTGTTTGGTAGTGAAGTTCAACCAGTGTTGAAATATAAGTATTTGAAAACCCAAGTGTAACAGTGGTGAGGACACTTCCTCAACAATCCTTTCTAACATTCCCAACAATCATATAAAGTCTTAGCTTCTAATTAAATGAAAGAAAACATATCATTTCTGAGTTTAGCAATCCGAACTTAGGAAAGTACTTTGAAAGAAATTTTTGTGCCAAATCGTTTCAAGTGGTAATCAAGCCAAGAGGTAGGGATTTTAGCTGTGATTTAGCTCTATCTAGAAGCAAAAATAGGAAGATTCTTAGCTTTATTACATCTTTGAAAACACCATTTAACTTCAAAGTATCACATATCTCAAGAAAACTTGCAATATTCACATTGGGATCTTTGTCGGGTGGTCCATCAAACTATATTGTTTGTTGCGCTATTTGGATAAATGAGGGCTTTAGCTCAAAGTTGTTTACCTCTACTCTTGGCATCAACAAACTTAACTCCGTTACATGGAGTGAAGGCCTGGTGTAGTCTCCTATTGTTCTTCATCCATTTTCATTCCCATCTTGGATCCCATCTTCATGAATTCCAATATTATCACCAATTTGTTCCATTTCTTCCAAATTCTCAAAAAGTATATATAATCTATCTTATTCTTTCAAATTTTGACACAGTAAACACTCTTTTTACCTCTCCCTTCTCAAACCTTCTTAGAGTCTGCTCTTTTTCAGATTAAAATTTTCAAAGTGTCATTGCATTCTCTATTTATATAAGAAAAGATCACTATTTAACCAAAACACAAAAGAAAATCACTCCCAAAATCAAAATAATCTCCTCAAGAATACAACCAATAGAACCTCGATATGTACCCAAATAAAAAAATAGCTATAAACAATTTTCCAAAGAATCAATGAATAGCTTATAAACGAATCAATCAATTAATAAAATTCCCAAAACTTCAACTAGACCAAAACTTACACAACAACAACAACAAGAGAGAACTCTCGAATACAACTAAACAAGTATAAATTATTCACAAAAGACATATATAACTACATAAGTACAAGTTAGTCATATTCACAAATATATACAAGTATAAGGATAAATCAACAAAACTCTAGCTTTTCAAAATATTGCCATCTTCTTTGGCAACGTTCCAAAAATCACTCACACAATACACATGTGGGAAAGTATACCCATCATATAACACAGAATTTATTTGGTAAGTATTGAAGATCCTCAGGTAAGCGACAAGTATTTTTAGTAGGCTATTATTTCATTATTTGACCAATCAATAATATATGCAAAATTAACGAATTATCAAGAGAATTAGGTAACCCCAATACGCAAGGAACCATCCAAAGTCACTAAGTCCAAAGAATGGGAATAATAGATGAGTAATGTAATTAAATGGAATTCCCCAATATCCAGTCAAACCTCAATTAACTAAATTAGCTTATTAACAACCTAAATTGGGCAGCTATGGATAAGCTCATGCAAGACCTACTCTCTCTAGTTTTAAGTCTCCTACCCTTAGCATAATTAATGTAACACCCCACTACCTAGGCCCGATAGGGCCGAGGATGTCGCATCGTCCAAAGGACAAGGGGTCTTTATAACTAGGTCACACAATCAAAATAATAGAATAAAACAATACTTTAAACTTAAAACTTATTACAATCTAAGAATCCAAAATAAATCTATAATAAAAAGATTCACTCTCAACTTCCCCAAAGCATTACATAAAAACATATAACAAAATCTCTTCCAAGGCAGACAACACTAGCTACCCATTCCCACAGCAGGATCGACCTGAAATCATGGTAAAAAGGGTGATGAGATAAAATTTCAGTAAGTCCGTGTGTGCTTTGAGTGTCCAGTGAAAACAGTTCGTGAATGCAAAGTGTAAAATCTTTATAAGAGAAATACTGGCAAGCAATAAACAATAGTCAAAATCAAGAGTGGCATTTTGGCTTTTCCAACCATACATGTTCAATAAAACCAACAACTCAAAAGGTGGTCATGGGTTACCACACGTTGGGCCCCACAACCATACAACGGTCAGAATGCCACACTTTGTGCAGACTGACAAAAGGTAGATGATCGGCCTACCGGGTAAGATTCTCCTCCTTCTCTACACCCAAACAAAATCGGTTGTCCACTCCGGCAACACACAGTCCACATGACTGAAAACTGCTAGCTCGGACCGGCATGACTAAGTAATACTGACGTTTCTCTAAGTTGAGTTTATCTTCTGGAGGTGGTCTCATGCCAGAAGATTCACTCTTGCTTTTCAAAACTAGTACTACTAGCCTACCCTTATTGAGTACTCAATGTAATATATATAACCCACTTGGGAAAATGAATAAAACATAGTACCACTTGTAGATGGCAATTAAAGATTTCCAAAGTCTTTGTCAAAATCAGTTTAGAAACAGTTTAGGGTTTGAATAAAATTGCTTGTTGATTTTCAAATAATTAGTTTGATAGAAACAAGAAAAGAAACAGTCCCTAATTGCTTTTACCAAATCAGTGTTCACAACCTTCAAGTTTAACTTGCCATAATAACTTTTTTGCAACAACAAGTTTTATGCAGGAGCTTACTTGATCCTTAGTTTGAGATAAAACAAAGGTCTCCAATAGCTGACCTAACCCTGCCTGGGGTAAATATAAGCCATAATTAAACTCAAGCTGAAATTCATTTTCACAAATAAACCTAGCTCAACTTACTACAACCATTACCATAGTGTCCCAAACTTTAAGGCTAGATAAATAAATAAAAAGGTTTATAAAATAAATCTAGCTTGATATTAAAATAACTAGAGTTTGGGAAAATAGGTACAATAAGTGGAAAGTTTAAATCTTGCTAAAAATAAATTAGGGTTTATTTGATTAAGGGTCCTAGATGGTATTATGTAAAATAATAATCTAGTAATAATTAATGGTTAGAAAGTAATTGGTAGCTAGAATTAGTTGTAAGTAAATTTTAATAGGTTTTGATTAAAATCTAATAAATAAATTTTAATAGTATTTATGAATATATAAGACTTACCAAATTAATATTTTACCTATTATGATTATTTATGAAAAAGGCTTTATTTGATATTCTTATTTTACATAATGTCTATAGATTTTATTTCTTTAATAAAAATTATCATTTATTTGACTAAAATATCATTATTTTATACAAGAGACCAAATCCATATTTTCTCTGGTTTTTTTTGAAATTCACTAGAAGAAGATATAGCAATAATTATTTTATTGATGACATAAAATTAGCTTAGAGACAACAAGGTCATGATCATATTTCTATTGCTAACCATAATTATGAACATACACTCCACACCAATTCATCAAATCATCCAAATCATGAATAAAGGCATGGATCTAAATTCTACTAACATAATCATATTCATGGCTTTAACAAAAATACATGAATATAACCCTATTAACCAAAAGTGACATAATCTCTAACATGCTTGATCACATAAACTACTCACGACATGAAGACATGCAACAAAACCCTAAAACGCCATACAATCATCGAAGACAATCAACTCATGCATCAATTCCCATCTCCATCACATACACACATTTATTCATGCTTCAATCTCAACTCCTTCACAACAACACATGCTCAAATCCTAATCATAATCCATCTCCTTCCAATATCATCCTAAAAACATGAATCTAGAATTTAAAGCGGAGTTTGAAGATGCTTACTTGATTGACGACTACCTTGGAGTAGTTTCGAAGGGATCCTAACCCTTAGGAGACTTGATCCACCCAAGAGAGATGAAGAAAATATGGCCATGGTTGAAGTATCCATTCGGCTAAGAGAGAGAGAGAGAGAGAGAGAGAGAGAGAGAGAGAAGTGAGAAAGAGAGCTCCTTAGTATGTTTATATATACATATATTCATTAGAAGTTGAAGATGAGTGAAGATGGAAGCGATTGATCATGCTTACCTTGAAGGTGTTCTTGGCCTTCTCGAAAATATTGGTTTTTTTTATCTGAAGGAGAGGGCTTGATTTTTGAGTTTGATGTTAAAAGTGGTAGGAATGGATTCACAGAAGTGAGTAGGTACCATCTGGAATTTTTTTAAAGAAGATTGAAGTGGTTTTGGTGGCCTTAGGCGAGAGAAGGTTAGTAGGTGTTCTTGGTGTTCTTGAAGGTTAAAAAGAATGAAGAGGATTGAGGGAGAGCTGGCGGAAATTCTGTGGAAGAGAGTGGCCGAATTGCTTGAGGGGTTTTGGCAACTAAATTTTCTGGTTTGAAAGGAAAAGGAAAACTGGTTGTTTGAAATCCCAAAAGAAAATTTTAGGGGATCAATTTTGGAAACAAAATATGGAAGAAGATCTTGGTCAATGGAGAGCTTTTGGAAGCTCCAATGGCCGGTTGTTTGTCTTTGATTTTTGCTGGAATGAAAGCTGTGTGTGAAGGGGTGGCTGAAAATATAGTGCACAATAGTGAAGGGATTTCTGGTTGTTTGAGGGATGATTCATTGTGAAACCCCAGTCGAAACCAACATTCGAGTAAGGGGGTTAGGATGCATATCATATTTTATTACTTGTTTAAATATGTTTTTATATAATTTTATGTGCTTTAGATTTGTGATTTATAGTCTTGAGGGCTTAACTATGTCTATTGGGTAAGAAGGGCAAGATGGTAATTTTTGCTTGAGGTGAAAATAGGGAGATAGCTTGAGGATTAAATAGGAAAAATATTTGGGAGAGAAAATAAGAATAAGAGTTGTTGTAGTTTTGTGGTTAGAGCTTTGGAATTAATTCTTGAGGTCTTAGGTTCAAATTCCATCATTGGAGCTTTAGCATGATTAAATTTTATTTTTGCTTTGGAAGGTTGTATTTTCGGCCTTAAGTGCTTTAGAGTAGAGTAGAGGTGATGTCCTAGGGAAGACATGATAGGAGTACCCTAATCCAACTCTTGTACCCTACAAAAATTCATAAGGGAATTCATACCATTCTTGATCCTTAGTTTTTCTTACTTCTCAATTTCCTAAGTTGTTCAATTTATTCAAGCCAATTTCATTCTAGAAAAATTCCAACAAAGTGCTGTGGCTTTGAATGTTCAAAATGTCTAATTTTAAGACATCTTGTGGACAGAAAATGTGTAGGAGTTGGGGAAGGTTCCCAAGGAAATTAATCCCCATAGTGAACCTTCAAAACTTCACTTTAGCTATGTTCATTTGCCTTCATGTAGTGATCTGAAATTTTTTCAGCCTTTTGTGCCTTCAAGGTGTCAAAATTTTCAGCCATCATTCCCTCCCAAATGCTGCCAGAAAATGGCCCTCTTGACCAGCTTGAAATCTGAAATTTTTTGGCCAAATTCGGACTGCTCAAATACTGTGCAAAACCAGAAAATTTTCTGGGCAAAATAGCAGCATAGATGAGCTTAAATCAAGCTGTTTTCTTCTAGTTTTTCTCCAGCACCTTAGTCACGTTTTCCTCCATAAAGAAGGTTGGAAACCAGCCTTGAAAGACCTTTGAATACCTCTTCAAGACTTCTGTAAGCTGACTGGAAAATAGCAGCAAAATCTGCCCAGAAAAATTCCAGCAACTTGCGAAAACATGTTCAGGAATTTTCCTGCTTTGTGCTTCTTCAGCCTTGTCCGAAATCTTCATCATTTTTCTATACAAACTTCCCTTGAACAGCCATGAACTGAGCTTCATCATCTTCCCCAGCATTTTGCTCGAAAATCAGTCCATGGCTGCCCCTAAAAACTCTCCATCAATCACTCCAATCAAACCATTGATTGAAGTCCAAAATTTTAGCAATCTATTCTAGCAACCTTCCATGAATTAAACCTCCAACAACCAGAAAATCCCTTCACCATTGTACTCCATATTTTCAGCCACCATTAAGCTCTCTTGAACAGCTTTCATTCCAGCAAAAATCACAGACAAACAACCAGCCATTAGAGCTTCCCAAAAACTCTCCATTGATCAAGATCTTTTCACCATATTTTGTTTCTAAATTTAGTTCCCTAAAATTTCTTTTAGGATTTCAAACAACCAACTTTCCTTTTTCCTTTCAAATTAGAAAATTTAACTTCTTAAACCCTCCAAATTAGTTGGCCACTCCCTCCTACACAGAATTTTGGCCAGCCCTCTCCCTAATCTCCCCATTCTCTCCATTCTCTCCAAACTAAGAACACCAAGAACACCTACTAACCCTCCTCAAGCCTAAGACCACTCCAAACCACTCCACTCTTCTCCAAAAACTCCAGATTGCATCTATTCAACCCCTTGAATTCACTTCTGCAATTTTTAACATCAAACACCAAAATGGAAGTCTCTCTTTTGGATAAAAAATCAGTATTTTTGTGAAGGCTCAAGAACACCTTCAAGGTAAGTTTGTTCAATCAACTTCATCTTCACTAATCTCCAATCTCTAATGAATATATATGTGTATAAGCATGCTAATGGACTCTCTTCCTCTCTTCCTCTCTCTCTCTCTCTCTCTCTCTCTCTTGGCCAAATACCCTCTCCCTCTTGGCCGAATGATTTCTTTACCAATGGCCATGCTTTCTCCATCTCTCTTGGATGGATCTAGTCACCTAGGAGTTGAGATCCATTCAAAACTCCTCCAAGGTACTCATCAATCAAGTAAGCTTTTTTCAACCCTCTTTTTAAATTCTAGATTCATGTCTCTAGGGTGATATTGGAGGGAGATGAATTATGATTAGGTTTGAGTATGTATTGTTGTGGTGAGTTGAGATTGAAGCATGAATAAAGGTGTGTATATGATGGAGATGGAATTGATGCATGAGTTGATTGTCTTGGTTGATTGTATGGTGTTTTTAGAGTTTAATGCATGTCTCCATGTCATGGGTGGTATTTGTGATCAAGCATGTTAGAGATTTTGTCACCTTTGGTGAATAGGATTTATATTCATGTATGATTGATAGAACCATGATTATGTTTATGCTAGTAGAGGTTGAATCATCCCTCGGTAAATTTAGATCTATGCATTTATTCATGATTTGGATGATTTGATGAATTGGAGTGGAATATATGTTCATGATTGTGGTTGGCAATAGAAATACGATCATGACCTAGTTGTCCCTAAGCTAATTTTATTTCACCAATAAAATTGTTTAATGCTATGATTATTCTAATAAATTTTGAAAACCCTAGGAAAGGTGGATTTGGACTATTATATATATAATAAGGTTATTTTAGTCAAATAAATGATAGCTTTTGTTAAAGAAATAAAATATATAGATATTGTATAAAATAATAATATCAAATAAAGCCTTTTATGTAAATAATCATAATAAGTAAAATATTAATTTTGCAAGTCCTATATTCATAAATACTATTAAAGTTTATTTATTATATTTCAATTAAAATCTATTAAAATTTACTTACAACTGATTTTAGTTACCAATTATTTTCTAGCAAATAATTAATAATAGATTATTATTTTACCTAGTGCCACCTAGGACCCTTTATAAAATAAAATCTAATTTATTTTTAGCAAGATTTAAACCTTCAACTTATAGTACCTATTTTCCAAACCCTAGTTTTTTTAATATCAAGCTAGAATTATTTTATAAACCCTTTTATTTGTTACCTAGCCTTAAAGCTTGGGACACTAGGGACATAATGGTAATAAGTTGAGTTAGTTTTAATTGTGAAAGTGACTCTTCGGCTTGAGTTTGATTGTGATTTATATTTACCCCAGGTAGGGTTAGGTCAGCTGTTGGAGACCTTTCTTTTGGGCAAGGATAATGTAAGTTCCCTTACATTCATGAAATTGATTTTATTTTATTATCTTGGTTTGAAAGAAAGGTTGACGAGTATCTCTTGCAAACACGAAATATTAGCACGATAGCTAATTTTTGAAAACATCTATATTTAGAACCTTCTTATTTTGGAAACTTTCTATATTTGGAAAAATTCCAATTTTAGAAACTTCTAGAGTTATAAATTTTTAAAATGTGTCAAGCACAACTTAGGAGCCAAGCATCAAACATTTTGATTAGTTTTGAATATGCAAGAGATGAATTCTTGATCATGCATATACTTTTTGAAAATCATAGCATGACTTATTTGAGCGTGTGGCTCCTCCATTATGAATTTGTGGAATAAAGTATTGACTTAAAACCATGCCTTCTAAAATTTTTGTACGAGTTGAAAAATGTTGTTTGGAATTGTATTGAGCTAATTTTGTAGGTTCCACTTTGGAGCCTTATGAATTGTGAAGATTGAATAACGTTTAGTACTCAATAGAGGCTAGACCTTTATACTATCCTTTGGTTGGTCTGGGGATATCTCTCGGTAGGTGGCCACCTCCGAGAGGTTGACTCTTTTCGATCAGGGTGTCAGTATAGAAGGTTGAGCCATCCTCAGCTAGCGACAGGGTTCTAGTAGAACCGACGGTCGGAAGTGGGACAACCGGATTGGATTGAGTGAAAGAGGTAGGAGAATCTCACTCGATAGGATGTACACCTACCAGGTGTTGGAGGTCAAGTGCTTCACAGAAATGAGAGCCACCTCTATGCCCTTTCACCACCTGATGGGGGTCATGTGCTTCACCTGGTGTGAGAGCCACCACTGTGCCCTGTAAGATTAACTTGGTTGCTTTAATTGATGAGCTATTTTCGTGGAACTATTCTAAAATGTCATTGGAATTTTATTCGAAGCTCAATATCTTTTAGTTATTCATATCTTTCCAAAAAAAATATTTTAAGAGCATTTTGCTTCATGACTTCTCACTACTATCTTTCAGAAGTGAGAGTTAAATTTGTAAAGAAGGCATGACCAAGCTTTTGATATACTGTTAGTGCACGCATTATGAAAAGTGTTTTGACTTTTTAGCCCAACTCACACACGGGGCTTATTGAGATTTTATCTCATCACCCTTTTTACCATGATTTTAAGTCGATCCTGCTATGGGGATGAGTAGCTAGTTGTAGCCTGCCTTGGAAGATTTTTATGATATATATTTTGTATAATGCTTTGGGAGTTGAGAGTGGATAATTTTGTTTATGGATTTATTTCGAAATATTAGTTTGTAATAAATTTTAAGTTTAAAGTATTATTTTTATTCTATTATTTTGATTATGTGACCTAGTTATAAAGACCCCTTATCATTTGGACGGGGTGACATCCTTGGCCCTGTCGGGCCTAGGTAGTGGGGTGTTATATTTATGGGAGTTTACTAAATATGTTTGCTGGAATTTTGGTCTTCAATCAATGGCTTGATTGGAGTAATTGATGGAGATATTTTAGGAGCAGCCATGGACTGGTTTTTGAGCAGAATGTTGGGGATGATGATGAAGCTCAGTTCATGGCTGTTTAAGGGGAGTTTGTACAGAAAAATGGTAGAGGTTTCGGACATGGCTGAAGGAGGAACAAAGCTGGAAAATTCTGTTCAGCTTTTTCGCAAGTTGCTGGAATTTTTCTGGGTAGATTTTTTTTTGCCATTTTCCAGCCGGTTTGTAGCAGATTTGAAGGGTATTTAGAGGTCTTTCAAGGCTGGTTTTCAACCTTCTTTATGGAGGAAAAATGTGGCTAAGATGCTGAGTGAAAAACTGGAAGAATCAGCTTGGTTTAGGATCACCAAAGCTGCGAAAGTTGTCCAGAAAATGTTCTGGTTTGCACAGCATTTGTACAGTCCGGTTTTGGCCTTATAATTTCAGACTTCAAGCTGGTCAAGAGGGCTATTTTTCTGGCAGCATTTGGGAGGGAATGATGGCTAAAAATTTCGACACTTAGACTGAACAAGAAGCTGGAAAAATTCCAGATTCCTACATGAACAAGATGAATATACTTAGGTTGGAGTTTGAAGGTTCAACCATGGAGATTAATTCTCTCGGGAACCTTCCACTCCTCCTCCCTATTTTCGGCCAACAAGATGACTTATTCACAACCATTTTCGAAACCTAAATCTCATAGAACTTTGCTGGAATTTTCTGGAATGAAATTGGCTTGAACAAATTAATCAACCTAATTGATTAAGGATTAAGGAAAGCTAGGGAATCAAGAAGGGTATGGAATCCTTAGAATTTTTTTGTAGGGCACAAGAGTAGGATTAGGGCTTTCCTATCATGTCTCCCCTAGGACAACACTCCTACTCTTCTCTAAAGCATGCAAAGGCCGAAACCTAGCCTTCCCAAACAAAAATAAAATTTAATCATGCTAAAATTCTAATGATGGAATTTGAACTCAAGACCTCAAGAATTAATTCCAAGGCTCTAACTACTAAACCACAACAACTCTTGTTCTTTTTTTCTCTCCTAAATATTTCTCCTATTTAATCCTCAAGCTATCTCCTTATTTTCACCTCAAGCAAAAATTACCATTTTGCCCTTCTTACTCAAAAACATATTTAAGCCTTCTAGACTATAAATCACATATCTAAAGCACATAAAATCATATAAAAATATATTTATTCATGCAATAAAATATGATATGCATCCCAACCCCCTTACTCTAAGGTTGGTTTCAACCGGGGTTTCACATCATCCCCTCCTTAGAAGAATTTCGTCTTGAAATTCGGGCATACCTCTATTTCAGATCAGGATACTTCCGCTTAACCCACTCTTCTAATTCCCATGTGGCATCCTTCGTGACATGATACTCCCACTAAACCTTGACCATCAGTATCTGCTTGTTCCGGAGATTTTTGATACTGCGATCCAATATTCGCACGGGCTTCTCCACATAGCTCAAATCGGATTGCAACACCAACGACTCGTTATTCAGAACATGACCGGGATCAGCATTGTACATCTTTAGCTATGACACATGAAACACATCATGAATCCCCGTCAATCCTTCTGGCAAGTCCAATCGGTATGCTACTGGTCTAATCCTTTCCTTTATTAGGAACGGCCCCAAATACCTTGGATTCAGCTTTCCACCATTCGGATGCTTCAAGATTTCCCTATTCGACGTCAATCTCAAAAATACGTTGTCCCCGACTTGAAACTCTAATTCTTTCCGCCGGTTGTCCTTATAACTCTTCTATCGGCTCTGAGTCACCTTCAACCTTTCCCTGATCAATTTTACTTTATCCAACATCTCCTGGACACAGACTTCCCCAGATTTGCTCACGTGACCATCTTCTGACCAATTCCAGTATAGCGGTACTTAATACTTGCATCCATACAAAGCCTCATACGGTGCCATCCCAATTGAAGCTTGGTAGTTATTATTATATGACAGCTCTATATACGGTACACACTCGATCCACTTATCCCCGAAACCTAGAACACAGGCTCTCAGCATATCTTCCAATATCTATATAACCCTTTCTGACTGCCCATCGGTCTGTGGATGCGCCGTCGTACTGAATTTTAGACTTGACCCCATTGCTTCCTGAAACTTTTTCCAAAATCAAGATGTAAACCTCGGGTCTCGGTCAGACACGATACTTGAAGGCACTCCGTGAAGACGGACTATTTCTCGCACATAAGTCTGAGCCAACTTCTCCATGGAGTCTCTTACATTTACCAGTATGAAATGAGCCAACTTGGTTAGTCGATCCACCACCACATATATGGCGTCTTTCTGGGTTCTTGACATAGGAAGTCCAGTGACAAAGTCCGTGGTCACTTCCTCCCACTTCCATTTCAGTACTGGTAATGGTTGCAATAGTCCCGCTGACTTCTTATGCTCTACTTTAACTTTCTGATAGGTGAGACAGGTTGAGACATACTTGATCACATCCCGTTTCATTCTGGGCCACCAATAGGCCCTCTTCAGATCCTGGTACATCTTGACTTCCCCCGGATGAATGGCGTACTTGCTTTTGTACGCCTCTTCCAAAATTCAGTCCTTCAATTGCTGTTCTGTTAGGGGCTAAATTGGTCATACTTTGCTTAGTTATTTGAGACTTTTTTTTAATACATTTTGTGCAATAACTAGTCATATGCTTTCATATTTGAGATTTTACCCTTGGAAAGGTATTCTGGTCATTATTTTAGATTTTTGGGGTAAAACGAAGCAAAACCATCGCGAAACATAGCAGAGGCGGCGCCGGCTAGGGCCCTAGAACCGGCGCCAACTGTACACTGGTTGCATGAACTTCAAAGTGAGGGAAAAATTGTAGAAACAGAGAAGAACAAAACCTAAGTGGGGCCGGCTGTAAGGCTGGAACCGGCGCTGACTGTATTCTGAAACTTATGCGCACAATTCGGAGAAAAATCGACGAACGAGTGGAGAAGCAGAACACAGGCGGCGCTGACTCCGAAGGACCAAGGCGGTGCCGGCTGTGGTCTGTCCTTAAGGTGGTGTTACGATCTTTCTACGCGTTTTTGGAAATCTGAAGAGTTTTAGCAGCTTTTAACTTCTACTCGGCCAAGAACTTTATACCTACGAGTTTAGGCACCTCTTAATCCTATAAATAGACGAAAAACACAAGGGAAAAGGGAAGAATTCATTGATCATTATAGAAAATCGCTCAGTCCAAGGAGGAATTCTTCAAGTTCAAGGAGGGTTGTGCAAGAAGGTCTTCAAAGGAAGAAGAATGAGGCTTGTCTATGAGTTCTTTCTTTTACTTTGTTTTCTTTTTCTTGAACAATGATATGTTAATTGTTTTATTGTAATTCAACATTGTTTTAGATATTCATGATTTCTAGAGTTATTTGATCTTTTGATTAATTGGTTATTCTTTTTGGTATTCAATTACTTGTGCTTATTACGAGATTAGTTAGTTGATTCTATCCATTGACTTGCTGGACCAAAGGGGGTTGATGGTTGTTTCGATTTATTAATTTCATATTCTGTTGACAATTGACTTGTTGGACCAAAGGGGGTTGATTGTTTAAGAACTAGTAATTGAAGGTTAATTGAGTCCTCCAAGACCAAGGGTTCATTGATTAATTTCATGCTCTAAATTCGCCGAGACCAAGGGAATTAATTAAAGATTGTGTTTAATGCATCTTTTGGATGAATTATTTGAGACGGACCAAGTGATTCTAATTTATCTAGAAGATAGTGATTTCATGGATTGACCATCAAAGTGAGTCTACCTTCATCCTTCATGGTGCCAAGAGAATGATTGGTTATGATAATGGTTAAGTTCTTTAAGATTATGTTTGTCTACACAATGGCTTGAGTACATACTTTTACATCCTTGACATATACATATTTTTATTTTATTTCCTTTTAATTTTCCTTTTTATTTATTTTTTACTTTGTTGACTCGGTTAAACAATGAAAGAAGGGTAATTAATGTCTACTTGTTCCTTGAGGATCGACACTCGTTTGAACCCTATGCTCAGTTAATGATGAGTACGCTTGCTCATATGTGTGATTTGGGTTTAACGTTTTAATTTAAACTTGATTGAGAATTTACTTAGTTTTTGTATGATTTTTTTTATACCCAAGTCTGGACACATCAAGTTTTTGGCGCCGTTGCCGGGGAACAATAGCATGAAAGCTTGGATTTTGTTGATTTAACCATGTAAATATGTAAATATGTGCATATGTAAGATATGTATCATTGTTCTTTCCGCAAAAATGTGCTATCTTTTGTATCTCATATATTCTTGTACACCTTTGTATACCTATGTAATCTAATTTACTAACTTTGACTAACTTTGTATTTTGTTGTAATCATGAATTATGTTATCTAACTTTTGTCTTATCTTTGCTAGGTGTTAGCCTTGGTACATGATCCAATGACCTGAAGGCGATATAGTAGATTTCATTTTGTTTCATTTTTCTTTCTTTCTTCATGCATTAAATTGCATTATTCATCATTGCTGCATGTTCATCATTTTTATTCTGTTTAAAAAAAACAAAAAAAAATATTAGTGTATTGATTGACAAAGTTACAAGCTCCCATTGATGTTTTTAGTGAGACGTCATTAGAAGCATTAGTGAATTCTTTTTTTTTTCCAATACAAATTCATCTGTTCAGTAGCATGAAGAAGCTTCCCAACAATTGTGCGATTAAAGCAAACAATTAGTTAAGATTGTTGAGGAGACTCATGAGTTCATGCTAGCCCATACACTTGCACATGAGAATCTCCAAGGACAGGAGAGAGGATATGAGGACCAATTGTCCAATGTGGAAAGAGAGGTATTCAATTCTTCTCTATGTGTTAATAATCCAAATCTCTCTTTGTCACATGATTTCGTAGGTTCCTCTCTTTTCTTGGAGAATATGGGTTTAAATAATGATGTGTTGACTTTAGCATACTTCAAGGAGTTGGATCTTTCAACACTATATCATAAGAAGTCCTTGGAGGATAGTGAAAATTTCTACCCTTCACCCCATTCAACGGGAGGTAACTTAGTTTTTGTAGATGTGTCGAAAAGTAAGGATTTCTTGATCCCATCTTTAGGAAATCAATTGCTAAGTTCTAAGGGGAATTTCAATTATAACAAATCTTTCGAAGGGTTAAAAGGTGATTTCAAGCTTGATGCATTCTTTAGAAATCATGTGTGCTTGTACATTGACAACAATATTTGTGTGTCTAAAGAAATGTTAGAGAAAGAGGTTTATGTGTTTTACTTTAGTAAGAAAAATTATTTTCATAAACCTTCTATTTTTCAAAAACACCTCTTCATTCTACATTCATCATGCTTATCTTTTATTTTGAGCTTTAATTTCTTTTCAAAAGGTTTAATGAGGAAGCATGATGAGTGTGAAAGTTTTTGTTTTATTTTTTATTTTAGTCTTTTTCTTTAGCTTGTTTTCTTTTATTTAGGTTTGTTTTTATTTTATTATTATTTTCTTTGTGCTTTTCTTTGTGTTTTGTTTTATAGGAATAAAGTCCTCTTGGACAAGCCTTTCTTTTTACCTCAAGCTTGGCTATCTATTGGAGCATTATTGCACTTGGGAAGTATTACTTAAAATTTCTACCCCTTTATTATTTTTGGTCCCTTTGAAGGTGCTTTTTGGTGTTTATCTTTTGCCAAGGAGGACATTGTCCAATTTAAGTGTGGGGGAGTGGTTTGGTGATATACTTTGTTCAAGTTTTTATCAATTATCTTGGTGTTTTCTTAGTGGTGAGCTACTTTAGAAAATTTTAGTTTAAAAGTTTTGAAAATTTAAAGATTTAGAAGAGTGAAACTTTTGGAGCAAATTTGTCATGGAAGTATTTTCTTTCTTCTCTTTTCCCCTTTATTTGTCCCATGGCACTTTCTTCCTTGTTATATTTATTTGGCCATTGAGGACAATGTCCAGCTTAAGTGTGGGGGAGTGATTCGATTGAAAATTCTTCTATACATATATTGTATCCTTCTTGTATGCATATACTTTATCCTTCTCGTGAGCAAAATTTTCAAATTTTTTTTTTTACTTTCTTTGAGAGTTCAAGTTTTATTTTTAATGCATGTCTTTATGAGGGATTATAAAGCATATGTTCTATATCATTTATGACTTATGCATGACTTTTTGCACTCACTTGGACAAAGTAGTTTTTAATCAAATACTTTGCATTATTCTTAAACCTGTTTTTCTCTAAAATTCATGGAGCATTCTAGTACTTACTTGAATACCTCTTAAGGCGAAATAAGAAAGGCAATCATGATTTAACTTAGGGATGACGATAATAGGCATTCTTTGGATAGTTTGAGCTTTTCAAGTCTACCTGTTATTATATTATCTCTAGTGCCTATTTTGAGCCTAAATTGGTGATTTCTTTCTTGGAAACCCATCATGATATTTTGTCCATTACTTGTGCTAAGAGTTTGTATAATTTCTAAATCTTTATGCTCTAGAAGGATGAAAGTATATGTATGTTGAGGAAAAAATGCAAGGATAGGGATCATGACTTATTACTTTCAGTCATGGATCAATTATGAGTGGAGCTGGGAAAAGAAAGGAAGTGGAATGGAAGGAAGAAGTTGAAAACAATTGAGAAAGAAAAGAGCGTTGAGCTGAAAAAGATAAGAAAGAACAAAAGAAACGAGAAGAAATGAAAAGAGAAAACAACAAGCTGCTAGAAAGAAAAGTGAGTGAAAAAGGAAAGAACAGCAGCAGTGAAAACGAAAGAGGAGTAAAAGAAGAGAGAATTGAAAGAGAATTGGAAAAAAAAGGAGTGAAAAGATCACAAAAGGGATGGTGAGTGAACTGTAAACGTAAATCCATATAAAACACTCAATACCATCGCTGGAAAATTGAGTGATCTTGTGAGGAAAAGAGTTAATGATAAGAAGAGGTGAAAGAGAAAAAAAAGAACAATGCAGGATTTGCTTGAAATGCATAAGAGTTGTTATATAAGATTATGGTTTGATTGATTCTTGGAATAGGAGAGCAAGAAGAGTTGGGAATTATAGGTTTATTTTGGTTACCCTTTTCTTGCTTACTCTCAGTTTTTCTTTGATTTTTGATTTTCATAGATCCTTCATTTGCTAAGCCGCATGACAAACCTTTAGCCTTACATTACAACGAACTTATAATGCACATATCTGGTGTTGAAGGCTGTCTTGGGAATATCCTCCTCTTTTATCCGCATTTGGTAGTGCCCTTGCCTTAGGTCTAATTTGGAGTAGCAACTGGATCCTTGCAACTGGTCGAATAGCTTGTCAATCAGTGGTCGGGGATACTTGTTCTTGATCATCAGATTATTCAGGCCCCGATAGTCGATACATAGCCTCAGAGTCCTGTCCTTCTTCTTCACAAAGAGCACATGCGCTCCCCAGGGTAACGTGCTAGGCCGGATGTAGCCTTGCTTCACTAACTCCTCTAACTATTCCTTCAGTTCTTTCAGCTCTGCCGGTGCCATCCGGTACGGGGTCCGCGATATTGGTTCCGCTCCCGGAACTAGGTCAATGGTGAATTCCACTTCTCGGCTGGGAGGTATAAAAGCAAGTTCCGCTGGGAACACATCGGGAAAGTACTTCACCACCTCGGTGTCCTCCAGAGTACACTGGTCCTTCGGCTTGTTTATCATGTAAGCCAGGTACCCTTGACATCCTTGCTTCAGTAATTTCTAGGTCTTAGCCCTCCCTATCAAATACTTTAATTCCTTTACCTTCTTGCCATCAAATTCCAACACATCACAACCTGGTCTAATGAACTGGACCGATTTATTCTTACAGTCTACCCTAACCCCATGCTTGGCTAACCAATCCATCCCCAATATCAAATCATAATCTTTAACATCCAATACTATCAAATCTCCCTCCAGGCTTTCTCTCTCCACATCAATTTTACAGTTTCTCACATACCGGTCCGCTTGCACCATTTTTTCCCAAATGTGTGCTTACTACTAAAGTAAAAGGTAACTCTACTCCATCCCAACCCAAATGACATGCAAAAATCTTGTTTAAATAGGAATGAGTTGAGCCAGGGTCTATCAATGCATTAACGGAACGTCCTTGGATAGTAAACGTACCTTCCACTACTACTGCATTGGTCCTAACCTCCTCTCTGTTGAGAGCGAATACCTTAGCTTTCACTTGCGGCTTCGGTGCTCTACTCCCAGATGCTCCCATAGTGTTGGTTCTATTGGGCCCCAGATTTTACGCCGGGTTTTCTTTCCCGACTCGGTGCAACTTAGGGCAGGCGTTCCGTAGGTAGTTCGGATCACCGCAGTGATAACATTTTCGTTCGCCTCCTTTGGACCAACAGTTCTTCTCTGTATGGCCCCTTTTCCACACTGTCGACACGATGGAAGGTTCTGAGTAGGTCCAACTGGTGTTATCCGGGCTTACTTTCCCCGATTCTGTCACTGCTGGTTGGCGGGGCGCTTGTTGGATTGTGGACCTTGGAAGTGCCCTTACGGCTATCTTGGTGGCTGGAAAGGCCTTACCGCCATCCTGCTGCGGTCCTCATTTTCAGTTCGGGTAGCTGCGTTTACAGCCCCCGAATAGGTCGTTGATGGAGAAGGTGCTAACGCCCTCCTCAATTTCGGCCTTAGCCCCTTGACGAACTGCCTTGTCCTATTTTGCTTAGTGTCCACCAATCTCTTGCAGTACTTTGATAGCTGGGTGAACTGTGCTATGTACTAGGCCACTGATATGCCTCCCTGCTTCAAGTTTTGAAATTCGTCCTCCCGCTTTTCCACTATCCACTGAGGGATGTATTCAGCTCTGAAGACTTCGATAAAGTTGGACCACGTCCATTCCTGCTCGACCATTTCCCAGTCGTCTTGTATCCGCTGCCACCATGCCCGAGCTGGGCCCTTCAAACGGAATGCCGCAAATTTAACCATTCGCTTCTCGGTGTACTGGAGCATTGCAAATATGTCCTCCATCTACTCGATCCATTGCTCTGCCTTCTGGTCTTGCTCAACTTCGCCCAAGAAGACGGGCGGCTGAAACTTCAAAAACCTCTCCAACACCTCATCTTCCCCCTTAGGGTTCTTTCGCTCGTTTAGGGTTTGCAGAATCTTAGCCATCTTGCTGAATGCCTGACCCATTGGCACATCAACTGGTGCTTCAGACCCTATTCCCATATCTAGATCACTCCCAATACCTCGGTTGGGTGATTGCATCTGAGTTGTCTCGACTTCCGGTGCCACATGATCTGCTTTCGGAACCCTTTTGCCTGATGAAATTGCACGGAGTTTGGGTGCCATTCTAAACCATACCCAAATGATAAGTGTATGCATTCAAGGGTTAAATCATTTTGGTTGAGCATGCATTCACAGGCAGATATAGTAAAAGGAAATTAGATGCAAGTTTTATCTAAAGAATTGCTCATAAACTCTCATTCGAATGTTGATTTGCATAAATTCAAAATTTTAACAGAAACAGAAATAAAATCCTTAACATAAAAGTTTACGAAAATCAGTAAATAAATAAACATCCGGATCAAAATAACTTCTAGTCCTCTAATCTTCATCAGAATCATCAAAATCAGCCTCATACAACCATCCCCCAGAGTTCTTATAAAAGTCTACCCCAACCCTACTGGCAAATCCCTCCATTGGCTCCTTCCTGGGGCGCCTAGAACTTTCCCTGGGCTCAACTCGGCTGGGAGGAGGAATGAAAGAAGGCCTAGGGGGAGACTCGTAATCTATCTCCCCTGGGTCATCATTATCCGTTGACAAATCCACTACAGAATTAGGAGGGTGGGGAACATGCTCCACAGCTATCACCTTATCTTCACTGTCAAAACTTATGTCTATCTCTGGGATCGTGGACCAAGACCTCATCATCAGTGCTATCCTCCAAAGGGATAACTGGCCGAGGAGCAGGTTGGGGAACTGGAAGGTCTTCTGGGTATATAGGAATAGGAGGATGCCACTGCTGCCCCTTCCTTGCAGTTCTAAGTATTCTAACCATCCTACAACATAAATAAGATAGGTTAGATAAAGATCGAAACTTAAATAAATAGAACATGCACTATCAATATTTGCCTAAACCTAGTCTCTAATACCACTTGTAACACCCCACTACCTAAGCCTGATAGGACCGAGGATGTCGCCCTATCCAATGGATAAGGGGTCTTTATAACTGGGTTACACAATCAAAATAATAGAATAAAATAATACTTTAAACATAAAACTTATTACAATCCAAGAATTCAAAACAAATCCATAATTAAAATTATTCGCTCTCAACTTTCCCAAAGTATTACATAAAAACAGATAACAAAATCTCTTCCAAGGCAGACAACACTAGCTACTCATCCCCACAGCAGGATCGACCTGAAATCATGGTAAAAAGGGTGATGAGATAAAATCTCAGTATGTCTGTGTGTACTTTGAGTGTCCAGTGAAAAGGTTCGTGAATGCAAAGTGTAAAATCTTCATAAGAGAAATGTTGGCAAGCAATAAACAATAGTTAAAATCAAGAGTGGCGTTTTGGCTTTTCCAACCATACATGTTCAATAAAATCAACCACTCAAAAGATGGTCATTGGTTACCACACGTTGGGCCCCATAACCATACAATGGTCAGAATGCCACACTTTGTACAGATTGATAAAAGGTAGGTGATTGGCCTACTGGGTAAGATTCTCCCCATTCTCTACACCCAAACAAAATCGGTTGTCCACTCCTGCAACACACAGTCCACATGACTGAAAACTGCTAGCTCGGACCGGCATGACTAAGTAGTACTGACGTTTCTCTAAGTTGAGTTTATCTTCTGGAGGTGGTCTCCTGCCAGAAGACTCACTCTTGCTCTTCAAAACTAGTACTACTAGCCTACCCTTATTGAGTACTCAACGTAATATATCTATCCCACTTGGGAAAATGAATAAAACATAGTACCACTTGTAGATGGCAATTAAGGATTTCCAAAGTCTTTGTCAAAATCAGTTTAGAAACAGTTTAGGGTTTGAATAAAATTGCTTGTTGATTTTCAAATAATTGGTTTGATAGAAACAAGAAAGGAAACAGTCCCTAATTGCCTTTACCAAATCAGTGTTCACAACCTTCGAGTTTAGCTTGCCATAATAACTTTTTTGCAACAACAATTTTTATGCAGGAGCTTACTTGATCCTTAGCTTGAGATAAAACAAAGGTCTCCAACAGCTGACCTAACCCTGCTTGGGGTAAATATAAGCCATAATTAAACTCAAGCTGAAATTCACTTTCACAAATAAACCTAGCTCAACTTATTACAACCATAACCCTAGTGTCCCAAACTTTAAGGCTAGATAAATAAATAAAAAGGTTTATAAAATAAATCTAGCTTGATATTAAAATAACTAGAGTTTAGGAAAATAGGTACAATAAGCGGAAAGTTTAAATCTTGCTAAAAATAAATTAGGGTTTATTTGATTAAGGGTCCTAGGTCCTAGATGGTATTATGTAAAATAATAATCTAGTAATAATTAATGGTTAAAAAGTAATTGGTAGCTAGAATTAGTTGTAAGTAAATTTTAATAGGTTTTGATTAAAAGCTAATAAATAAATTTTAATAGTATTTATGAATATATAAGACTTACCAAATTAATATTTTACCTACTATGATTATTTATGAAAAATGGTTTATTTGATATTCTTATTTTACATAATGTCTATAGATTTTATTTCTTTAATAAAAGTTATCATTTACTTGACTAAAATATCATTATTTTATACAAGAGACCAAATCCACATTTTCTTAGGATTTTTTTAAAATTCACTAGAAGAAGATATAGCAATAATTATGTTATTGATGACATAAAATTAGCTTAGGGACAACAAGGTCATGATCATATTTCTATTGCTAACCATAATCATGAACATACACTCCATCCCAATTCATCAAATCATCCAAATCATAAATAAAGGCATGAATTTAAATTCTACTAACATAATCATATTCATGGCTTTAATAAAAATACATGAACATAACCCTATTCACCAAAGGTGACATAATCCCTAACATGCTTGATCACATAAACTACTCACGACATGAAGACATGCAACAAAACCCTAAAATGCCATACAATCATTCAAGACAATCAACTCATGCATCAATTCCCATCTCCATCACATACACAAATTTATTCATGCTTCAATCTCAACTCCTTCACAACAACACATGCTCAAACCCTAATCATAATCCATCTCCTTCCAATATCATCCTATAGATATGAGTCTAGAATTTAAAGCGGAGTTTGAAGATGCTTACTTGATTGATGACTACCTTGGAGTAGTTTCGAAGGGATCCTAACCCTTAGGAGACTTGATCCGCCCAAGAGAGATGAAGAAAATATATCCATGGTTGAAGTATCTATTCGGCCAAGAGAGAGAGAGAGAGAGAGAAAAGAGAGAGAAAGAGAGCTTGTTAGTATGTTTATATATACATATATTCATTAGAAATTGAAGATGAGTGAAGATGGAAGCGATTGATCATGCTTACCTTGAAGGTGTACTTGGCCTTCTCGAAAATACTGGTTTTTTTATCCGAAGAAAAGGGCTTGATTTCCGAGTTTGATGTTAAAAGTGGTAGGAATGGATTCACAGAAGTGAGTAGGTACCATCTGGATTTTTTTTGAAGAAGATTGAAGTGGTTTTGATGGCCTTAGGCGAGAGAAGGTTAGTAGGTGTTCTTGAAGGTTAAAAAGAATGAAGAGGATTGAGGGAGAGCTGGCGGAAATTCTGTTGAAGAGAGTGGCCGACTTGCTTGAGGGGTTTTGGCAACTAAATTTTCTGGTTTGAAAGGAAAAGGAAAGCTGGTTGTTTGAAATCCCAAAAGAATATTTTAGGTGATCAATTTTGGAAACAAAATATGGTAAGAAGATCTTGGTCAATGGAGAGCTTTTGGAAGCTCTAATGGCCGGTTGTTTATCTGTGATTTTTGCTGGAATGAAAGCTGTGTGAAGGGGCTTAATGGTGGCAAAAAATGTGGTGCACAATGGTGAAGGGATTTTTGGTTGTTTGAGAGATGATTTATGGTAGTTTACTAAATATGTTTGCTGGAATTTTGGTCTTCAATCAATGGCTTGATTGGAGTAATTGATGGAGATATTTTAGGAGCAGCCATGGACTGGTTTTCCAGCAGAATGTTGGGGAAGATGATGAAGAATTAATTCCAAGGCTCCAACCACTAAACCACAACAACTCCTGTTCTTATTTTCTCTCCCAAATATTTCTCCTATTTAATCCTCAAGCTATCTCCCTATTTTCACCTCAAGCAAAAATTATCATTTTGCCCTTCTTACTCAAAAACACATTTAAGCCTTCTAGACTATAAATCACATATCTCAAGGACATAAAATCATATAAAAATATATTTATTCATGTAATATAATATGATATGCATCCCAACCCCCTTACTCTAAGGTTGGTTTCAACTGGGGTTTCACATCTAATGTGCATCTCTACTGATGCGTATGGATTTGGGTATAAAAATCATATAAGAACTAAGCACATTCCCAATCAAGTTTACATGAAAATGTTAACTCCAAATTACGCATATGAGTAAGCATACTCATCATTAAGATAGCATATGATTTAAACGAGTGTCGATCCTCAAGGAACAAGTATGCATTAATCCATTTTTTTTCATTGTTTAACCAACTCTATAAAGTGAAAAAGAAATAAAAAGAAAAATAACAAAATAAAATAAAAGAAAATAAAAGAATATATACATGTCAAGGATGGAGAATTATGTAACTCAAGCCACTGTTTAGACAAACATGATCTTAAAGTATCCAAACTTTATCACAACCAATTATTCTCTTGGCATCATGAAGGATTAAAGTAGACTCACTTCTTTCCCAATCTATGAAATCACTATCTTCTAGACAAATTAGCATCAAATACTCTGTCTCAACTAGTTCACCCAAAAGATGCATTAAACACAATCCTTTGATTAAATTTTCATACTCTGGCAAACTTAAAACATGAAATTAACCAATGAATCCATACTCTGGCAGACATCAATTAACATTTAATTACCAGTTCTTAGCAATTAACCCCTTTCTTGAGAAAGTTAAGAGATAACAAATATGAAATTAATCAAATTGAAACCACCATCAACCCCTTTCCCAAGCAAGTCAATGGAAAGAAACAATCAATCAATCTCGTAATCAACCCAAGTAATTAAATACCAAGTGTAACAGTCAATTAATCAAAAGATCAAAAAACTCTAAAAACCATGAATATCTAAAATAATGTTGAATTATAATAAAATAATTAATACATCATTGTTCAAGAAAAAGAAAACAAAGTAAAAGAAAGCACTCATAGACAAGCCTTCTTCTTCTTCATTTGAAGACTTTCTTGTACAACCCTCCTTGAATTGCAAATTTTCTCCTTTGATTTGAGTGATTTTCTATGATGATCAATGAATTCTCTCATTTTCCTTTGTGTTTTCCATCTATTTATAGGCTTGGAAAGTGTCTAAACTCGTTGGTGTAATGTTCTTGGCCGAGTAGAAGTTGAAAGATATTAAAACTCCACAGATTACCAAAAATCGTGTAGGAAAATCACAATCCTGCCTTTTCCTCAGAGCACAGCCGGCGCCGCCTTGCTCTCAGAGCTGGCGCCGATTGTGTTCTGGTTCTCTACTCGTTCGTCGATGTTTCTGAATTTCGCACAATGTAATCCAGCATGCAGCCGGTGCCACCTTGGCTTTTGGAGCCGGTGCCGATTCTACTCTGTTCCGCTCTCTTTTGACAATTTTTTGTTGCTTCAAAGTTTGTGTTATCAGTGCATGGCCGGCGCCGGTTCCAGTGCCCTAGCCGACGCCGCCTCTTTTCTGTTTTGCTATGTTTTTGATTCGTTTTACCCCAAAAATCTGTAATAATGAACAAACTACCTTTCCAAGGATAAAATCTCAAATATGAAGGAATATGACTAGTTATTGAACAAAATGTATCACAAAAGAACCTCAAATAACTAGGAAAAATACAACTACTTTAGCCCCTATCATCTACCTCACTAATTAAATCCAAGGGACATTAAGATCAAATGCCCATCTAATTTGGAGGAAATAGTGTCCCTATCTCTAAGCAACTCTATAACCTTACAATCACCTAGTTCCCATCTCTTAACCCCTCTTTTGAGCTAGTTGATGGAAAATCCATGAAGTAAATCAACTAATCAAGCTAAATTCTAATTCGATCTCTTGAATTCATTAGGACAAGAAAACCCAATCAACCAAAATACACAATGCAAAGCTAGTGATTGAATATCCAAAAATAGATTGATATAAACAAAAATAGAAATCAAAATTCAACAAAACAAGGGCTCAACCATTTAAATACATCATAAATCTATAAAATCCCAACAAAATAAAAAATGGGAATACAAGAGAAGAGAGAGTAAAACTCTTATTCAAGCTTGCACCCTTCTTCCTCTGGCAACTCCTTCTTGAAATTGCTCTTCTTCTCTTCGATGGAAGCTTAGATCCTCTATTAGAATGCCCTCTTGGTGTTTCTAGGGTTCTTGTAGGCTTTTTCCTCTCTCTAAAATAGTTCTTGAAAAGATAGAACAAAGGGTATTTATGTTAAAGCTAAAAAACCCTTGACATATGCTAAATAGTGAAAATTTGCAATGTAAACTGGCGCTTGTTGTAATGACTGACCGATGCCTGTTAAGACCTTTTTCTTGAAATTCTTGAATTCTAGCTTATAATCGACACTTGTTGCTTGTTTCTTCTGCTGCCTCTTTCTTTCAGTATTTTGGCTCCCAAACTCTCTATTAGAAACCAACGTCTTTTTTAGTGTATGAATCATTGCCTATTGACTCAGTGAATCTGTGCTTGTATAGTCCTAACTAGCGCCTATTTTAATCTGAGAGTTGGATCTAAATTTCTGTTGGGAACCTTTGGTTTAACACCTTTTTACTCTGTTTTCCTTGTTCCTTCAATCCATCTTTTACTTATGTCTTATGCACAAAATAAAGGAAAAACTATGGAAATAAGTAGCTATCTAGTCATAAATTCAACACAATTTAACACAAATGACTAAGAAAATATAACAATAATGAGCACTCATCAACTACCATTATAGCTAATTCTTCTCTTTGCATGCTTTCAAAATATTTAAATAAATTAATAAAATAAGCAGAGGTAGTAGTGGCATATGCAGTAATTTGTTATTGTTTAGAATCCAATCTAAACTTTTAAGGATGAAGCCTTCTTAGATGTCAAGAGAGCACACTATAATCTATTCCTGACTTGAATGCATACAATTTAGGGGTAACATCGCAATAATTACACTTAACTCTCACTTCACCGGATGACATTGTTGTAATGGTGAAATGCTTAGTGAATATGTAACTTCCCTTTTTTGCACTTTTTTTTTTATATATTCTCGACTGTACTTCATTTTCTTGAGTATCAATATGAGGATATTGTTGTTGAATTTCAACTTCTTTATCATTAATATGCACCGATTGGTCAGTTATTGAAGGTAAAAATGTCACCCAAAAAAAATTTAGATTAAAATCAGAGGCCAATTAATAACTAGATAGAGTAGTAAATGTCTCTAGTTACAAATATCGATTATAGCTACAACTCATTTTTTCCTTACCCTTAGAGTTACTTGCATGAGATATTTTTTCAAAAATAAATAAAAAAATTAATATAACAACGAAAAAAATCATAAATTGAGAGCTGAGAGAGAGTTGAGAAAAGTGTAAAAAATAAAGGGTGGATTGAAGAGGTATTTATAGAGGGAGAAAGAAAGAAAGAAAAAAAAAAAGGGGGCCAAAATCCGGCTATTCTGGCCGAAGCATGCAATAGCCAGAAATGTAATGGTCTAAGGGCCAGATGGCCATTGAGGCCTTCTGGCCATAGACCATTTTTTATTTATTTAATTTTTATTACATTGCCATGTGTTAGCATGTAGTAAGGATTTTTTTTTTTAAAGCCTACTAGTTACCAGTTGGAGAAAATCCCCAACTTCAATTGGTCCGTGAACCATGGTTTCAATTCATGGTTCAAACTATGAACCGTGGTCAATGGTTAAAAATTCATTGACCAGAGTTCTAGTTCACGATTAAACTGTGACAGAACCCCCTTGGTCATGTCTACATATATTCTAATTGATAATTCAGGTGATACAATCTTTTTACTAATTTCTCCGTTTGCCCTAGTTAGTACACTAGAAACATAAACATAATATTAGTTTTTCTTTACATTTTAATAATTTATCACATCAGTTTTTTTATTTATTTCTTATTGTACTTTCAAAATATAGCAGTACTTCATGCAATTGATATACTTTACCTAGAGTTATATGTCAGCATTTTTTTAAGTTGGCCTTACAAAAGGATATGATTTCTTTTTGGCCTATTTAATCATGAGTATAACTTATTTTTTAAGTTCTATTTAGAATTTATAGTTTTTAGATTTTAGTTTTCTACAATTTATTGTTCAGTATTTTTCTAAAATTTCTTGTTTTATGTGTTTTTCTGTATTCTATCTTGTAGTTTTTCCTCTAACATTTCTAGTTTTAGTTCTTTTTGGAATCTATGGTTTTCAAAATTAATTTTCAATAGTTTCCAATTCATTTTTTCTTTCTTTTTTTCTTCTATAGTTTCAACTTTTGTGTGTTTTTCTATAATCATTAGAAACTTTCAAGAATTTGTTACATTTTTAGAAAGGTATTTGTTATACACTTATTTGTGTGTAGGATCAACGCCAAGAAAGCAAAGTAGAGGTTTGACATAGGGCTTTGGTCTGGACATGTTCAATAAAAGTAAATCATAGAAGAAGGTTGATAGTCCATATTCCACTCAATAAAAAGCAATCAATTGTTAGTGCAATCCGCTAAATTAGGATGATAGTGCAAGAATACATTCCTGTTCCTATCAATGGGAAGGGATTTAAGGATAAGGAAAAACTACTTGGTTTTGAATGTCTTCTCATTTGTAATTTATATATTTTATAGTTACATATTCTTTTCGTTTCTATGACTGGATTGAATTAATTTGTAGGCAACTATCAAATGGTTCTAATTCCTTTAATAGATCCATTTGGAAATTAAGAAGAAGGTAGAAAATATACTTGAAGGGAGAAGCAGAGATTTTACAAGTTATATAAGATGATTTCCAAATATGATTCTGTCGAGGAATCAGGATAGAACAAGCCTAATATGCATAATCCTTCTCAAGAGAATTGGGATGTTCTACGCACTTATTAGTTAGATCCTAAAACAAAACTATGTTGTTTTGAAATATGAGTTCCAAACTAAAATAATCATTACATTGTGCCTATAATATGTGTTTTATTTTATTACTCAATTTGAAATCATATTAATCATCATTTTTTTAATTTCTTAGATAATTTGTGAGAAAAATAAGCAAAACCATACTAAGTTAACCAACTTGCATAATCAAGGATCTATAGCTTTTGTTGCAGTTCTCCATGAGCTTGTCAGTATTTGTTTTTAATTCTCTACTTTCAAGTATAAAATTCTTACATTACATATAGTTTTAACTCATTATTTTTTTTTGGGCATTTTAATAATAGAGTAAAAAAGAATGAGAGGAGGAGGGTAAAGAGATTGATAGGATTAAGTTTTCATAAACATGTTATTAAAACAATATGTTGGGTAACTAAGAAAGTTAAGATGAATCATGTGAGTGTTAGAACTCTTATTTAATTTTGTATTGTCTTTTTTCTCCTATTGATTTCATAAATATATTTATTTTTTAAAACAATATATATATATATATATATATATATATAATTGTTTTCATTTACTTAATGAAGCTGAAATGATTGAAATGCGAACAAAATCAATTGAGGAAGAGAATCCTAAGACATTAGATGACATCTATGATAGAATTATGGGTATAAAAATTAGTTACATTAAAGGTCTTGGTTATGCCCCAAAACCATAAAAAAATTTTAATTCCATGAATGAGACGACCGAAAAGCTTGAAAAATCCCTTAAAGGGTTACAAATGAAACGTCAATATCTGAAAGAGTGACTACAAGTAGTAGAAGCTCAAGTGGACAATATGTTTGTTGTGTTAACACATCATAAAATGTTGTTCATCCATCTAACTGCACATGGTAATATGTCATACAATTTTACTTAAATTTTGACTTCGTTTATTTCTTATTATTGTTTTATTTTAAATACTAAATTAGCTAAATAATGTATTGGATGTCAAATTTTAGTAGCGCAGAGGAATTGAGATGGTTGAAGTATCACTTATGTTTCAATTCTTTGCGACGTTACTTGAAAATATTTGTTATATGCCTAAGGATTATTAAACTTGCTTTCTTTGTTTTAATCATGCTCTATGCTATTAATAGACTTAGAGACCAATATAGTAATATACCTTTGAATTACAAATCCATTTGAAGGATAAATTATGACATTTGAAGGTTGGAATTGCATTTGATTAGTAGGGATTTCTAGTATATAGATTCACTACAATTAAAAAGTTTTATCATTTTTTTTTAAGTAGTGCCCTAGTTTTAAATCTATTTTTGGGATGTTTAACTTTGAATTATAATGTGTACATATCTTAAGGTTAAGTTGGCCAATTGGTTTGAGTAACCAAATGGTGATTTTGGAAATTAAAATGAGTAAGGTACAAGTTATTTTGTAGAAGCCCATATGTTGTAAACCTCTATATTTGGTTTTAAATATTTGCTACAAACTTGAATTTTTGAAGCTACAACAACAAAAATCTATTCTAACTATATTTTTTTTGACGTCATTAATAAAGAGTGTCCCTATAATAAAGATATTCCCGACATTTAGAATAAAACGTTGACAAATAAAAAATATCCCGTCATTTTTTAATTTTATTTTTTATTAAAGTATCGGCATATTATATATTATTTTTTATATTAATAAAAATATGTCGTAATATTAAAAATATTTTTGACATTCTTTAAAAAATATATATTTAATTACATAATGTCAAATAATGATGGCACTTTATGATGTAAGTGTCGTCTCATTCAAAATTATGGGGACACTTTAAAAATTAATTGTCTTGATTCAAAAGGATTTTTGGACCAATATTAATTAAAAGTAGTTTTTTACTATAGATATTCTTGACATTTAATATAAAATGTCGACTAATTAAAAATTTTTTTGACATAAAATAAAAGAATCGACATATTTTATATATTCCTGACATTAACAAAAAAATATGTCAGAATACAAAAATATTTTAGATACTTTTTATGAAAAAAAAATAACAATTTAGTCATGTTAAATAATACAATGCTTAAGTGTCGTCTCATTCAAAATTTTAGGGACATTTTTTAAACAATTGTCATGATTAGTGTCTCCAAAATAAAGGCATTCATTACGGCAAAGCATATAACTATGTCAAAATGTATTTCAGTTAAAGTTTCAAAAGTACTCTTTTAAACATTATAATGTCTTAATTAGCAATAAAAATGATTTAGAGAAATTAAAAATGAGAATCCAAGTCTCATAGTTGCAATAGAAGAAAACCTACTAGCTCCCTTGTGTACTTATCACTACTATCGTTAACACTGCCATCACTACTGGAATTGCCGCCTCATAGGCACTCGACCCATCGCTGCTTCTTTAAATTGTTTGAACCCTAGTGATGTAGGTAGACATTCTTGGGGTTTGGAGCTGCATATAATTTCAAAGTCCTAAATTGAACAATCAATTCATGGCATGGACCATAACATTTAGATCAAATGATTAGGATTCTTCTTGATTATGGGTCTGAGTTAAAGGATTTTTTTTTCTTTTTCCTTTGGGTGCCATCAATTATGTGTGGAATGACATTTTATTTTTTATTTTCTTCTTTTCTAAAGTTTCTATACAAATTTATTGGTATTGTACACATAGTTATTAGGCAAGAGTTAACACAATTGTACAACCCCAAATCTCATTTATAAAAGCATGGATGTTTTACTTTTATCACTATTATCACTATTATGAGAAATATTTTAGTGTGGAAGAGAGATCTATCAAAGTGTAATTTATGCATTTGAAAGTAAATAATTTTCTAAAAAAGATAAGTTAGGAAAAATAGAAGTGAAAATCGTTGTAATTTTAATAATAACTTGTTTTACAAGCCATTTGAGTAGATAGTTATTAATGCAATATTGCCCTTGGGAGTTTTCCAATGAAAAAAAAAATTGTTCTACAAAATGGTAAATTTGGGAATGTAAGTTTAAAATTCATCCTATAATATTGAAAAAATATAAAAAATATTATTATTTCCATGTCTAGGTTTATTTTCTTTTTTAAATTAGTTAACGTTGAATACAAAAATTTATTATATTGATATTTTTTGTAAAGGCTTTTCGGTTATATGATATAACCCTAGTGGTATATGAAGAGTTTTTCAAGTGAACCAAGGGACATATGAAATAACTCTTAAAACTACAAAAACCAAAGGGCACACAAGATGGGATATGATCTTTTGTTCTCTTCACCCTCTCTCTTTCGTGAGCTTCTTCAAGGAGAACACAACTCTTCTTCTTATTCTTCTTCTTTCTTTGGTTTTTGTTTAATAAGAAGAACAAGAAAAACCCCAGCCACCATTGTTGTTTTCTGCTAGCACAGAAAAATCTTGGTGCTTGAGTGTATCCTATGTGTGAATTTTTTTAGAGATAATCACATACTGTGATTATAGTGGTTGTACATTCAACTCTCGTGGTGATTCTTCAAGAGGATTGCTGGATCGCGCCACAATTATCATCCTTGAAGAAGGAAAGTTTTGTTTTCCACACAAACAAAGAAAGGTAAAAGCTGTTATCTTTGCTTCTTTGTTTTCTATATATATGTTTTGTTTTCCACACATATTGGGATCCTGCGATGGTATCTCATTCTTATTCTTCCGCTGTGCTGTATATGATACGTGGGAGATACCCAACAGATATGCACTTATTCACCATTATAACAAAGTTCTATTATTATTATTATTATTATTATTATTATTATTATTATTATTATTATTATTATTATTATTATTATTATTATTATTATTATTATTATTATTATTATTATTATTATTATTATTATTATTATTATTATTATTATTATTATTATTATTATTATTATTATTATTATTATTATTAGGAGGAGGAGGAGGAGGAAGTGTCCATTACCATTCATCTTTCACAAATTTTGAAGTTCATAAAATATTGCCTTTTCATCCATTTAGGACGTTATATTTATAGAGTTAGGGTTTTTAAAATATTTTAGTAGTTTAATTTATTTGTTTCTTTTTGCTAAAAGGGTCCACATTTTAAAAATTTTCCCCCTTCCGTCATCATTCCAACGCTGCCAAACCAGTATGAAGTTCATTCTTTTGCTTTTAATGGTGCTATCTAGAAAATGCTTCAGTCTTAAACTCCAAATTTCAACGGTGATAGTCTGTATTTGAGAGATTTGGTGATGGTGATGATTATTGAGGGTGGTAAAGATAGGGGAAAAGAAGAAAAGGGGGCAGTGGGAGTGGAAGAAAAAAACGGATTAGAATTGTAATATGATTATATTGGAGGAGTTGACACAATGTTCAATCGTTCCCAAAGAAATTTTGATATTGTTGATGATATTGAAAATTACTTGTTTTCTACTAGGGGACGAATTTTAGGAAAAGTGGTTAGCATTGTTCTTGATGAAATCGCCTTAACACGTCCATTGTTTTGTGTTGCTTCACTACGATCGTATATCTCCTTATCGTAGGTTAATCAAGTAAAATACAGTGACTTTTTATTTTGAATATTTGCTCAACAATATTTTAAAGTTCTTTCAATGAATTTTTAGCTGCGCAAAGAAATGCATATCGACCAAATTGATCTAACCAACGCATTGAACAAAAGTGATTGTTGGAGAAATTTCCAGATTGTCTTTTAAAGTAGGTGAGTAACTTTTTGAAAATTTACATTTAATGTTAATTTGCAACCAGAATTTTTAAATTATTCCTACATAATTTGAATATGAAATATTAGGTGCTAAAGATGACTGAAAGCTATGCTTTTGAAGAGAAAATATCCATTGCAACAGGCCCAAACAATATCAATAGACAATTTTCTGGGTTTGTTATAAATCGCTTTAGATTCCATACCAAAAATTGTGAACAATTTAGAAAAATCAAAATTGTGGAGTTGTTGTAGGGATGTATGCGGTTTCTTATTATTAGGTTTTCAATGACATAATTGAATTAGATTGTTATAAAAATTTCAAAATTGTGATGTTTAATGTGGTTGGTTTGATGTCAAATCACCAAAGGGATTAAAAAGAAATGTAAATGGTTGCACATTGGTCTAACTTCTCCAAATTAATCCATACAGGAAACTCCTTGCAAGATGATTCTTTTGTATTCTCTTCTCAAGCAAAACAGACATTTTGTAGTAAAGATCTAAAGTAAAGTGAATGGTTCCAAGTGATTCATGCAAAACCAAGAGATTTATATGAGATGGGGGATTGGTTCACATATAGAGGATGATGGTGTTACAATGCCTACATGACTCATAATTTGAATGTAACTACTGATGCTAATCAACAGACTGATTAGGTTAGAGAGGATATTGATGAACAAAATGACATTTGAAGATATTTTAGAGGATATTGATGAACAAAAAAATAACAGGACTCGGATTGTTTTTTTTATGACTTATTAAATGCAGTAATTGTACATTATTTCATATAGGCCCAAAATTTTAGGGACATTTTTTAAACAATCATTATGATTTTTTTTTAATCTGCAACAATAATAAGTATCTTCAAAATAAAGACATTCATTACGGCAAATCATATCGCCATCTCAGAATGTATTTCAGTGAAGGTTTCAAAAATATTTTTTTAAACATTAAAATGTTTTAATTAGCAAAGAAAACGATTCACATAAAGTAAAAATGAGAACCTAAATCTCGTAGCTGCCATAGAAGAAAACCTACTAGCTCTCTCACGCACTTATTGCTATGGGAATTTCCACCTTATAGGCACTCGACTCATCACTGCTTCTTAAAATTGTTTGAACCCCAGTGATATAGGTGGACATTCTTAGGGTTTGGAGCCACATATAATTTCAAAGTCCTAAATTAAACAACAAGTTCATGGCATGGAGCCACATATAATTTCAAAGTCTTAAATTGAACAACAAGTTCATGGTGTGGACTATAACATTTAGATCAAATGATTTGGATTCTTCATGATTCGGGGTCCGCTATAGAGGATTTTTTTTCTTTTTCTTTTGGGTGCCGTCAATTATGTGTGGAATGACATTTTATTTTTTATTTTCTTCTTTTTCTAAAGTTTCTATACATTTTTATTGGTTTTGTACACATAGTTATTGGGTAAGAGTTGTCAAAATTGTTCAACCCCAAATCTCATTTATAAACCATAGATATTTTACTATTATCACTATTATGAGAAATATTTTAGTGCGGAAGATAGATCTATCAAAAACATAATTTATGCAGTTGAAAGTAAATAATTTTCTAAAAATGATAAGTTAAGAAAATTAGAAGTGAAAATCGTTGTAAGTTTAATAAGAGCTTGTTTCACAAGCCATTTGAGTAGATAGTTCTTAATACAATATTGCCCTTGGGGTTTTTCAAATAATAATAAAAAAATGTTCTACAAAATGGTAAATTCGAAAATGTAAGTTTCAAATTCATTCTATAATATTAATCAACTTTAACAAATCTTATTATTTCCATGTCTTGGTTTATTATCTTTATTAAATTAGTTAACATTGAATACAAAAAGTTATTATATTTTTATATGCACCTATTCACCATTATAACAAATTTTTATTATTATTGTTATTATTGTTGTTGTTGTCGTTGTTGTTTTGTTGTTGTTGTTATTATTAAGAATAAGGTAAGAAGTGTCCATTCCCTTTCATATTTCACAAATTTTGAAGTTCATAAAATATTGCATTTTCATCCATTTAGGACGTTAGGATATTCATAAAGTTAGGGTTTTTAAAATATTTTAGTAATTTAAGTTATTTGTTACTTTCTACTAAAAGGGTCCACCTTTTACAAACTCCCCCCCTGCCATCACTCCAACGCTGCCAAACCGGTACAAAGTTCATTCTTCTGCTTTCGATGACATTGTCCATGAATTGTTCTTCATCCTCTGCTTTCAATGGTGTTATCCAGAAAAAACTTAAGTCTTAGCTCCAAAATTTCAATGGTGCTAGGTTCAATTAGAGAGATTTGGTGATAGTGATGATTGTTAAGGGTGGTAAAGATAATAGAAGAGGAGAAAAGGGGAAAGAGGGAGTGGAAGAAGAAAGAGGATTAGAATTGCACTATGATTATTTTGGAGGAGTTGAGATAATGTTCAATCGACCCCAAAGAAATTTTGATCCTGTTGATGATATTGAAAATTACTTGTTTTCAATGGGAAGACGAATATTAGGAAAAGTAGAGAACATTGTTCTTGGGCCAAACACGTCTATTATTTTGTGTTGCTTCACTATGATCATATATCACCTTATCGTAGGCCAGTCAAGTAAAATACAATGACTTTTTATGTTGAATATTTTCTTAATAATATTTTAAAGTTCTTTTAATGAATTTTTGGCTATGTAAAGAAGTGCATATCGACCAAAACAAACTAATCAACGCATTGAACAAAAGTGGCTATTGGAGAAATTTCCAGAATGGCTTTTAAAACAGGTGAGTAACTTATGAAAATTAACACATTTAATGTTAGACTGTACTTGGGAAGAAACACTTCCCACTCTAAACCAAAACTTCAATTTAAAATAATATAGTTTCGTTTCCCGAGAATTATCATATACTCACAACACACCATATTTTCTCTCTTATTAATAATTGAACCCCACATTTTTTGTCACATTTAATAATATTTTATTAAATTTCAACAAACTCATCCCAATCCAATCATCATCTAAGTACAGTTTGCAACCAGAATTTTCAAAATTTTCCTATATAATTTGAATATGAACTACAAGGTGCGAAAGATGATCGAGAGCTATACTTTTGAAGAGATAATATCTATTGCTAGAGGCCCAAATAATATTAGTAGACAATTTACTGGGTTTGATATAAATGGCTTTAGAATCCATACAAAAAATTGTGAATGATTTAGAAAAACTCAAAATAGTAGAGTTGTAGAGATGGATGAGGTTTCTTATTATGGGGTTCTCAATGACATAATTGAATTAGATTATTATAAAAATTTTAAAATTGTAATGTTTAAATGTGGTTGGTTTGATGTCAAATCACCAAAGGGATTACAAAAAAAATGTAAATGATTGAACATCGGTCTAACTTCTCCAAATTAATCAATATAGGAAACTCTATCAAGATGATTCTTTTGTATTCTCCTCTTAAGCAAAACTGGTATTTTATAATAAAGATCCAAAGCAAAGTGAATGGTTCCAAGTGATTCACATAAAACTAAGAGATTTATATGAGATAGGGATTGGTTCACATGAATAGGATGATGATGTTTACAATGCCTACATGCCTCTTAATTTGGATGTAACTACTTATGTTAGTCAACAGGCCGATTGGTCTAGAGAGGATATTGATGAACAAAATGATATTTGTAGACATTTTAGAGGATATAGATACACACAAAAAAAAAAAAGAAAAGAAAAAGAAAAAGGACTCGAACTGTTTTTTTTAAGCATTATTAAATGCAGTAATTGTACATTATTTCATATCAACCCAAAATTTTAGGGACATTTTTTAAACAGTCATCATCATTTGTTTTTTTTAAAATTTACAACAGTAATAAGTGTCTCCAAAATAGAAACATTCATTACGACAAGCATATCACCATCTTAGAATGTATTTCAGTTAAGGTTTCAAAAATATTTTTAAAAACATTATAGTGTTTAATTAGTAAAGAAAATGATTCAGAGGAAGTAAAAATGAGAACCTAAGTCTCATAGCTGCCATAGAAGATCATCCCCTAGCTCCCTCACGCACTTATCGCTACTGTTGTTACCACTACTATCAGTACTGGAATCACCACCTCATAGGCACTCGACCCATCATTGATTTTTTAAATTATTTGAACCCTAGTGATGTAGGTGGACATTCTTGGGGTTTGGAGCATCAAATAATTTCAGAGTCCTAAATTGAACAATAAGTTCATGGTGTGGACTATAATATTTAGATCAAATGAATAGGATTCTTCTTGATCAGGGGTAAGTTTTAAAGGATTTTTTTCTTTTTTTTGTGCTCTCAATTATGTGTGGAATGATATTTTATTTTTATTTTCTTCTTTTTCTAAAGTTTCTATACATTTATATTGGTTTTGTACACATAGTTATTGGGCAAGGGTTGTCAAAATTATACAAACCCAAATCTCATTTATAAAACCATAGGTGTCTTACTATTATCACTATTATGAGAAATATTTTAGTATGGAAAAGAGATCTATCAAAACGTAATTATGCATTTGAAAAAAAAATGATAAGTTAGGAAAATTAGAAGTGAAAATCGTTGTAAGTTTAATAATAACTTGTTTTAAAAGCCATTGAGTAGATAGTTCTTAATGCAATATTGCCCTCGGGGTTTTTTAACTTAAAAAAAAATTGTTCTACAAAATGGTAAATTCGATAATGTAAGTTTTAAATTCATCCTATGTATTAATAAAGTTTAACAAATCTTACTATTTACTTGTCTAGGTTTATTATCTTTATTAAATTAGTTAACATTGAATACAAAAAGTTATTATATTTTTATATGCACCTATTCACCATTATAGCAAAGTTCTATTATTATTATTATTATTATTATTATTATTATTATTATTATTATTATTATTATTATTATTATTATTATTATTATTATTATTATTATTAAGAAGGTGGGAAGTATCCATTCCCTTTCATCTTTCACAAAATTTGAAGCTCATGAAATATTGCCTTTTCACCCATTTAGGACATTAGGATATTCATAGTTAGGGTTTTAAAAATATTTTAGTAATTTAAGTTATTTGTTTCTTTCTACTAAAAGGGTCCACCTTTTACAAACTTCATTTTCCCCTTTCCACCTTCATTCCAACACTACCAAACTAGTACAAAGTTCATTCTTCTACTTTTGATGGCATTGTCTATGAATTGTTCTTCATCCTCTGCTTTCAATGGTGCTATCTAGAAAATACTTTAGTCTTAACTCCAAAATTTCAATGGTGATTGTTTCAATTTGAGAGATTCAGTAATGGTCATGATTGTTGAAGGTGGTAAATATAAAAGAAGAGGAGAAATGGGGGAAGAGGGAGTGGATAAAGAAAGAAGATTAGAATATGACTATATTGGAGTAGTTGAGACAATTTTCAATCATCCCCAAAGAAATTTTGATCCTGTTGATGATATTGAAAATTACTTGTTTTTCTACGAGAGAACAAATTTTAAGAAAAGTGGATAACATTGTTTTTGATGAAATGGGCTTAACACATCCATTGTTTTGTGTTGCTTCACTATGATCAGATATTACCTTATCGTAGGTCAGTCAAGTAAAATATAGTGATTTTTTATTTTAAATATTTGCTTAGTAATATTTTAAATTTCTTTCAATGAATTTTTGGCTGCGCAAGAAAGAGTATAACGACCAAATCATTCTAAACAATGCATTGAACAGAAGTGGCTGTTGGAGCAATTTCCAGAAGGGCTTTTGTAGCAGGTGAATAGCTTTTGAAAATTAATACATTTAATGTTATTTTGCAACCAGAATTTTTAAATTTTCCTACATAATTTGAATACAAAATATTAGGCACCAAAGATGACCAAGAGCTACGGTTCTAAAGAGATAATATCTATTGCTAGAGGCCCAAACAATATCAGTAGATAATTTACTGGGTTTGTTATAAATCGCTTTAGATTCCATACCAAAAATTGTGAATGATTTAGAAAAAATTCAAAATAGTGGAGTTGTTGTAGAGATGGATGGGGTTTCTTATTATTAGGTTCTCAATGACATAATTGAATTAGATCATTATAAAAATTTCAAAAATTGTGATGTTTAAATGTGGTTGTTTTGATGTCAAATCACCAAAGGGATTAAAAAAATATAAATAGTTGCACATTGGTCAACTTTTCCAAATTAATCCATAAGGAAACTCTCTGTAAGATGATTCTTTTGTATCCTCCTCTTAAGCAAAACATGTATTTTATAATAAAGACCCAAAACAATGTGAATGGCTCCAAGTGATTCACACAAAGCTAAGAGATGAATATGAGATGGGGATTAGTTCACATGAAGAGGAAGATGTTGTTTACATTGCCTACACTCATAATTTGGATGTAACTATTGATGTTAATTGATAGAACGATTGGGTTAGAGAGGATATTGATGGAAAAAAGTGACATTTGAAGATATTTTAGAGGATATTGTTGAACAAAAAAGACAACAAGACTCGGTTTGTTTTTTTTATAAATAATTAAATGCAGTAATTGTACATTATTTCTGTAATAACCCGCCTTGTCCGCCTTGCATAAGAAATTTGTGTAGAATAGTTTTGTTAAAAATGAAAATACATATAAAAAGAAATTAATGATATATCTTCCTTCTTTATTATCAATAATATCATTAATACTACAAATTAATAATATTATTCATAGAATTATAATATAGCCATCACTAGTGCTATTATTATTATTGCTAATATTATTATTTATTTTATTTCATTTTATCCTATTTTATTTTAGTTTAGTTTATTATTATATTTATTATTATTATTATTATTGTACTTTATTATTATTATTATTATTATTATTATTATTATTATTATTATTATTATTATTATTATTGTAGTTCAATGATATTATTATTATTATTATTATTATTATTATTATTATTATTATTATCATTTTTATTCTATTATCCATTACTATTATTTAATATCAATATTTCTTGGTAATATTAAATTATAGTATTATTAAATTCAATAATTATATTGAATTATTATATTATTCTTACCATTATTATTTATATATGTATATGTATATATATATATATATATATATATATATATATATATATTATAACTAATACTATAAATATCTTAAGTTATATTATATTATATACAAAGATATTTTAGGGGACCCACAAGAAATAAATTAAGATAGCCCGCAAGCATGATATTTTTGACTAAGATTAACCATTCTTAGACTTCCTTTAATTAAGCTTAATTAAGCTAAACTAGAATAGGGTAAGTTAATCATGATTAGGCATATATTAGTCCTAAGAAGTTTTAAGAATTTCTTCAAACTTCTAAAGAATTCTACAACCTTCTAGGATGATCCACAACTCTCTTGAAAATCCTAGAGAAGTCTAGAGACTTCTAGAATGCCAACTCACCTTAAACCTTTTACTAAGACCAAAATAAGACCAAGAGGAGCAAGAGAGGAGGATTTTGGCTGAGAGAGAAGGCTGGGAGAACAGAAAAAAAACAGAAAAGTGAAGAGAGGAAAGGAAAAACAAAAGAAAGACTAAGGGAGGGAGAGAGATTTTCGGCAACAAGGAGAAGGAAAGGAAAAGGAAGGAAAGGAAAGGTGTTATAGCTTTGCCTTCATCTTGGAAAGGTACGGGATTACTTCTCAAAAGCTAAGAAAATGATACTAGAATTTGGAAGCTATTTGCATATGAATTTGTTGATGTTGAGTAATGAAAATATCTTGATTTTATGATGGTTGTTGGTTGACTGGTTGAGTTGGTGATGAGATGAGCATGGTTTTTAGTTCATTTGAGATGTATTGGGGTGATGGTATGCTGAAAATTTGAAAAGAAAAAGGGTGGAAGTGATAAAGAAAACAAGAAAAGCCATTTGCTAGTAACAACTACCTAGTTTGTGTTGTTTGGAAATATCAAAGGAAATCTGAGTAGAGATTGAGCATAAATAGTCCTAAACATATCCTAGACTAGTTATAAAGGATTTGGAACAAGTTGTGTGGAGGTTGTGAGGGTTTTGAATGTCTAAGAGATCATGAACAACAAGAATGGTGAAAACTGCCAAAAATTTACTAGTTTGGTAAGCATGGAGAAATTTATTTGTTTGAACAAAAGTGTATTAGAATTCGTGGACTCCTAAACGCGAAAAACATCCATGAATCCCTTCCGAAGATCCAAGTAAACGATTAAGAAGATCGTAGGTTTGCAGATTTACCTATGTTATGTGTAATCGATATCCTTCAGTTCCGATTGTGCTGCTGTGCGTGCAACCCGAACGATCACCAGATGCTGCAGTTGTGCGAACGTCCTCTATCGGATACACACCGCGAACTCACTCATCACCCGGGGAGTGCAAGTACCTAGGGTTTTTGAGAGGCTTATTTTTCTGGTGGATGAAGGCACGAATTTTTACAACAGAATTGGCACACACAAGAAGACGGCTAGGGTTTTCTTAAAAACCCACTCCGAACCTCTTAGAGTCCAACCCTAATAATATCTTATCGTATTTTAATTTAAATTCAAATTAAATTAAAACTGATACGATAAGATTCTGCCATTATCTCAGTAATTTAACTAATTAATTTACTGAGTCAGATTCTTATAATCTAGACATCATTCAGATACATTGAATGTGGACATATTTCCAGATTCATTGTATCTGGTAGATTTTCTAAATTCGATTAACTTAGACATGCTTCCAGATTCATCGAATCCGGTTACCAGAAAATAACCTAACAAGTTTGCTTATTGTGTGACCCTATAAGTTCATTTAACACTGACAATGTGCCCAAATCATATTTAAATGGCCCACAAATTATAAGCGGTTTCTAGCAAAACATTATAACTATCCAAATTAAATGAAGATCAGTGATCTCTTCGAACCAAACCATAATTTTATATTTAGTCCTTTTGTCACATGATATCCAGATTAAGCATAAGGCACGGAGCATGTCATCCTTATTAAGCTCAATCAATTATTTCTTGATTTCATAGTAGACTGTTCAAACAAATGATATCAATATCTTAGATTGATATATTTGAGCACGGCCATACATTTTAACAGTCTAACTTATCAAGGGGTCCATGGATATCTCTCTCATAATTGAGAGGGACAAATTCCTTCACAATCAATCATATTCCTCTCCTCGATTTATTCTATATCCAACAGTAGTCTAATTTATTATCTAATTAAAGACAACTTTAGACAATGTCAAAATATAGAATTTATCAAGTAGGAAACTATGATGAATTTAGGTCAAAGGACTTTTAATATTATTATGGCTAGAAAGTACTTATGACATGTTCCATGAAGTACTCTCACCGTGGGTCATATCCAATACAATGTTCTCTAACATTTATTTATGTTTTGACTTAATATCACAAATATCCATGACCAGTAAAACATTGCCATCCAGTCACAAACATACTAATCTTAATTTATTATTGTTCCAATAATAATAAACGATCAGGGACAGATTTAGAATAGTCATTGTATTCATTGTTGGGTTTTACTATCAAGTCACGTACTTGATGATCACAAAACAAAATGCACTATTCATGGAAAGGAAAGCTTCATATTATTATATAAAACATAACGACAATAGTATAAGTACAAATTGACTCTAGGGCATATCCCCAACAAAGAGAAGTGCTGGGCATGAAAACCTGTTAGAAAAATGATGTTGGGATGCTAAATAAGGTATTGAAGGGTTTAAATGTGGTAGGATATGTTGAAGAAATCATGGGAATAAGTTAAAACAAGTTGGGCTTCTAAACTGTAATTTTGAACCTCCAATCTCGGAACAGTGGAATTAACTGAAAAACTATACAAAATGGGATGGAGTTTGCATGTCTCACGACCTGAAATTGATAGAGGGATATCTTAGGAATATTATAGAAGTAACCTCACCTTATTTGGACCTATATTGAATAAGTTATGTGAAGAATGGTTGAGGGTGGTAAAGCTATAAAACCAAGAAAACCATCAAAAGCATTAATTCATTTATTTCTTTAAGGAAATTATAGAAACCTTATTCGAACCATTAAGCATTTGAATGCATTAAATAATAATACGGAGATATACTAATGGTGTAGGTGAATCAAGTTGAGGGAACTCCTTTTAGGCTATACGAGTGCAACTTTGACTTAATATACATGATGAGTCCCTTGATTTTAAAATTACCATTAGCTATGTGTTTTCTGACAAGATTTAATGTTTCTCTGATATAGACTCGTCTTCTTGATATGATTGAAGTCTATGAATCCAATCTAATTGATATTTACAAAATGTTTCAATAAACTTTCTTTATGCTTAAAGGCTTCTGAGATGAAATTCATATAATTTTGATAGCCCTTAAAAATACCTACTCAGGTGATGTAAAAATTTTAGAAAATGATATTTGGCCCCAAGAATGAGTTGTTTTGAATTCCCTTCGAGGAGAACAGACTCCTTTCAAAGGAGTATATTGAATATGTGAATCAGTAAAGACATTGAATACTAAATGAGGGCTTTGACCTTTGTACTAACTCTCGTTAGAGATAGATAAACCTAAATAACCCGGTCCAGTTATTGGGCTTATCTTACTCCGAACGGGGGAATAGGACAATGGAATTAGCCGTCCTTGGCTAGCCATTTTGAACCTGGCAATTGCCTATTGATTATGACGGTGGGTTGTTCACATGATATCGAGTGGGGACACTCGGTGTGTTCAATCCCTTGTCACCTCTGTGAAACCCCACCTAAAACCAACCCTAGAGTAAGGGGGTCGGGAATGCATATCATATTATTTTGCATGAAATATATGTTTTTGAATGATTTTATGTGCTTTAGAATCGTGGATTATAGGTTTAAATGCTTAGTTATGTTTGTTGAGTAGGGAGGTAAAATGGTAATTTTTCTTGAGGTTGGAATAGGGAGATAACTTGAGGAGTAGATAAGAAAAATATGTGGGTGAGAAAATAAGAACAAGAGTTAGTGTGGTTTAGTGGTTAGAGCTTGGTGAATTAATTTCTAAGGTCATGAGTTCAAATCCCATTATTTAAGTTTTATCATGATTATTTTCATTTAGTTTAAATTTTTGTTTTCTTGCATTCCATAAAAATAGGAATGTTGTCTTAAAGGAGACATGAAGAGAATGTCCTAATCTTATCCTCATGTCCTAAAAAGGATTCTAGAGGAATTCTTGTCCTATTTATTACCTCTAACTTGTCCTAACATCTTTATAATTCAAAACCATTAAATCATTTCTTTTAAATTCCAAAAAAATTCTGGGATAACTCCTCTACCATGAAATTCGAGAATCAGCTATGGTGGTTGGGTAGTTGGCCGAAAATAGGAGGGTAAATAGGAAGGGTTCCAAGAGAAAATCAATCACCATGAAAGGACCTTCAAATCTACCTTCATGTTGTTCATACTTTAGTGGAAAGAAATCTGGAAATTTTCCAGAATTGTTGTAGCCCATTTCTTCGAAAATTCAGGCCATAATCCCATTCATTTGATGCCAAGAAAATGGTCATTTTATGTGGCTTGGAAGCTGGAAAAACTGTGCAAATTTCGGGCCAAAATAGTACCAAACTAGAAAAAAAAACTGGGCATTTCGCAGCTTGCAATCAAGGAAATGGAGCTGTTTTTAGTTCACCTTCAAGCCAGCAAATCTCTTTTGTATTTGTCCAGAAATAAGGCTGAAAAACCAACCTTGGAAGACCCTCAAACACCCCAGAAGAACCTCTGAAAATCGAGCTAAGAGTGTGCAAAATTCTGCACAAAAAATTCTGCAATCTTCGAAAATTCTAAACAACTTGAAACCAGAATTTTCCAGCCTTACTTCCTTCTAACCTAAGGCTGAAAATCATCTTCAACCTCTGTAAAAATTGAGCTTGATCAGCTGTAGATTGAACACCATAAACCCCACTCTTACCTTGAGCATAAGGACTCCATAGCTGCACCACAAAACACTCCTAAGATCACTCAATTCAAACTCTTTTGAACTTCAAATAATTTTCAGCATTTTACTCCATTAAAACCACTCTTGCATTAGGCTAATTAACCAGAATTTTCTCTGCCTTCATGGACTGAATTTTGGCCAGCCTTGAGCAACATTAACCTTCAATCATTTCAGGAAAAACTCCATGTTCAGCCGGCTCCATTGAAGACCTTAGAAACCTCTCTTGATCAAAACACCATGGCTAACCTCTTACCTTAAACCTCTCCACTATTTCTTCCATTTAAATTTCAAAAAAATCTGATCATCCCCTCTCTTTCTAGCTGAAAACCGAAACCCTCACTCATTCCATACCATTCAGCCAGCCTTCTACCAAAATTCGTGCAGCATTCTTCCAAATTCTCTCCATTTTCACGTAGAACACCAAGAACACACACTAACCTTCTTCAAGCCTAACCTTACTCCTCCAATCACTCTCAAACACTCCAAATCACTTCCATTTAATCCCTAAACCTCATTTCTGGTATTTATAACACAAAACCTCGTAAACAAAAATTTTCAAGCGGATCGAAATCAACCTTTTTCTTGAAGATCACAAGAACATCAACAAGGTAAGTCAAGAACAACTATCTTATTCATCTCCTTCCATTCGATTATATCATTCTAATGATCTCTCTCTCTCTCTCTCTCGCTCTCTCTCTCTCTCTCTCTCTCTCTCTCTCTCTCTCTCTCTCTCTTCTAACCGAAATGGTTGATCAATCATCAACCATGATCGTTTGTTTCGTTGGACCATTCAAGACACTCAATCGCGCGTGGACCTTCTTTTGTCTTCTTCGAAGTACTCGACAATCAAGTATTCATTTTTAAATCTCTCTTATTAAATTCTGAAATCATGTCTCTTAGGTGTTGATAGGGAGATGGAATATGATTGGGAGATTGAGTATATGCATAAAGGGATTGGGGTTAAGACATGATGATGACTAGGATATATGTATTTTCCTCTCGAATCATTGTATGTTCTTCATGCTTAATGAATTTTATGGATATTTGAAGCATGATTAGATATTATGACACCAAAGGTGATTAGGCTTTTATGTTCTTATTTTTCCATGGAAACCATGATTGATGATTATGCTTAGTTGGATGTTGGCCATGTGATGATATGCGATAGTTCAAGTGTATGTTCATGAATGGAATGGTTTATTGTTTGATGATGGAGAATGTGATCATGAATCTTTTCTAGCACTAGGAAAATCATGATAAGAGATTATTTTCTTATTAATTCTAGGTTATGTTCATTAACAAAATTTATTACAAAAAAATTAGAATTACTACTATATTTTCCCTCAAAATTCGAAACACTAGGGGATTTGGATTGGAAATATTTAATTAGGCTATTACTATTTTTATTAAACAAAAAAATTGATAAAATTCATTTATTCTTAATTTTATTTATTATTAATTAATTATTTTCTATTAAAAAATTTTAAATTAAAAATTATTTAATTTATTATTTATTTATAATAAAGCTAGTTTAAAATTATTTAGGACTTAATATTATTTAAAATTCAAACCTTAGTTTATTTATTATTAATAACACTCAAAAATTATTATTTGAGTCTATAATTCATTAACAATTATTTTAGAACCCCTAGTTATTTTAACTTATCAAACTAGACTTATTTTATAAAATTCGTTAGCATATAGCCTTAAAGCTTAGGACATTGAGGTCATGGTTAATCATGGTTGTAACTAGTTGAGCTAAGAATTATTTATGTAAGGCATGTATAGCTTGAATGTGACCTTATGTTTTGTGTTTACCCCAGGCGGGGTTAGGTCAGCCTTGGAAGACTTTTGAGTGTGAGCAAGCAAAGAAGCAGGTAAGCTCCTGCATGGAGTTTTGTGAAGACCAAAAGTTATTGTGGCAAGCAAATGCAATGTATATGGACATTTATTTGTAAAGGCAATTAAGGACTATTTTTTCCTTTTTATTTCGGTCAAGCAAATCATTTGAAAATTGAATAAGCAGTTTTATACAAATCTACACTTTTTCTAAAACCCAACTTGACTGGACTTTTGGAAACCCTTAATTGTTATTTTCAAATAAAGCAAAGTTTGATCAATTTTCTCCCAAGGGGAACAATCAACGTTGAGTACTCAATAAGGGTAGACCACCAGGACTAGTCTTTGAAGGGTTAGGGTAAGTCTCTCAGTAGGTGGCCACCTTTGAGGGGTGAGTCCTTCCTGGATAGGATGCTAGTTCGGTAGGTCATACCGGTCCGAGCTAGCAAGTTTCAGCCATGTGGACTGTGTGTTCCGGAGTGGACAACCGGTAAGTTTGGGTGTAGAGATAGAGGAGTATCTCACCCGGTAGGCTGTACACCTACCTTTTGTCAGCTTGCACAAAGTGTGGCATTCTGACTGTTATTTAGTCATGGGACCCAACGTGTGGTAACCCATGGCTACCCATTTGAGTGGTTGTATTTATTGTGCACATGTATGGTTTGAAAAGCGAAACACCACTCTTTATTTTCAACATTTATTTATTGCTTGCCAGCACCTTTTTCTTATGAAACTTTTATAACCTGCATACATGAATTATTTTACCTGAAACACTCAAAGCACACACGGGCTTACTGAGATTTTTATCTCACCACCTTTTATGCCATATTTTCAGGAAGATCCTGCTGTGGAGGTTATTAGCTAGATTGTTGCTTGTGTTTGAAGACTCATGTTATTTACCTTAAGTGTTGTTTGAGAGATTGTTGCAAACAATTTATTTTGGATTTGTGCCAGTATTTATCTTTTGGGTTGTAATAAATTTAATTTTAAAGTCTTTTGTTTTATTTTATTTCCATGTAACCTAGTTATAAAAACCCCTTGTCCTATGAACGGGGCGACATCCCCGACCCTGTTGGGCCTAGGTAGTGGGGTGTTACAACCTCGATGGTGATTGACGTCAAGATTAGGACCCCTGGCTTATGGTGGCAAGTAAAAGATCCCTAAGTGCATAGTAAGGTACATTTGTACGCTACTCACCCTTCTGATATATCATGGGTGACGTGCTGTAAGGCGCAGTCCCTGGCACAAGAGACCGTATAGTCGAAGGTGAAATTCCTTGAACTTTGCATGCGGGTCGCACTTCGCAAAGGGAAAGAACCCGCATTTATTAAAATTGAGGGTCATATTTCTGGAAATCATTATTTTTTGAATGTACATGATAGATTGAACCTAAATTTACCAATTACCGCTGTTTCCCTATTATAAAATTTGTTTCAGTAAAGAAATTGAAAAACGACTCTCTCTTCTAAGCAAAACACTGGCACACACAGGACTCACTGAGTATACCACTCACACGTATGTTTGCCTTTTCTTTTTTTTAAGAATTGGAGCTAAAGACTAACGACAATACTACCTGGACTTTGCCTCCAGCACTAGATAGCAAATCTTTTAGTGTGATCAATGTGCATAGATGATGAAACTATTTTGGCTTGTGTATTTTGGGAACCATGATGATGTATCTATCGTGACTCATATATATATATATATATATATATATATAATGAAAGAGCATGTTTTATATATTACTTAAGTTTCGACTTTTACCTGCTTATTTTAAGTTCAATTCATTATAAAGACCCCTACCCTGAGATTTCAGTTGGGGCAACATCCCACCTGAGTTCGACCCGCTACTACAAGATAAAAATATGGGGTGTTACAATTTCATATCGGCATTTTATCTCTTATGTATTATACTGTACTTAGAAAAGGGTCTTATAAAAAATAATAGTAGAAAAAAGGAACATTTGGCTAACAATATTAATATTGATAAGTGCTCCTCGTGTATACATTTTCCATATCTGTTATGCTCTATTTGTTGAGAAACCTTGTTGAAATCACTACTTACTACACCATTTTTGCCTTATTTTGTGTAGGGATTGTAAAAGATCATTTGAAGATGAATAAAGGTGTAAAAGGATGAAGATTAAAGTGAAATGGCCTAGGATTACAAAACTTTGATGGCCTTGCCTCCTTTGGATAGGCCTAGGCTGGCTTCTAAAAGAGGGCAAATTCTAGAACCTAGGTAGCCTTGCCCATTTCAGATAGGCCTAAGCTGCCTAGCCCTATTTGGAGCAAAAGAATCCTAGGCGGCCTAGGCTAGTTTGGATGAGCATAGGCGGCCTAGGTTCATAGAAATGTCCTATTTTGGAATTTTTAGGGCATTCACAAGATAAAAGCTATAAACACTCCTTTATAAGTTTTAAGTAGTGGTCTTGGACCTTGTGTTTTTTCCGAGAACACTAGGAAGCTTTGTTTGCACTCAAAGGAAGAGGAGGATCTTGGCTCCTAAGGAAGAAGAAGAAGAAGAATAGAGGTTGCAAGAGATTTCCAAGAAGAAGAAAAGAAGAGCCTGTCCATGCATTTTTCTTTCTTTATTTTTTGTAAATCTAACTTATCAATACTTTGCTAAAGTTTGATTTTTAATTGTAATGGAGATTGTATCCTATTTTATGCTTTGGGATGATTTATTTTGCTTAGATCTATTGATATCTTTTTGTGGCATTTGATTATTTTGCTTTATTGTGTTGGGTTAGTTGAATAGGGTTTTAATTGATTTACTTCAATTTATTTGTTATCCTTAATAAATTCGAGAGATGGGGTTAAGGTTTTGAACACCCATTTGGCTAATTTGATATTTATTTTCCTTGATTAACTCGAGAGAGATGTTGGAGATTTGAACTTGATAATAAAAGTGTTAATGAAATTTCCTAGACATTTTATGACCTCCGAATACTTTAGGTACTTGCGTGGTGCTGAATATCTCATTGGGTTTTGTTGATTAGGTAGAGATACCAATTAATTGAACTATGGATAAGGATTTCAAAACTCGAGAAAGTGTGAAATTGACCTTTGAACTCATCCCAGTACCTAGAGTTGGGATTAATTGATCTAAGAGGTCTTTTTTACTTGGTAATGCCTTCTATCATATTGTCTTTCTCTATTTTTCACATTTCTTGATAAGTCTTGGGACTTTTTGATAGGAATCAAATTAGGTATGAAGGCCATTTTCAAGATGGGGAAAGAAGGACAAAATCACACTTTATGGTTCCATGGGTAAGAACAATATTTAAGAGGATTCAAGGGAATTTTCAAGACAACAAATTTAACAAACTCAGGTCCAAAAAGATTGTGAATAGACGACGGTATAGGAAAGGCCCAAAGATGCACAACACAAGCAATAATCTAAGTGAAGGATCGAGCCAATCTTTAAACAAGGATTTAAGGCCAAATGAGTAACAAGAAGAGCTTAAAATGACCAATATTTCATTTGGAAGATTAAGGGGACACATGGAAAAGAAATGAAGGTCAAATGAGCATGGATTGGAGTATAACAAAACAATAGAGGGTGACCGGCGCTTACTTGGAGCTGGGTGAGAATTTTGGACCCAGCGCCGACCTAAAGTCGGCCCGATTTTGTTTTGGATAGAACCGACCTGGCACGGGTGCGTGTACTTAGATCTGGTGCCAGCCCTAGTCAGGCCAATCTCGACTTTTTGCTATTTTCTTATTTTCAGCTTTTTACGCTTGTAATTTAATTTTCACGACTTTTATTATATTTTAAACTATTTTAAGGCATGTAGTAAGGCCTCAAAGCTTGTATTAAGGTAATTTAATAGTTAGAATTAGTTTGCTAATTGGTTTAGGGCAAGGCATCTATAAATATGCCATTATTGCTCTTGTAAACAAACTTTTGATATTTTGAATAGATAAATCTTTTGTTCTCTTTAGAGGAAATTCTTAAGGGTGATCTTTTTGGGTGATTCCCAAATTAATCAAGACTACTTTTAGGCTTTAATCCAACTTAAGAATCTAGTCTCTATTCTTCTTAGGATAGATTATTGTTCTTTCTAAAGTAGGTCTTAGATTTCTACTTAATCTAGGGTTCTTTTAAGAGTTCAATTAGTTACCTAAATTTTCTCATCCCATTTGTTCTTGTTCCTTCTTGGGTTAGGGGTGTTTGAGTGTTGATTAAGTTGGTTTAGTTCATTAGATTTAGGTTCTAGGTAGCTAGTTTTACCTAGGGTTCTAGTTTTAAATTAGGTCTCTTGGTTTTAATCTTCAAATTTCAAATTGGTGCTTCTCAAGATTATATCACTTTTCCTTTTGTGGGCTTGATTTGCTTCTTAGTGTAATTAGTTAGTCTTTTTTCACTTAATCAATTAGCTAAACAATGAGAAAAGAAGGAAGTAAGGGTACTTGCCATTTTTCTCTTAGGTTCTTTGATGTTTGCTATTATTTCTTTATGCTACACGATAGGTACACTTGCCTAAATGTGTATTGTGTGAATTAATTTGACATTTTAATATTTTAAAACTTGTGTGATTTAGGGATATTGTTGGTATCTTTCTTGATATACACACAAGCACGCATTAACTATGGATTATTATTTTTTTGCATAAGTTTATTAAAACTTCCTAGTATATACATATATGAAGATTTACTTTATTAGAATTTTGTAGTGCATAATTTATTTTTTTTTTAACTTTGATATTATCTCTTATTAAGTCATATGATGAAATAACCACAATGGATTAATTTTTTCCTTTAATTTTCAAAGCATCATATTTTTCACTTAGAAAAACAATGAACAAAATAATAATAATAATAATAATTATCATTATCATTATTATCATTATTATTATTTTCTGCATAATTGAATTACTTTTCAAAACTACACTTTATGTTTTTTAAGAGGACAAAACTACTCTTTATGATTATTATTATTATTATTATTATTATTATTTGGCAAAATTTGTGTTTTCCTCTAAAACATTTTAAATATATAATTCCCTCCTAAATGACCCTTTCTAAAGATATGAAGCTATCATTTTAAAATTTTTAACTCTATAAAGTTAAAACTTTTCCCTACTAAAACTAAGGTTTCCCACTAAGACTCCCTGTTGGGTTTACAGTATTCATATCTTTCCCTCCTTTCTTAATGCGTGGTTTTTCATGCGTTGAAAATATTATCAACAAAAGATAAAGATTATCAAGTTTTAATTAAAATGCCAAGCATTAAAACCACACAATTTGACAAGTATACCCATCACATAGTATATGTAATAGCAAGTATCGGATCTACATAAATTTAGCAATTACCACTACTTTGCTCTAATATCATAGTTTAGCCAATAAAATAAAGAGATAAAACAAATAAAACTAACTATTTTAAATTACTACAATAGCAAATATATCGGACCCACAAAAGAAAAGTCATAAGGATCATTAAGGAGTAAGAATACGGGAAATGCCATGTAAAAGAAGAAATCCCCCAAAACATATCAAATAAAGAGTTTACCATTAAATTTATCAAATCCAAATTTGAGTACTGGTATGAGTTTTCAATAATAAACTTCACTCTCTCTCGAGTTATGATATTCCTTTTCTAAGACCCAATTAATTGGTATCTCCACCTAATCAATCTAACTCAAGGAAGTATTACACTTACTTATTACCCAAAGGTATTTGGAATCTCCAATATCCCTATCTCTAGGTAGTATTAAAAATCTATTGACTACAAAGTTCTAACTTTCAACATCTCTTTTGAGTTAATCAAAGGAAAACAAATATTGGACTAATTAATTTAGTGTTCAACTCCTAACCTCATTTCTTGAATTCATTAAGAGTAAACCAATAAATTGAATAAATAAATCAAACCCAAATAATCAATCCAATACAATAATACTTAAGTAATCAAATACAAAAAAGTAGAATTAAAAAAAAATCATAATAATAACTCAACATAATAACATAGATTATGGTTCATCCCTCAAATACAATTAAAATCATATAAGACTCAATATTGTTAAAGTATAATACAAAGAAAAATAGAGAACATCACTCATAGACAAGTTCTTAATCTTCTTCTTCCTTGGATTTGCTAGAACAATCCCTTTTTCTTATCCATATTTCTCTAAGGTCCTCCATTTCTTGGTGTTTCTTTTGAGCTCTCTAAGGGTTCTTGGAGAAAATCTAGATCTAAAAACTTTCCAAGGCCTATACAAGACAAGTGTTTCAAGTGTATTGGTTTATATAGAAAGGGTTTCATATGTCATCAAAGAATGCACCGAATCTACACTTTTATAGCTTGTAGATGGCCCAGGGAAGTTAAACTTCCCTAGGCCGTTGTATTTCTAGAAGCAAGAGTGGCCAAGAGAAGTTTTATACTTCCCTAGGCTGCCTAGGAAGGGGAAGTCAGACTTCCCTAGGCCACCTGTTCCTAGACAATGATCTTCAGTGTTTGTTCCGAGGTAGTATAGGGAACTTGATCTTCTTTTAGCCGCTTAGGTTTTGGACGAAAGGCAAATTTGCTATATTTTAGGCGGCCAAGGGATGAACTTCCCTTGGTCACCTTTGTTCTTCTCCTGGACATTTTATTTGCTCTAGCTTCTTCTTCTTGGCGTCCAAAATTGTCTTCATGGCAGCCTAGGGAAGTTGAAGTTTCCTTGGCCACCATTATTCTTCTTCTTATTGTCCTTGTGAACTCTAGGCAGCTTAGGCCGCCATTTCTCTTGTGTAATTCTTCTATTTTTTTTCTTTATTTTCTTCTTTTTCATCTTTATTCATCTCCGTTTGGTATTTTTTTTCATTTTCTACAAAAACAAGATGAGAAGGGTGTAGTGAGTAGTGATTAGAGTAAGAATTTATCACACTCATGGCACAAATGCTATAGAAAAAATGTATATGATGAGTACTCATCACTTCTCCTGCGGAAAACCCTTATAACCTACTCCATGCTTACTTCTATCACCTTATCTACCACTAGTTGGAGGCTAAAAAAAGGTACCAATTTGTGGAACAAAACTTTCAAATTTTTGGAATAAACCTTCCTCTTGTAATTTTATTATTTTCGATTTTAACAGATAATTTGATAATTCTATACCATTTTTATGTATATTATGTATGCAAATTATTTCATGTTGATTTTTTCTCTGTGAATTATTCTCTAACCTTCTTTTTTGTGTGGATCATTCTCTGGATTAGAATCGATACTACCAATATCACTATTTCAGTGTAATTTAATATACAAATGGCCTTTACTTCAGTTTAAAATAGATTACTATTCTCATTCTAATTATTCTATGAGTGTTGAAGTGGAGTGTTTTTGGCTTTTGTTATGTGGAAGCAAAAGGAGGGTTTTTTTTTGCCTTGAAATTGCTACCAACTAGTGGTACTTAAGTAAAACCTTATATTGGACAGAGCAATCATGTCTACAATTATCGAGTGGTTTAGTTTTCATTTTTATTGTCCATTTGATCTATGTATTAATGTCTTTTTTTGAGTCATTGGTTAATTTGAATTATCACCTCTAAACAAGCTCAAAATTTGAGAGGTGTAAAATGCAAATGAGGAAATGACATTTTTTTGCTCATGTTTAGTAGCTCAAGATTTTCTACTTATTTGTATGTTATACTTTTTGTTGCTTCACTTTTGTTCAGTTTTCCTATTACTTGAGATATTGCAATTTTTATATCCTTTTTTTAGGGGCATGAGATCATTCCTTTATTTATATCTCATTTCTAGTATATAATAAATTGTCTTTGATTTTACTTCCTTATTGATTAAAAACATACGTTATTTATTTATAATTTCTATTAAGAAATAATTTTTGATTTTTAATTAGGATTTTCATATGGGAAGAAAATATTTAGGAGACTAATGACAACAATCACGGTGAATTTACACCAAAATCAATTCAAATGAACGCTTGAAATTCTGATAGTGAGATTAACCATCTAGTGAATACCAATTCACTGATACTCAAGCACAAGAAGAAGACCAAGCAACGAAGTTTATGATGATATAGAAATAAATGGTATGACATTATATTATCTTTGATATATTACTTTTCTAATGTTAAATATAATTAATTATGTTACAAATGAGTATGTGAATGTATGTAAAAAGTAAGGTATATGTGCTAAATATGTGTGGATGTAATAACCCATATTTTTATACTTTAATCGGTTACTACTGTGTATAGAATAAGAATTTGTATAAGTGACTAGAACAAGAAATGATCAATATAATGAGTTGAATATTTGGGTATGATAAAGATATTTAGGGGCATTATTAGAATTTTGAAACTTATGGGGATCAGTGTGGAATTTTAAATTTGTTCTATCTGCACCTTAAATCTTTATTTTGTGACTACTTTTAGTAGTATGGGAATTTAAGGGTACATTAAAAACAAAAATTAATCAGTGTGATGAGACGAGTATTCTGGTATAAATTAAGCTATCGGAGGTATCAGGGGCATTTTCATAATTTTTACCGCAATCGGAAGTTTGACCCCAATTTGAAAAGAACTGAGAAGGAATTAAGAATTTTGATTCCTACTATTGAATTCAGTATAATTTATAGATTGCATTGGTACAATAAAATATTTTTCCAATACGGACTTGAATTTTTGTTATTTCTGAGAAAAATTCTAAAATGCAATTGAAATTGAAACAAGTGTCAAATGGTGATTGGTTATTTCATAAAGCTCATTGAATAAGTTTTGGAAGAAAATAATTAAAGAAAAAGATTGGCGAATAAGAAAACGACACTTGTAAGGATAGCCCAAAATAGCCATCATAGCACTTAATAAATTGGTCACCATTCATGACCAAGAATGGTGGTTGAGAAGCTGAATTTCAACAAGAAATTCATCCATAAGGAATAGAAAAAGAAGAGAGAAAGACAAGGAAAGAAAAGTTAGAGAAAAATAGGGAGAAAAAGAAAAAGGAGAAAGAAAGAAATAAGTGTGTGTGTTCCTGGTATTCTTGGAGCAAAATCAAGCCAAGAGATCTCGCATACAAGGTAAAAGTTTATTCTTGAAGAATTAAAGTCATAGATCCCATTAAGATGATTATTTTGGTGTGAGTTTTAACATAAAAACACGAGATTTATGGCTATGATTTGGATTAAATGTATACTATGTGAACCTTTGTGTGTGCAAGTGTGTGTGTGTGATGGATGGATGAAGGCTTTATATACTGTGTTTTATATGGTATATGAAGGTGTTTGCATGGCTGTTCATGGCTGCACAAGAAGGTGTAGGAAATGGAAAGGAAAGATGGAATTAATTGTTGAAGAAAATGAATTGTTAATGTTGTTGATTGCACTTATTGAACTTGATGTTGGAAAATATGATTTTGGTGGGCTAAGTATCTCTGAAAATTAGAGAATTGAAGGCCATTATGATGGAATTTAAGATGGTTTAAGTGTTGTATAGTTGTTAGGATTAAAGTAGAATAGATGGTGTGAAGAAAGGAAACAAAAATAGAAATTCTGTTTTGAAGAAATCCTGAGCAGCCTTGAAGAAAAAATAAACTGTAAAAATTGGCCTTTTCATTTGGAACCTTATGACCTGAAACTTGTAACTAAATGTCTTAAGATTATTTTGGGACCAATTTTACATAATTTGGAGTTGTGAATAAAACGTTATGAGGAAAATACTATAAGCTGCCAAATCTGTGACGGGATTGAGAATCTGAGATGTTGTAAGAAGAACTGAATGAAATGAGAAGGGAAATCAGTGGTTCATGAATTGAAAATAATAAATCAATATCTTGAGGACACTTTGGAACAAGTTTGACTTCAATTGGATTTATGAATCAAAAGTTATAATATAAACAAACAAGTGTGATGAGAATGAAGAAATGCATAATTCTATTTGGCAAGAAATAAACTCAAGTATTGTTTTATTGGTATTAATGGATGAAAGAGAGATTACAAGAACATATGGGAATCTTGGATATTTGTTTGAACAAAGAGATAGGAAATGAATTAATGTGCCTTTGATTATTCCAAGTATTTATCTTATTTTGGTTGGAAGAAGTGAGAAAGAAGAAAATAGAATACTTTCTATTCACATAATAGTTTTGTATTGGTCGTACCTTAGAATGATAAGTGAGGTTTGGAATGACTCTCGATAGAGGTCATTTATCTTCAAAGCTTCGTAAAGGACTAAGAGTATTATATACGTCATCATATTGAGCTAGGACACATGGTGAGTCCCACTGCTTTTTTAAATATTGTTTTAGCTAAGTATTTTCTTGACACAATCATGTGTTTTCCTAATACAGTTAATGCTTTTCTGATATATTATGAGATGAATATTACACTTGAATTTGAAAGTATTATCAAACACTCGATTTCTTGAATATCCTAAATATGAAATATCTCGTGTGATCTTTTCAATTTTCAAATCCCGATTTTGGTAAAGTGTTTTCCTAATATGAAAAATGATTTCCTGATGTGCTCAAGTGCGAGCCTTCTATATGGATTTGGAAACATGATCAATAATATGAATATTGAATTCTTGAATTCTTGAACTTGTCAATCCTTAAATCCAATACATGACTAACTTAAATACTTGGTGTATGCACTGATTTGAATATTTGGCGTAAGCACTAACTTGATACTTGGCATATGCAGTGATTTAAATACCTCGCGTAAGCACTAACTTGAATACTTGGCTTAAGCATTAACTTGACTACTTAGCGTATGCACTAACTTGACTACTTGGCATAAGCACTGACTTGAATACTTGGCGTAAGCACTAACTTGAATACTTGGTGTAAGTACAGACTTTACTTGAATACTTGAATGCTCAAATACTTGAATACCTGAAACGGAATATTTTATATTGAAATTCTTGAATACTTGAATCAGCATGTTTTCACTGGAAATCCTTGAATACTTGCTTTGAGAATGTTTTCACATGAAAATTTCTGAACTAACTTGGTTATATTGAGATTACTCTTAATGAGATTTTTTTTAATGGAAAACACTAGCACACATAGGACTCATGAGGTTTACGCTCACACATGTGTTATCTCTTTTGAAAAATTTAGGATCATAGGCGCAGCGAAAGCGTGGTGAACTCCCAGAGGCTCATGCTACATCTTGGACTTGTTATACCCGTGAGTGTATGTATCAGAAGCCAAATTCTTGTACTTTTCTATTTTGGAAAAATTTTTGTTGCCTATTGAGTAAAGTTTGTTATAAAAACCCATTGTCTGAGTAATCATACGGGGCGACATCCCACAAAGTTACAACCCACTATGTTATGAAAATATAAGGTGTTACAGTGGACATTACCCAATAATGAGTGGATTATAGTTCACTTCAATGAGTTAGGTCAACCAATTTAAAAAAAAAAAGAGGGGGAATCTTAGGTGGTTGGTTGGGAACTGTGGTAAGAAAAAAGGAGTTTTGTTAAATTGAATAGATGGCTTGGAGAAAAATGCCTAAAAATAATAAGGAGAATTTGATAATTTTGACAAAGGTAAACAAACGTGATCTTCTTTTATTTTGTAAATTTAAATTTTATCTATTTTTTAATCTTGTTTATTTGTTCTAATTTAAATTATTTTACAATCTTATAGAAATAGTTTGAAATTCCTACTGATGTTGAAGTTCAAAAGTAGGTGCTATAATCAATTGGTTGAAAGTAGAAGGATTACAAATTTGATTTACAATGTAAGCAATTTTTGCTAGATAAGACTTAAGAAGAAATATTCAATACATTACCCATTGGAGTCTTTCCAAATCAATGGAAAACATTTGTGCAATTTGGTTTTTAGAGAAAGTAAAAGTAACTTTTTTCTTTTTAAGGCTCAGTTTTTTTACTTTTTATATTAAATTATTTTTTTCTAACTTTTATCATAGTTTGCATAACATATCCAAGTTCTCATTCAATTATCAAGTTGCTAGGTTACCATAGATCTGGGACAATTTTGAAACTTTTGAAAGAAAAATAAACCTGAAAAAATTGAGAGTAAAGGTGCAGAGTAGTAGCATGAATAGCAGAAGAAGCTTTTTGATTTCCTTTACTCTAAAGCATGCCATAACATATCTAAGTTAACATATGTACATACACACACACATATATACATACATACATCTATACATACATACATATATATATATATATATATATGTGAGAGAGAGAGAGAGAGAGAGAGAGAGAGAGAGAGAGAGAGAGAGAGAGAGAGAGAGAGAGAGAGAGAGAATGTGTGTGTGTTTTAATTTTGGTCAGAATCTTTCCGAAAAGAGAAAAGCTGCATGAGCTCATAACAAAACTCTTCATACTAGTGGTTCAAAGTGTTTTGCAAGAGGAAGGAATGAATATGTGAGTTTTAATTGAAGCGTAATGTCTTTACTTTTTTCCATGCTTTGTTTTTGCTCGCATTTTCCTAGCATTAAATTGGTTAATATACTTTTAAAACAGGAGATGACTCATGGAAAAAAAACCAGGCTAGATAGAGTTCTTTAGAATGACTCATATGACAAAGGATGAAAATTTTATCAATGAGCAAACCCAAGAAGTTGTAGTAATGCATTTTGTTTTTTAATTGTCAATGTAAAAGTTATTACTCGTAGTTAAAGTACCTTTTCTCATATGATCTTTAGTTTTTATGTTTGTTGTTATAAAAAAGGAGAAAACGAATTACATTGTTGTTGAATATGTAACATTAAATGTGAATCCTAATGCCAATGAAGTCGAGGATGAAGTTTTTAATAAAGTTTTGGGTGAATATTAATGTGGTAGAGTTATAGGATATGGATTAGGAATTATTCCTACATAGCTTTTTGGAACCAAAAGTCAATTAAAATGTAAAAATAAGTCTGAAGTAGAAAGTTTTCAAAAAGAGTTGTAGAACATGAATCAAAGTTATGAGGTAAAGATTGAAAGTATGTAGCAAGAGTACGAGGTAATAAAGAATGATTATGAGAAACAAATCGTTGTTCTCCATAAGGAAATGAATTCTATTCGAGGTGACCTATCTCATTTCAAAATAATATTTTTTGAGGTAAGTTATGTATGTGATTATTTTTATTTAAATAATAGTAAATAAAAGAAAATTTTCTAATATGAATTTTATTTTAAGCTATTCATAATTTTAGTGAATGTACGTATACTCAAGTGTGACTCATGTTATTTGGTCTCTTCAAGTAAGTGTGTTATCTTTTCACATTAATTAATTACATTTGTTTCATTATATTTCTTGTAACTATTAATTATGTTATAAAATGATTTAAACCTTTTAAATGTTCACCATTTCTTTCTTTATTTGATGAGTAGTGCTATTGGATTTTCCATCAGCTTGTCGCTATATGAAGAGAATTTTTTCCCCTCAATTTGCTAACAAAATTGAACATTTATATCTAGTGCGCTTTATAGTGTAGTTAGACATTTGCTTAAATGCTTTTGAATATGAGTATTTATATCTTATTCTAATTGACGCAATTTATTTATATAAATATTATTCATTTTGTTTCAAAATTACCATTGTTTTACAACTTTCAATTGAACAATGTAAAGAGAAACATTTGTTATATGATTTTAAATTAGAAAAAATTTACCAAATAATAAAATATAATAACTGTTGATTTTGGGATGCTTCAAAAAATGTGATGCCAAAATTTGAGACGCTATTTATATAGTGTAACAAATAGAAAGACGCATTCACAAGTAAGTGTAGCTATTTTAGGGATGCTTCAAAAAATATAGTCGTTAAATTTTGAGATACTATGATTGATTGCATTGCAAAAAGGGGGACAAAATTGTATTTATGTATCATTATTTTTGGTACATTTGTGGAACAAAATGTTGCCAAATTCGAGAGGCCATAAACATAAAACATAGCTAGAAAAGCATACAAAATCAAAATTTTGTGATATAAATTTTGAGACACTTTTGAAACATGTCGTTATGTTAATGACGTTAGAGAACCTAAGCGTTGCAAATTGTTGCATGCATTTTTGTGTGTACTTTCTTACAAAAGAGAAATTCATGCAAAGCTCAATCAAGTTTTAATGTAAAATACCAAGTTAACCCATATAATTACATAATTCTTGATAAGTATACCCATCATGTAGTATAGTATTGCATTGGTAAGTATAAAAAAATCCGTAGGAACCGCCACAACTACCCTACTTCCACTTTTGTTTCATTGTTCAATCAACCAAAATAGAGAAATAAAGTCACTAACTACTACTAAATCTAACTAATTACCAATGAGTAGAACAAGAATGCACCAACTTAATTACAAGGAAGAGTCTAAAAGATCACAAGAACAAGATATAAGTAAGAAAAAGATATTGGTCATGTAATTAATAGTAAATTTCCCTAAATAAGATCAAGTATTAAACATCACTCAATCAATTGAATCAAAATTCTAGCATTGGAAAATGGATCCCCAAAATGCAAAACCCATTCTTTCTGAAGTACTAAGGTTCCTATCCTTAAGCCCAACCTATAGATATCTCTATCATATAAATCAAATGCAAAGAACATAAAAATAAAAAAACCCACAATTCTAGAGCCCAAAAGATGCAAAGTCTCTATCTCTAGGTGACCCAACAACTTTATTTACCACAGAATTCTCATTCCCCGAATCCTTTCTCAAGTTTATCAAGGGAAAATAAATCTTTTGAACCAATATAAATGGGTACCCATCTTATAAATCCTTTTTTCAAAGTCAATAAAAGATAATAACCCAATCAATTAATTCAATCAAATTAATCAAAAAATAATCAATACAAATGATAGATTATTAAAGCAAGAATCAATTAATAAAAAAAATAATCTAATACAAGATCAAATTAGGATATAAACCTTTAATTACAATTAAATCTAAGTAATAAAAACATCACCAAATCAAAATTACAAAGAAAAAGTGATGGGAAACTCACAGGCAAGTGCCCTTCTTCTACTTTGGGATTTTTTTTGGGATGCTCATCTTCTCCTTCAATGTAACTTTGATCTTCTCTTCTAGCCCTCGTTGTTGTTCCAAATGGTTTCTCAGATGTAAATCTCGTGTGGCTCTCAGCTAAAATGACCCTATAGATGGGTAATTATAGCTTCTTCTAAAAAAAATTCTAAAATCTACAGAACAGGGGTTGATTGTGAAGTTACATGGCAGCATGAAAGGTGTTTGTTAGGAATTCTCCATGCAAAATCATAGTTACGCAACAGAAAAACAAGAATTCCACAACGAGGATCACTTTTAAGCATTAACGGGAATTAAAACAGTAGAGAAGTTATACCTTATGGTGTCTTTGTACTTAAAAATTTTCCACTACGCTGAGGCGCGATCCAGTAAACATGCACAGAGAATGTCTTCTCATTCATTCTGTCAAAATACTACAATCCAAGTGTAGGATTATCTCTAATAAAATTCACACAAGAATGGTGCTCAAGAAAACACCAGAATTTTTGTGATAGAAAAAATTACTAGGGAGGATAGGTTTTTTGTGACTTTCAGAACAAGAATAAGATGAGAGGGCTCTCCAGTTTTTTTTTTTTTTTCTTTCAAAAAACAAACTTTTTGTGTAATTCCTATTAATTATAATCCCACGAAATATATATAATCATATATCTTGCCCGTTTGAATTTGGTAATCAGAATCCATAACGTATATGGATTCTTAATTAAGTATAATTATTATGATTATAGTTAAGTACAATGTAGCCCATAAATTATAACTAATTATAATTTGACCACAATAGCTTCTTCTTTTTCACAATGAACCCTGTAATGTTATTGAATAATATCTTGAGCACTCAATTTTCTATTATGTGTGATCTATTAGGTTTCCCAGTCTATTGGTAGCAAAATATGAATTAATCTAAATATATTTAAGATTAATAACCCTTAATAGTTTTAGAATTAACTTATTAATTCTAATAAGGATTGATTTATTAATTCTCTAATTAATATATCTATATTCAGCAGATCATGAACAGTATCTAGCAACATATCATGACCACCAAAAAGTCCAAAATGTCAAGTGGCTTGACATGAACCTTTCAATAGCAAACAACAATGCAATAAACTCCTTTCACCATACAATATCTCATTCGGTTTAGAGTACAAAATTAGTGCCAACTCCTTTCAAAATAATAAATTAATTCTGGCCCGAATATTTTAATACTTGTTCACGAAATCTACTACTCATCATATGTATCAATTTGAACTATTTCCAATATAAAGTCGCCTTGGCCAAGGACTTCTCGAGTAGTGAGTCCTACAAGTGGCCGTGAGATATTCGCTCATACTATTAGAAGTGGTGAATCCTATATTGATCTTCTCAACTACTTTTATTTACTTCTGTAGTACCCAATATCCATCCCATAGGCAGTCTTATCAGGGCTCTAGAGATTGGAATCAAAGTCCAACACTTAGCAAATAAAGTACTTTGGAGATCTCAAGTCCAAGGATACTTGCACATTTACTATAATGAGATTCTATTACTAGCACTAAATAGCTATCCATGTGATTATCTCATAGCCAGTTCATCCAATGTACTTGTTCAAGTAACAAGCATCCATGTGTTAACTTTGAATATCACAATATTCACGGATGTGAGAACCACCACTTGATCAAATCAGAAAGTATAACACGTGTTAGTCTTAACGTATTAATGATGTCCTATCTCATTAATACTAAGACTATGAATAATTTAAGTACAAACACTACCCGATGTAGTATGAACCTCACATCATGATCTCTGTCATAATTTCCTTAGGGACTTTATCTAACTGTTATTTTACATGAAAGCATAAACAAAACAATCTAAAACAGAAATAATGCCCTGTTTTATTTAATAATGCATGATATATAAAATACATATGATTGCCTCTAGAGTATAATACTAACAAACTCTCACTTGCACTAGATCCAATTATTTATGTATCTAATACCGAATGACTCAACATGTCTATCATATTTCTTTTGGGATAATGCTTTTGTAAGCGGGTCAGCTATATTCTCATCTGTGGGAACTCTCTCTATCTTTACATCTTATCTATCTATAATTTTTCTAATCAAATGAAAACGTCTAAATATATGCTTGGATTGCTGGTGAGACCTTGGCTCTTTTGCTTGTGCAATAGCTCAATTGTTGTCATAATATAGAGATATTGGTTCAGCAACACTAGGAACCACTCCAAGCTTTGTCACGAACTTCTTGATCTAGATAGCTTCCTTAGCTGTTTTAGAAGTGGTTATGTACTCAGCTTTAGTTGCTGAGTCAGCAGCAGTATCATGTTTGGAACTCTTCCAACTTATTGCCCCTCTATACAACATAAACACATAGCCAGATTGCAATTTAAAATTATCTTTATTAGATTGAAAACTAGCATTAGTATACTAATTTATTTTCAAATCACCTCCTCCATATACCAAGAATACATCATTAGTCCTTCGCAAGTACTTAAGGATATTCTTCACAGTTGCCTAATGACCCTCACCAAGGTCAAATTGGTATCTGCTCATCAAACTGAGAGCACATAATACATTAGGTCTATTATATATCATAGTATACATGATAGATCTAATTATAGAAGTATATGGAATCCTACTCATGTGATCTCTTTCAATTTGTGTCTTTGAAGACCTCGATTTTGAAAGGCTTATCTCATGGGACATGGGTAAGAATCTCCTTTTGGATTGATCTATACTAAAGCTCTTTAGCATTTTGTTTATGTATGTAAAATATGAAAGACTTAGCAAAAGACCTATCTCTATAGATCCTAATTCCAAGAATATATGTTGCATCTCCAAGGTTTTTCATGGAGAATTTCTTAGACAACCAAATTTTTACTGACTGAAGGATAGGTACATCATTTCCTATCAGCAATATGCCATCTACATAAAATAATAAGAAAATTACTATACTACTACTAACCTTCTTGTATATATAAGGTTCATCCATGTTTTGAATGAAACCAAACTCTTTAATTGTTTCATCAAAACAGATGTTCCAACTCCTAGAAGCTTGCTTAAGTCCATAAATAGACCATTGCAATTTGCACACTTTTGTGCTATCATTGGACGTGAAACCTTCAGGTTGTGTCATATATACTTCTTCAGTCAAGTTTTCATTTAGGAAAGTTATTTTCACATCCATTTGCTAGATCTCATAATCATAATGAGCTGCAATGGTTAGGAGTATTCTGATGGATTTCAGCATAGCAACTGGTGAGAAGGTTTCGTCATAGTCAATTCTATGCGGTTAACGATAATCCTTAGCCACCAGTCGTGCTTTATAGGTAACTAGGTTACCATTCATATCGGTTTTCTTCTTAAAAATTCATTTGCACCCCATAGGGTTAATTCCATTGAGTGGATCAACCAGAGTCCATACTTGGTTGTGATACATGGAATCTATCTCTGATTTCATAGCTTCAAGCCATTTGTCAAATTTTGAACTGTTCAAAACTTCCTTGTAAGTGGTAAGCTTATCATCATATATAGGCAATATGTCATTGTGGTCACTAATGAAAAATCCATATCTTTCAGGTGCTACACGTATTTTGCTCGACCTACGAGGTTCTTCTGTAGTTGAAGGTTTATCTATTCTCTCAATAGATGTGAGATCAGATGGTTGATCCTTGTTTGTTTGTTCTTCTTGAACTTCATTAAGTTCAATCTTACTCCTACTATCCTCTTTAAGCATGTGTCACTTCTCTAAGAAGATAATATGTTTCAAAACAAATATTTTGTTTTCAGAAGGAAGATATAAGTAATATCCAAAAGATTCTTTCAGAAATACCACAAACAAACACTTGTCAGACTTACTGTCAAGTTTGTTTGAGTGTGACCTTTTGACAAAGGCAGGGCAACCCTATACTCTCAAGTGAGATAACTTTGGTTTCTTGCCAAAGAACATCTCAAATGGGACAATATCAACTGTTTTTTTTATGAAACTTTATTTAGAACATAAACAGAAGTATCTAGTGCGTACCCCCAAAATAATTTTGGCAAGTCTACAAAAGATATCATAGTCTGTACTATGTCTAGAAGAGTTCGATTTATTCTCTCAGATACACCATTATGTTGAGGTGTATGTGGTGGAATCCATTGAGATTATACCCCATTATCTCTAAGATAATCTTGAAACTCTTGGCTTAAGTATTCACCTTTTTTATCAGGCCTTAGAGTTTAATACTTTTCTCAAGTTATTTCTCTACTTCATTCTTGAAGTCTTTGAACTTTTCAAAAGCTTTAGATTTGTATTTCATTAAATATAAATACTCATATCGTGAATAATTATTGATAAACGTTATGAAATAGTGATAACCTTCTCTTAATTATATAGATATTGAGCCACATATATCAGAATGCATAAGTGCTAATGACTCTTTGGCCCTTTCTCATTTTCCAAAAAAAGGAGTTTTAGCCATTTTATCAAGTAAACAAGACTCGTATGTGTCATATGATTCATAATCAAATGACCTTAAGTCACTTAGCTTGTATAACTTCAAAACACGATTCTTATTTATATGGCCTAAATGACAATGCCATAAATAAGATACGGTTGAATTATCTATCCTTGGTTTTTTATTGTTTATATTGAGAATTGGATTATCCATATCTAGAACATATAAACTATTAACCAAAGTTGCAGAACCATAATGAATAACATTTAATGAATAAGAACAACATTTATTCTTAAAAATTAAATGAAATCCATACAAGTCTAAACACATAATTGAGATAATATTTTTTAATAAATCTGATACATAATAATAGTTTTGAAGTTCTAAAAGTGATCTTGAAGGTAGGTATAGCTCGTAAGTCCCCACAGCAAGTGGATCAACCTTTGCTCCATTTGCAGTATGTAGGTCCACGTCGCCATTTTCAACACTTCTACTGTCCTTTAGTCACTGCAAGCACTACTAGAAAAAAGTGATTTACCAACTGACAAAATCGGTTGGTAATTAGCTAAATTCGGTTGGTAATCATGATTTACCAACCGATTACCAACCGAATGGTGTCGCATGCAAAAACCTTAGCTTGTAAATTTTCCAACTAAAATTTTTTGGAGTCGGTTGGTAATTACTAACCGCATTTCGGTTGGTACTGTAAAATCGTCAGTTGGAAATTTAGTATTAAGTTTGGCATTTAAGTTCACTATTTCGGTTGGTAATTACCAACCGAAACTCGGTTGGTAATGTAAAATTTTCGGTTGGAAATTTGGCATTAAGTTTGGTATATGAGTTGACTATTTCGGTTGGTAATTACCAACAAACATTTATGTTACCAACCGATTGATGCAGTTGGTAATTATCAACCGAAAATGTAGTTTGTAAATTTATAATTTTTAGTTGGTAAATTTGTATTGAAAATACGATTGTAATTTATTAATTTACCAACGGAGACATATTACTACCAATCGATATATGTGTAGGTAATTACCAACTGACTTTCGGTTGGTAATTTTTTTTTTAGTTGGTAGTTTTATTTATTTACCAACTAAACATTCAGTTGGTAATTTTCCAACTATTTTAGTTATTTAAAATCGGTTGGTAATTTTTTGTTGGTAAATTACTAACTAGGCTGTTCAGTTGCTAATTTTTTTTCCAGTTGGTAGTTTTCTTTGTTTACCAACCAAATATTCAGTTGGTAATTTTCTAATTGTTTTAGTGATTTAAAGTCTGTTGGTAAATTACCAACTAAATTTTTTGTTGGTAGATAGTTGGTTTGAAAATTACTAACTGCTATTTAATATATTACCAACCGAATTATTTTCAATTACCAATTGAAATACCAACAAAATTCTATTCAATTACCAACTGATTGTTTAGTTGGAAATTTTTCTTTAATTTGGTAGAATTTTAGTTCATCTGAACATATAACTAAACACCTGCATTTGACAAATTCATAAAATAATAAAGCCAAAACACATCCACAAACCCAACATAAACATCATCAAATCCAACACAAACATCATCCTTCCACAAACATAAGCATCATCCTTCCACAAATATAAACATCATCCTTCCACAAATTCAAAGTAAATATAATTCCCTCACAAAATACCACAAATCCTAACCAAACATCATCTTTAATTAAACATAAACGATTGTCATAATATGATAGTGAGATGAACTGCAGCTCCATGGTTTAACAACAGTGAAGGAATATTAATACAATTAAGAAACACAGTGAAGGCCCAATTAATTTTCTGGTTGATTTGATCCATTTAAGTCCTTAACCTTCTGTGTTAGCAAAGAAACCTCTACTGTCAACCTCTCATTTGTCCTCAACACTTCTTGAATCTGTGTGTCAACAGCCTTTTGCACCAACTCATTTATAGCACTTTGAAAATCAATTGTCTCCACAAAATGCAAAGGAAGCACCGATGAAATGGATGAAGAAGACGATGACATGTGTGAAGTAGATTTCTGTAGACAACTGGAGCTTAGGGATCCCATGCCATAAACTGCATTCCTTTTCTTAGGATGGCCTACAACTCGCAACCAAATATCAGCCTTGTTTATTGGTGGAGGCTGCTCCCCTTCAACTGTCTGGCTAGCAAATGATGCCATCTCTTTCTTCAATTCTTCTTGGTAGCGACGCTAACACATAAACAAATACAAAAATATCAAATTAAAAAATGGATAAGAATTTTAGAATAAACACCATGAAAATCTCAACTATATTAGTGATTGTGAAGTTTAAAACAAAGAACATCCATCAGAATTAGAATCATCTAGTTGTAACATAAAGTCAAAAAGTATCACCATCATTTGAATATTTTACCATATTTTCAATTAGAAAAGTTGATTTGACTTGGTCCACAATGCACCCCCAACCCCCTCTTTCACAGTTAATGCATAAAAAACACATTTTAACCAAATTCCCCCCCCGCCCTTTTATTTGACTTGGTCGACAATGCACTCGCCCCGCCCCCTTTCATAGTTCATGCATAACAAATACATTTTAACCAAGCTTCCCCCCCCCCTCTCTTCCCAAAACTCCCACAAAATAGCTATACATATGGAAACCAAAAAATAGGCATGTCAAAGTCTTCCACGTTGGATGGGAAAAATGGAAGATGTAAAGCTGCCTTCACTTGAGCTAAATATAATGGATATAGTAGTATTGGAATAAAACCATTATTAACTTATGAAACTTACATATGTTTCCTCGGACCGCTTGTCAACAAAGGCAAGTTTCGGGCCTCCAAGCTCCACGTCTTCACCCTCCAACATTCAGCGTTCCTTCTTAAGCACTTGCTCAACTTCATCTTCAGTGTTTGTTGTGTGTGTGAAGACATATATTTCAGAGTGTGAGTAGTCCCTATGATATTTCCCCTCCTATATTTGGTTTAATCATAAAATAGTATTAAAACACGTTAGATAGATAAATATTAATTCTAAGTATTTTTAGAACAAGTTATTTTCATAAATTTGAATTGAAGTACTAAAAATAAGAAAAGTTACTAGTTTTCTCTTGTGCATTGTCGCTGGTATGGAACCGCCAGAGTGACGTGAGCCTCCTAAACCTCCACAATCACTATTTCTGTTTGCCTTCATTATCTCTGAAATCTTCTTGAATTTGTTACCATCCCAAATTGCTCGCAGCCTGTTATAGTCTTCATCCTTCATAAAATCATGTGAGACTTTCCCTTTACGAACTTGGTCCATCAAATAAGTGTAGATCTTGCCACCTTTCTTGTCCCATTTTGATCTAATGAGTCCATCATACATCCTATCCCACTGGAACTGTTTCTGCATATTAGCCATAAGAATTGTCAAACATTATATAGATTATTAATATATAACACTTAAAATAAAAAGCAAGAAAAGAAACAATTACCGTCCACTCAGCAAACCAAACATCCTTAACTGTGTTTGGGACCTTTGACCAAGATTAATATGGTCCAAGAAACATTGATTGTATGATTGGTCGAATGGAACGTGCAGGCTTGTTACCTGGCAACCTCTTAGCTTTATCTTCTTCGCAAAGGATTCTACAATGCAAGAAAAAATTAACAAAAACAACCCTTAGGTTATATAGAAAAATGGCAGATTTTTTATTTAGAAAAAAAAATCAGTTTCATCTTTCCTTCCTATGTTCATTAATTGTAGCAGTACTGTTTTCTTGTAGGCAATAGTAGTGATTATTCGAAATTTGGAGGTGATCCAAAAATTGAAATTAAAGACACAGAAATTGAAGAATATGAATTAAATTCAATAATAATTCATTTCATTTCACAAAAAAAAAAAAAAAATGAAGGCTTTTGTTTGTGTTCTTCCGATTTTTGTTGTCAGGTTAATAATATATGTAGACACACCAAATAAACAGCTGTAAATCTACCCAGCATGCATTCATTAACATATAACCAGCTTAAGTTCTCATTTTCACACCTCCTGAACACAACATGTTTCAACCCTCTTTCCTGCATTTTCTTCACAGGAATACATACCAAAAGACAGCTAAAAACATCTAACATAGACTCTAAACAATTGGTTCAGCGAACAACAACAAATAGCCAGCAACCACAAACAGGAAACTTATGAACTGCAGCTTTGTTTTTTGCAAGTTTCTCCAACAAAAATGCTTCAACCAATCACAACTCCAGCAAAGTTTTTACCTCTCACAACTCCAGCAAATTTTGTTTTATTTAATCACTACTCCGATATGTGTGATTGAATCACCTTTTAAATTCAGCTTTCAAAAAAAAAAATAAATAAATAAAAAAGGGCTAAAACAAGTCATAACATGAAACATGGCAAAACAACATTTTTTCATGAATGGCTTTCGTTCACTATGGTTTCCTCAAGAGTAACCAATGGAAAACCTTATGAACATGAATATAAAGGAATAACAATAAAAAATGATAATGTGATAGTGTATTAGATTCAGGTAAATCTGCCCAGCATGCATTCGTTAACATATAACCAACTTCTCATTTTCACACCTCATGAACAGAACATGCTTCAGCTCTCTTTCCTGCTTTTTCTTCACAGGAATACATACCAAAAGACAACTAAAAACATATAACATAGACTCTAAACAATTGGTTCAGTGAACAACAATAAACAGAAAGCAACCACAAACAGGAAACTTATGAACTGCAGCTTTGTTTTTTGCAAGTTTCTCCAACAAAAATCTTCAACCAATCACAACTCCAACAAAGTTTTTAGCTCTCACAACTCCAGCAAATTTTGTTTGATTCAATCACTACTCAAATATGTGTGATTGAATCACCTTTTAAATTCAGCTTACAAAAAAAATTAAAAAAAATGGCTAAAACAAGTCATAACATGAAACATGGCAAAACAACATTTTTTTCATGAATGGCTTTTGTTCACTGTGGTTTCCTCAAGAGTAGCCAATGGAGAACCTTATGAACATGAATATAAAAGAATAACAACAAAAAATGATAATGTGATAGTGTATTAGATTCAGGTAAATCTGCCAAGCATGCATTCATTAACATATAACTAGCTTATGTTCTCATTTTCACACCTCATGAACACAACATGTTTTAGCCCTCTTTCCTGCATTTTCTTCACAGGAATACATACCAAAAGACAGCTAAAAACATCTAACATAGACTCTAAACAATTAGTTCAGTGAACAACAACAAACAGCCAGCAACCACAAACAGGAAACTTATGAACTGCAGCTTTGTTTTTTGCAAGTTTCTCCAACAAAAATCTTCAACCAATCACAACTCCAGCAAAGTTTTTAGCTCTCACAACTCCAGCAAATTTTGTTTGATTCAGTCACTACTCCGATATGTGTGATTGAATCACCTTTTAAATTCAGCTTTCAAAAAATAAAAAAATAAAAAAACGGGCTAAAACAAGTCATAACATGAAACATGGCAAAACATCATTTTTTCATGAATGGCTTTCGGTCACTGTGGTTTCCTCAAAAGTAACCAATGGAGAACCTTATGAACATGAATATAAAGGAATAACATCAAAAAATGATAATGTGATAGTGTATTAGATTCAGGTAAATCTGCTCAACATGCATTCGTTAACATATCACCAGCTTCTCATTTTCACACCTCATGAACAGAACATGTTTCAGCCCTCTTTCCTGCTTTTTCTTCACAAGAATACATACCAAAAGACAACTAAAAACATATAACATAGACTCTAAACAATTGGTTCAGTGAACAACAATAAACAGACAGCAACCACAAACAGGAAACTTATGAACTGCAGCTTTGTTTTTTGCAAGTTTCTCCAACAAAAATCTTCAACCAATCACAACTCCAACAAAGTTTTTAGCTCTCACAACTCCAGCAAATTTTGTTTGATTCAATCACTACTCAAATATGTGTGATTGAATCACCTTTTAAATTCAGCTTACAAAAAAAATTAAAAAAAAATGGCTAAAACAAGTCATAACATGAAACATGGCAAAACAACATTTTTTTCATGAATGGCTTTCGTTCACTGTGGTTTCCTCAAGAGTAGCCAATGTATGACCTTATGAACATGAATATAAAAGAATAACAACAAAAAATGATAATGTGATAGTGTATTTGATTCAGGTAAATCTGCCCAGCATGCATTCATTAACATATAACTAGCTTATGTTCTCATTTTCACACCTCATGAACGCAACATGTTTTAACCCTCTTTCCTGCATTTTCTTCACAGGAATACATACCAAAAGACAGCTAAAAACATCTAACATAGACTCTAAACAATTGGTTCAGTGAACAACAACAAATAGCCAGCAACCACAAACAGGAAACTTATGAACTGCAGCTTTGTTTTTTGCAAGTTTCTCCAACAAAAATCTTCAACCAATCACAACTCCAGCAAAGTTTTTAGCTCTCACAACTGCCAGCAAATTTTGTTTGATTCAGTCACTACTCCGATATGTGTGATTGAATCACCATTTAAATTTAGCTTTCAAAAAAAATAAAATAAAATAAAAGGGCTAAAACAAGTCATAACATGAAACATGGCAAAACAACATTTTTTCATGAATGGCTTTCGTTCACTGTGGTTTCCTCAAGAGTAACCAATGGAAAACCTTATGAACATGAATATAATGGAATAACAATAAAAAAATGATAATGTGATAGTGTATTAGATTCAGGTAAATCTGCCCAGCATGCATTCGTTAACATATAACCAGCTTCTCATTTTCACACCTCATGAACAGAACATGTTTCAGCTTTCTTTCCTGCATTTTCTTCACAGGAATACATACCAAAAGACAGCTAAAAACATCTAACATAGACTCTAAACAATTGGTTCAGTGAACAACAACAAATAGCCAAGCAACCACAAACAGAAACTTATGAACTGCAGCTTTGTTTTTTGCAAGTTTCTCCAACAAAAATCTTCAACCAATCACAACTCCAACAAAGTTTTTAGCTCTCACAACTCGCAGCAAATTTTGTTTGATTCAATCACTACTCAAATATGTGTGATTGAATCACCTTTTAAATTCAGCTTACAAAAAAAATTAAAAAAAAAAGGCTAAAACAAGTCATAACATGAAACATGGCAAAACATCATTTTTTTCATGAATGGCTTTCGTTCACTGTGGTTTCGTCAAGAGTAGCCAATGTAGAACCTTATGAACATGAATATAAAAGAATAACAACAAAAAATGATAATGTGATAGTGTATTAGATTCAGTAAATCGCTCAAGCATGCATTCATTAACATATAACTAGCTTATGTTCTCATTTTCACACCTCATGAACACAACATGTTTTAGCCCTTTTTCCTGCATTTTCTTCACAGGAATACATACCAAAAGACAGCTAAAAACATCTAACATAGACTCTAAACAATTAGTTCAGTGAACAACAACAAACAGCCAGCAACCACAAACAGGAAACTTATGAACTGCAGCTTTGTTTTTTGCAAGTTTCTCCAACAAAAATCTTCAACCAATCACAACTCCAAGAAAGTTTTTAGCTCTCACAACTCCAGCAAATTTTGTTTGATTCAGTCACTACTCCGATATGTGTGATTGAATCACCTTTTAAACTCAGCTTTCAAAAAATAAAAAAATAAAAAAAACTGGCTAAAACAAGTCATAACATGAAACATGGCAAAATAGCATTTTTTTCATGAATGGCTTTCGTTCACAGTGGTTTCGTCAAGAGTAGCCAATGGAGAACCTTATGAACATGAATATAAAAGAATAACAACAAAAAATGATAATGTGATAGTGTATTTGATTCGAGTAAATCTGCCCAAGCATGCATTCATTAACATAGAACTAGCTTATGTTCTCATTTTCACACCTCATGAACGCAACATGTTTTAACCCTCTTTCCTGCATTTTCTTCACAGGAATACATACCAAAAGACAGCTAAAAACATCTACCATAGACTCTAAACAATTGGTTCTGTGAACAACAACAAATAGCCAGCAACCACAAACAGGAAACTTATGAACTGCAGCTTTGTTTTTTGCAAGTTTCTCCAACAAAAATCTTCAACCAATCACAACTCCAGCAAAGTTTTTAGCTCTCACAACTCCAGCAAATTTTGTTTGATTCAGTCACTACTCCGATATGTGTGATTGAATCACCTTTTAAACTCAGCTTTCAAAAAATAAAAAAACAAAAAAAACGGGCTAAAACAAGTCATAACATGAAACATGGCAAAACATCATTTTTTCATGAATGGCTTTCGGTCACTGTGGTTTCCTCAAAAGTAACCAATGGAGAACCTTATGAACATGAATATAAAGGAATAACATCAAAAAATGATAATGTGATAGTGTATTAGATTCAGGTAAATCTGCCCAGTATGCATTCATTAACATAGAACTAGCTTATGTTCTCATTTTCACACCTCATGAACGCAACATGTTTTAACCCTCTTTCCTGCATTTTCTTCACAGGAATACATACCAAAAGACAGCTAAAAACATCTAACATAGACTCTAAACAATTGGTTCTGTGAACAACAACAAATAGCCAGCAACCACAAACAGGAAACTTATGAACTGCAGCTTTGTTTTTTGCAAGTTTCTCCAACAAAAATCTTCAACCAATCACAACTCCAGCAAAGTTTTTAGCTCTCACAACTCCAGCAAATTTTGTTTGATTCAGTCACTACTCCGATATGTGTGATTGAATCACCATTTAAATTTAGCTTTCAAAAATAAAATAAAATAAAATAAAATAAAAGGGCTAAAACAAGTCATAACATGAAACATGGCAAAACAACATTTTTTCATGAATGGCTTTCGTTCACTGTGGTTTCCTCAAGAGTAACCAATGGAAAACCTTATGAACATGAATATAATGGAATAACAATAAAAAATGATAATGTGATAGTGTATTAGATTCAGTAAATCGCCAAACATGCATTCATTAACATATAACCAGCTTCTCATTTTCACACCTCATGAACAGAACATGTTTCAGCTTTCTTTCCTACTTTTTCTTAACAGGAATACATACCAAAAGACAACTAAAAACATATAACATAGAATCTAAAAAATTGGTTCAGTGAACAACAATAAACAGACAGCAACCACAAACAGGAAACTTATGAACTGCAGCTTTGTTTTTTGCAAGTTTCTCCAACAAAAATCTTCAACCAATCACAACTCCAGCAAAGTTTTTAGCTCTCACAACTGCCGCAAATTTTGTTTGATTCAGTCACTACTCAAATATGTGTGATTGAATCACCTTTTAAATTCAGCTTACAAAAAAAATTAAAAAAAAAAGGCTAAAACAAGTCATAACATGAAACATGGCAAAACATCATTTTTTTCATGAATGGCTTTCGTTCACTGTGGTTTCGTCAAGAGTAGCCAATGGAGAACCTTATGAACATGAATATAAAAGAATAACAACAAAAAATGATAATGTGATAGTGTATTTGATTCAGGTAAATCTGCCCAGCATGCATTCATTAACATATAACTAGCTTATGTTCTCATTTTCACACCCCATGAACGCAACATGTTTTAACCCTCTTTCCTGCATTTTCTTCACAGGAATACATACCAAAAGACAGCTAAAAACATCTAACATAGACTCTAAACAATTGGTTCAGTGAACAACAACAAATAGCCAGCAACCACAAACAGGAAACTTATGAACTGCAGCTTTGTTTTTTGCAAGTTTCTCCAAAAAAATCTTCAACCAATCACAACTCCAGCAAAGTTTTTAGCTCTCACAACTCCAGCAAATTTTGTTTGATTCAGTCACTACTCCGATATGTGTGATTGAATCACCTTTTAAATTCAGCTTTCAAAAAATAAAAAAATAAAAAAAACGGGCTAAAACAAGTCATAACATGAAACATGGCAAAACATCATTTTTTCATGAATGGCTTTCGGTCACTGTGGTTTCCACAAGAGTAACCAATGGAGAACCTTATGAACATGAATATAAAGGAATAACATCAAAAAATAATAATGTGATAGTGTATTAGATTCAGGTAAATCAGCCCAACATGCATTCGTTAACATATCACCAGCTTCTCATTTTCACACCTCATGAACAGAACATGTTTCAGCCCTCTTTCCTGCTTTTTCTTCACAAGAATAAATACCAAAAGACAGCAAAAAACATCTAACGTAGACTCTAAACAATTGGTTCAGTGAACAACAACAAACAGACAGCAAACATAAACAGGAAACTTATGAACTGCTGCTTTGTTTTTTGCAAGTTTCTCCAACAAAAATGTTTAACCTATCACAACTCCAGCAAAGTTTTTAGCTCTCACAACTCCAGCAAATTTTGTTTGATTCAGTCACTACTCCGATATGTGTGATTGAATCACCATTTAAATTTAGCTTTCAAAAATAAAATAAAATAAAATAAAATAAAAGGGCTAAAACAAGTCATAACATGAAACATGGCAAAACAACATTTTTTCATGAATGGCTTTCGTTCACTGTGGTTTCCTCAAGAGTAACCAATGGAAAACCTTATGAACATGAATATAATGGAATAACAATAAAAAATGATAATGTGATAGTGTATTAGATTCAGGTAAATCTGCCCAACATGCATTCATTAACATATAACCAGCTTCTCATTTTCACACCTCATGAACAGAACATGTTTCAGCTTTCTTTCCAACTTTTTCTTAACAGGAATACATACCAAAAGACAACTAAAAACATATAACATAGAATCTAAAAAATTGGTTCAGTGAACAACAATAAACAGACAGCAACCACAAACAGGAAACTTATGAACTGCAGCTTTGTTTTTTGCAAGTTTCTCCAACAAAAATCTTCAACCAATCACAACTCCAACAAAGTTTTTAGCTCTCACAACTCCAGAAAATTTTGTTTGATTCAATCACTACTCAAATATGTGTGATTGAATCACCTTTTAAATTCAGCTTACAAAAAAAATTAAAAAAAAAAAGGCTAAAAAAGTCATAACATGAAACATGGCAAAACAGCATTTTTTTCATGAATGGCTTTCGTTCACTGTGGTTTCGTCAAGAGTAGCCAATGGAGAACCTTATGAACATGAATATAAAAGAATAACAACAAAAAATGATAATGTGATAGTGTATTTGATTCAGGTAAATCTGCCCAGCATGCATTCATTAACATATAACTAGCTTATGTTCTCATTTTCACACCCCATGAACGCAACATGTTTTAACCCTCTTTCCTGCATTTTCTTCACAGGAATACATACCCAAAGACAGCTAAAAACATCTAACATAGACTCTAAACAATTGGTTCAGTGAACAACAACAAATAGCCAGCAACCACAAACAGGAAACTTATGAACTGCAGCTTTGTTTATTGCAAGTTTCTCCAAAAAAATCTTCAACCAATCACAACTCCAGCAAAGTTTTTAGCTCTCACAACTCCAGCAAATTTTGTTTGATTCAGTCACTACTCCGATATGTGTGATTGAATCACCTTTTAAACTCAGCTTTCAAAAAATAAAAAAATAAAAAAAACGGGCTAAAACAAGTCATAACATGAAACATGGCAAAACATCATTTTTTCATGAATGGCTTTCGGTCACTGTGGTTTCCACAAGAGTAACCAATGGAGAACCTTATGAACATGAATATAAAGGAATAACATCAAAAAATAATAATGTGATAGTATATTAGATTCAGGTAAATCAGCCCAACATGCATTCGTTAACATATCACCAGCTTCTCATTTTCACACCTCCTCAACAGAATATGTTTCAGCCCTCTTTCCTGCTTTTTCTTCACAAGAATAAATACCAAAAGACAGCAAAAAACATCTAACGTAGACTCTAAACAATTGGTTCAGTGAACAACAACAAACAGACAGCAAACACAAACAGGAAACTTATGAACTGCTGCTTTGTTTTTTGCAAGTTTCTCCAACAAAAATGTTTAACCTATCAAAACTCCAGCAAAGTTTTTAGCTCTCACAACTCCAGCAAATTTTGTTTGATTCAATCACTACTCCGATATGTGTGATTGAATCACCTTTTAAATTCAGCTTAAAAAAAAAAAAAAAGGGGGAGCTAAAACAAGTCATAACATGAAACATGGCAAAACATCATTTTTTCATGAATGGCTTTCGGTCACTGTGGTTTCCTCAAAAGTAACCAATGGAGAACCTTATGAACATGAATATAAAAGAATAACATCAAAAAATGATAATGTGATAGTGTATTAGATTCAGGTAAATCTGCCCAGTATGCATTCATTAACATAGAACTAGCTTATGTTCTCATTTTCACACCTCATGAACGCAACATGTTTTAACCCTCTTTCCTGCATTTTCTTCACAGGAATACATACCAAAAGACAGCTAAAAACATCTAACATAGACTCTAAACAATTGGTTCTGTGAACAACAACAAATAGCCAGCAACCACAAACAGGAAACTTATGAACTGCAGCTTTGTTTTTTGCAAGTTTCTCCAACAAAAATCTTCAACCAATCACAACTCCAGCAAAGTTTTTAGCTCTCACAACTGCCGCAAATTTTGTTTGATTCAGTCACTACTCAAATATGTGTGATTGAATCACCTTTTAAATTCAGCTTACAAAAAAAATTAAAAAAAAAAGGCTAAAACAAGTCATAACATGAAACATGGCAAAACATCATTTTTTTCATGAATGGCTTTCGTTCACTGTGGTTTCGTCAAGAGTAGCCAATGTAGAACCTTATGAACATGAATATAAAAGAATAACAACAAAAAATGATAATGTGATAGTGTATTAGATTCAGGTAAATCTGCCCAGCATGCATTCATTAACATATAACTAGCTTATGTTCTCATTTTCACACCTCATGAACACAACATGTTTTAGCCCTTTTTCCTGCATTTTCTTCACAGGAATACATACCAAAAGACAGCTAAAAACATCTAACATAGACTCTAAACAATTAGTTCAGTGAACAACAACAAACAGCCAGCAACCACAAACAGGAAACTTATGAACTGCAGCTTTGTTTTTTGCAAGTTTCTCCAACAAAAATCTTCAACCAATCACAACTCCAGCAAAGTTTTTAGCTCTCACAACTCCAGCAAATTTTGTTTGATTCAGTCACTACTCCGATATGTGTGATTGAATCACCTTTTAAACTCAGCTTTCAAAAAATAAAAAAATAAAAAAAACTGGCTAAAACAAGTCATAACATGAAACATGGCAAAACAGCATTTTTTTCATGAATGGCTTTCGTTCACAGTGGTTTCGTCAAGAGTAGCCAATGGAGAACCTTATGAACATGAATATAAAAGAATAACAACAAAAAATGATAATGTGATAGTGTATTTGATTCAGGTAAATCTGCCCAGTATGCATTCATTAACATAGAACTAGCTTATGTTCTCATTTTCACACCTCATGAACGCAACATGTTTTAACCCTCTTTCCTGCATTTTCTTCACAGGAATACATACCAAAAGACAGCTAAAAACATCTAACATAGACTCTAAACAATTGGTTCTGTGAACAACAACAAATAGCCAGCAACCACAAACAGGAAACTTATGAACTGCAGCTTTGTTTTTTGCAAGTTTCTCCAACAAAAATCTTCAACCAATCACAACTCCAGCAAAGTTTTTAGCTCTCACAACTCCAGCAAATTTTGTTTGATTCAATCACTACTCCGATATGTGTGATTGAATCACCTTTTAAATTCAGCTTTCAAAAAATAAAAAAAAAAAAAACGGGCTAAAACAAGTCATAACATGAAACATGGCAAAACATCATTTTTTCATGAATGGCTTTCGGTCACTGTGGTTTCCTCAAAAGTAACCAATGGAGAACCTTATGAACATGAATATAAAGGAATAACATCAAAAAATGATAATGTGATAGTGTATTAGATTCGAGTAAATCTGCTCAAGCATGCATTCATTAACATAGAACTAGCTTATGTTCTCATTTTCACACCTCATGAACGCAACATGTTTTAACCCTCTTTCCTGCATTTTCTTCACAGGAATACATACCAAAAGACAGCTAAAAACATCTAACATAGACTCTAAACAATTGGTTCTGTGAACAACAACAAATAGCCAGCAACCACAAACAGGAAACTTATGAACTGCGAGCTTTGTTTTTTGCAAGTTTCTCCAACAAAAATCTTCAACCAATCACAACTCCAAGCAAAGTTTTTAGCTCTCACAACTCCAGCAAATTTTGTTTGATTCAGTCACTACTCCGATATGTGTGATTGAATCACCATTTAAATTTAGCTTTCAAAAAAAATAAAATAAAATAAAAGGGCTAAAACAAGTCATAACATGAAACATGGCAAAACAACATTTTTTCATGAATGGCTTTCGTTCACTGTGGTTTCCTCAAGAGTAACCAATGGAAAACCTTATGAACATGAATATAATGGAATAACAATAAAAAATGATAATGTGATAGTGTATTAGATTCGAGTAAATCGCCCAACATGCATTCATTAACATATAACCAGCTTCTCATTTTCACACCTCATGAACAGAACATGTTTCAGCTTTCTTTCCTGCTTTTTCTTAGCAGGAATACATACCAAAAGACAACTAAAAACATATAACATAGAATCTAAACAATTGGTTCAGTGAACAACAATAAACAGACAGCAACCACAAACAGGAAACTTATGAACTGCAGCTTTGTTTTTTGCAAGTTTCTCCAACAAAAATCTTCAACCAATCACAACTCCAACAAAGTTTTTAGCTCTCACAACTCCAGCAAATTTTGTTTGATTCAGTCACTACTCAAATATGTGTGATTGAATCACCTTTTAAATTCAGCTTACAAAAAAAATTAAAAAAAAAAGGCTAAAACAAGTCATAACATGAAACATGGCAAAACATCATTTTTTTCATGAATGGCTTTCGTTCACTGTGGTTTCGTCAAGAGTAGCCAATGTAGAACCTTATGAACATGAATATAAAAGAATAACAACAAAAAATGATAATGTGATAGTGTATTTGATTCAGGTAAATCTGCCCAGCATGCATTCATTAACATATAACTAGCTTATGTTCTCATTTTCACACCCCATGAACGCAACATGTTTTAACCCTCTTTCCTGCATTTTCTTCACAGGAATACATACCAAAAGACAGCTAAAAACATCTAACATAGACTCTAAACAATTGGTTCAGTGAACAACAACAAACAGCCAGCAACCACAAACAGGAAACTTATGAACTGCAGCTTTGTTTTTTGCAAGTTTCTCCAACAAAAATCTTCAACCAATCACAACTCCGCAAAGTTTTTAGCTCTCACAACTCCAGCAAATTTTGTTTGATTCAGTCACTACTCCGATATGTGTGATTGAATCACCATTTAAATTTAGCTTTCAAAAAAAAATAAAAAAAAATAAAAGGGCTAAAACAAGTCATAACATGAAACATGGCAAAACAACATTTTTTCATGAATGGCTTTCGTTCACTGTGGTTTCCTCAAGAGTAACCAATGGAAAACCTTATGAACATGAATATAATGGAATAACAATAAAAAATGATAATGTGATAGTGTATTAGATTCAGGTAAATCTGCCCAGCATGCATTCATTAACATATAACCAGCTTCTCATTTTCACACCTCATGAACAGAACATGTTTCAGCTTTCTTTCCTACTTTTTCTTAACAGGAATACATACCAAAAGACAACTAAAAACATATAACATAGAATCTAAACAATTGGTTCAGTGAACAACAATAAACAGACAGCAACCACAAACAGGAAACTTATGAACTGCAGCTTTGTTTTTTGCAAGTTTCTCCAACAAAAATCTTCAACCAATCACAACTCCAACAAAGTTTTTAGCTCTCACAACTCCAGCAAATTTTGTTTGATTCAATCACTACTCCGATATGTGTGATTGAATCACCTTTTAAATTCAGCTTTCAAAAAAAAAAAAAAAAAAAAGGGCTAAAACAAGTCATAACATGAAACATGGCAAAACATCATTTTTTCATGAATGGCTTTCGGTCACTGTGGTTTCCTCAAGAGTAACCAATGGAGAACCTTATGAACATGAATATAAAGGAATAACATCAAAAAATGATAATGTGATAGTGTATTAGATTCGAGTAAATCTGCACGACATGCATTCGTTAACATATAACCAGACTTCTCATTTTCACACCTCATGAACAGCAACATGTTTCAACCCTCTTTCCGCATTTTCTTCACAGGAATACATACCAAAAGACAGCAAAAAACATCTAACATAGACTCTAAACATTTGGTTCAGTGAACAACAACAAACAGACCGCAACCACAAATAGGAAACTTATGAACTGCAGCTTTGTTTTTTGCAAGTTTCTCCAACAAAAATCTTCAACCAATCACAACTCCAGCAAAGTTTTTAGCTCTCACAACTCCAGCAAATTTTGTTTGATTCAATCACTACTCCGATATGTGTGATTGAATCACCTTTTAAATTCAGCTTTCAAAAAAAAAAAAAAAAAAAAAAGGGCTAAAAAAAGTCATAACATGAAACATGGCAAAAAAACATTTTTTCATGAATGGCTTTCGTTCACTGTGGTTTCCTCAAGAGTAACCAATGGAAAATCTTATGAACATGAATATAAAGGAATAACAATAAAAAATGATAATGTGATAGTGTATTAGATTCAGGTAAATCTGCCCAGCATGCATTCGTTAACATATAACCAGCTTCACATTTTCACACCTCATGAACAGAACATGTTTCAGCTCTCTTTCCTGCTTTTTCTTCACAGGAATACATACCAAAAGACAACTAAAAACATATAACATAGACTCTAAACAATTGGTTCAGTGAACAACAATAAACAGACAGCAACCACAAACAGGAAACTTATGAACTGCAGCTTTGTTTTTTGCAAGTTTCTCCAACAAAAATCTTCAACCAATCACAACTCCAACAAAGTTTTTAGCTCTCACAACTCCAGCAAATTTTGTTTGATTCAATCACTACTCCGATATGTGTGATTGAATCACCTTTTAAATTCAGCTTTCAAAAAAAAAAAAATAAAAAAACGGGCTAAAACAAGTCATAACATGAAACATGGCAAAACATCATTTTTTTCATGAATGGCTTTCGTTCACTGTGGTTTCCTCAAGAGTAGCCAATGGAGAACCTTATGAACATGAATATAAAAGAATAACAACAAAAAATGATAATGTGATAGTGTATTAGATTCAGGTAAATCTGCCCAGCATGCATTCATTAACATATAACTAGCTTATGTTCTCATTTTCACACCTCATGAACACAACATGTTTTAGCCCTCTTTCCTGCATTTTCTTCACAGGAATACATACCAAAAGACAGCTAAAAACATCTAACATAGACTCTAAACAATTGGTTCAGTGAACAACAACAAACAGACAGCAACCACAAACAGGAAACTTATGAACTGCAGCTTTGTTTTTTGCAAGTTTCTCCAACAAAAATCTTCAACCAATCACAACTCCAGCAAAGTTTTTAGCTCTCACAACTCCAGCAAATTTTGTTTGATTCAGTCACTACTCCGATATGTGTGATTGAATCACCTTTTAAATTCAGCTTTCAAAAAATAAAAAAATAAAAAAAACGGGCTAAAACAAGTCATAACATGAAACATGGCAAAACATCATTTTTTCATGAATGGCTTTCGGTCACTGTGGTTTCCTCAAGAGTAACCAATGGAGAACCTTATGAACATGAATATAAAGGAATAACATCAAAAAATGATAATGTGATAGTGTATTAGATTCGAGTAAATCGCCCGACATGCATTCATTAACATATAACTAGCTTATGTTCTCATTTTCACACCTCATGAACACAACATGTTTTAGCCCTTTTTCCTGCATTTTCTTCACAGGAATACATACCAAAAGACAGCTAAAAACATCTAACATAGACTCTAAACAATTGGTTCTGTGAACAACAACAAATAGCCAGCAACCACAAACAGGAAACTTATGAACTGCAGCTTTGTTTTTTGCAAGTTTCTCCAACAAAAATCTTCAACCAATCACAACTCCAGCAAAGTTTTTAGCTCTCACAACTCCAGCAAATTTTGTTTGATTCAGTCACTACTCCGATATGTGTGATTGAATCACCTTTTAAATTCAGCTTTCAAAAAATAAAAAAATAAAAAAAACGGGCTAAAACAAGTCATAACATGAAACATGGCAAAACATCATTTTTTCATGAATGGCTTTCGGTCACTGTGGTTTCCTCAAGAGTAACCAATGGAGAACCTTATGAACATGAATATAAAGGAATAACATCAAAAAATGATAATGTGATAGTGTATTAGATTCAGGTAAATCTGCCCAACATGCATTCGTTAACATATCACCAGCTTCTCATTTTCACACCTCATGAACAGAACATGTTTCAGCCCTCTTTCCTGCTTTTTCTTCACAAGAATAAATACCAAAAGACAGCTAAAAACATCTAACGTAGACTCTAAACAATTGGTTCAGTGAACAATAACAAACAGACAGCAACCACAAACAGGAAACTTATGAACTGCAGCTTTTTTTTTTGCAAGTTTCTCCAACAAAAATCTTTAACCAATCACAACTCCAGCAAAGTTTTTAGCTCTCACAACTCCAGCAAATTTTGTTTGATTCAATCACTACTCCGATATGTGTGATTGAATCACCTTTTAAATTCAGCTTTAAAAAAAAAAAAAGAAGGGCTAAAACAAGTCATAACATGAAACATGGCAAAACAACATTTTTTTCATGAATGGCTTTAGATCACTGTGGTTTCCTCAAGAGTAACTAATGGAGAACCTTATGAACATGAATATAAAGGAATAACAACAGAAAATGATAATGTGATAGTGTATTAGATTCAGGTAAATTTGCCAAGCATGCATTCGTTAACATATAACCAGCTTCTCATTTTCACACCTCATGAACAGAACATGTTTCAGCTTCACAAGAATACATACCAAAAGACAGCAAAAAACATCTAACATAGACTCTAAACATTTGGTTCAGTGAACAACAACAAACAGACAGCAACCACAAATAGGAAACTTATGAACTGCAGCTTTGTTTTTTGCAAGTTTCTCCAACAAAAATCTTCAACCAATCACAACTCCAGCAAAGTTTTTAGCTCTCACAACTCCAGCAAATTTTGTTTGATTCAGTCACTACTCCGATATGTGTGATTGAATCACCTTTTAAATTCAGCTTCCAAAAAATAAAAAAATAAAAAAAAGGGGCTAAAACATGTCATAACATGAAACATGGCAAAACAACATTTTTTCATGAATGGCTTTCGTTCACTGTGGTTTCCTCAAGAGTAACCAATGGAAAACCATATGAACATGAATATAAAGGAATAACAAAAAAAAAAATGATAATGTGATAGTATATTAGATTCAGGTAAATCTGCCCAGCATGCATTCGTTAACATATAA